>CM022763.1:25374413-26116913 GCA_012411365.1 Ameiurus melas | reverse complement strand
GAACACATTATGAAAAAAATAAAAATAAAAAATGATCAGTCATGATAGGTCAGAAAACCTGTTGTAGATAGGCTAGGCATGTGTTTCAACCCCTCAGCAAACCAATTTCTACTGAACTGTGTCCTGAAATATGGTTTGAAACTGTTGGTTTATATCAAATCCATGAGAAGAGAAAGGAATTCAGAGGAAGTAGGTGTGAGATGAACCGCTACCAGAATCTTATTTATTTATTCATTTATTTATCACAAAAAACAAAAAGCTGACTGTTTCTTTCCCCTTGGTCTGGAGTGACTGCTGTTTTACATCCTTTGCATCCATTAAAAAAAAAATCCCATTAAGTACAGTTCATGGCAGTGGTTTGATGTGTGTGTGTGTGTGTGTGTGTGTGTGTGTGTGTGTGTGTGTGTACACGTCAGGTGGTGCTACTGACATGGTGGGCCGTGTTTCGGGACTCGCTCTACTACATCCTGTCTGTTGTGGCACTGATTGCAGTAGGTCCTGATGCAAACACAAATATAATATCTTCGTAAAAACATACACATTTATTCCAGATCAGCAGTTTAGTCAGTTGACGGTATTAAGTGACTTGCATACACAAATTGAATGCATAAAACGTTGTGCAGTGTCGCTTTTGAAATCCTTTTTGTGCTCTAATTATTTTCTAATGTTTCTTTTTTTTTTTTTTTTAGTTTATCTATGATGAGAAGATTGTATGGTGAGTGTGTGTGTGACTCCTGTTTTCTGTTTCTGCTCACTGAAAATGGACTTTTACACACTGGTTTTTTCTCTGTCCAGGTGGGAGAGCTTGGTGTTGGTGGTCATGTATATGGGATACATTCTGATCATGAAGTGAGTGTAATATTTCTTCCCATTTTGGTTACCTGTCAATTTCCCACTCACCAGCCGGCTCTCCCCTAGCATACGACCGATACCATCTGGGGACAGTGTAGGCTAACGTCCTTCCTCTGAGACATGTATATTTATACATTTTTATCAACTGCTGCTCATGCTGTGTCAAAATTCTGTGTGTAGAAATGGATAAAAGTCCAAAAACTGATATATAAATTACAAATTCTGTACAGAATTGCAATTTGTCCAGCCTGGACTTGTTTGGTCTCTGAGCTACGAGGCTAATGTAGCTAACAAGCAGTGGAAACCCAATTTGCATCCCAATTTGCCTACTATCCATCCTAAATAGTATCCGAGATTAGAATTAGTGTTTCCCAAATCGTAAGTTGTTGAAATGAGTCTTGCAGAGGTACCTGGATGGTCTACAATTTTCCGGTAGATTTTCGAAGTGTGAGCAAAGTATTGTCCACAACTACTTGCACGATGGAGGAGGAATTTTGTGACTTTGCTTCGCTGATCTCAACCGGCAAACATGGCAGACAAGTGTAACGTCGGTTATGTGTCTTCAGTATTTAAGTGTGTGAACTTAAATGTTAAGCGCTAAGTATAAGGGAATGGTAAATGAAATTATGTAGTATAAATTATGTAAGGAATAATTTACAATTGGACATTGTGAATAAACAGTGTGTTTACGGTGAGTGTGCGTAACTACGCAACAGTGTTCTCTAATATTACATGACGTGTTCGTATGTCCCAGTACTTTTTTGCTACACGCTCAAAAAGATGCATTTTTTTCTTCACAAAACGACTACATACTTTAAGTACATGGTGTAAGTAGGAGAATTGAGACGCAGCATTAGTCTCCAGTTAAGCATCGTTCAAACTGTGGACTGTATTCAGAGCTAAGTAATAGCTTCAGACTAAAGAAGAAAACTTCAGATACCAAACATGTCTTGGCTGATGGACGGTGTTTGGTTGAAGAGGGGAAACTTTGTACATTTGCCTCATCCTTTTAATGTTTTCAATACAGTAATGAACCAGGCTTTAGGGAGTTTATTTATTTTATTTATTTATTTTTATGCTATTTTCTATTCGTTGAGGTAGAAAACTGGAAAATGAGACAGGCCATCAACAAAACAGAAAAACTGACAGGCCGTTCATCGTTTTTAAATTGGTGTGAATGAAGTACAGTGCTGAGCAGTTGGGAAATTGTTCAGCAGCCAGGCTCGCATGTGATAAATGTGTACTCTACAAATGTTAAAAAATAAATCCATGACTGTGTGTGTGTGTGTGTGTGTTTGTCAACACTTCATTTCCCTTCCACGTGTTTGTCTCTTTCTCTTTTAGATTTAACTCCACCATGCAGAGTTTTTTCACTGGAAAAAGTAAGAAGAATGTTGCTAACGGGAATGCGGCGAGCGGAAACGAGTTGGAGGACGGTAATTGTTGTGCTTCTGTCTCTGACCCTTCGTTACCTTTGCTGGGTTCAGGTAAGGCTGAACAGACAGGCTGATCATCGCTCTCTATTTCTGAAGTTCATAAGGATAATGAGATGCTACTAAATCCTGTTGATTTATTCATTGAAACAAACTGAATAAATAATAATGATTAAAATCTTTAGCTGAGATCGAGAGAGTGATGAATAACAGTTAAGACAGAACTAATAAAAAGTCAGTACTTGCACATTTAGTTATAAATGTTTTATGATTAGAAATTTTTAACACCGTGCTAATTGGCCAGTATCTCATCAATGTTTATGATGTGGTCACAAAATTGAATTTGATATCTTAAGATATGTTCCTTGCTTGGAAGAGGTCATGTCTGTCGTGTTTCACAGACTTTCATGGAACTGTTTGTCCAAATTAACGAAGACAAATTAAAGAATAGGACAGACTCAGGAGCACAAACACTGCCGCCCAAAAAACCTGTTATATAACTGTATACATACCGTCATCATGATGATAACGTGACGTATCCATGATAATGTAATATGTTGAATGTGCTGTATAACAGATTACGGCCCCACATTTGTTTAGGTCTTGTATAAAATTAACATTGTATTTAATTTACAGTGAAATTGGGAAGACAAACAAAGAATTGGTATTAATATTCATAGAACTGATATTAGCTAAAATAGTTTTAAAATGGTAATACTTGGAAAAATAACATTGTAATTGGTAATGTATAAAGATTTAATGTGTAAGGAATAAACCACGGGTTGCACGAGTGGTTAAATATGTGTACAGTGGCAGGAAAAAGTATGTGAACCCTTTGGTATTTCATGGTTTTCTGCATAAATTTATTATAAAATGTGATCTGATCTTCTTTAAGTCAGGGGTATTGACAAATATAATGTGTCTCAAATAATAACACAAAAAAATTTCTGATCTTTCAGGTCTTTATTGAGAACAACCAAAAAAAAAAAACTCATAGTGCTTATGGAAAAAGTATGTGAACCCTTATGTTAATGACCTCAAAAAAGCTTCTTTTTTTTTTTCACACCTGGAGTCTGGTTAAGAAAGGGAGTGTGGAGGTGTGGACTACAGCGACTTTGACTGATTAAAAACCCCTCAAACTTTTGGAGTTTACTCTGCACAAGAAGCACACGCTTATTTGAGCCATGCCTCGCCAAAAAGAGCTTTCAGAGGATCTACGATCAAGAATAGTTGATTTACATAAAGCTGGCAAGGGTCACAAAGTGATTTCAAAGACTTTAGAAATTCACCAGTCTACAGTTAGGCAAACATTCTACAAATGGAGACACTTTGGGACTGTTGCTACTCTACCAAGAATTGTGTGCCCAGTCAAAATGACACCAAGAGCACATCGAAGACTCATCAATGAGGTAAAGAAACAACCCTGAATCACAGCCAAAGATTTGAAGGCATCATTGGAACTGTCTAACATCTCTGTTCATGAGTCTACAATACGCACAACATTGAACAAGCAGGGTATCTACAGCAGGACACCATGAAGGAAGCCACTGCTTACTAAAAAGAACATTGCTGCACGCCTGAAGTCTGTAAAAGAGCACATTGACACTCCACAGTGGTACGGGCAAAATGTTTTGTGTACTGATAAAACTAAGATTGAACTATTTGGAAAAACCACACAGCACTACATCTGGTGTAGAAAGGGCACGGCATATCATCATGAAAACATCATCCCAACCATAAAGTATGGTGGAGGAAACCTCATGATTTGGGCCTGCTTTGCTGCATCAGGACCTGGACAGCTTACAATCATTGAGGGGAAGATGAACTCCCAAGTATATCAGACAATTCTTCAGGATAATGTGAGAATGTCTGTACGTCTGCTGAAACTGTGTAGAAGTTGGGTGATGCAACAGGACAACGACCCAAAACACCGGAGCAAGTCCACAACAGAATGGCTTCAGAAAAACAAAATCCACCTTTTGGAGTGTCCGAGTCAGAGTCCAGACCTCAACCCTGTGGATCAGACCTGAACGATGTGCAGGTCTGATCCACAGCTACAGGAAGTGCCTGGTTGAGGTTATTTCTGCCAAGGGGCGGGGTCAACTAGTTATTAATTCTAAGGGTTCACTTACTTTTTCCACTGCCATTTTGAATGTTGAATGAGTGTGTTCAATAAAGACATGAAAGATCAGAATATTTTTGTTATTCTTTTACGCACATTATATTAGTCAATACCCCTGACTTAGATGAAGATCAGATCACATTTTATGACAAATTTATGCAGAAAACCATGAAATCCCAAAAGGTTCACATACTTTTTCTTGCCACTGTGTGTGTGTATGGTATTCAATTCAGGCTAAATATTTCACTTTGAGGGAAAATAATTCCGACTTCAAAAAATCTGCACCCTTTTGTTTACACTTGAACCAGATCCGTAAAGTACTTTGCTTTCTGTACTTAATATCTTATTAGAACATGCTTTTGATGTTTTCAGCAGGAACTTTCTCCTTTGGCCATGCGCGTGTGTGTGTGCGAGTGTGCTTTTTGCTGCAGTCTGATAAAAAGGTCATCCTCGTGTCCTTCCTCTTCATCAACTTCTCTTTTCTTTCCTTGTGATTTCTGGCTTTTCAGCTGAATTCTGCTTTTTTCGAGCCCACTAGCCTGTCTGTTTATCCGTACTAAAGCCACTCCTGCTTCTGCTTGGTCATTGTTTTATGTCTTATGTCTTGTTCTGGAATAACAATCTCTGATTTTGTGCCTTTGAATAAATGTTGAACATTAGAGGGAATTTGTATAAACTTGTATAAATGAGGATTGCCGCTGTAGCAGAAGTATTTGTGTTTCTTGTTTCAGTTAATTGTAGCCATGTGCTGTAATTATTCATTACAAGGCACAATTTTTTACATTTTATTTCTTTGCTGAAACTCGTGTTGCTAATTAAAAGCTGTTCATCTCCTTGCACATAATCTTGTGTATTTCTGTGGCAACACGCACAATTCTAAAATGAACACAATACTAGGTATAATGACTTGGCTTTTAGCTAAACTGATTTTTAACATGATATTTCATGTGACTTTAACCTGTGTGTTTCACGAGTGTGTGTCATTTCTAACAACGCTGAATTATAAAATGATTATATTCCTACGAACGCAGTATTTCATAACATGTGTATGCTATATCCTGTGTAGTCAAACCTAGCAAGGCCTACACTCGAGGTTCAGTGGTCATGGTGGACGAGATCATCAATGCCAGTCCTCCAAATTACCGTTTTCCTGAGGCTGGACTTCGTGTCATGGTCACCAACCACTTTGGACCCAAAACTCGCCTGCGCATGGCCAGCCGTCTCATTATTACAGAGGTGCGTATCACATGACCTGTGTAGAGCCTCTTTAAAAATGACATTTGAATATTAATGTCACAATATAAACAGATCACAAGGAAGCAACTTCATAATTTTGTGGTCAACTTTTAACGTTTGTTTGGTTTTTATCGGTAAATATGCAACGGTACAATGACGTCTTAATCATTTACATGTGGACCTTTTTGACATTTTGCTGAAAATATTACTGCATGATAAAACAATTAAAAATTGTCCAAACAGTAAAATTCATACAGTCCTAATATATTTAAATCGGATAATAGTCTATACAGTGCCCTTCACTAATATTGGCACCCTTGGTAAATATGAGCAAAGAAGGGTGTGAAAATTTGCTTTTATTGTTTAATCTTTTGATCTTTTGTAAAAAAAAAAAAAAAAAAAAAAATCACAAAAACACGCAAGGGATCTGAGACCATTCCTAAATACAGAATCTCTGCAGATCCTTCACGTTTCGAGGTCCTGGACTCTCCTCTTTAGTTCACCTAACAGGTTTTCTATGGGTTTCTATAAGTCAGGGGACTGGGATGGTCATGGCAGGATCTTGATTTTGTGGTCAGTAAACCATTTTTGTGTTGATTTTGATGCATGTTTTGGATCATTGTCCTGCAGGAAGATCCAACCACGGCCCATTTTAATATTTCTGGCAGAGGCCATCAGGTTTTCATTTAATATCTGCTGATATTTGATAGTCCATGATGCCATGTATCAGGAAAAACAGTCCCAAAACATTAAAGATCCACCTCCATATTTAACCGTGGGTATGAGGTACATTTCCATATGGCTACCTCTCTGTGTACATCAAAACCACCTCTGGTGTTTATCACCAAAAATTTTGGTTTCATCTCAGATGGAACTCGATCCCATTTGAAGTTCCAGTAGTGTCTGCAAACTGAAGACGCTCGAGTTTGTTTTTGGATGAGAGAAGAGACATTTTTCTTGAAACCCTTCCAAACAACTTGTGGTGATGTAGGTGACTTTGGATTGTAGTTTTTGAGACTTTCTGACCCCAAGACACAACTAACTTCTGCAATTCTCCAGCTGTGATCCTTGGAGATTTTGTGGCCACTCGAACCGTCCTCTTCACTGTATTTTGAGACGATATAGACACATGTCCAATTCCCGGTTGATTTATAATATTTCCAGTTGACTGAAACATCTTAATGATTGCCGTGATGGTGAAAATGGGCATGTGCTTCAATGCTTGTGCTATTTTCTTATAGACACTTCCCATTTTGTAAAGCAACCTTTTACCGCACACCACAACTATATTCCTTGGTCTTACCCATTGTTATGAATGACTAAGAGAATTTGATCTATGTGTTACCTCATATTTATACCCCTGGGAAACAGGAAGTCATGGTTGAACAATTTCCTGTTTGTAGTCCCTCAGGTTTACTAAAAAATGTAAATATTGATGGGAATATACTTAAAATACACCTTTCTCATATGAATTCATAGGGGTGCCAATAGGTTGCACACCTATATTTAATAAAGACTTATTTTTTATAAACCTGTGTTGATTGCAATTGTTTGATATCCATGAGAGCGGAGTACTTTTGTAATAAAAATATTTTTTGAAAAAAAGACCAAGGGTGCCAATATTAGTGGAGGGCACTATATACTATAAATGTAGACTTGACCCATTTCTAGTGCTTATGCAGTTTCCTTAAATCTAATTTCCTCAATAGTTAGCATAACAATGTGCTAATATGTTGCTTTTTTTTTTTTTTTGCAGAGGCAGAAGCTGGTTCGTGGAGCAAATGGTGTTGAGGTGGCAGTGGTGGATGGAAAGAGTGACATTGAGAACGGGAATGTGCCAGAGGACAAGCCAAGTGAGGAAGAGGATGGAGAACTGACCTCACCGTTCACTATACCAAGTAAGGCAGACCGAGAAAAGAAAAGGGTGTGACTGTGGGGTTCTGCTACGAAACTGGGGAAGAAATAGTACTGGTAATTCATGGTTGATGGTCAGTTCTGGAGATCTGAGGGCCCTTGTTTAAGGCCCCTTAACCCATTACAGCACAGCTCTGTTCTTGAACTGGATTTCAGTTTATTTATTAGTCACTTTGGATAAAGCTGACAAAATTATTAATCCTTTTACTTTTATTTCAACTTTATATAATATACGTGCATACATTCCAAATATAAATTTGAAATGTATAAATCTATACCTAATGAGCAAACCGACGGTGACAAGGAAAAACTCCCTGGGAGGACATGAGGAAGAAACCTTGCAAGGAACCAGACTCAAAAGCGACTCCATCCTCATCTGGGTGACACCGGATAGTGCAATTATAAATCATTTCTCTTCTATAACTAGAATATGTAGTAAAAAGTGCATTTGTGTAAACAGGAACTTATGCGTATGACCATCAGTGATGGAGACTTGAGTGCAAATCTTTCTTAGGAATTGCATTCTTAACCCTCTTACCCCGTATGGCCGAAAAACCGGCTTGCTCGTCTTTGATCTATTCCAGTAAGGAAGATATAACGGCTTGGTCATCTATGCCAAATCCCCATAAGGCCGATATAGTGGACTTACAGTGTAAACGTAATCCCCGTAAGGCCGGTATACCGACATTACTCTGCTATGATTCCTTACTTATTTAATTATTATTTTTTGACCCGGAAAGTTGATGACGTCATGACGCCACGACGTGATTACGTTATTACGCCCTCATTATGATGATGATCCAAGCGTGAATATTGGTGTAATAGTAGAAGTGAACTAAAAATGCCAAAGTGAAAAGCTAATCGTGTTCCAGCTAAAGTTTCATCTACAGTGAACACAGGCACATCTAAAACAGTGAAAAAAAGAGAAACCATACACAGTTACACAGGCGAGAGCGAGGATTCTAGATAGTGACAGCAGTGAAAGTTCAGGCGATGCTGAAACCGAAACAGATAGTGACCCAAACTCTCCTGATTCAGACCCTGATCCGTCTTCATCTTCAGCATCAACCAGTGCAACTGACACTGCAGGGGTTTGGAGTCATAACCCGACCATTTCTGTGCACTCGTGAAAACACGACCTGCTGCTCTGATTATCACCAGAAACTTGACTTTTGGCGCAAAAATGCATTTATTTATTTATTTATTTATTTACTTGAATTTATTCTAAAGGCATTGACCACGCTGATGCTCGTATGGTACTTCTAAATGAGTAGAAGGATTTTAGCGAGCATTTTTTTTGGTAATTTCTCCAGTTAAGAATTGCGCTCTAAGTTTAGTAAAAACACTGAACTGCTTCATTTCAAAGTAATATTACACAAATACATTATTATAAGTTGTTTCAAGGCCTAAAAATGTTCAAATTAAAATGTTGATTTTGGCCCAGGAACTCAGGGTTGGCGTGCTGTTTCTCTGGGGAATATCGGGTTGAGGGATTTAATACTGTGGGGAACTTGGGGGTAAGAGGGTTAAGGCTTTCCAAGGAAGAACATCCATAGAAGTAGGTATGGATCAGGCAAGTCCTTTATCAGAATGCAAATCAGTTAAACGTTATTTACAAACAATTGTATGTGGAATTTTTTTCCATTAATACAGGTGCTACACCATTTATGCATCTTGATATTCTGTATAGCTGATTATAATGCACTTTAATTTTAAGGTTGGTGGAAGATTCTGTTTAAAGCACATGACATTTTTTTTTTATTTGTTTATCATATACTAAATCTTTAGCAGCATTTGCTGATGGAAAGATTAACCTAAGCGGATCCTTTCTATTTAACTTCTTAACAGCAACAATGTGACTGCTGTGCTCAGTGTACTGTGTAAATGTTATGCCTTCAGTACCCATCGCTGGTGTAGTTGACAAAGACTAAAGATTTTTGAGGTTCTTTTTAAGTCATTGCTTTTGGCAGAAGCTTTTCGAGGTCATATTGAGGTCACCATTCAGCTCCAAACACATGTACACATTTTGGATTATATCTATTTGAGAAACTGTGATTCACATGAATAAAAAAAAAAGCTGTCAATCGTTCCTGCTTTATCACGGAGTATAGAATCCATTATTATGGGAAAAAAAGACAAAATAGGGAGTGCCACACATTCTGTTCTCGCACAGTGTCTCTCTACTGTTCTGTGTGAAAATGAATGCTAAAACAATTCAGTTCGCCTAAACACACGTTCATGCGTGGAATTTTTTTTACATTTATTGAAAAATTTATTATGGATTTGCTAAATGAGGTTTTAATTGTCTGAGATAGCAGCCTCTGATTTTAAGCCAATTTGTAAAGGAATGTAATCTTAAATTAATAATCTGCTTAATTTAGTCTTTTTGACTCTGGCCTTTCTGTAACAAAACAAACAACAACAAAAAATACACATTTTCTATTCAAAATGATTATTATCTCAATTTTAATTCAGTTTAAATTAAATATATTCAGCCCAAAACATTTCTTCCAAGATTCCTGTGGTTCCTGTCTAAATGCAAAAAAAACCCCAACAACAAACAGAAAACTGAGGAAAAATGTAGGTTGTGTATTCGTATTTAGAAAAAAAAAATCCAGAATAAACTAAATGACCCTATTGTAAAAGACGTGATTAAAAATTGGTTGCTATTTTTATTTATTTATTTTTAGTTGTGCAACAGTCCTTTCTATAACCAATTCCGAGACAAAAATATTTTCAGAAATTTGAGACCAATATGTATGGCAACATTGCATTAACTGATTAAGCCACTATTATGTTCTTTTTCAAACAATCGCTCGGTATCTCACTATGGGGAAATGCCTCAGGCGCTAATTGCACCACGTCTCTCTAAAGGACAGACCAATCAGAGCTCGTGACAAGATGCCCACCCCCTCCCTATATATAAACGACTTTGATCCCCGAAATGGCATTCTCGTTCTCTTCCCCATGAAGACTTACCTTAAACCTAGGCTGTGCTGCTTCAATTCACAAATGTACCGTCAAGGGTGATGTTGCCAAACGCAGTGCAGTTAAAATCTGTTATGGATTCTCTGCTAAGTTTACTGGATTGTCTGACTCACCATGTCTGTGTCCAAGTGCCCCTTCGTGCTTATGTCCGGTGGCATGTGCATTGATGATCTAGGGCAGGGATATGCATCTGATGTGTATTGAATGCATGGCTGTCAAGCATGCTCAGGCTGTGCTGGTAGATGCTGAAAGCACTGTTGTGTAATGCTGGCCAGGATTTTGGAAAGAAGGCTTTGGGTGGATGCATTTTCTAAAGATGATCCATGTGTCTCTAATATCCCTCCTTTGGGGATCTAAGGGGGTCTATGGGACAGTCTCCCATGGGAACTTTCTTCATGGGGGAATATTATGAATTCAGAGTCCCCTGAGTTTACTTCGCTTTTCTACCAGCGGCTGCTTGCAGAAGGTGGTGAGGTGGAGGGAGATGATGATGAGGAGGAGGAGTAGGATGAGATGTTGGCTGGCTTCCCCCGAGATGAGGTGGATGATGAGGAGGATGACACTATCCTGTCTGCAGCCCAAGCGTCCAGGCCCGTGAGCGCTTAAAGTGGTGAATTAGCGTTGGTGGTGGTGGGTTGTGACCTAGTGGATGTTTGTAAGCGTGCGGCAGCTAAGCTTGGCATCGCTTGGCCTGTAACTTCTGGGGATCCAGGAGTTAAATGGGATATCCACGAAGGGAAAAGGCTCCCTTCTTGCCTTCCCCCAGCGAAACACTGCTTCCTGCTTTGCTGGCGTGTGTAGCTGTGCTAAGGCTCCGTTACGGGCAAGAGGTTGCTTTGGCTTAATCTCTCGAGCATCGGGACAGAGAAATTAGATTTTCTCAATGCTCACGTGGATTCGAGTGGGTTATTTGACCTTCAGAAAAAGGAAGGCAAAGCATTTGACAATTGCAATCTCTGCATGGGGATGGAAGAACCCTTTAAGAGTGTTCTTCACATCCTTGAGTCCTCCCGACTGTAACCAAGGGAGTTACAGGCTTCAGTTTGCTGTAAAACACCCTCCTTTCAACCGAGTCATAGCATCTGTAGCAAATGGGGGATTCATCTCGGTTGTTGGAAGCAGAAATATCCTCCCTCTTGGAAATAAGAGCTATAAGAGGGATTCCGGTGGGGGAAACTCAGAAGGGCTTATTGCTCCCATTATTTTCTAATTCCAAAGAAAAATTGGGGTTTGTGCCCAATTATGGACCTACATGCTCTAAACAAGCACTTAAGAAAGTCCAAATTCAAGATGTTCACAGTTGGGGCTCTCACTCGTTCGGTCCGCCGGGGAGATCGTCGTGGTCAATCTCATGGATGCTTAATTTAATAGAAGCATCTATCCTGCGCACAGGAAATATCTCAGGTTTTTCTTTGGAAGTGAGATGTACGAATTTGTTACTCTTCCATTCAGGCTCCACCTAGCTCCACGCGTGTTCTGAAGGTGCATAGAGGCAGCGTTCTCACCTCTGAGACACAAGGGTCTCAGAAAAAATGCTGGGAATCTGGTATTCAGAACCAACTATACCAAAAGCCAGCTGATTCCATCTCAGGAGATAGGGTATGCTCTCGTAGAAGAGCATATTAGCGTTTTATCAGTGCCTAGACCAGTTTCGCAAAGGAAACTGGTATCATTCAGGACCTGTCTGTGGTCCCGCTAGGCTTGGTAAAAATGAAAGACTTCGAACGATGGGCAGCTGTGAGACGTCTATGTCCTTGTCGGCACCTCGCGCACAGAGTGAGAATAATCGCGGAGTGTGTGATGGCTCTTCATCAGTGGAGAAACCCCTGTGAATTCCAAACAGGGGTTCTGCTGGTGATCGTATCTCCTGAGAAAAGTAGTGACAACAGATGTATCCCTGACAGGCTGGGGGCTGTTTTTCAGGGCAGATTGGTAAATGATCTCTGGATGCCCCAGCAAAAGATATAAACTTCACATAAATCTTTTGGAGTTGATTGCAGTCATTCTGGCCCTGAAACATTTTCTCCCATTCTTGAATGAGTTTTATGTTCTGGTCAGGACAGACAACAGTGGTGGCATATCTCAATAGCCAAGGGAGAATGCATTTTTTGTAACTGCATAATCTAGCCCACAAACTGATTGTCTGGGGCACTGCGCATTTGAGCTCGCTGTGTGTGATGCAAATTCCAAGGAGTCCTGAATGTAGGTTTGGATATCCTTTCAAGGGACCCCCCCCGTCAAGTCATTCTTTGGGTCTGGCCTGTGAATGGTGTGTGTTTGTTTGAGGACTGATCTACTTGTAGAGGAGCTGTTATTGTGCGGTGAGTGATGTAATTTACTTTTTGCAAAGCTTAGTGAACAATGTAAGGGCATTTTCTTATATTAAAGCTTACCTGGCTGCTATTTCAGCTTGTCACATAGGTTTTGAAGGCGTTTCAGTGGGACAGCGTCCTTTTTCTATGCCATTTTATGAAGGGACCGAAGCGTTTGAGACCAGTGTTGAAGCGGCTGGTCCCTTCAAGGCCTCTTTTGAACCTCTGCATAGTGTTCATTTTAAGCTCCTCTCTCTGCTTTAGTCTCCGCTAAATGAGTGGGTGAGTTACATGTCTTGTTGGTTCATCAAGCATGTCTGAATTTTAGTACAGATGAAAGCAAGGTTATGCTGCTGCCCAACACGGCTTTCGTTCCCAAAGTCAGTGATTCAGCTTATAACTGCTCTGCTTTGGAGTTGCGTGCCTTTTTACCCCCTCCTTTTTCTTCAGAGGAGCAGCGAAAATTGCACCCTTTGTGTCCTGTAAGAGTGTTACGCTGTTATGTAAACAGGACACGATTATTCAGGAGGAATGATCAGTTACTTGTTTCATGGGCCAATCAATGTAAGGGTTAGCCGATCTCCTCGCAGCGCCTTTCCCATTGGATGGTGGAGGAAATTCAATTGGCCTATACATCTATGGGTCTTCATTCCCTGGTGGGCTTAAGGGCTCATTCTACAAAGGGGTATGGCTACGTTATGGGCATTGTTTAATGTAATTTCGGTGGGAGATATTTGTGCGGTGGCAAGCTTGATGTCACTACACCATCTATGGCTCATGCAGTTCTTAACGTTGGCTCTTTGGTGAATTGAAAGGTTAACTTCCTTCCTTGCCAGGTCTGTTCAGCGGCTTCAGGAAGCATGTGGAATTGCCTACATCATTTCCATAGTGAGATACTGCGTGATTGTTTAAAAGAGAACGTTGGGTTACTCGCATCACCCTGGTTCTCTGAGAACAGAGCGAGATGTCTCACCAATTTTCCCTATTTCCATAACACTGGGGGAGAACGTGGTTAGAACACAGTTTCGGGGATAACAGCTCTGTGTGTGGATGTGTATAGGGAGGGTGTGGGCTCCTTATGAACTGTGATTTGTTCGTCCTTCAGACAGACGTGGAGTAATTGGTGCTTCCTCAGTCTACACCTGAGGTGTTTCCCTTAGTGAGCTGTCAATTGGAAATCCTATTAATAAAGAACTAATAACTTGTCTTTTATAAGAAGCCCTGCTAATAAATCATTAATAGTGTGTCCTGTATTGTTCTGTAGGAAAACTTGACTAATGTATGTGATACTAGCAAAGCAGTCACTCTAGTAGATGGCTATGATGTTGGCGGGATTTGAAATCAAGGTATCTTGACAGCAGCACAACTTTTTCGACAGCTGCACCAGTTGGAACTGCCAGTGTTGGATCAGTCCTTTATTGCTTTGTTGATCATGTAGGATCTGTTTTTGAGGTGTGTTTGTGTACGTACTTGTGTGTGTGTGTGTGTGTGTGTGTGTAGAGGGCTGTATGAACAAGACCAAATGGCTGATCTCCTGGCCTCTGCTGCTTCTGCTGTTCTTCACCATCCCAAACTGTGCCAGACCTCGCTGGGAGAAATACTTCATGCTGTCCTTCATCCTCTCGACTGTCTGGATCGCAGTCTTCTCCTACTTTATGGTCTGGATGGTAAGTGTGCCTTTTCAATTTCACCCTACTTTTATCATAGTTCCTTGTTTTGTTGATCTCCTAGCTTACATGCTGTTTTAGGTGACCATCATCGGGTACACGCTCGGCATTCCCGATGTTATCATGGGCATCACGTTTCTGGCAGCTGGCACTAGTGTTCCAGATTGCATTGCCAGCCTGATTGTTGCTCGCCAAGGTTTGTCTCAGCTATTCAGATATCATGTTTATTGTTTTTTGGGGAGGTTTTTGTTATGATTGCCAACTTGTGAACAAGTTCCCGAGCTCTGCCAAATTAATGGTTTACATGAATGCACTTCTAACACAATATCAGTACTATAGTAACGAGTCATTCACAGGGACTTGCATGGTGGTACTCTACATTATCTAAGCCTATTATTCAACAGATTAGCCTATATATGAACTCGGACATGCTATTCAAACCTCATTAAGCAGTGCCCGATCCTCAAAATTAAACCCTCTCAGAAATCCTTTCAGATTAGCCCCTGTTAGTTAGCCTGAATTGAGCATTCTGTACAGCAGTCAGTATGGCTTAAAATCAGCAGAGACTTTGTCAATTTAGCTCAGTTTAGCGATCTGGCAAGCTAGATCATAAATATGTAAATATGACTTAAAAATCCTTGTGTAACCAGACTCCTGTTCGATTAGCTTATGTTAGCAAGACAGTACTAGCCGGGGAGATTATCAGCATTATTAAACAAAACAACTTGAATTCTGTCTACTTTGCTCATGTTAGCTGGATGGCTAGCATTAGCTGTGAAGATTTGTGAAGTCCTGAATAGTGCTCGAAATCCTCTCAGAATTGCTGTCAGCTTAGCTCATGTTAGCTAACAAAGCATATAAGAATGTACATGTCAATGACTTTCATTCTGCTTACTGAAGACATTTGAGTCATAGACTTTAAAGGAAGAACTTCTGGCTGCTCTGTCATATGTGGAACTGACTTCCCTGCTGAAATAAATACAATAGAAATTCTGATGGTTTCTACTACAAATACCATTACAAACCATCAGCTAACCATTGAAACCATTACTATTATTGGTCCTTAATGGTATCCACTCGACATAACATGCCACCAATAGACGGCAACAAATTACCAGTAGAGACCTTCAGGGACTATTACAGTTTCCATTAAACCCAATACAATTCCCATTATAACCAGTAAAAAAATTACCAATTCTGTGAGGGTTTCTATTGTTTTTTTTTCAGCAGGGTTAACTTTAAAAAAAAAAAAAAAAAAAAAAAAAAAAAACAGTTCAACTCGCCTTAAATATAATGGAAATAAAAAAGGACAAATGTATATGATTTACTATGTGGGTATCTGTTGTTGTTGTTGTTAGTTATTATTTACTTTTTATTTTTAAATGATTTTGTGAGTTTCAGTCACATTTATTTACGTAAGCACTATGTCCCTGACTATGGCTGTGCACGCTGGTTGTGTGACGTGTGTGCGTATGTATGTGTGTGTGTGTGTGTGTGTGTGCGTGCTGCAGGTCTCGGTGACATGGCTGTGTCTAACAGCATCGGCAGTAATGTGTTTGACATCCTGGTGGGGCTTGGATTGCCGTGGGCTCTGCAGACGATGGCCATCAACTACGGCTCAGTGGTAAAATCATCCACTTTGTGATCGCTTAAACTGGTCTCGGGTCATTAACTGTAATGTGGCACAGCTTTTGGGCTGATATTGGAATATAGAGTTTTTATAGAGGCTTTATGCTCAATGCTTAGCAATGTTCTGTCCTGCTGAGTTAGGATGCGTCTTCACATTTATTTAAAAGCCCTCAATATATTCATCTCAGTGGTCAACGTAAACAATGCTGAGCACTGCCCATGCTCTGGGATCTTCCTGATATGGCAGGGATATGAAATGAGACGTGGAGGAAACGGGACATGACTAACATCACTTGCACCTTTGCATCATTGCTTGCACCTTTGGGGTTTGAATCCCACCTTCCCCATGTGTGTGAACTTTGCATGTTCTTCAGGGGTTTCCTTCGGGTGCCCTGGTTTCCTCCCCCAGTCCATGTGTCCAATGTGTTGTAGGGATTACCAAATTGTCCATGGTGTGTGAAAAGGTGCCATGCGATGGGTTGGCACCTCGTCCATAGTGTCCCCTGGCTTGTGCCTCAAGTTCCCTGGGATAGGCTCCAGGCTCCATGTGTAGGATTAGAGGTTCAGAAAATGGATGAATGGATAATTATAATCCTACTAGGTTTGGTTACTGTCTGTGTGCAGTTTCTGTGCAGGTTCTCCCCGTGTATTTCCACTGGGTTCTCCGGTTTCCTCCAACATCCCAAAAAATGGCATTAGGTGGACTGGCTAAGATAAATTCCCCCTAGGTGTGACTGAGTATATGAGATCCAGTGTGTATTCCTCTGGCGTGTATCCCAGTGTTCCTAGGATAGACTCCAAATCCACCCTGACCAGGATAAAACGCTTACTGACAACGAATGTATAAATGAAGTCTTGGTGTGATTGTTATAAAGTGGGGTTTGATTAAATTTAAAATTAAACTGCTAGGAGGTCTTTGGCTGCAAACATTTTGGATAAAATAAACTGAGCTTTTTGCATAAACACCATTTACACTCCTATCAGGAATGTTTGGTGTGGTTCCTCTCGGGGAAGTGTCTTAACCTGGTCTTTTCTGCTCTCTCATTCAGGTGATGATAAACAGTCGAGGGTTGGTGTACTCTGTTGTGCTGCTGCTTGGCTCCGTCGCTCTCACTGTGGGTGTGATTACAAACACGTGCACACACACACACACACACACACACCAAACTAAAAAGATGCTCTATTGAAGCTTGAAGTTGTCTGAGTGTCCACAAATGAACATGCAAACAGACTTTATTAGCTCTCATAAGACACTGCTGCAGTTGTCAAGCGCAATCGATCTCTGGCTGAAAGAACAGTACGCTTAGTACTTACTCTTCATATAGGTGTGTAGCTGCTATTATATTAAAGTCCCAGGGAATACAGTTTATAGTGCAAACCTGAGTGTTCTATTAAAAATTGAGGAAAACTTGAATGAGGGGAAAAAAGTTAGAAATATGATCAAATGCTGAGTTTCCAGATCAGAGGTCTGAAGTCTAATGACCATGCTTGATTAACAGTCTGTGATTGATGAGGGCGACACACTGTATATGTTAGCTTAGACCTTTCAACCATACACAATGTGGACCCTTTAGAATTTTCTATATTTCTGCATAAGTATGACCTAAATATAATTAGGTGTTCACACAAGTACTAAAAGTAGATGAAGAGAACTACTCAATTAAACAAATGAGACAAAAATGTTATACTTGGTCATTTATTTATTGAGGAAAATGATTCAACATTACATATCTGTGAGTGGCAAAAGTATGTGAACCTTTCAGTATCTATTGTGACCCCCTTGTGTAGCAATTACTACAACTAAACCTGTCCAGTAACTGTTGATCAGTGCTGCACATCGGCATGGAGGAATTTTAACCCGTTCCTCAGTACAGAACTCTGGGACGTTGATGTTTCTCCTCACATGAACTGCTTGCTTCAGGTCCTTCCACAACATTTCTATTGGTTTACGGAGGTGGCCATTTCAATCTGATGATTGTTTAGGTCATTTTTAAGCAGAAATGTAGAAAATTCATAAGGGTTCACAAACTTTCGAGCACCACTGTACACAGCATATTTCTTTATTGTAAAATATATTTTGCTTGAACTTTGTAAATGATCTCCATTAGCAAAGTCTTATAATAAATGGATAAAAAAACCATGTTGATATTTAACAAAGGAAAACATCATTGTTGACAGGGTGAAGCTTTAACATTTATTTAACATTTATGGAAGGAGTCTCCAGTGTCAGAGCTTTGTAACGGTCAGCAAGTTTGCTGCCATGCGAACGTCTTCAGGACGTAGGAATTTGTGCTTTCTGGATTTGTTTGTTTGTTATATTCAAGAGAGAGAAAAAAACAAAGATGTTGAGGGATTTACTGTAATCAACTTTGTGGTGGTAACAGTCTTATAATTTGCATCAGGCCTCATCACACTCATCATGCATTCTTTTTTTTGTAATAGCATTCCAGGAGTATTTTATTCATTGTTCTTTATATTGACACATTAAAAGACAATTTTTTAAAAATTTATTTTATTTTTTTTTACCTTGCTTGCCTCCTAGTTTGAGTCCTGTTTGATCCTCAGCTAAAAAATTAAATAAAACCCTTCTCTAACTCCAAGGTTTTTTTTTTTTCTCAGTTAAAAGTGTGAAAGTAGTTTAGACCCATTTTAGTTAAGAACGTTGAGTTTAACTATCTGTCTTTTATGTTACTGTTTGTGTTTAGATCTTGGGCATCCACATCAACAAGTGGAAGTTGGACTTTAAGCTGGGTGTGTACGTGCTGGTCCTGTACGCCATCTTCCTCTGCTTCTCCATCATGATTGAATACAACGTGTTCACCTTCGTCAACCTGCCCATGTGTCAGGAGGACCATTAGAACCCACGCAATCCTCCATAACTTGCTAATGTTCACCTCCGTCCTGTTGTCCTTGATATTCCTTTGTCAACCCTTATCCAAACGCTCTCACTCTCTCTCCCGCTGGTCTTCCACTGTAGTGTCAAAACCACCATTACCTCAAAGTGGACTAGGATGTCATTCTTTATCTTGCAGTAAGTTAGAGATGTTCTCTCAATGGCAGCAGTCCACAAAGTGTTTGGTGTTTCTCTGGTGACCAGGAGCTTGTCAAACAATAACCCAAGCCCTCAATCACGAAAGAATTCTCTCCATGATCCAAGAGGAGTATCTTCTTGTTGGCAGCTCTTCTTTAAAAAGAAAAAAAAAGGAAAGGACATCTGATACGGATTGTGTGGGCTTTGTCCTACATAAACTCACCTTTTTTTCTGCTCTACATTGTTTTTTTTCATATTATTTATTGTTTATTGTTTATTAATTATTAATTTATTGGGGAAAAAATTATTTATTTATTGGCACTATTTAATTATTTTTTTAAAGAACGTCACTCATTGGACTATGTGCATTTTTTTCTATTTTGCAGCGCTATGTGAAAGTAGTTTTGTTAAATTTTTTTGTAATAAGAATGCAAAATATGAGAGAGAGAGAGAGAGACAGAGAGAATCAGACAGATAAGATCTGGACCACTCTTGGGTTGTTTGTTGTCCTTTTAAAATTTAAAATGCTTCCTATTGAATCTTGGGAACTGCAGGAATGTGGAAATGCTTTCTCAGTTAAGTGTCATCTCATCTAACAGATTTTTTTTTTTTGTCAGTCACAGAAGTTTTTGGAAGGTCATATTGTGAGATCTCTGCATAATTGGTGTGAGTATGTGTGTTCAGTTTTGAGCAGGAGGTGACCTTTATTTTGTCTCCTAGCAGATATGGGCTTGCGCTACTCTGAAGCCCTGTAATGGTGGATTGTGTGGTTCATGATTGTGTTTTTTTTAACAACTTTACATGTGGATACTTGCACTTTAAAAGAAGCGTCTAAGCAAGTCCTCACTCACCAGTGTATCCTGCTTCCTTTTGTGAGTGCTAAAAAGACTGTAGGAAGATTATGAGATGTTTTTAGTGACAATGACTCTTTGAGCACAGATGCCGAAAGCACATCCCGTCTCCATCCGCAGTGCATGATGGGACAACTCAGTGACCCTCAACCAAACCTAGACCAGCAGCAGTGAACAAAAACTGGTGACTCCCCCCTAGTCCTCATACTGCAAAAACACAACACAAGACCGAGCACCACTTTTGAAAAGCATGTCTAATTTTTGTGTGATGGTTGCTGATACAATATGCAATCTCAACATGAGCATTGCTTTCACGTCTTAGCATGAAGGATAAACATCAAACACTTTTCATGAGGATGTTTGATTTAGTAAACTGTTTAGGATTGAGAAGAAAGTTCTGGGTGGAGGCACTATGCAAGGAGGACGGGCATTATAGTTCCCATCTTTCCCGTTCGTGAATGACTTGAATTGTTGTCCCTCCTCTTCTCCAACATGAGACATGATGAGACTGCAAGACGTGTTGGGTGTTTTTTTTTTTTTTTATGTTCTGAAGCTGCTATCTATGACTGGGAGGACATGACCTCACTCACACTGTTATAATACATCTACTCTTCCTTCCCAGAGACTCAGATTCTTTAATGTTTGAATGGCAGCTTGCATGGGGTTTAATTTCATGGGCAGGGAAAAATTTCTCTAGTGCCATTTTCTACACTTGGATAACGACGATGCTGAATTCTCAGCTGTCTCGGACTTTTCTTTGACTCTTTGTTTCGAATGAAAATCTCTTCTCTCTTAAAAGAACATGTTTGAGAGCAAAGAATTTAGTTGATCTGATGAGACTGAAAATGGAAATGTACCAATTTTTTTTGGTGTGGTTGGATCTGTAAGTGTCCATAATCATATGTCCTTTTGATGTTCTCTTGTACTGTTACTCACAAATATACACATGCATACATTTTTCAAAAAGTAGATTGTGTTGTGAGTACATATTAAAGATTGTGTATAAAGAAGCACACAACACATTTCATATGATCATGTGGAACATTGAGGGGGATTTAATTGCAGTTCAGAATAACTGAACGTGACCCTATGCACTGTGAGCTCAACATGTCTCAATTATGAAAATGATCATTAAAAAGAAATGAATATGTATCAATTTAATGTAAACTTGGACACCATTAACATCTGTTTAACATCAATGAATGTATTGTCTTGTTATAATGGACATTATGCATTTTACTGTAAAGCAATAACATTAAAACAACATTGAAATGAGTCCTGTACATTTGTCATATTTCAACGATTTCAAATGGGAAGTTGTTCAAATTAAATTCTGTTTTTATCCTCGTCAGAGTGTTGTGATGTTTTAAGCATCTCAACTTGTGATGTCACTGAGCGCACATCCTGTCTCTGTATGCGGTGCATTATGGGATACCAGAACTCTCTTTTTCTTAAGGTTTAGAGCTGAAACTGTGATTTGACATTAGAAAGAATTTTTCCTTCATCTTGGATCTGGTGAGTGGTTCCTCCTGAGGACCAAAGCTTTAATCAGCTCCTCTATCAGTACCCTACTGCTTTTCACTCGGATGTGAACCTGATTTCTGATTTCATCCGACCACTGACGTGTTCAACTTTTTTTTTGGTCTTCCTTAGGTTTTGTTGATGCAGGGCAATAGTTAAGTCAATCTTAACACATCGAGTCTGTCCTGAAATGTTTTTATGCTGCATCTTAACTATAACAATAAAATGTGCTTTTAAAAAATTCTGAAATGAGAGTGTGCAGTAGGGATGTGATGTGTAAGGAAGAACACAGTACATGAACAATACATTTTAAGAAAATCATCCACGATTTTGTTTGTGCGATGCTGACTGACACAAAGCAGTTATGTTATAACATATTACAAAATTTACCTATCACAGCACAAATTCAAGTGTTTTATATCTCTAATACCACAGCAGTCCGTTTATAGTTTATTCCTAAAGAATGTCTGCAAAATGTTATTGTTATCACTTAATTTATAGCAGCTGAGTGAACAACAATTGGGCAAATGACTACCTGTTACCATGAGTAACAATGGAGTTGGCCAATAAAACCAGAGTACTGATGGTACTGATGTATTAAAAAGTTCTAGAGTGAAAAAGAATGAAAGCTTAACTAACTATTAAATTTATGAGAGGGAAACGTTACTTATTGCATCATAAAATCTAAGAGCCAATGAGGTTCCACAGGCCATTTGTCTTGTATAATGACATAATATTTGGGGAACTACTACTTCAATCAATTTATTACTTATTATGACAATGTTGTAGTCTTCAAATCAAGTGACTTTTGAGGTGACATTTAGGAAGTCTACTGAATAAGCTGGTAACACTAAGAACATGAGAATCTAAAATATTTAGTGAGGGAGGATGATGTATGGAAATGCCTGATTTGTAAAAAAAAAAAAAAAAAATCCATCCATTTCCTATACCGCATTATCCTTTTCAGGGTCACAGGGAAACCTGGAGCCTAGCAAAAGGCGGGGTACACCCTGGAGAGGGTGCCAGTACATCACAGAGCACAATCACATACACACACACCCATTCATACACTACAGGCACTTTGAACATGCCAATCAGCCTACCATGCATGTCTTTGGACTGGGGGAGGAAACCGGAGTACCTGGAGGAAACCCCCGCAGCACGGGGAGAACATGCACACACAGGGCCATGGTGGGAATCGAACCCCCAACTCTGGAGGTGTGAGGCCTCTAACCACTATGTGCTAAGGTGCTAACCACTAAGCCACCATGCGCCATATATCGTATATACAGTGGCAAAAAAAAGTATGTGAACCCTTTGGAATTTCATGGTTTTCTGAATAAATTTGTTATATGTGATCTGATCTTCATCTAAGTCAGGGGTATTGACAAATATAATGTGTCTAACATAATAACACAAAAAAAATTCTGATCTTTCATGTCTTTATTGAGAACAACCAAAAAAAACCTCAAAGTGCTTGTGGAAACAGTATGTGAACCCTTAAGTTAATCACCTCAAAAAAGCTAATTGGAGTCAGGTTTTAGCACACCTGGAGTCCCGTTAAGAAAGTGAGTTTGGAGGTGTGGACTACAGCGACTTTGACGGATAAAAACGCCTAAAATCTTTGGAGTTTGCTCTGCACAAGAAACACACGCTTATGTGAGCCATGCCTTGCCAAAAAGAGCTTTCTACGATCAAGAATAGTTGATGTACATAAAGCTGGCAAGAGTCACAAAGTGATTTCAAAGACTTTAGAACTTCACCAGTCTACAGTTAGGCAAACATTCTACAAATGGAGACACTTTGGGACTGTTGCTACTCTACCAAGAATTGTGTGCCCAGTCAAAATGACATCAAGAGCACATCGAAGACTCATCGATGAGGTAAAGAAACAACCCTGAATCACAGCCAAAGAATTGTAGGCATCATTAGAACTGGCTAACATCTCTGTTCATGAGTCTACAATACGCAAAACACTGAACAAGTAGGGTATCTACGGCAGGACACAACGAAGGAAGCCACTGCTTACTAAAAAGAATCTAGTGTAGAAAGGGCACGGCATATCATCATGAAAACATCATCCCAAGCGTAAAGTATGGTGGAGGAAACCTCATGATTTGGGCCTGCTTTGCTGCATCAGGGCCGGGCAAGCTTGCAATCATTGAGGGGAAGATGAATTCCCAAGAATATCAGACAATTCTTCAGGATATTGTGAGAATGTCTGTACATCTGCTGAAACTGTGAAGAAGTTGGATGATGCTACAGGACAACGACCCAAAACACCGGAGCAAGTCCACAACAGAATGGCTTCAGAAAAACTAAATCCACCTTTTGGAGTGTCCAAGTCAGAGATCAGACCTCAACACAATAGAGATGCTATGAAATGACTTGAAGAAAGACATACACATGAGACATCCAAAGAATATGACGGAGCTAAAGCAGTTCTGCAGGAAGAATGGGCTGAAATTCCTCCTGAATGATGTGCAGGTCTGATCCACAGCTACAGGAAGCACCTGGTTGAGGTTATTTCTGCCAAGGGGCGGGGTCAATCAGATATTAATTCTAAGGGTTCACTTACTTTTTCCACTGACATTTTGAATGTTGAATGAGTGTGTTCAATAAAAACATGAGGGATCAGATTTTTTTTGTGTTATTATTTTAGACACATTATATTTGTCAATACCCCTGACTTAGATGAAGATCAGATCACATTTTATGACAAATTTATTCAGAAAACCATGAAATTCCAAAAGGTTCACAGACTTTTTCTTGCCACTGTATATACTTGGGCCATACTGAAGTATTTTTAAGCTGATTATTGATTTTCAATACATATAACAGAACTTGGGAATACGTCAATTTTCATTGCTGTTCATCCTAAGAAAGAAAAACATATGCCTCATATCCCTTGTAGTGCTTTCTTCAAGCATGTTCACAATTTTCTCACTGATTTATCTCAAAGCCAGATAAACTCTTATGCTATTTCTTTTCTGACCTTGCAGAAGATTAGCCAGGACAAATGGAGCGATATATAGCTCTGTGTGAAATAACTGGGCCAAATTGTGACAGCAATAAATCAAAAAGGATGTACAGTACAAATCAGGAAAATTCATGAAACACTCACTGATGCTTCAAAAAAGTAAAAAAAAAAAAAAAAAAAAGGGAGAAGACAGGGTGCATCTCTAATACGCTAATGTGATCATCATACTGTTACTGTTAGGTGGTTTATGAATGCAGCACATGTGTAATTAGTTTTAATGTACAGTTCAACAGGCAAGTAAATGGCACATAAACTGTGTCTTCTCAGTAATTCACTGTGTTTGTTATATGGGTCGATTTGTTCAGTTTCACTGCATTTAAAACATCAACAGTCACAGAGTTGATCTCAAATTGTATTTGAATGCAAATTACAAAGTACATTTTGACCAGCAGGTGGTAGTCTGAGATAAGTATTTGATGAAACAACTCATCCCCAACGGTCACATCACAAAGGTTATGTCCATTCCATATTTTAGCCGAGATGCTGTAACAATGCTATATTCCACACACAGAGTTCTACATTCAAATTGCGTAGTGACATATTTATTTAAGCGTCCACATACAACCCCAATTCCAAAAAATTCCAATGAAAATTCAGTTCACCCTGTACTATATTGAAAACACATTATTAACACATTATTAAATGTTTTACTTTGTGAATTTAATTTATTTTTGAAAATATACACTCATCAAATCTGATGACTGCAAAACACTCCAAAAAAGTTGGACAGTTGACAGTTTAGCACTGTGTAACATCACCTTTTCTTTTAATAACACTTATTAAGCGTTTGGATGCCGAGTGAAGACACCAGTTGGTTACGTTTAGCGAACAAAATTTACCCCCATTCATCCATTATGTATTTCTTCAGCTGCGCAACTGTACAGGGTCTTCATTGCCTTATTTTACAATTCATAATGTGCTACGCATTCTCAATCAGAGACAGGTCAGGACTGCAGCAGGTCATGCTAGCACCCGCGCTCTCTGTTTACACAACCATGTGCTTGTAATCCAGGCAGAATGTGGTTCGGTGTTGTCCTGCTCTGGATGGCAGCGTATGTTGCTCCACAATGTGTACATATCTTTCTGCATTAATGATGCCCTCACAGATGTGCAAGTTACCCATGCCATGGGCACTGACACACCCCCAGACAATGACTTTTGGACCTGACACTGATAACAGCTTGGATGGTCGTTTTCCTCTTTGGTCCGCAGAATACGGTGGCTGTTTTGTTAAAAAACTATTGGAAATGTCGACTCGTCGGACCACAAAACACGATTCCACTGTGCTCTTGTCCATCTCAGATGTGATCAGAGAAGTGGGCGGAGCTTTTGGACAGTGTTGATGTATGGCTTCTGCTTTGCATAGTAAAGCCTTAACATGCATCAGTGGATGCTGCGGCGAATGGTGTTGACTGACATATCTACTAAATATCTACTAAAGTATTCCCGAGCCCATGTCAAGATACCAGGATAGTACAGAATCATGGCGGTTTTTAAGACAGTGATGTCTGAGGGATCGGACATAACGCGCATTCAGAAGTGGTTTAATTTACACAATGATCCCATTATACTTCAACGCCCCAACAAATGACTGATGCAAAAATTAATGGCCCTAAAAGACTAATGTAGTTAAATAAATCAACTTAGCACTGTGATTAGACAAATGATCATACATTCACTTCAAAGCTACGTTGAGTCGTTTAAGCTCAAGCGGCTTTGCTTATGTGATATCTGACACTGTATGACATCTATAAAAAAAATAAACAAAAGACATCACGGGGATAAAAAGAATTGTAGGTACGTATTGATGCTAGAATCACCTTCTTCTTCATAGTTTGGTATTACTTAGTGATAGCCACCGGAATTATTATTCGGATGATAATAATATATCCATTTATTTATTTTACATTATTTTATATGGACTCACTCTGCCGTTTAATGAAACGTTCATGTACACGCAGTTCAAACATAATTTTGTTGAGTACATTTTGCCTCATAGCTGAATAGCATGTTGAATAGAATGCCAAATGGTCTGTGAATCCAACTGAGTGAGAGGATAAATGATGCTTAATAAATGTCAGGAACATCATAAAATTAAATCAGATGTTGCGTATTGAGGTGGTGGAAAGAGCGCAAAACATACTGATGATTAAAAGTAAGACATCTGGTAAAACGTAATAACCTATAAAAAATTTTCTGTGTGGAACGTCTCCATATTTAAGGAATCAGTTTTGAACGAAATAAAAACATCAGGTGTGTTGAAGTAAACACTATCTTAATGATACAAAGGAGGTTAACATTACCAGACTAGCTTGCTCATGTTAATTCATACAAGATTTCAGCTACATTGTTAGTTATCTAACAAAGATTCTCCTTGCACCCCCCCTCCCCCCACACACCCCTGATCAGCAGTATTGTTTATTCATATTTTCAGTATCCATATTCACCGGTGCTGTAGGCTTCCTTGTTATTTGATTTCTATCACCGTCATGGTTCGAGTGTTTCTTAATATGGCAGAAGCTAAAACATGTAGGTTTGTGGTTGACTAACTACAATTACAGCATAATTCTAATAGTATTTTTCAGGCAATTTAGCAACTAATCTAAGGTAAATGTTCAGATTATTTCTGCTGTCACTGTACCATTATACTGCCTGTATAAAATAATTCATACTTACAAGCTAGCTACTCAGATTATTAGTCTCACTCATTAGCTGGCTTGTGCACTGTGTTCATACAGTATTTCCCTTATGTGAGTGATGGGATTCTTTGTTTCACATTATTTCTGCCACATTCGGAGACAGAATTGTGCAATGTGAGCAGTAGTAAGATCACTTCACATACAGTGTTTGCTAAACAGGTGGCTATAAACTTGCTACTTGAAAGCTAGTGTACATTAGCCTCATAGCTTCAGTGCCTAAAGGTGCAAACGTAGGACACCAAAAATGTACTGGTTGACTACATTTGGAGCCAAGGGAAAATTGTGTACATGTCCTTTTAGTTTGAACTGTCCCTATGTGTATTTTAGAAAACATGGTTCAAGGACGATAGTTTTTTCTACTATAAAAGGAAAACTGCTTTTAAAATGGAATGATTAATGACAGACCTTTTTTTTTTTTTACCTCAATGATATGTTGTACAGCAGAGAATGAATTATATGAACTTTCACATTTGCAAGAATGGACATCATTACCATGTGTTCCTAATATTCAGTGTTGTTTTTTTTTTTTTTTGGGTTCTACTGGTTTTCTCTAATGAGCTTTACCAAAGGCTATAGAACTAACAGGCTCATCACATATTTCATGGCCTTGTGAATGTGCTGTCCTGCCCTCTGATGAGCCCAAAGCCTCTAATGACATGTGTGCACATGCCCTCTGTCTTTTTTCTGCAGGCTTAATTATCAGGAAGTGCCTGATGAGATCTTTACTCTCAGCATGACTTTCTTACAATCCGCAGTTGCTCCTAATATCCTAGACAAAAATGTCTGATATTCCAAGAGATTTAAAAGGGATTCACACCTTTGTTTCATTTAAGTATCAACTATGTCACAAATGCTTCTCCAAGAAAATTAATAGAACTAGGAGAAATAGACTGGGACACTGGAATTAGATTGTCTGCAAATACAAACGTAAATACTTGATATGTACATTTATTATGGAATATTATGGTGTTCGTAACATAGCTGTATAACATTAAAACTTGCTCTTGTAAAATTTACAGTAATCATTTTGTGAGGACAATTTTAAAAAAAAGTAAGTATACACAAATTATTATGGATTATATTGCAATTTTTACAAGCTTTATATTTATTACTAAATGTCTCTCCATATACAGTTATTGACCTTAACATTATATAATATAGGGAAGGATAATGACGTCAAAAAAATATGGTGCAGCACATTTTTAAAAAATGTGCCGCAAGGTTTATAAGCAGATAATAATGACTGAAGGTAGTGTTTTGAAACGTAAACAATATTTTAAAGGCTTGAAACAATATTTCCCACTCGTTAACTGTGAGTCCTCACACTGCGTCTCATATTTTGTGCTGCATTTGATCTTCTCCCCCATTAACCTGGAAAACTGTGAGCAGTTGCTGTGAAAACGTTTAAGTCGCAACTAAAGAAAATCTGTGGAGCAGAGATACTTTCAAAATCAATTAAATGAAAAGTTTCTATACTATTTGGCCAAAATTGTTGTGCAGAGCTGTGGAGTTATGAGCAGTGATTCTCTCACCAGTCTTAAGACAAAACACTGTTCATTAGTAATCTAAATCTACATCCGGATTTCTTTGTGACGAATTCAAATTTCAAAAGTGCTATCCAAATTAAATTGAACTGACTTATCTGACTTAAGCTCATAAACGATACAATAGGATAGATTAGGTGTTGACTGTGGGGCAATGTACAAGAGCTTAATGACTATCACGCCAAAGGTGATGCTGGATGAGAAGTGATCTACAGTGGCAAGAATAAGTACGTAAACCTTTGGAATTTCATGGTTTTCTGAATAAATTTGTCATAAAATGTGATCTGATCTTCATCTAAGTCAGGGGTATTGACTACTATAATGTGTCTAAAATAATAACACAAATTTTTTTTCTGATCTTTCATGTCATTTTCTTGCCACTGTATATACAAAACTCTATGGTAGGCAGTGCACGCAGGAAAAAAAAACTGTACTTTGCAGTAGTTTGACAATGGGTCCACATTCACAAACTGGAGAAAGCTATTTAGCCCAATGTATCTAGTTTAATGGGGAAAAACATGCCCAATCTTTCTCCCTCATGGAACTGAGAAGCAATAACATTCTAAACACAATGTGCAATTTCCATAGACTTAAAGTTGTCTTAACTTTGTTTCTGGGATGGTGATGAATCTGTGTCTGTCCCTGCTTCACTGTTGAGCTACACAACTTCTCCATTTTGGTATAAAGGATGAGCTCACATCTGCTGCTGCCACGCTATATCACTATGAACAGCATGGCCATGCTCAACTCCCAAACCTGTGTGTGTGTGTGTGTGTGTGTGTGTGTGTGTGTGTGTGTTTGTGTGTGTGTGATATTGAGCATATGTGATATCCATTTTTTTTTATTTAACCAGTATTACTACATCTATAACTTTGAATACAGAATTGTTTATTTTTTATTATTGTTTATTATTTTATTTATTGTTTATTATTTATTTATTGTTTATTATTGTTTATTTTTTATTTATTGTTTATTATTTTATTTATTTATTATTGTTGTTTATTTTTTATTTATTTACTATATCTATAACTTTGAATACAGAATTGTTTATTTCCCTACTTACACATGCTAGCAAAGTACTAAAGTGTACTTTTTTCCAAACACTTTATCTTGGCATGACACATCAAGCAAACATCTCCATTTTATTTCAATTTCTCATCGCTAGAAGAAACTATAGAGATAACAAGGAGACCTCTTTTTAGACTTTTTCCCCATTTGATATGCTGATCTGAAGACTTCTTTCTGCACAAGTTTGTTTCCTGCAAACTGTATTCATTCTATTAATTAACCAGTCAACTTATTTTTATAGTTTTCATGAAAAGTATTCATGCTGTAGCAACATTAAAACATAGTGATTTACATGTTGACAGTGGTCCGATGTGTTAGAGATACATAAAAATCCAATTAGCATTTTTGTCATTTGTACCTGCAGAGATGATGGATGACAGCATAACTAGCCACTCCTACAATACTGCGCAGACTTGTTAAAATGGAAGTCATACTGAGCTTTTCTTGCCTGAAGACCCATAAATATTTTGGGGACAAAATTATGGGATGGTAATGCACCATAAGGCCCTCCCAGCAAAGCCATTTATTTCTATCCTTGGCAGGGAGAGATCTATTTCTCCTGGGCAGACACATTTTTAAATCACTGTCCTGGCAGTCAAGCCCACACACTGATGCCTTTTACTTTCAGGTGTGAAGATGTGGAGAGTTTTCCTATTTATTTTTTTAAATAACTATTTTCATGATGAAGAGCAACGAGGGTTTGTCCTTATCACCATAATTGTGAAAGTGATTGTTTGTCTGATCATGAAATGGCAATAAAGATGCTGTTCGCCTCCTATTATAGAGCATTAACTGTAATGGCTATAATGGAAGGTTCTAGATGGATGGAGGACATGGATATGGATGGATGAATACTGTACATGTGAATACATATGAGTGATTAATGTGCAAGAGGCAAAGATTCTGTGACATAACAAAATATACAAGGCATGGCATTCTCCTAAACCTAGTGTGTTTAATACAAAGACCATCCTACATGGTGCAACGTATGTCATGTGACTTACTAACCTGCTCCCTTCTTCCCAGCCTCACTCGATGGGATTTGAGGAGACAGGACAGTATGCCAGTATACACTTGACAAACACAACACCAACAAAGAACGTATTGACTACTATATAGACACACAGTACACAAGGACTGTGCTAAAAGAAGGTGTATTCTAGCAACAGAAAACAAAAACAACAAAGTGAGCAAAATCTGTATCTGCATGGTGGAAATACAAGGTTTTTATACGCGGGCGGTGCACACCGATTGGTGGAGTGAACTGGAGCATCATCGTCCTGGATGAAGACTGAAAGGCTGATGAACCAATGGGAAGAGATGAACGGCTGTGGATCCAACAGAGTCTGAAATACACACACACACACACACAACAGACTACACACACATATTTATATACAACATGCATTTCTACATACAGTGTACAACAACTCAAGTATATCATATCAACTTGTTAAAGAAATGGGTCCTGCCAGCTAAGGTAGTCTCTGCATTTTCCACTGTCTCCCCAGGCCCCCGAGAGCGTACCTGGGTCCAGCGAGGTGAGGATCTGAGCCCGACACAGAAAATAGTGCCAAAGCACGATGGCAACATCTGGCTGTGTAATGACTACTGGAGGCTTAAAGCAGTTTCAGACTTCGACATCTACCCCCTGCCCAGTCAACCATCTGGTGGAGTGCCTGGGGAGAGCCCGGTTTATATCCACTCTCAACTTGACAAAGGGAAAGTCGCTCAGGCCCTGGAGGTCAAGGCCAATGACGTCTTCAGTTCTGCCAGCAGCCACTGGCAGTACCGGGTTCTCCCTTTCAGCGTGCATGGAGCACCTGCAACCTTTCAATGCCTGATGGACATTGTCTTGAGACCACACAGACCATACAAGGTGGCATACCTCAACGACGTCATCATCCACTCCTCCACCTGTGTAGACCACCTCCATCACCTCAGGGCGGTACTCGGGGAAACTACGGACAGCCGGACTGAGTTTCAGGACTTCCTGAAACACCAAGAAAAGAAAATAGAAGCCATAAAGAACTACCCCAGACCACATTCAAAAATCAGATACATGCCTTCTTGGGGCTGGCAGGGCATTACCATAGGTTCGTTGCTAATTTCTCTTCTCTAGCTTCCCCCTCTCAGATCTCACCAAGAAGGTCCAGCCAGACTGGGTGCGGTGGACCGACAAGATGGAGCAGGTGTTTCAGGCCCTAAAAAAAGGCTCTCACCAGCTCCCATGTTCTCAGGAATCATCGACTTTGACCTGTCCTTCATGGTCCACATGGACGCCACTGAGACAGGGCTGGGGCTATCCTGTCCCAGATGTTCGAGGTAGAGGAGCACCTGGTGCTCTATGTCAGCAGGAAGCTAATGCCTGCTGAACAGAAGTATGCCACCACAAAAAGCCCTCACAATTAAGTGGGCCATAGAGGAGCTCTGGTATTACCTGGAAGGGCACCACTTCACTCTGATTACTGACCATGCCCCCCCTCCCCCATTTTTAAGTAGTTAATATTAGAGAAATTGTGCCTGGGGTTGGAATCTCATGGCCAGAGAAGTATAAGGTTTATAATTATGTTAATGCACCCAGATCCTTGTGGAAATGCACTTTTACATAAAGGCTGGAGGGCTCCAAGTTCAAGCTTTGTAAGCAGTACTCTTTTGACCTTGAGCAAATTTTTCAAACAAAAGTTGTTCCTAAAGTGTAGGCACTACACTTTACTTTAAGTTAATTAACCCATTTCACTTCAGGTAAGGCTGAAAGCTGGCTTTGTAGACACATTATTATAGACACACTTTTATTGCCTTTTAATTAGGAATAATCCACCCTCTATCTTTTAGTCTGATCCTCCCACCACTGATTAAATACATTCAGTGTATGCTAAAAGGCATTTTAGCACTAGGTTGGCTTGAACATTCTGTGTTCTTTCTAGCTTTCCTTATAAATGGTGTTTGTTTGCTCTAAATTGCTCTACAGACACCCTGATGGTAGGTTGATGGAAGAGTTTAAAATATGCTCAATAAGTTATTAGACTTATATCTGTTATAATAACAAAGAGATTAAATTTTATAGTCACTCATGCTGTTATGGAGGTTATCTTATTGCCTCACCAATATAATAAAACTATTTACATGCAATATTCATCTTCACTTCAGAGCTTATATGATGCATGTTCGGATTTATTCAGTTCATGATAATCAGACACCATCTTCACCAACCTTTCAACATCGGTCAGTGAATGTGAAATGCTTTTGAGGTGATGTCTATGATGAGATGTATAATGTACGGCAATAACTACCATGGATGTTGAAATATAAGAGGATAAAGAATTATAGTCCACACTAGGACATTCAGTGATTTTAGCACAAGATCTTGTCACAATAAACAACATGACTGAACCCTTTACCTGTAATAATACCATAATGGCAACAACCTGATATTAAACTGCCATTTTTAGCAGCAACATTGCAACATTTTAGTCTAGTTGATCTTTTTTAAATAACAGTTTTTCTTTTGTGTACTACCTAGACTAACATTGGCTAACATGGCCTGAAAGGGTGATTTAAAAATCAGCCAACTTTGTTTCCGATGTTATCAAGCCAATTATAGCCAAGTTAGCTATATATCAGTTAGCCAGTGTCAGTTGGCTAATGCTGTTAACTGAAAAACAAACATATTGTTAACAGTTAGTTCAGTAATTAGGTATAATGTACAGTAAATACAGTATGTGAATACAATTGATTGTAACTTGTCGATTTGACATGTGGAACTCCTGATGCATTGTGTAAATAAATAAATAGATATGGAACTAACCATTTCTGTTTATTAATCAACCCATTGTTTACTGTGTTACTCACCTCTGCAACATCTATCTCCTTCTGGCAAACCCATAAAAGGTGGAAAAACTTTACATTTCAGGAAGCAGAGCATTACAACTTGTTATTGCTAGCAAGTGAGTCTCCACAGTGCTGTTTCGACATGGGTAGGAAGGGCCATGAATAATGAATAAAGCCAGCAGCAGCTATTTTCTTGAATGCATTCACCTGTGAGGAAGTAAATCACACTGAGCACCAGTTTAAAGAGCTAGCTTTACAAGAAATAAGACACCACTTTACAATATCCATATTTCAGGCTGCTGTGGAGCTGTGCACCTCAGAACTAAGGATAGTTTTTATTGACAAAAAACAAACAAACAAACAAAAAACACAGTAGTTCATTTAAACTTAAACTTCAGTTGAACCACCAAGCTGATGTACATGATGCACAAAAAACAAAAACTAAAGAAACAACTTGGAAGTGTGTACATTTATGAAACAAAACCCCAGATGTTTGTCCCGTTCATTAACAGGAAAATGTGGATTGATCGTCCCAAATGTAGACTTAGCCCTACATGTTGCCAGTGCTTCTGGGTAATTTTATGGTCCAGTTTTTCTTCCTAATTTGTTCTGCAGTGGTGATGGGTGATGACATTGCAGCTTCTGCTCTTTCTGGCTGAGCACTTCCTGCATGAAAATCCATAAATATATTTGGGACAAAATGATGGCATGCCAAACCACTACAAGGCCCCACTCACAGCAAAATAATTTATTTTTATCCTTGCCAGAGGAAAAAAAAAAAAATCTATTTCTTCCTCGCACAAGTGGTTTTGAAAATCATTGTCCTAATGGTCAAACCCACATACTGATGCCTTCTGCACCTTCGCATGCAAATATGTGGTGCCTCTATATTATAAAATTTTTTTTTTTTTTTTTTTTTTTTTTTTTTTTTTTTTTTTTTTTTCTCTTTCCCCCCCCCCTTTTTTTTCCCCCTGCCGCATTTTTCACCTTAAATAAAATTTTTTTTCTTTTTTTTTTTTTTTTTTGCATGTGTTTCACATAACAAGAAATATTTCATCTCGGTGCTTTATTTATAGCAGGGGTGTCCAATCTTATCCGGAAAGGGCCAGTGCAGAGTGTGGGTGCAGGTTTTCATTCCAGTCAAGCAGAAGCCACACCCGAGTCTATTGAACGCCAAGATCGACTGATTAAACAGTTGGAATCAGGTGTGTCTCCTGCTTGGCTGGAATGAAAACCTGCATCTATTCCGGCCCTTTCCGCATAAGATTGGACACCCCTGATTTAAAGGAAAAGTTTAATCTCCATAATTCCCTTACCCAAAAATGTAGTAAATCAGACAGTTCTATTGCCTCCAGTTTATCATCTTGCAAACTGGATGTGTAATTCATCGCGCACTTTAAAAAGGCAACATTTGGCTTAGTAATGCCATTTTACACAAAGTTTCACAAAATATCATAAAATGTATCTATGGACATCAAATTGGACCCGAAAACATTGTCCCACACCTCCTTCTTGAGTGTAATGTTTGAGTGGAACGACACCAAACTATGGGTTGAGGAAGAAAAGGATTCCAGCTTCCTGATGGCCACTATAGCAGTTTTATTTTATTTTTTGTTATAGATAACAATGGCATACACTGTCAGAACCTGGACTGAACAAGATACTGAAACACTGAATAAATCCATTTGAGTTGAGTTTGTCACGATTAGGTGAGTTTACACTAATATGCAATTTTTAGCCTGACTTTTCTGTTGCGGATAAAAATGACATTGTAAGATTTCTTTCATCTCGATTTGAAATCTGTGATCTTACACTGCATAAAGCGACGTGCTCACTGCAGCCGATTTAGTGGCACTGCGACCATAGACAGCAGGTGACAGTTCTGGCAGTGTGCGAATTTTTTTATTAAAATCTCAAAAATGTGGCCATTGCTACGAGGCTTGTCTAAAAGCCACCAATAGGAGAGTGGCATAAGATGATGCAAAACACACAGAACAGTTACAAATTTGGTAGTGGCAATGATGAAACATCCATGAAAAACCTCGTGTTACCTCAAGCTTAATTTAAAGAACGTTTCTGTTTATGCAGATTCATTTTCTGCATGAATCCAGATCATGCTGAATAATGGCATAAATGGAATGTAGTAATATTCTGTAATTGCAGGTTTATAGTTAGAAAATCTTCATCATATTATCCTATATTGAGAACGTTATTATTGCAGAGTCTGTAATACGATTAGGCTAAGATTTTACTGTTGTCATCTTGTACAGCGTGACAAGTAATAATCTAACACATTACATTACAAAATTTGTATAATGATAAAGTATTAGCTAAAAAGTTAGTCATTAGCCCCATATAGTACAAAATAAAAAAACAAAACAAAAGTCACTGCATTTCTGATTGACTACTTACAGGATAAACAGGGAACACTGTGTGCATACTTTATTAACCAAAGTTGATGGAGAAACATTAAAAATGAGGCAGACGTTAAAGATGTAGATACGCTGCCCCTCAAAGCAATGGCAGGAGTACAAATGTTAATTGTAAGCATGCTAATGACACTTATCTTATATTGTACTATTGACCAAACTGGTGTTCACTCCTGGTTCAAACTAAGTGTGCATATGTTCAAATGTTTTTTTAGATGGCCCTGGAGAAGCAGCTTATTTCCATGTAGATATATGGGCAGCTATTTGGGCTGCGAGAAGGTGATCACTCAGTGATGGTAAGTGTGTAAGTGCAGGAAAGTAGAGGCAAGAGAAAAAGTGTCTCCTCAGCATTGCCTGCTAACCACAGAGGGTGTCAACAACTGGCAAGATACGAAACGATGCCTCACATTATCCACATGCGCTGAATTAATGGTGTTGAGATTGAATATATCAGGAGGTTATGGATGATATATAAATCATTGAGGGCAAGAATGGAGCTTTTACCACCCTGTAGAAGAGGCACAATTTATTTTCGAATGTACAGACCTGATGATTTACGAAAGGCTTCCTTGCTGTGTAAGTCTGGGAAAGGCGAGCTAATAGGGGTATAGATAATTTCTTATTTTTGCAGGTTTGCCATTTGATTTCTTTCTACTCTTTTTGTTGACAGAATCTATTCAAATGATGGTGACGTGCTGTATTTAGCCCATACTGACACTGGCAGTCTGCTGTGGGAGGAAGATGACCGGCAAATCTTCTTTTTTGGTCACAATATCCACAATGGGTTTCTTAAAATGAAGTGTTACATCTTTAGCATTTAGCATGTCTCTCTCATTCTCCCACTCAACCAAACACAGAGATGAAGTATTTTTTTTTTTATTAAACCTCCAACATAAAATGTATAAATGACACACACACTAGTACATAATAATATACAACAACAACAACAACAACAACAACAACAATAATAATAATAATAATAATAATAATAATAATAATAATGTTTACTTGTATGCTTTTACCAAATAAGCTGTGTGAGTGCATTCACTGACCTTCAAGGCTTTTTGTGAGGGAATGTACATTGATTATATATCATAATGGTTTTATCAGATCAAGATTTTTTTCTCTCTCTGTGCTGAGTTTGACAAAGTCCCTTTTTTAACTCTATCGTCATTATCCAGTCCTCACACTGGCCCACACAATCCCTGTATGCACAACCACAGGCCTCAACTGCTGCAGCATTTGAACACTCTCAATTACTAGCCACTTGTCAAAATGATCATCCTAGCAAAAAAACCCCCAGACATTTCCAAAGAGCCTCCTCTCAGTTGTAAATCAATTGCTGCTTTCTTTATTCAATCCTATACCTTCCCAAAGTCATTTTACATTGCAGGAGCCAATTTAGAGATATGCTAATATCTGGTGATTACCTGACGCAGCAAGGAATGCAGCATAAGAAAAAATCCCACACTCACATATGTTCTTGAAAGGAAAACAACTTGAGCCGATGTCATTCAGCCATTACAGTGGGAAATTCTGGCTCAAATCTGCCAGCTCAGTCAGTAGAAATCTGTTTTGCTGCACCTTGACATTTCAGCTTGTTTATGTATGTTTTTTTCATTTCCTCCATATGCCCCAGTTGAAAAGCTGTCAAAATACTCAGAAATTATACCAATAATACCACAAGTCCCCTCTCTCATGCATTCATCCAGTAGAACTGTGCCAGGTTGGAGCCTTCATGACTCGATTCTAATTGGTTACTTGGTCATGTGTCGATAATCTCCTGCACTGGCGTAGGTTCATGTGGCAGGCTTGTTGCATTCGGCAGAGCCTGTCCGTGCCCCACTGAGTTCTGCTGGATCTCCATTGGAATACCAGTTGCGTTTTCACGTGCTGGGAATTCTCGAGACTGTTTCCGATACTCCAGGAAGGTGCACACCTTGGTGGCTATTGCCACCACATTTTTGCCAACAAAGATGGTGGAGACCCGACTATCCTGAAATAGAACCATGTTAACGCCGCGTATGAGGATGGTGACCACGTTGATTGTAACCAAGCTGAGCATAGGGTATAGCATCATCTTCTGTGGTGACACATTTTCTCCCTGCACACTGATCTCACTTAATGACACACATGGGAGGATCAAAAGAAGGATGTAGCAGTAGAAGAACATCAGCCCTTCTGCCCAAATGGGCAAACCTGTTCGCTGGGGCTCCCAAAGGTTTGCCTGGATATCAAGCAAGTCCAGCAGGTCCAAAGCAACCCAGAAGAGTCTTCCTCTCATATCCTCCTTCTTCCTAAATGTCCGAACGTATTCCATGCTGTCAAGAGCCACCAGGACTAAATAAAGGCCTGGTACACACACAGAGAGGAGTAAAGTCAGAGCCTTCCTTGCTACGGTCTCCAGACTTTTGCGGTCAGCCTTGCAGTTTTGGAAAACAAAGTAGAGCTTGATCTCCAAAACAAAGATGTAGAGAAACCAGAGGATCATGGCGTAGCCCCGGCGTGCCGTGCGTACCTCAGCTCCCACCCACACAGCGACATATCGGAGCACTATGAGGAAACACACGTCTCCAACTAGGACGATGATACAGACGCCAATCTTGCGTGGCCCCTGGTTTTGCTCCACCAGGTAGGCATCCATGAAAGCCATGCTGGTCATGATGACAATGGTGGTGAGACAGACATGCCGTTTGTCTGGTGGTGGCAGCACCATGGCGAGGGCCACCACCACTACCGCTGACTCACTGCTATGTTGTCCCTTTTTCACTCTAGCTATGGGTCAAAATGAGTTTCTTTTCAATTACCTGATAACTAGTTACGTTATATAAAGAGCGCTCTTTCCTTTTGTGCAGAAGCTGCTTTCTGCCAGACGTAATTACGATATTGTAAATTGAAAGGCTTCGTGTCTTCGTAATCCTTGAGAGTGCGAGTGGCTTTACGAGTCTGGGTTTTCCTGCTGCAGTATAATTCTGGTGTGAAACACTCAGTCCTGGAGATTACAGGGTGTATTCAGGGTTTTTTTTTTTTGTTTCTTGAAGAGATGTAATAATTCCGTTTTGAATTCCGTATGCAATTCAAACCAAGGCTGGGGCTGAACTACTTTGCAATGGAAATGTGAGTCTGAAAGAGGAAAGAAAAGCCAAGTTCACAGCTTGGTTTTGGCAGGTGGCTCCTCTCTGGCCCACTAAATGTAAGAGCTATCCGCTCATTACTCACAAAGTGTTCATTGATTCTGCTTGACTTCTGAGACTGCCGGCTAACCACACCTCAGCATTTATTGACAAAATGCAATGATTTTTTCCATGGCCAGAGTGTATGCGCTGAGTGAGGGAAATCCTTAGCATGCATATACCAGATATAGTGTGTGGGTCTTTTCAGGTTAGTGTGGGTAGAGCGATAAGAAGCCGTGAGTGTGTGTGAGAAAGATTTTCATTGGGTTCATCGAGTTATCACACTGCATGCAGGAAATGTAGCGTAGCGCTTCAAAATGTAGATCCACTGAAATGACCCAACAGTCTTTGAATGTCTGCGTATATTAAATCCAGAGACAGCTTGTGACGGATCAAGTAGCACAGAGCAATTGACTCGCTGGAGCAGCCATTCATCACCTAGATAGCAGGGCAGGACTTTCAAGGGCCAACGTTCATCCATGGCTCCCAACAGGGGAGACTTGCTCACTTGTCTTCATTCTTCCTTTTCGCTTGATGTAGCCTGGAGGAGAAAGAGAGAGAGAGAGAGAGAGAGAGAGAGAAGAGAAAGAGAGAGAGAGAGGGTAAAGAACCATGTCAGCACAAATCTGATGATAACGTATAGCTTGCTGCTCCACACTCAGACTGCATTAGAGCCAGTGTGTCAGATTTATTACGAGCTGTGTAATGAATGGAACAGCATGTTGTTGTCTGATTGCTGCTCATCAAATACCGCATGTCAGCTTTTGTATGGCTCATTGAGGCTTTTCTGTGCAGATGGCTTCGTTTAAAAAAGGGAAACCTGGTATTAGCTATCTAATGCTGAATAATTCATTAGAAACAATATGACAGGATTGTGAAACGGTACAGCAAAAATCTGATTTATACAATTTCCCTGTATTCTAAATTTACTTGATCAGTCATAGAATTTTGGTGTGTTTGGTTCGCTTCTTCAGTTTTTAATGGGAGCTAAATGTACTAATGTAACTAACATACAAGCAGGGAGTCTGTCTTTACAATTTGACAACAAAACAAAACAAAACTATACTATCATTCAAACAGCAGAGACATTTCAGTGAGCTAGTCATTGGAAGGTCGTAAAATCCCAGAACAATACAAGAACCACTTCTTGAGCAAGTTCTTAAGCAAAACCCATAAATTTCAAACTGCAACTGCTTCTCTCTCAGTTAACAGCATCCATCGATGAATAAATATCAATATGTAATTGACATATACATTATATATCTAAAGGTATGTAGACACCTGGCCTTCATAGACCTGAACACGGTCCTGACCTCAACCCCAGTGAGATGAACTGGAACGTTGACTGTGTGCCAGGCCTTCTCACCCAACATCAGCAAGTCTTGTCAGAATGATACCAAACTGCACGGAATACATTCCTGTTGTGATTCCTGTTGTTGAAGGTGGCTGACCTGCTACACTATGAAGTTTAATTCATGTTTATAGATGACAGTAAGTAAGTTACACTGGTCCCAGAACCACACTGGAAAGTCTGTGTGACATCACTGAAGACCTGGATGTGGTTTGAGGCATTATTGCTTTTCAGCCTTTTGGATAAGCTCACATTAAGTATCTGTTCTTTATCAGTTTAATATCTGATATATTCCCTAAAGGAGGACCAAATATTAAATAGATTTTTGGAACAGGGAGGTGGTATAGGGGATTGCTCCATCCATTCCATTCATCAGCCTGGCATTGCAGTACCTTCAGCGCAATGGAGGAGTGGGTAGCATTGCCATCTCATAGCTCTATGATCCTAGGTTCAATCCTAAACTTGGAGTTTTTTTTGCATGTTCTCCTTGTGTCTGTATTGGTTTCCTCCAGGTTCGCCAGCTTCCTCCCACCAAAACATGACAGAAGGTAGATTGGCTACTTTAAACTGATTCCAGATGTGAATGTATGTGCATGGTGCCCTGTGATGGACTGGTATCTAATCCAATCCATCCATCTTCTACCGCTTACTCCTTCTCAGGGTCACGGGGAACCTGGAGCCTATTCCAGGGAGCATCGGGCACAAGGCGTAGTACTCCCTGGACAGGGTGCCAGTGGACTGGTATCCCATCCAGAGGTTATTCCCTCTGGAGAAACTTTGTTTACTGGTCAGCTTCATTAGCCTAGTATCTGGTGGTTCAAATCTGAGGACTGCAAGATAGCCTTAAACCACAGCTGCTCTGATTTGTTTTTCTGTTGGATTATTATGCCTCACTTGTTTCACTCAAGCCACTCACTTGGCTCATTCAAGTCATTTGAATACACCTCTCATCCTGAAGATCACTGAGATTCAACAAATAATTTCAACAAAACAGACTTCATGTGGAAACTGTAACAAATTTCCTGGTTACACAATTATGATTGTAGACCATGTAGTACACAGTTATTTGTAATCTATCACCCAGATGAGGACGGGTTCCCTTTTGAGTCTGGTTTGTCTCAAGGTTTCTTCCACATATCGTGTCAGGGACTTACATTTATATTTATTCATTTAGCAAACGCTTTTATCCAAAGCAACTTACAAATGAGGAAACACAAGCAAAGTGATATCTCAAGTGGAGAACAATACAAGTAGTGCCACAATACAAGATTTAGAATTGAGTTCTAGAGAAGCAAAGTGCACACAGTAGAGGTGTTAGTACCAGAGTAATTCTTTTTAAATAATAATGTGGGGTTGGCACTTAAGGGTTAGTTAAGTGTTCACGGATGAGGTAGGACTTTAGCTGTTTTTTGAAAATAGTGACCTGCCACCGTTGCCTCTGGCTTGCTGATAAGGGTAACGTATAAATTTAAAATGTACATCCTGAATTTATATATATATATATATATATATATATATATATATATATATATATATATATATATATATATATATATATATAAATATAAATATATATATATATATATATATATATAATAAATAAATATATATATATACATACATACATATACATATATATATATATATATATATATATATATATATATATATATATATATATATAATCTCACAAAAGTGAGTACACCCCTCACATTTGTGTAAATATTTGATGATATCTTTTCATGTTACAACACTGAAGAATTGACACGTTGATACAATGTAAAGTAGTGAGTGTACAGCTTGTGTAACAGTGTAAATTTTCTGTCCCCTCAAAATAACTCAACACACAGACATTAATGTCTAAACCGCTGGCGACAAAAGTGAGTACACCCCTAAGTGAAAATGTTCAAATTGGGCCCAAAGTGTCAATATTTTGTGTGGACACCATTATTTTCCAGCACTGTCTTAACCCTCTTGGGCATGGAGTTCACCAGAGCTTCACAGGTTGCCACTGGAGTCCTCTTCCACTCCTACATGACGACATCATGGAGCTGGTGGATGTTAGAGACCTTGTGCTCCTCCACCTTCCGTTTGAAGATGCCCCAGAGATGCTCAATAGGGTTTAGGTCTGGAGACATGCTTGGCCAGTCCATCAAATTCACCCTCAGCTTCTTAAGCAAGGCAGTGGTCATCTTGGAGGTGTGTTTAGGGTCATTTTCATGCTGGAATACTGCATAGTGATCATGCTCTACTTCAGTAGGTCACAGTACATTTTGGCATTCATGGTTCCCTCAATGAACTGTAGCTCCCCAGTGCCAGCAGTACTCATGCAGCCCCAGACCATGACACTCCCACCACCATGCTTGACTGTAGGTAAGACACACTTGTCTTTGTACTCCTCACCTGGTTGCCATAGTACATGTTGGCATTCATGGTTCCCTCAATGACGTATGAGTGCTGCCAGCATTGCTGCAGAGGTTGAAGGGGTAGGGGGTCAGCCTGTCAATGCTCAGACCATACGCCGCACACTGCATCAAATTGGTCTGCGTGGCTGTCGTCCCAGAAGGAAACCTCTTCTAAAGATGATGCACAAAAAAGTCCACAAACAGTTTGCTGAAGACAAGCTGACTAAGGACATGGATTACTGGAACCAAGATAAACTTATTTGGTTCAGATGGTGTCAAGCGTGTGTGGTGGCAACCAGGTGAGGACTACAAAGGCAAGTGTCAGTAAATTGACACTGTTACACAAGCTGTACACTCACTACTTTACATTGTAGCAAAGTGTCATTTCTTCAGTGTTGTCACATCAAAAGATATCATCAAATATTTACACAAATGTGAGGGGTGTACTCACTTTTGTGAGATACTGTATATATATATATATATATATCTTTTATCCAAAGCGCTTTACATTGTGTCTTATTCACCCATTCAATCACACACCAATGGTCACAGAGCTGTCATGCATAGCACAAACTTGCCATCGGGAGCAACTTGGGGTTCAGTGTCTTGCCCAAAGACACTTCGGCTTGTGGGGTCACATGGGCCGGGAATTGAACCGCCAACCCTACGATTAGTGAACAACCCGCTCTACCACCTGAGTCACAGCTGCCACATTGTCCATTGTTAAAGGCACTATACAATTAAAACTGTATTGAATTTAATTGTAGTGGATTTGCCCATTCACCCCCAAGAGCATTAATGAGGTTGGGGACTGATGTTGGGGAAGAAAGCCTGATAAACAAACGTATTATTTTTTTAATTATTATATAAATTGTATTTCCAAATCAAATAAAGTACCCGACTTTTAGTTTTTTCCTTTTTTTTGCCTTTAAGATAGAGTCATCTCTGTAAAATGTATGTTACATCAAAAGAAAAGTTAAAGACTCTAGAAAAAACATATTGGAGGCCTTCCAACTTACACTACCACATGCTTAGAATTAAAGTGAGGTGTGTGCAGAATTAAATCACTAGCAGTCTCTAGAGCACTGATGCATGCCAATATAGTGGCATTAATTATAGCCTGCTTTGTAGGTGGATGGGCAAAAGATCATGCATGACAGTACTCTGAGAACCACAGATTATAATACGCTTCCTGCATATTTTCACCACCAGACATGCCAGCAATTAATTGTTGGAATGGTATGAATTTGAGGTCTTTTTTTCATGCTGTCAAGCCAAAATCCAGTCTAAATTACTGAAATATATAATATAAAATATATATCCAAATCCTCCTCCTTTATAAAAACTTCAAAAGGTCTCAATACAAGTCACAAAACATGTTTCAAATGACCTGTTTGTATTTTATTCCATTATGTTTGGAATTAACTCAATCTTATCAGGTTCTATTGTGTTAAGGCTAATGGAAAGATATGTAGATGCATGTTACGATATGTATAAATGCATGTTACGAATTGAGACTTTAACTTGATGTTCTTCCCGATGCACATTTAATAGCCTTGTTGTCTCTTATTTAATGAAGACCACCGGATTCTCAAATGACATAGGTCCAGTCAAATAATATTCAACTCAGAAAAGCAAATTAGTATTGCAAGTGGGCAAACTCTATACATCCATCTTCTAAAGCTTACTCCTTCTTCAGGGTCACGGGGGAACCTGGAGTCTATTCCAGGAATCATCGGGCACAAGGCAGGGTACACCCTGGACAGGGTGCCAGTCCATCGCAGGGCACAATCACATACACACTCACACACCCAGTCATACACTACGGACACACCAGTCTACCATGCATGTCTTTGGACTGGGGGAGGAAAGAGGAGGTTTCCCCCAGAAACCCCCGCAGCACAGGGAGAACATGCAAACTCCACACACACGGCCCCGGCGGGAATCAAACCCAGACCCTGGAGGTGTGAGGCGAAAGTCCTCCCACCTAACCACTAAGCCACCATGGGCCCAAACTCTATACATGTTCAGGCAAACACGTGGAAAGATAATCCACAAAAAACTGAGTCTGAGAAGAACATGGTATAACAGCTAAGAACTTACACAATCAGTGACAAAGTATTACAGCATGCTGGAGGACTTACTGAGTTTATATAGAGCATAGCTGATAGCAAACACATGTGACTAATGGCATTGTAACAGGGAGTGCTGAACCACTATAGAAGCCATGGGCAGCACCAGCCAGTACAAACTGGTCTGCATGACCTTTCAGAGCTCCATCATCAGATAGTGGGTGAGGGGGGTCTGAATAATTCAAACACATGACCTAGATTGCACTGCTAATCACCAGCAGCAGGTATGGAGATTTTTTTTTGTAATTTGGTCTAAGTGATTTAGGAATCTTCTTAACTAAGCTTACTTTTCACAGGTTTGTGAACTTCTTTTAACACTTTGTTACCAAATACTTTGTGAATTACACAGATAATAGAGGATAATCTAATTATTGATCTTATTCTGAATAAGACAATATTCTAATTAAGGTGTTTACATGAGATGCTTTTAGAATATTCCTTTCATGTTCCAGTGTTACATGTTATAGAACATAGATGGATTAATGGCACACGTCATTACGTCACCACGCCACGCCGTCCGACAAAATAAGGACTGGTGGGAGAGAGTTGTTTCCTTGTTGTTTTTTTTCTTTTAGTTTGAAGCCATGCTCTCTTGTTTGCCATCAAACGGTTGACCAGACCACTGCCATGTGTGTATGTGTTCTGTCACACAATGCGGTGAAAACTCCCCCACGACATTAATAGTGTGATTAAGGTGTGTACATGTCTGTAATGCACTTCGATAATGCGACTAAAAACAGGAATACTCCACACGTCTTAATTCGATTTGTGTTTACTTCGAATATCAATTCAGCCGGTTAAAGGTAAATCGCTGTTTACAGGCTAGTTTCTTAATCAAAGTATTGTCTTGATCGGGTTAATTTTGTTGTACATGTAAACTGACTGACTGTTGCTACAGATTAATTTCAGCAGGTAACAATCTGCCCAGTAAAAATGCCCATCTCACCTCAGTTCATGTGCCTCATTGCCATCTCACCCTCAGCAAGCCGTATGTCAGCAGGCTCTTGTCTTAAGAGTGATTAAGAGGTGAGAAAGGCTCAAGGATTAGAATTAGTCTCACCATGCACCCTAAACCACTATTGTGAGCAACTAGCTCTAGTCCTTCGAGATATTTTAACAAATCCTTGGAATTCTGTTTTGTTTCCACTTGCTTTAAATCCTGAACGATTATACCAGTCCTCAAAAAGACAACTATTCCAAGCGCAATATTTCTGTAGAGTTCCTGGGTATATTCAGGGACCTCCGCATATTTAATGTAGAGATGATGTCTGCAAGGGTTACAGGAAGATGAAACCACCTTCCTGAGTTTACAAGCTTGCATACTCTCTGCAGTTTCATACTGGTCATCGAGTATAAATGTTCCAGTACTACAGGTGCCACTATTAAAATGACATGACTTACATTAAATCAATGATGGGTTGAGAATGACAAGTTTAGCATTCTAGTGAAACCTATGAGATGCTTGAAATGAATTGGCTTGGTCATGCCTCATTTGTGATGACCAATCACAGGCGGGGTTGCATCGCATGCTCAGCCGGCAAACTCTGCGGCTGAGCATGCGATGTGTGACACAGCAAGGAAAACTTCCACACAATGGGTCTTATATGTGACCCTTTTAGTAAAGTTGTGTGTAAATGTTAACAAAATCCAAAAGGTTTCCCTGGAAATTATGCGATTTTCATGAATACCAAATTCCTTGGTGTAAATGCTCCTATGAACGAGTTACAAATGAATAAATAAGACCCATTGACTGTTTGCTCGACAATTACATCATAATGTTCTTGGAAGACAATCAAATATTATGTCTACATGAAGTAATGCTAAGGCGTAAATTAGTATGCTAAGACTACGGCTGGAATGGAACACAGCCTCTAATGAGCACAGAGAGAGAGGATTCTCTTTATGAGGCAGTTGAAGAAATTAACCCACAGACTCTGGATCTATACTGTGATCACAGAATCCATCCTCACCCCATCAACAACTGTATGGTTTAGCAGAAAATCAGGACAGCAGAAGTGGTTATTGAAATGGTTATTGAATGTAATCTGCTATCTCTTCAGGACATCTATAGCAGAAGGGACAGGAAGCATGCTGGCAAGATTAAAGCTGACCCCTTTCACCCCAGACATCGCCTTTTTCACATGCTTCGCTCCAAAAGAATTAATAGAGTCATCACAGCTAGAAAAAGCAGGCATATAAAAAGCATTTCACAAACAGCTTTTTGTTTTTCCCTCCTCAGTGGTCCTCATCAATCATACTTTAACACTTGAACCTCAAACGGACACTTTAACCTCAAACGCAGTCCTCCTCTTCACATTCTGCATAATAGTATCGTCCCTACAGTAATATACACATTACTGTACCATTGCACAAGTTCATTGTACTACACATTTTGCACATGTGTGTACAGTATATTCTATATAGTTATATACTGGTGCTGCATTAAATGCAGGTTTACTGTAGTAGTAATGGTATTAAATATCTGAGTCTAAGCAACCTGGCATTGAAAAAATACATGAAAAATTCAAGGCTTTTAACCACTGGCATGGATAAATGAATGCTGCTACATCACTAATGTTAATCACTCAAGCTGTTAATGTATCAAATCATGCTTCCAATGCCGACCTACTTAACATTCAAACAGTAACCTGCTGCTTGTCTGAGAGTCAAGGTCGTCTGACTTTTTTTTTAATCAACAAGCTGAACTTACATTTTTCAAATAACTACCAAAAAAATTTAACACACAAAGCCTGGGAACAACACATACAGCTGAGCTCAGTCAGCAAGCTACAGATCCCCAATCCACATGCGAATGATTTGAACCCTGCTTACAGCCTTTGTTCCTCTCAGGGGAGTTGGGAATAAAAAACACTCCCATTTTAATAGGATTAACTAGTTGAGATGTACAATATGCATACTGGAGAAGTTCTTGGTTGTAACCGGTCATCTTATTAGCGCTGTGTGGAGGAAGCAGATGGAAGGCTTAAATCTCATTTCTATGCTTGTCAACTCACTCATGTCTGAGCATGTTCAGAAACAAATTAATGAAACATGGGCTAATAAGGAGTTGTGCATGAATGGAGTGAGATGAGTGGAGTCCCTCACAAAAAATCAAGCTTGGAAGGAAACATCAGAGATCACTGATGTCTCTGGAGAGTATATGTAGCTAGTGGAGTTAGCTTGCACTGCTAATCTGCTAATAGCTAATACAAAGCCTGGGATCAACCAATTGTGGCACTTCATAGAAATATTAGAGTTCATTTAAAATAAATTCATTTAAAATAGAATTCATTTAGAATTAATTTAAAATAAATTTTAAGTAAATTGTATATTCTGTATATACGCCTTTCTGAAAACTGAAAACAGGGTTAAAAATGACATATGCTCACAGTGCATTATGGGTAAAACATATAGAATCTCTACCACTTAGAATAACAGAGATAACGACGATCAAAATGAACTGTTAGAATGTATTGTGTTCGGTTTAGTGTTTGGAACATTTCTTAAAAAGTCTTGGAACATTACAATGGCATATTGTTCTTTGAGATTTTCCTTTATATTTATTTTTCGTTCTGCTCTTTGATACATTTCTTACACATTCCCCAAAGCTTAAATTTTATACCTCTTTGACTTCTCAATAGAGGTTTTAAATATATATATATATATATTTGTTGAGCCATATATATATATATATATATATATATATATATATATATATATATATATATATATATATATATATATATATATATATATATATATATATATATATATATATATATATATATATATATATATATATATATATATATATATATATATATGTGTGTGTGTGTGTGTGTGTGTAAAATATAAGACGTATGGCATTTTACTTTCTCTTTTTGTGTCACTGTTATTTAGATTAAAATATTTCATATTTCACACATCACCTCTGTAGCTGGCAGTCTGAGAATAATTCATATTTCAACTTGTAGGATATTGTTTCTGTTCTCGCTCTGGACATTCAAAGCCGCTTTTGAACTCAACTCTTGGCACCTGAATTCTTGCAGTGTGAGCTTTCAACACTTTTTCAAACAAGTAGAGTCCTGGAGAGAACCTGAACACAAACCCCACATCAACATCCTGCAGCAAACGTCGGCGTTAAAAGAGAAAACGGTCCCTTTGGGTTCTGACACACTCCTACCTTGTGAAATGTGACAAGGTCTTCTTACAATGTAAGTAAATGATTGTATAAGATACAGGCTTTGCCAACAGAGTCTCCTGTCATTTCCATCGGATGGTGTTTTGTCAAAGTGTTAACCCAGATAGCTCGCTTATTATACACCTATCTGTCTACTTACCTGTTTATCTAGCTAGCTAGCTGGCATGTTAACTGGTAGAAGACTCACTTTTGACAGACTTAAAAAAAAAAAAACAACAACATTGTGGTATTATTCATCTGTGTAGATCCCAAAGCCCCCAGTACAAGAAGTCCCCACTTGGCTGTAATCTATTTTGCTAAATGGAGCCTTCATCTGGCACAGATTAATTGACTGATTAGCTGATTGCTGTGACTCATTTGCACAGTAACATTGTCCCTCGCATATGCAGCATCTTAATTTGACTCTTATTAATTAATTCCGGTAAGAACTCATCTCCAAATGGAAGCATATTACCGTCTATGGTGGCTGATTATTAATATAAGCTCTTTAAACCATCGGTGGTAGAATGATAACCCCTGTCGAAATATGCCTCCCAGAGCTGGAATTTAAAGTGGTATCAACTTGGACAATGATGGATAAGTGGTAATCCAGTACAGCTTCAAACTCGTTGGGTTGTCTTAGCCAGCGGGAGTCTGGTACTGCACTGTTTTACATATCAATGACTCTAAAGTGGAAAATGTTGCCTAGCTTGCTCTGATGTTCAGTTGGGGGCCATCACTGTACTCACATGGGTTAGTTCTGAGTACATTGTGACTTTGAGAGTTAGACAGCCTTGGTCTTTACTAGAGGGGTGGTATAGAGGATTTTTTTTAAATAATAAAAAAACCAAAAATATTTGACTTGCAGTATGCACTTTGTACAGATTCAGACCTCTTGTAGTCCTTCAGCTGGAAACAGACACAAAGCAGGGCTTTGAAATGCATTACAGAGTGCTTGCACCATAATGACATTCAGTGCATGCAAATAATGATACACTTAAAGTGCACATATTTTGCTTTTTCAAATATTCCCTTTCATGTGGTGTGTTATAGAGCTGTTTGTGAATGTAATTAAGTTTATAAAAATCAATGCGCAGGACAAATGGAGTTATCGACTCCCAAAAGAAGGAACTGGTTCTGAACAGCGGAAACGAGTCGTTCATAATTCCAGACTTTACTTCCAGTACTAACCTATATAGGTTTGTAAAAAAAAACAAAAAAACAATCCTAGCCGAGTATGCTCTCTGGGAGGAGGAGTTTAGAGTGAATCAAAGAACGGATTATTGAACGAGTCGTTTGTGATACTGGGGTGAAATAAGGTAATGCTGCAATTTATATTATGAACACGTTAAAGTGTTTTTGACCTTGGATGCAGGTAAACCTATTGTATGAGAACGTTAAAACAAGATTAGGGATCTTTCAAAACCATAATAGGTGTTTGTTATGATAAACATAATATCACAGCAGTTTTCTTGCAATACACTTTACACAATAAGTGACCAGTGTGTAATATTATCACCTATTGCAGTGCATGTTTCGAAGTGAGCAGCTAGTTATTGTAGTCACTGAATAATTCATGACAGTTAAGTAAATCATTCACCTTCAGTAACTGCTTTATCAGGGTCAGGAATGAGGCATGCCTCAGTTACAGTATGCATGATTCTAAACTTGAAGTTAAATAGATTTTTCCTGTGTGAAATGGGCTCAAGTGAGGAGCGGTATTCTGACAATTTGTTGTAACCAGAAAATGTCAGCCCACAGTTAATGCTTTGGGCAGTAAATACAGTGCTGTGAAAAAGTATTTGCCTGATTTATTCTGTTTTTCTGTATATCTCACACTAAATAGTTTTAGATCTACAAACAAAATGCAATATAAAAACAAAAGGCAACCTGAGGAAACACACAGTACATTGAAGCAAAAAAAAAAAAAAGTTATTCAACCCCTGTCACCCATGTGAAAAACTAATTGCCTCCTTAAACTTAAAATCTGGTTGTGCCACCTTTAGCAGCAATAACTGCAACCAAACACTTCCAATAACCAGAGATCAGTCTTTCACAGCACGGTCGTGGATTTTTGGTGCACTGTTCTTTGCAGAACTAAAACTGGAGGGTTTTTGAGCATGAACTGCCCATTTAAGGTTCTCCCACAGAATCTCAATTGGTTCAAGTCTTTGACTAGGCCACTCGAAAACTTTAATATTGCTTTTTTGAGTCATTCAGAGGTGGACTTACTCCTAATTGTGATAATTGCACTTGAGTTTCAACAGACTGAAGACATTCGACTTGAGGATTTTCTGGTAGGGAAGCAGAATTCATGTTTTCCCTCAATTATTGCAAGTTGCCCAGGTCCTGAAGCAGCAAAGCATCCCCACATCACACTTTGACCACCATGCTTGACTTTAGCTATGATGTTCTTTTTGTAGAATTCAGTGTTTGGTTTACGCCAGATGTAACGGGACCGCTGTCTTCCAAACAGTTCCACTTTCAACTCATCAATCCACAGAACATTCTCCCAAAATGTTTGAGGATCATCGAGGTAAATGCAAAAGGCAAATTTCAGATGAGCCTTAATGTTCTTCTGGGTTAGCAGTGGTTTTCACTTCCCCACTCTTCCATGGATGCCATTTTTGCCCAGTATTTTTCTGATAGTGGAGTCATGAACAATGACCTATTGATGTGAGAAAGGCCTGTAGGTCCTTTGATGTTGTCCTTGGCTCTTTTGTGACTTACTGGATGAGTAGTTGCTGTGCTCTTGGAGGAAGTATGAAAAATATGACCAAGAGGTAAAATATAAATAATAAATAACAACGGTCCCAACACTGACCCCTGTGGGGACCCATGAGTAACTGAGACAGGTTCTGATTGAGCATTGTTAATCTGTACAAGCTGTTTTCTATCAACAAAGTGCATTATCAGCTATCCTGATAGAAGCTCATCAATCTAATAATATCGACTGACTAATGGTGAATAAAAATAGTCAAAAGACCAGAGTTGTGTGCAAGGAGAAGATCATTTGCAATTTTAACCAGAGATGTTTCAGTACTATACTTACATCTAAAGCCAGACTGAAAGTGCTCATAAAGATCATTACTTTGCAAATGAGATTCAAGTCGAGTTGCTACTGTTTTTTTGTACTGAATTTTTGAAATATAGGGAAGATTTGAAATGGGTCGATAATTATTTAGATCATTAGAATAATTTTTGAGAATTGGAGTGATTCATCATTTTAATGATGAAGGAACAGTAGCAGTAGATAATGAAGAATTTATTATAGCTGTAATAACAGGAGAAATTGAGTGGATGCAGGATTGAACTAAAACAGTGGGTAAAGGATCAAGTGAACAAATAGAGGGCTAAGACATTGCAATTACCTTAGTAATATAATCTACTCAAAGTAGCAAAAATTTTTAAGAATACCTGCAGGCCAACAACTATGATCATATCCATTTAGATAATCACTGGTCATAGAAACAGATTTAAGTAGATTTTGTTTAAATTTCTGAAACAATTTAGCATGAGATATACACAAAATATGGGTGGGTGTGGGGGGTGGTGTCAATCTGCTTTGCAAGTCCGCATGTTTTATCCCCAGATATTTTCAGCAGTAAAGGAAAGTGCTATACACAACTGAAAAACACTTATCTTAAATATGTGAACTACATGCAAATAATTTCAAGAATGGTTTTAATAATCTAAATTTTAATACTCTGCAATAATCTGCAAATGCGTAAAAGTCTGAATGTGGGTCTCAGCATACACATACACAAGTTATTGACATAGCCTTTTAGCTTAAGTTGCCAGTTGCACACACAGTTTTATAGGGGTGCACCCTGGCTTAGTGGTTAGCACGTTCGCCTCACACCTCCAGGGCCCGGATTTCGAGTCCTGCCGGGGCCATGTGTGTGCGGAGGTTGCATGTTCTCCCCGTGCTGTGGGGGTTTCCTCCGGGTACTCTGGTTTCCTCCCCCAGTCCAAAGACATGCATGGTAGACTGATTGGCGTGTCTTAAGTGTCCGTAGTGTATGAATGGGTGTGTGAGTATGTGTGTGATTGTGCCCTACGATGGACTGGCACCCTGTCCAGGGATGGACTGGCACCCTCTCCCTTTTAGTCAAAACTTTGTGCTGCCTCGCATTGCCAAGATAACAGCTCTGAGACTTCTCCTATAATGCCGGATGAGGTTGGAGAATACATGGCGAGGAATCTGAGACCATTCCTCCATACAGAATCTCTCCATGCTGGTGGACTCTACTCTTCAGTTCACCCCACAGGTTTTCTATGGGTTTCTATAAGTCAGGGGACTGGGATGGTCATGGCAGGACCTTGATTTTGTGGTCAGTAAACCATTTTTGTGTTGATGTTGATGTATGTTTTGGTCCTGCAGGAAGATCCAACCACGGCCCATTTGAATCTTTCTGGCAGAGGCAGTCAGGTTTTCATTTAATATCTGCTGATATTTGATAGACTCCATGATGCCATGTGTCCTAACAAAATGTCCATGTCCTCTGGCAGAAAAACAGCCCCAAAACATTAAAGAGCCACCAACATATTTAACCGTGGGTATGAGATAATTTTCCATATGGCTACCTCTCTGTGTACCAAAACCACCTCTGGTGTTTATCACCAAAAAGCTCCATTTTGGTTTCATCTGACCATAGAAACCGATCCCATTTGAAGTTCCAGTCATGTCTGCAAACTGAAGATGCAATTTTCTTGAACCCCTTCCAAACAACTTGTGGTGATGTAGGTGAGTTTGGATTGTAGTTTTGGAGACTTTCTGACCCCAAGACACAACTAACTTCTGTAATTCTCCAGCTGTGATCCTTGGAGATATTTTGGCCACTCGAACCGTCCTCTTCACTGTATGTTGAGACGATATAGACACTTGATTTATAATATTTCCAGTTGACTGAAACGTCTTAATGGTGGAAATTAACACCCTGATGGTGGAAATAGGCATTTTCAATGCTTGTGCAATTTTCTTATAGCCACTTCCCATTGTGTGAAGCTCAGCAACCTTTTGCCGCACATCACAACTATATTCCTTGGTCTTACCCATTGTTATGAATGACTAAGGGAATTTGGTCTGTGTGTTACCTCATATTTATACCCCTGGGAAACAGGAAGTCATGGTTGAACAATTTCCTGTTCCTAGTCACCCCGGTGTACTTAAAAAATGGAAAATATCAATGGGAATATACCTCATATATACATACATTTGGTGATAATAATTGTTGCTGTCTTGTTTGCACCTGTTTGATATCCATGAGAGCAGAGTATTTTTGTGAATTTTTTAAAACAAAAGACCAAAAGGTTAAACAATAAAGACAAATTTTCACAGCGTTCTTTGCTCATATTTACCGAGTTTGCCAATATTAGTGGAGGGCACTGTATGCATCATCTAATCTGAACACTACATGCAAATGGTAGCTAACATTACTTTGAAAACCAAGTGGCAAGGTGGAATAAAGGAAAGTTCTTCCAATCTCTCACATGATTTTTCTCAAGTGACAAATGCAGCACTACGGCGGGGAGCTGTCTGCTTCGCTTCTATCATCTTCATTACCTAAAAATGGCCTCCATATGTGACTCTGGCATGGGTCCATGTCTGTTAGTGCACCAGGTGCTCTCTCTGTCCTTTTATATTTGAAAGAACAATCAACACCTCGCCCCACTGACTCTCTTAATTGAGTCATTCTTGAATACACTGTGATTCTGGGGTGTGTGCATGGCCACAGTTAGATTTAACAGTTGAAGGGAAACAGTGGATGGAAGCATAATGACATTCAGTGACCTCAAGGCCCCTTGACCTCAGGTTTAGATTTCCCAAAGGTTTACCCACTGATGTTTTTGTATAATATTTACAAATATATAAATATAAAAAGGTTAAACTATAAACTCAATCATTTTGAAAGTGTGCAACATGTTACATTTTTTAGACCAAGGGGTCATCAAATATTTCTGACCTGGGGTTAATTACTGTTTGGGCCAGCTCTGACAGTAGTTCCAACTGCTAGGCTCATTTTATGCTCATAACACTGTGCCCATTCTAATAGTTTATAGTTTCTATAGTAACAACTTCTACAGAAGACACTCTCTATGAATGGATCCATGTTTTCACACTGAGGACAACTGAGGGACTTGTACAAAACTATTTGTTTAAAGATCTTATTTTTTTCCATTTAGTACCGCCCTTCAGAAGCTACATGAGATATTTACGTTTCCATGAAGAAAAAATAATAACAGTTTACACCGATCATTCTGTTCAATAGTTTACACCCCCCTGGCTCTTAATGTATCGTGTTGCCTTCTTGAGAATCAGTGAATTTTTGCATCTTATGTAATAGTCGTGTACGAGTCCCTCAGTCATCCTCGGTGTGAAAAGATGGATCTGAAAATCATATAGCCGCTGTTGGAAAGGGGTCAAATATGCAGAAGATGCTGTAAAAGTAAAGAATGTGCAGGACCTGGATGATTTTTCTGAAGAACAGTGGGCAGTTTAACTGCTCAGGACAAACAACGGACTCATCAACATCTCTCACAAAACATGATCATCCAGGTAACAACACACAGGATTAAGAATCAAGGGTGTGTAAACTTTTGAACTAGGTTATATGTGTAAATTCAGTTATTATTGTGTCTTGTGGACTAAATGTAAACAGCTGTTATGTGAAGCTTATTCAGGCCAGAACTAAATAAAAAAAACCTTTTTATCATACCTCTTATTAAAAAAAAAAATATTATTAATATTTTGCAGGTCATAAGAGTTATGACCTCAACTGTGAACTATGCCATGTGTGACGATGGATGGACAAACTCAGCACATTCTGCAACCTCTTATGAAATCACATCATCCTGGTGTCACATCTCATTACTGCATCGGAATGAAAAAGCAGCATGTTTTGAGTGAACTCATGTCAAAATGTCATTATTTGCATTTATTTTTTGACAGACACTTTAATCCAAAGTGGTTTACAAGCACAGTCGGATTTAATCCAAACACAGGGTGTTCAAAAAATAGTGTTGGATTATTAATAATGAAATAGAAATTTCTCCTGAGAGTTTGAGGACCCGGATGTGTCCCTTCTTTCAGTGTCATATATAAATGACTCTTGGCTAAATGTTGTTTTCTTTCATTGCTTCTCTTTTAGTTTTGCAAAAGCGATTCTCCCTGGAGCTTTAAAAGTCATTTCAAATGTGTATTAATGCGAGGCCTGTAGGAAAAAAGCTCCTGAAATTGCCTCTAGACCCGTTCATTTTTCCACTACTTTATAATTCAGTGCACACTCTCATTCAGTTCTTTCAAGGGGCCACCGTATGACCATGAAATTAAATTACAAAAAACAGCCTCATTGTTGTGCTGCTATTTCAAGTGTTTAGTTGAGACTCATGGTGAAAAGACCTTCTGCTCTCGACACTGACCCACTGTCATTTGGGAAGCCGAAAGATAATTTGGTTAAACAGGAAGTGGGCTGCCATTAGCAGCAGAATGTGTAATTGGGTCATTAGTATGGACTAAGCAGAATGCTGGGACATGTTCGGCAATGTGCAGGGTGTTTTTCGTGGCACTCTACTCAGGTGCTTTTCTCCCAAACCCCTGCAGGCATTCGAGTGTAAATAAAGTATAGATTACCACTATTGTATGCCAATGTTGGAAGCTTGATCTAACGCCATATTTCATCTAAACACATTCATTTTTTAATTTACAGATCGATGTCTGAATTCGATTAACGTGTAATTTATACTCAGTGTTTTTCCTTGCTTATAAGAGGTGTGTGTATTTCTTTTTCCAAGACAGTATGATGCAGCTCTTAGTATGGAAACAGTAATCCAATACACTAATGATACAGGTGAAGCAGTTAATGCGATGGAATATGCTCTTTAATTTGAGCAAAACTTTCATAAATAAAAAAAGTTTCAGAGCCCATGCTACCTTCACTGCGACTGAGGGTTGGAAAGTTACAAAGACCAGGCCTCTTTCACAGGGATTGAAAAGCAGAGAAGCCTCTCCTTCTTTGCTAGGACTTATGGCCATGTCCTCTCATTGCCAGGCAAGGAGAACACACCTTTCATTGACATGCACAGAGGACACACCATTAACTAAGACTGTCAGGCACAGAGGACACACCTTCTACTGAGACAGTCAGGCACAGAAGAGACACCTTTAACTGAGACTGACAGGCACAGAAGACATGCCATTAACTGAGACTGTCAGGCACAGAGGACACACCTTTTACTGAGACTGCCATGCACAGAGGACACACCTTTTACTGAGACTGCCATGCACAGAGGACACACCTTTTACTGAGACTGCCATGCACAGAGGACACACCTTTTACTGAGACTGACATGCACAGAGGACACACCTTTTACTGAGACTGACAGGCACAGAAGACACGCCTTTTACTGAGACTGCCAGGCACAGAAGACACACCTTCTTGTCATGACTGAATAGCCTGCCACTTTTTGACACTCTTCACTTCAGAAAATGCATTTTTATCAGCGAAACACATTCTTTATGCATAAAGCCGAATAGGAGGTCAAAACAAACATGCATGAATAAGTAGTCCGTGGAGGGGAGGGGAGTGGGAAAGACTGTGCACGCTTGTCAATCAAAGCCAAAGCGAGAAATAAGCAGGTCGCACTGAGTCACATACGTAGGAGTTCCGCTTCAGCAAGTCACACAGAGATGTCATAGCTAGAAAAATAATTCACTGTCTGCCTTGGACTTTTAATAATGATCCATAGCATGTCAAACATTTACTGACACTGAAACTGAAACGGCTAACTTCTACATATTTACTTGTCTGTAAAATGTAGAGCTGGAAAAATCCATAGTGCAGTCTTTCTTCAGATAAACAAACTGTCATATGCAGTGTCAAGGTCTTGCTCGAATTACCTGCCAAACTGTAAGCAAAATATTCCAGATGATAGCTTGATGTTTTTCTCGTATGTAGTTGCTCTCTGAGAATTAGCTTGCTGGGTGTAAACATAAGGTATAAATTATTTAGTGCAGTGCGAGAGTGGGAGTGTTTTAGATTTGATTTTATTTTTTTACTTTGATTTCAGAATGAGATTCAGTGTGAAGTATATTTAAAAGTACAAAGGCAAGGCTGATAGAGCATGTTGTGAAGATTAAATTTCATAGCTGCCCTTTTTCCAGAGGTGTTTTTTAACGTGTTAATAATGTCCAAGATGTTAAATACGTTCTTTATAAATTAACTTTTGAAATGTCTTCGAGCATAGACAAATTCCTGCTTTAAAAGATGACAAGGGGAAATTAGCACCACCGTGTAACATTTTAGATTGGACATGGCTTTGATGACAATAATAACGCATTGTACAGTACTTTAAAAAAATCTAGTTTCTAGTTACATTAAAAACAACTGCAGATTGTCATGTCATCGAGGAAGTAAAGCAACTAAGAAACTGTGCCGACACTGGAGACTCCTTCCAAATAATGTTATATGAACCATAGAAAACTATATAACAGCATTTGTTGTCAATAGATCTACAATTTCATGTTTTGTTAAATCTTGTTTATGTAGAGGTTCCACCATACAAGTAGCTGTGTAAACTGATACTAGAGAAATAATAACGTATGAGCACATTGGATCTAAACATAACCGTGTGATTTAAATTCAATCTGAACTATGCTGTAATAGAAAATAATCAACACCTTCTGACCAATCAGATTTGATAATTCAACCCTATATCTCATATATTCATTTAATATTATTACAATATAATGTAGTAGAAAATATAATACATTTAATATTATTAATTTATTCACCAATCTTGTTCTAATGTTTTTATTTCATTTTTCCATTTTAAATTCATTTTATTTTAAATGGAGCTATAATAAAAACTACCTTTATTGAAATGAAAAGGAAACTTACATTTCTACACAGCATGTACTGTATTGTGTGTGCTTTGCCTATGAGCATTTTTTATTTGGTTTGTCATGAAAAACTCTCAGCCAAGTATAGCCAATGTAGCAGTATAAATCTCAGATACAGACAAGTGGTAAGAGGGATATCACATAATAACATTAATCTAAAGGGGGGTGGAACAGGGGGGTGGTATTTCGACAAAAAGGTATAAAAAAAACAAGGTCATGGTCTCTCACTGGAGATGATCCAGAAATCAGCATCGCATCTGGCCTTGGGTCAACTGAAACATGCACCTCATTCCCCTCTTCAGCTTCCTCCACTGGCTCCCTGTAGCTGCTGATATCAAGCTGAAGTCCTAGATTCTTCGAACTACATCCACATGCATAGTGTCCCACATCAGGGGTCTCATTTATCAAAGGTGTACAAAACAAAAATACACAGTGAATGATGATAAACACACTGTATATTGCTCTTCTCATACATGGCTGGGCACATTTCCATAAAAAGTCAGCTGAATTGCTTTAGACAAACCTGTAAAAAAACAAAACCAACCAACGGACCAATCTGGACACCTATCCTGCTGCAAACTGAAAAATGTGAAATGGTCCGAGAAGATGAAGCATACCTGACAATGAGTTCCCTTGTAGACAAATTATACACATTTTATTTGTGATCAAAAGTTTTTCACATGTGATTGTGAGTACTATGTGATTGCATGTGAAAAAAAAACCCCAAACACTTGAAGGTGAATTTCACCATGTTATGGCCTGAAATTGCACACATTGCACAGTGAACTAAAGTAAATATGGCATTGTGTGAATAATGTAACAATGTAAATTAAAAAAAAACATTTTGCATGCGAATATGAATCCTGTGAAATAAAAGCACATGTTGAAATAATCATGTGAAAATAATACACCTGAAAGTAAATAAATCACCTGAAAAGGAAACATGAAAACAAATGAATAATGAAAAAAGCAGGTTAAAATGAATGAATCATTTGGAAGAAATCATGTGAAAATGAAATGAATCATTACATGAATCATGTGAAAATGAAATGAATCATTACATGAATCATGTGGAAATTAAATGAATCATTACATGAATCATGTGGAAATTAAATTAATCATTACATGCATCTTTTCGAATGAAATGAACTGTCAAATCAGGAACAAAACACAGCCGCTGTGACAATGTGTAGAACATAACATTTGAACTGTATGTATAAATTTCACATGCTAATCGTGTGAGTATTAAGATATGAAGGGTAGAGAGCAATCAAATAGAAAAATCTAATGGATTGGAAATGGACTTTTATGAGTTTGTGTCACTAAGAAAAAGAATGATGTACAGGTAATTGACCAAACTCTATTAATGCTGTAGTTACAAACGTAGTATTATTTGTAGGCGGCAGCTGAAAACAAAAAAATCTTAAAAAACAAAACAAAAAACCTGCAGTGTACAAAATAATATAATAGAATACAGAGCTGAGAAAACTTTGGCTGAAATTAAAATGTCAACGTAATGTAGGCGTATGTGTCAGATATTGTATCACAAATGAAATACCAGCTCCATTTATAACATGACATTTTTCTCTTGTGGCTCAGTAAAGGTGTATCGAGTCGCCCAGCTTCATTTACTTTGCACATTCAGCCTTAAAGAAACACCTCGAGACTCGTCTCTTCTGATTGCACCTGAACAAAGATGCAGAAACCCCCTCAGCCCTCTCCATCTCTGCGTGCTCTGTTTTGGCATGCAGGTGGGGGCTGTTCCTGTTCAGCTTGCCAGATTGTATCACTTGAATCGATTGAATTATCATTTTCTTTCCTCTCCTCTGGGTCTTCTTTACTCTACACTATGAAGCTAGTCATCAGTAAGACACTCTTCATTTTATATTATCTGAAGCCATTCTTAACATGCCATGCTGAAGCAAATAAATTCAATAGTAAAGACCGTGAACACTGTATAAATTCGACAAAGTGCCACTGAATCCAATGAGTTTAATAGATCTCTATTCTGGCTCCCGAGAGAGGCAACAGAACACCACTCACCCTATAGAAATCCCGAGTTCGAATCTCAATGATGGCTCAATGATTGCTATAGGCTGCTAACATGTTTGCACATAACATGAACCTGTGCTCTAGGGTGCCGTGTAGTAGGGAGAACGGATACATTAAGTAAAGAAATGGATCTGATGTAAAGTTGTTCACCGGGTATAAGAATTATACTGTTATACATGTTAACACCAAATTTCTGTGTTAATATATCTGTACCTGATATAGCTGTCTACGAGTGTGAGTACTTTCCCCTTTAACTGTCATGATGTCATTGGTATAGGTAACTTCCTGTTTTGGCTCCTCCTCTTCCCTTTCCCTCCTTTGTAACTGAATGGGAGAGGTAGTTTTAATTTTGAATTCTCGGAAATCTTATTTCATCATTATTTAAATCATCATTTATATAAATATACTGGTTTTAATTTGTGTGTATAATTTTATTTTACTTACAAGTGCGATTATTCTTGTTGTTTTGCAGTTTGTTTGAATGGAAATGAGAGCACATTGTACATCCTGTTTATTTTATAGAGCACATTGTAAACAATTGATTCACTCAAAGAGGCTGCTAATTTGTATTAACAGGAATGTTTTTTTTGTTTTATATTATTTAAATTTGTTACTTGGATGTGTTCTTGTGTTGCCCTTTTGCAGTCTAATTGAATGGGAGAGAGCACATTGAAAGGGCGATTCACTCAAAGAGGCTGCTTATTTGTATCATCAGGTGCGAATAAAAGACCGAGACGATCCAATGCCTGTTGTGTCGCGTTTGAATGACTCCCCGCCGACACCGCATCACGTCTACACAACGCAGAAGTTTTGTAATTGGTGTCTAAGCGTCACTTATGCACTTAGTGCTGAGATACACCGGTTACCCATATACTTGAGGATCATTTTGTGTAAACAATACAATGAAATATGTCTCGCTTTGCCTTATTTCAGACAAAGTGTGACCCAAAATAGACGACAGAGCAAGACAACGTGATCGCTACTCTACCGTTAGGCTCTATCTTGGAGACCACGGTGATCTTGTTCATTTCTACCATCTCACATTTCCGATGCTGTCTTTCTGCTGTGGTAATCACTTGTGCAAGTTCACTGCACTTTTTTTTTCCACCAGGCAAATCATTCACGTTCTGTCTGAGCTCTCCTCCTACATGAGAGTAGCATGCTGGAAGCTATTTCAGTAAAAGGAAAGAAAAACTCTGAGAGAGCAACATAAATACTACCAAAAACATCCTTTCATCCATTTTCTCTACCGCTTATCCTACAGGGTCACAGGGAACCTGGACTCTATCCCAGGGAGCATGGGACACCCTGGACGGAGTGCCAATCCATCGCAGGGTTCAATCAAACACACATTCATACACTATGGACAATTTGGACATGCCAATCAGCCTACCATGCATGTCTTTGGACTGGGGGAGGAAACCAGAGTACCCGGAGGAAACCTCCACACCACCATGTAAACTCTGCACACACAGGGCAGCGGCGGGAATCGAACCCCAAACCCTGGAGTTGTGAGCCACCGTGCATTATTGTGAACATTTCAGACATTAAACAAAAGTAACGTTCCATTACCAGCATATTTTACAAAAAAGTTGGGCATAGTGGTTGGGACTGTGACATTTACTATAAAGGTTACATATTACTATAAAAGTTATAGGCCATAAATGAGAATCAAGTGTAATGAATAATACATGAATAATAAATAAAAAATATAATTTGTCGCTTATTTTTTGAACTCCTTTTAATTATCCATACGTATTTAGTTTTCCTGAATGCAGTAGGCAGAACACACCGCTAGTCTGCTTCATCACTGAGCTTCAAATAAAACTCCTTCATACGCACCAGAGATCCAACACCAAACAACTAAATCTCATCATTCCAGAAATGGAACCACAATCTTCATTTATTGTATAGGCTTTTGAATTCACACTGTCTGTACACTGACATTCATTTTGTGGAGTGTACAGCTTCATTTCGGTGCTTTCTTAATATAAATAAGTAAATATATTCAATTGTACTGCATAATGTCAGTATCGGTCTGTCAAATTACTAAAAATATGAATAATCCTACCATTTTATATGATCAAATACAGCGTTTTAGCTCAAACTATTCACTGTTTTAGTGCGTCAGGTTTAAAAGATGTGTGTTGCCTGTTATAACTCTTTGGTGAGCTTTTAATGACACTACTAAAGTGCACATTTCATCTATATCGCCTCACATTTAAATGCACATAGTGCAAAAATGAAGACGCGCGAGAGACAACAAAGGCGGTATTATGCAGGACAGCTAAACACTTTCTGCCAATACATTTTGTGACGGATGCAAACACAACTTGCTTTATGTATTAACGGACTCATTTATTATGACTGTCAAGTATTTGAGCTATGAAAATGACCAAAATGTCCATATTCTCATGGTATATAAATAATATCAAAATGTTTGTGGCTTATTCCACAAGAACCAAGAGATTATGTCACAGTGTTCAGCAACCCGTGGCACAGATGGTGTTTTAACACAGGGTTGTGATAACAGGAAAAGGCCACTCAAAATGCTCTTTAACGGTTTAATTTATGTTTTTGTGTATATTTTTTGTTGAAATTTGGCCAACTGAGTGGGTAGTAACTGAAATAACTGCTGCAGTAGAAAAAAAGGTCCCAACCACAGTGTTACTGGATGCACTTCCCTCCTCAACCAATTAGAGTAATCCCCCCAGAGAGGATACTATCTATCTACATTTACATTTATGGCATTTTGGCAGATGCCCTTTTCCAGAGCAACTTACATTTATCTCATTTATACAATTAATCAGTTGAGGGTTCAGGGGCTTGCTCAAGAGCCCAGCAGTGCTGCATGGCTTGCCAGTGCTGGGATTTGAACTCATGACCTTTCAATCAATCAGTAGTCCAACATTTTAACCACTGAGTATGTGGACACCGGACCATAATTTTTTTAAACATCCCATTCCAGATTTAATCCCTCTTTGCTATTATAGTATCCTCCACTCTTATGCAAATGTTTTCCACTGGATTTTGGAACGTGGCTATGAGGATTTGCTCATTCAGCCACAAGAGCATTAGTGAGTTCAGGCACTGATGTTTGGGGCACAAACAGCGTTCAGTGATGTTGAGTGAGGTTCAGTGAGGCTTTGTACAAGCCACTCAAGTTCTTCCACTCCAACCTTGCCAAATCATGTCTTCATGGAACTTACTCTGTGTACAGGGGTATTGTCATGCTAGAACAGGCTTAGGCCTCTTCGTTCCAGTGAAGGGAAACTGTAATTCTACAGCATGCTTCCAATTTTGTGGCAACAGTTTGGCCATGAATTGAAGAAGAGAGTTCACCAGCATGGACCTCAAAATGTGAAGGATCTGGAGAGATTCTGAATAGAGGAACGGTCCCAGATCCATTGCCATGTATTCTCCAACCTCATCAGGCATTATAGGAAAAGACTCAAAGCTGTTATCTTGGCAAAGGTTGCCAGCAACTGTTGCACATATCCATGACAGCAGAGTATTTTTGTGAATTATTTTGAACAAAAGATCAAAAGGTTAAAAAATAAAGACAATTTTTCATAGCGTTATTTGCTCATATTTACCAAGGGTGCCAATATTAGTGAAGGGCACTGAATGTAGCAGCAACATAATGCAATACATCATGAAGATACATGTCAAGAGCTTCAGTTAAGAATGAAGAAAAAGCCATGTAGCCAATATTAGCATAAACAGCTAATGTAACTAGCCAGCCAAATTACATCATATAAAGTGCTCATTAAAGAGAAAGGAGTGTTTTGTCTCATTTAGGGATGTCACGAGAACCGATACTTTGGTACCAAGTCAGTATCAACATTCAGCGAATACACTCAAGTGTTTTAGTCAGTCCATAAGTGGTAAGGAAGAAGAACAACAACTACAAGCACATGGGAAAAACTATAAGTTTAGCTCTGCCCGACTCGTTGAAAAGAAATGTGGTATGGAGTATGGAAATACTTTTCCACATTTGAGGCGGATGACAACAAACATATAGTTGATGCTCTGAAGCCGGTGTGTAACCGACGCTATTGTTCATTTCAAACAAAGCGAGGAAACACCTGGAATTTGACGAAGCACCTGAAATACAATCCTTTATTATGTTTGTTTGAGGCAGCTGGCATTGTGGCTGTGAAACCAGCTAACGTTATGCTCCATGTAATGTTTGCGATAGAGAGTTATTTGTTAACGACGCTAACATATTGCAGTGTTATAAACTACCTCCTAATGTTCCACCATGCATCGCCATTCAGCCCGTGTCCTGTCAGCTAAATGTAGCCTAATGTCAATAATAATAATGTTAATGTTTTTAATAAATCTTTTTATCCTGCCACCAGGCAGCATGGTCATACAGTGACATCACATGAAGCAGATAAATACTTCTGTGAAAGATTTTTAAAATAGTGTTTCTATATAACACTTATTAAGCACTAACATAATTATGTTAGTTATCAGTTCATTAAGATGAGTCATATATGATACGTACAGATTTTGTTTTCACAGATACAGACTTTTTAAAAAGTACAACCTACAGAATTCGTAACACTTCGAAAAAAAATCTGCCTTTAAGTTACATATCAAGGTGAATATGACTAATGTGAATATGGCATTTTCATCTCCAGATGAAAGGCTATATTAATACATTTCTCACACCACTACAGGAAATGGAATTGGGGACAAAATGTGCAGTGTCTCCAAGTAACTTGAGAGCTCCTCTACTCCCTGAAGATGATACCTGCAAGAGTCGATAACGAGACAGAGCCTAAAAGGTAAAAGGTGTGTCAGGATAACACACACACATACGGTACAATGAGTGATGGGTAACTGAAATCTCTCACATGGATCACTTGTTTATTTTAAAGCCAACAAGCATGTATTCAAATTCAAAACTTTTACTGACTTTTCCCAACTATTTATCTAATAATATTTGAATAATCTATTATAGCAGTGTTATAAACATCCCCAATTATGTTTATAATAAGTTTTAGCGTGAAGAGTATCAGTTGAATGAAGAGGGTTACTCAAAAATATGTATTAATTCAAGGCTCTGACAAAATGAGGACACAGTGTGATAGATGTGAAACTCATGCCTGCGCATCAGCCTTGTTATGCACCACAGCCAACTTAAATCCATTGATATTGGGCTGAATACTGAACATTTCTAATGTGAAAACTAGTCATTTTCTTTCTTTTTCATTATTTTATTGACATAAATCAATACAGTCTACAATATTGAGACTCTACAGTCTGTATCTTTTATTTACAGTGATGAACGAGAAACAAAAGAGAAACCAAAACACGAGAAACAAACACCCTGAACTAAGCTATGCTAACTTGGCTATGGCTAACGCTAACGCTAAGGCTAAGGCATAAACATGACATGAAACTCGCTATAGTCGCCCTCTAGTTTTACATGGAATACATTCATTCAACTGCGCCGTGTGAATCACGGCTCATGGTATATATACACACATACTGTATATCATTAGACCCGCAACCGCTAACAGCTGCGGGCAATACCAAAACACACGTGACACATGACGAGACGGGACGAAGACATGACGTCAACCCGGAAGAGGCACGCGCTAATGCACAGGGCAATCATGACATTTATATATGACTCATTTGGCTGCCAATGTATCCGCTTTATTATTTCGCGTTGAGCTAAGAATTAGTGCATATATTAATTAATCTACATAAGCATTTGCTAAGTATTAATATATTGCTTATGCGTGTACCTTACAGTAAAGTGTTACCAGTTATTCATATAATGATTTACTTCTACAGGCTTCATTAATTGTTCATTTTGCAGGTTCTTCTTTGTAGCAAACCGATTTTAGAAACAATTCTAGAGGTGTCTCATGCAGAGACAAGGACATTCATGAAAAGGAGTTAGATCATGTACATCTTACTGTTTCACAAGCTAAGCTTAAAACCAACTGCTAGCTTGAATGAAAGTGAAATATGAGAGGATATAGAAGATGTTGGTGGTTACGTAGGAGAGTATAAAGCTATTCAACACTTTGAAATGGCCTGCCAGCCTGCCACCAGTTATAATAAATAAGTAATATTAAAATAATATCAAACTTCAAACATTCAATATATGAAAGTAATAAAGTATTCCGTTGTAGGGTTCCCTGAGGTGCTGTGTGCAAGCAAACAGTGTTGGATGAGGCGGATGGACAAAAAAAAACGTCACTGAAATTAGGCAAGCGCAGCAGCTACTGAAGATAAATGTATGGATAATTGTGAGTTGCTTGAGGTTCGGTGTAACACAGCCAGTAAGAATAACGCAACAGAATGAAATGCTCTTTAGGCTGTTTGTCTTTCTGTTCTGTTGCACTGCAGTGAGTGTGTAGTAAATGTATGTAGTAAAGACAGCCAGACAGACAAGTGAAGCCAAACCTCATACATCCATAATGAACTTTTTCACACTATCTGTTGTTACCCAGATGAGGATGGGTTCCCTTCTGAGTCGGGTTCCTCTCAAGGTTTCTTCCTTTAAAAATCTTAGGGAGTTTTTCCTTGCCACCGTCGCCACTCAGTGACTTGCTCAGTTGGGATAAATTCACACCTTTAATATCTGTATACCGTGTTGATATTTCTGTAAAGCTGCTTTGAGAGGATGTCTGTTGTAAAAAGCGCTATACAAATAACATTGAATTGAATTGAAAATGCACACGTTCACGCTGTCAATTAACCATCTCCTGTCGAGCTCCCTCATGTCAGACAGCCAAGTTCTGCTTGATATTTGAGTGCTGCTTGGGTGTGTGAATGTAACAGTTGGGTTTAGTAAATGACTGAGGTTAGTGAAAGGTTTTTGCCTCAGCGCTGGTGGAGATTTAACGTAATGATAACGTACTTTAGGTAAACTTGAGTAGGAATAGGCTACTTATCTTGTTTGATTATATTACGTGGGGTGAGGGGGGGCATTTAAACTGTAAATAAATAGTGCACTTATATATTGCTTTTTTCCAAAGCGCTTTACACTGTGTCTTATTCACCCATTCACACACACTCACACACCAATGGGAGCAGAGCTGCCATCGGGAGCAACTTGGGGTTCAGTGTCTTGCCCAAGGGCACTTCGGCATGTAATAGCTAAGGTCTTCACAAGGTCTTCAAATAAATATCGTTCTTCGTTAACAGTTTTCAAAGCTTCCTTTTCACTAATCGTGGTTTATGAATGCGCTGCCAGAGTTTTCGTCTTACGCTCTGCAAGTTTACATTTCCCATTCTGGCACAAACCTCACATGAGGGTGGGCTTAACAGCGATTTACTCTCATTGGTTAGTGAGCTTTGGTTCGACAGCTCTCTGAAAAGGAACTAGAGACTTGGGTGGCATGGATTTTTAAGAGTTCTGGATGTAGTTCTCTGTATAGTTATAGTGTTTGTACTTCGTAGTGGTAATTACTTACTTACTCTATGATATTAACAGATACCACTGGAAGTCTTTCTTTCGTTAAGGTAAATGGAGAATGTTTTGAGGTTATTCATGTAAATTAAAATATGTTTGAATTAGCTAATATTAGATAAGTATATAGTTAACTATATGCATTAGAGATGCCACCTAAAAAAAAATTGTCCCAAATTGAATTGGCTGAAAGAAAAAAAACAAAAAACGTATTAATTTCTGCACAACTTTTTCCTAGAATAGGACAAAATAAAGTAAACCTTTCTAATGTAAACGTTTCTATTTTCTTGTACGTAAACTTTTCTAATCTACATTACTACATTAATCTATATCTGCCTCTGTCGGCTGATTCCTATAAAACCGGTATGTAAAGGCACAATGGTTTTTACTTTAGATAAATGACTTGCTAATAGACTGCACTGAAAACATACTGTGGTTTTACATGCCCCCAACCTCCGCATGGCGTGACTACACACTATTCCTCATTTGGGCTTTCAGGTCTTGGATTGTGACAGCATATATCTTTAGCATATCATTTTTCAACTAACAACAAATACACACCATTACCCTGTGCTGCTAAAAAAACACAGTGAATTTATGAAATGCACACAAATCCTTTTTAGAAAATGTCTGAAGTGTTCCTGAACCTGTAACCTTGACGTTACATTTCAAGGGCCCTTATACACACACAGACACAAATATAGCACAAGGCTCTTAAATCACATAGAGAACAGTGAATGTGAGTGAGGCGTAAACAGCAGCTGAGTTTAATGCCGTCTCAGTCTGAATGACGCTTTCAGTGATTCTTGTTTCACCAGCCGCCTACGCCGCAGTGCTGCTTTTATTTTTGATAATTACCAAAAGCGCCAGTCGTGAATTAGCCTGTTCGTTTCCGTTCACACTTCTACGCCAGTGGCACACAAAACAGGCTGTCAACGTCTCCGTCACTGTCAAGGCTAGTGCCGATCGCTGCTTTACTGAACATCAATCCAAGGTCACTGATAAACCCTGACAGTTGGCATGTCCTTTCATCACTTTGATTCGTCTGAATGTATTCAGCGTTTGGATTTAGCATTAGTCCTTGAAGGACCCATGATGAAAAGGTTTTTAAATTTTTGTTCTTAACAATGAATGAGCATTCGTGCATCTATACAGTTTTACCAAGCCTCTAAAAAAAGTGCACAAAGTCAAATGCTTGTAAAATGGTCAGATTATTGCTCTAAATTTGCTTTTTCACCAATTTAGGGCCCAGCTTTAAAGTGCAAATCAAACAACTTGCTACTAACTGCTTGGTGCTTCTTAAAGAAGTCTTCTAATGTTTTACAGAACAATCAATCTACACCCTACACTTATCTTGCATTAGTGCCCATCAGTGGCTCCCACACACAGCTGAACGTGTACAAAACCTTCTCACAAGCACAGGAATGCGTCAAAACAACATGAGGTCTTTTTCAAGTTTATATGAAAAGTAGATTTCAGCCTTACGTCTTCATTAAGACTTCATAAATCACTCCTAATCATCACTGAACATTTCTGAACAGCTTGTGCCACTAGGGATGTTACGAGAACTGATACTTATGTACCAAGTCGGTACCAACATTCTTAAAAATTGACAGTATTTTTTCGTCTGCAGTTAGTTAGTACCGTTTGTAACGAAAGTACCGTTGTGATTCTTCCGGACCTGATGGGGGCAGCAAGTGTTTTAGTTGGTCCACAAGTGGTGAAGAAGAAGAACGCCTACAAGCACACGGGAAAAACTACAGAAGTTTAGCTTAGCTTAACAAGTTTAGCTCCGCCCCGACTCATTGAGAGGAAAAGAGAGGAAAGCTAGTGTCGGTTTCCGGTGTGCAACCGACGCCATCGTTCATTTCAAACAAAGCGAGGAAACACCTGGAATTTGGCGAGGCACCTGAATTACGGTCCTATATTATGTTTGTTTGAGGCAGCCGGCATCGTGGCCGTGAAACCAGTTAAAGTTATGCTCCATGTAATGTTTGTGATAGAGAGTTATTTGTTAACGACGCTAACATATTGCAGTGTTATAAACTACCTCCTAATGTTCCACCATGCATCGCCATTCAGCCCGTGTCCTGTCAGCTAAATGTAGTAATGTCACTAATTATTATTCACATGTTCATGCTTTTAATAAATCTTTTTATCCTGCCACCAGATCAGTGAATTTAAACTAATGCTTGTTCAGGCAAACAGGATTATAACCCTATCCAGACGGGACACACACCCCACAAAGCAGGGGGACACTCTGTACTGGGGTACTGTGTCATCACAGGGCACAATCGCAAAAAGTTGGAAATGCTAATCAGCCTACAGCTCATGTCTTTTGACTGGGGAGGAAACTGGAGTACCCGGAGGAAACCCCTGAAGCACAGGAGAATGGGTGCAAATTTTCTAAACCCTAAGCCACTGTGCAATAACATAAATGATAACAGGAAATAAAGCATGTTCCAGAACATTACAGATAACTATGAACTATAAAAAGTATGACGTGTCATTTAAAAATGTAATCACTGGGCAAATCATGAGGAATAAAATACTTTGTGGCATGATGTTGTATGAAATATAATCAGATAAAAAAGACCTGTGTAGACTTTTGTAGTGTGTTAGCATAATGTTAAGTAGTTAGCAGATAGAATTCTATAACAACTAGCTGGCTACATTTCTAACTGGCTATGTTACATTTTAAATCTGAATCTGTTAAATGGTATTTTATTATTGTTCAAAAAGTGAGTCCTATAGAATATTGCTTAACTATTATAGCTAACAATGTGGCTAGCTTTCACACTTCAACTTAATTTTTCAACAACAAACAAACAATCAGGGCATTGCAGATCCAGCCTGATCTCTGTTTAATTGGATGCCACAAATTCAATCATAATCTTCTCTGTCCTAATAAGAGGGTTGGGAAAGTAACACTACCACAAACTGAGTTCACACACACACACACACACACACACACACACAAATAATGAGGCGCCTCTGAGGAGTGTCAGAGATCTTAAAGCAAGTGGAGGGTGGAAGATGAAGGGAGTTTCCAAGCAGACACTTAATTGAAGTTGTAAATAGAGCAACAATACTCCATAAACCACACACACACACACACACACACACACACACACACACACACACACACACACACACACACACACACACACACACACACAAACACACACACACACACACACTTGCATTCTGCTAAATTAATGCTCGCCTTGCCTTTGTGGTCAACTGGTTTTCAATTATCATCTGGTTTATTCATAATTCATGGCTACACTGTTTACTTTGTATGGGCATTTAGCAAAGTCATGGCAATCAGTGATGCTAACGGTTAAACTGCATTTTCATACAGCAAAATAGGAGTGCAGCTGCGTTATATATCAACTTCAGATGTATCGGTACCCTGTTCCTCGAAATAAACAGAAAGTTTTAGAATTTTGAAAAATGTGCAACAAATCAACGAAACATCAGAAATATCGAATATATAATATTTAAGATTCTGCTCTAATTCAATTAGTCACTATTTAAATTTAAGCAAACTGGTGATATTGAACATGTTATCTCCTTTGTATAAAAGCTCAGTGTTTCCTTCAGCCCTATCCTTTAATTGAAGCATGTATTCAAAAGACATTCTGAAGGATTTGATCTAACATGGATCACCCGGGTTTATACAAACTTGTGAAATCCATGCCTGCTTGAGAGCACGCTGTCATTAAAGCAATAGGGAGTCGTACCAAATACTAAGATATTCTGAAATTCTATTTCTTTCTATTACACTTTTTATTAGAGGAAAGATAAGTAATTTTCCCATAATGTTTTAGTGGAAAGTGTGAATTTCAAGGCCAACCTTAAAGGAATAGTTTGGTTAAATTTATACAATTTTCTTCGTACTGTGAAAAAGTAAACCCCAGAAAACCTGGACTGTTTCTGTGACAAGAATCATTGCCATTAAATAACACTGCATTATGGGCCAGAAAATAATAATAATACCTTTTATTTTTTTAGGCACCTTTCAGCATAAAAACACATGAATAGAATAGGAAAAAATACAAAAGCACAAACATACGATACAAATCAAACATACAGCTCAAGAAATAAGATCAGTAAAAGCTATTTTAAACAGATAAGCTTTAATCTGAGTTTTAAACCGGGAAAGAGAATCCAACTGGAACATATACAATGGTAAAGAAGTTACATCATTTTGGCGCTGCACAACTAAAAGCCCTGGCACCAAAAGAACTTACTTTGAAATTAGGAGCAGATGAGTGCGCCGAAGATGATCTTAAAGAAAGTGGGGCAATATAAAGGTGAATAAGGTCTGATAAATAAAGAGGAGCCAAATTATAAAGAGCTATATAAGTAAGCAACTAAAATCTTATAATGGACATGATAATGGACAGGAAGCCAATGTACTTGAATACGAATAGGTGTTATATGGTCAGAAATACGTGAATGCATAACAATCGTAGTGGCTGTGTTCTGAATGAACTGTAGTCAGTGGAGTTGTATTTCAGGAGCACCAAATAAGAGAGAATTACAATAATCAGTCCTTGATGTTACCAGAGCATGGATAAGGACTGAAGTGCTATGCTGAGAAAGTGATGAACGTAATCTAGCAATGATACGTAGTATTTTTTATATGAGAACCAAAAGAAAGAAAGCCATCAATTATAACACCAAGACTTTATACTTGGGTGGAGATACTAACTGGACTAACACACACACACAGCAACTCAGGTTCTGATGAAGCTTTAGTTCTGCCGCTGTACCAAGATCCTCGTCTCTGTTGAAGTGTCTCGCTTTGAACAGACAACAACAAAATATGTGCTTCAAAATAACTCATATGTAAGGAAAATCAAAGGGTTTTTTTCAGCTTCATCTCTCAGTTTAACACACACACACACACACACACACACACCCCTGCCTTATGCTATTGACTCTATGTTTTGCAGTGTGTGTGTGTGTGTGTGTGTGTGTGTGTGTGTGTGTGTGTGTGTGAAATGTCACGGTTTTAAAGATATCGAACAATATCAGATTAAGAATGCATTAAAAATTGCATCCTAAAATATAAGATCATTTTAAATTCAAACTCAAGAAAAAGTAATACTTATTAAAGCTTTTAACTTGGATAATTTTTTGGACAGATGACGTCTTTGTAAGGACCCATGGACACCCTGCAGAGTTCTGGGCTTTCAGAAGTTCAAAGAGCTACTCTGAAGCACTTCTGCCTAAGCATAAAACAGCGTTTGTTGTATTTATTTTATGATTTGTGGCAGTTTCAGCCAAGAAGATTAAAGTCAAAAAGGCAACGGATGAAGCACCATCTGGCGGGGATATTTCACCAATCCACCAATTTTGATCTCTTTTATACACTGTAAGCCTGCCCCTGCTATGGACTATAGACACCAAAGTACTTTACATTTCAAATGCACTTTAGAGATGTATGAATAAAACATGTTATCAAGCATCTGGACAGAAAAAAATTCACAAGGATGTGTCTTCACCTGCATGATTTCTAATTACATGCTAAAAACACTTTCATGCTATATATTGTTCAGTGTATATTTATAATCATAGTAGTGCATGGCTACATTTCAGCCTATAGTTGTACTGCAGCAGCGTGTTTATTTATTCATATACACGCTCATCATTATCTTACAGTTAGTATGAACATTTGTGTGTTATATTTACTAACCGGGCACGGTTAGCACGTTCGCCTCACACCTCCAGGGTCAGGGGTTCGATTCCCGCCGGGGCCATGTGTGTGCGGAGTATGTTCTCCCCATACTCGGGTTTCCTCCCCAAGTCCAAAGACATGCATGGTAGGCTGATTGGCGTGTCTAAAATTGTCCATAGTGTGTGAGTGTGTATGTGATTGTGCCCTGTGATGGACTGGCACCCTGTCCAGGGTGTACCTCGCCTTGTGCCCGATGCTTCCTGGGATAGGCTCCAGGTTCCCCGCGACCCTGAAGAAGGAATAAGCGGTTGAAGATGGAGACATGGGGATTTACTAACCAAGTGCATGAAAGTACAGAAATGAGTCTTTTTACTTAAAGAAGATCAACTTCCTTCTATGCCGTGTAATACTGCAATACCTAACTGATTTGTACTGCATTCTGTTGGCAAGAAAACATGCCAGCAGGTGGTACTTTGGATGGCTGTGCAATGATATGTAATAAATGTCTTTGGGGAAAAAGGCTGCCAAATGAATGCCATAGTAGTGAAATGGATCTCTTTAAACACTGGTGCAATATATATAGATATAGATATATATAAGAATATATAATCATATCATTTACAGCATTAGACACCGATATGTAATGAGATGAGATGTGGATGGTGTTGGGGGTCACATATGTACCATATATATACAGTATATGAAGTAACTGTAACTAGCCTACATGATTTTATGTTTTTATGCTATAAATTATTTTGAACCATTTAAAAAGGTATTTTGTACATAAAAAGATCAATTAGTGACTGCAGTGAAATGTAAATATTAGGTGCTGGCAATCAGAGATCTAACCAATTTCCCAAGCAGATTCCAGTCCAAGGTAGGTGTTAGAACAAGCTAATTCGCCAAAAAGGCTTATCATATGGACAATGTGGATAATACCACCTGAATTGACATTTAGTTCAAGTTCAAGTTCCAGTTCAAGTGAATTTATCATCATTTCATCCATATACAGCTGGTACAGTACAACGTGAAACGAAACAGCGTTCCTCCAGGACCACGGTGTTACATAAAACACCACACTAACCACATGAGACGCCACAGAACTAAATAAGATCTACACATTTCTACATAAAGTGCACGTGCAGATGTGTGCTAACACCACAGGACGGTACATTACTATAAAACGGGACAATAGACACAGTAAGTGACCGTGTAGCGCCGAACAGTACAGACTTAGTGTGGAAATGTCTGATATACAGTTGGTGAAGAAGATAGGTGCCGAGGAGTAACAATATAATAAAAAAATCGTATAAATGTAAACATAACATGCTATGACTGAGTATTCAGTAGATTAGCTTATAACAGACATGGACATAGCACTTATTGCGGTAGCAGCCAGGGAAAGTATATATTAGTGACAAATTAAATACTAGATTTTTATAATACAGTAGCAGCAAAAATGCAAAAGAGTCAATGCAGGAATGTGCAAATATCAGTTCAGTATGTGTGAGTGTGTGTGTATGTGTGTGTGTGTGTGTGTTTGTGTGTGTGTGTGTGTCAGTCCAATCTCTGAGTATTGAGGAGTCTGATGGCTTGTGGGAAGAAGCTGTTACACAGTCTGGCCGTGAGAGCCCGAATGCTTTGGTACCTTTTTCCAGACGGCAGGAGGGTGAAATGTGTGTGTGAGGGGTGTGTGGGGTCCTCCACAATGCTGGCGGCTTTGCGGATACAGCGTGTGGTGTAAATGTCTGTGATGGAGGAGAGAGAGACCCAGATGATCTTCTCTTCACTATCCGCTGCAGAGTCTTGTGATCCGATGAGATGCAGTTTCCGAACCAGTCAGTGATGCAGCTGCTCGAGATGTTCTCAATAGTTCTTCTAATTGAAACAATTAGAACATGGGAGCTTCAGTGGGACATCAAGAACCACCCACGGTCACGGTGTACTTGACCGTAATTATCATTCAGAAAGACTGTCTAGACAATAGTATCACCCAACCATTTGGGTGGTCACAAATGATACGTTACGACATCAGTAATGTGAGATCCTTCATTTACATTTATAGTGAAACTTAAAGGCGGGAAAAACTGGTTTGAAAAACAGTTTAAAATGCCTGAGCTGATATTGATCGAGGTTCACTTTGACCCCGATCAACCCGAAGTGCTTCACGTACTTTGTCATTGCTACACTGCAATAAAGTTAATCTTCATTGTGATCTCTAGGGCCCTCATTATTTTTTTTTCTTACAATATCTATAACTAAATCTTATGCATTAAATCCTAAAAATATATTATATACACGTAGGGGTATTTTCATGGTATAATGGTATTAATCAATGATAAGATAACAGTCTGTTCATATAACATTAATTACTGCTCAGACAGAGCCCACCTAGGCTATATGTAGCTAGCAGTTACCTCAGTTTGAGTTTCTTTAATAGTATATAGATAAAGACAGTTAGTTAACCATGTTGGTATTCCAAAAATGTGTGTGTTCTGGGAATTGCAGTCCATGGCGGCCATGTTTGTAGGCCGTCGCACAGTAAGGGAAATGTAGTCACTGGTTTGCTGTGATATGACACCTACAATACGTGAATATACAATGTGTTAAAATAATGAATCCTTCATCTTTAGTAAGTTCTTTATTTTGGTCAGGGTTGTGGTGGATCCATAGCCTATACAGAGAGGATAGGCAGCACACACACACAAACACTCACTCAGGCCTGGGGCAATTTTAGAGTAACCAATCCACCTACTGGTATGTTTTTTTGGACAGTGGGAGGAAACCGGAGAACCTGGAGAAAACCCACACGGAGATGTGGAGAACATCAGAGCTCCTCACAGGCAGTAACCTGAGTTCAGGATTGATCCAGGGACCTCAGAGCTGTAAGCCAGCAACACTAGCCACTACACCACAGACAGCCGGTCATGTTTAATAAATAAATAATCCGACTGCAGTGATTTCAACTGCGTGAAGTTGCATGTGAGCTTTTATCTATTTCAAGCTTTTAAACACAGACGAATCTCGGCTACTTTTCAGCTCAGCCCCATACAGCACCCTCCTCCTGCTGAATCCTGTTAAACCACTTCTATAGTGGTGTTTTTATCCTGATACGAGGTGGACTGAAAGACATTGTCACATTTTTTTTTTAACCCCAAATATAACACATAGTCTTCACTCTGGAGCTTTTAATTACCAGTATGTTCTCTCATCATTCTTCAAGCACTGCACAAAGACAGAGCGAGGGAGAGAAGAGAATGTGAGAGAGAGAGAGAGCCTGATTGCGAACGAGTGCAATTGAAATGAGAGAAATTAGAGCACAGCATATTTAGCACACCATTATATTCTCAGTTTATCATCAGGTCCCTTTTACTTGCTAATGTTTTATGAAACTGAATACTGAGAGAATTTTTCACAATTTCTTGTAGTGAACAGCACAGCTCCCCAAATCTGTTACATTTATTACTGTCACACAGGTTTGTCTGCTTATTTTGTTATTGTGCAACAGTTGTACTTTAATAGAAAGGGAGCAACTTTTCAATTGCTTCTCCAATGAAAAGCGATTTATCATCAAATAAAGCCATCACCAGCCACCAGTCTTTCAGCTAGCAGTAACACGTGCTATGGTGTTGCTCAGTGGCTACGGGTTGTGAGTGCCAGCCAGTCATGGTAGGGCCTTTGAGGAAGATTGTTTGTGAAAACATGAACTGTATACAACATTCACAAATATCACAAAATGTAGTCAGTCTTTTGAAGAAGTTTGCTTCTTTAGTTTTGCACAGCAGTTGTCAGGCTAATATAGCTAACACCTACACAGTTTATTAGAACCATTCTCTATGGCATGGATTCTGCAAGGTGTTAGAAACATTCCTTTGAGATTCTGGTCCTTGTTGGCATGATTGCATCACATAATTGCTGCAGATTTGTCAACTCCATATTCATTCTGCACATCTCCCGTCCTACCACATTACCAAAGGTGATCTACTGGATTCAGACCTGGTGACTGAGGCCAGTAAAGCACACTGAACACATCGTCACGTTTATGGAACCAGACGACTTGGGATGACTTGTGCTTTGTGGCATGGTGCATTATCATGCTGGAAGCAGCCATTAACACGTGTAAATTGCGGCCATAAAGGGTTGCATGTGGTCAGCAACATTACTCAAATAGGCCTTGGCATTCAAATGATGGTATTAAGGAGAAAACATCCCTCACACCAGTACACTACCTCCACGGAGGTCCATGGATTCATGATGTTGATGCCAAATTCTGACCCAACCATCTGCAGCAGAGATCAAGTTTCATCAGACCAGATGACAGGTCCGATAGACATCAGCCTAATCTCAGTAATCTCAACTCAACTGTTTTTTACTGACACGTGTGAAACCTGAGGTCTTCTGCTGTTGTAGCCCATGGTTTGATGTATTGTGCATCTGGAGATGCATTTCTGCTCAACAAAGTGGTAGAGTAGTTAATTGAGTTACTGTAGCATTCCATGTCAGTTCAAAACAGTCCTGTCATTCTCTTGTGACCACTCTCGGCAACAAGGAGTTTCTGTCCGCAGAACTGCTGATCATAACTCAAAATTCACGGAAGAACTGAATAATTTACAGTATCTGCGTGTTTTATGCATTGCACTGTTGCAACAGGACTGCCACAACATGCAGGTGCATATCACGCTCATTGTCATCGTCCAGTGTCTGCAGCTATAATGGAACGCAACCGTGACTACATTCAATGAAAAGAAGGGAAATTAAGCGATTGCTACTGAAGGAAATTAAGCGATTGCTAATGAAACTGAGTAGTGTTTGAAACAGTGGCCGAAGATACGGCGTTTATTGGCAAATAAACGAACATGGCTACTATGCCAAAGAAATACTCTCCTGTAGAAATACTTGGCGAATCCCTACACACAGGGCTCCCAACATTGCTGGCTCCTTTCCCATACCCACACATCACTCTGCACAGCAGTGCCAGCAATAGCTGCAATAACAGCAAAAGCTAGCCATCTGGCCTATTTTTCACCTTCTCAACTTGATCATGTACAGCTGACGAGTGGTTTGCTGGCATCCCGAGCAAACTGTGAAGCAGGCTTGAGCTATTAGTGCCTTCTTTTGTTGCTACTGTTATGATGGTTTGCTGTGTTGTTTTTACTAACACATGTAAATAATGCAAAATCAATCTGGATGTGCACATGTAGAGCATAGATGTTTTCTCAGGTATATTCTCACAGATATGGGTCACTTACAGTTAGAGCATATACACTTACAGCATAGACATATCCAGAAGAAAAAAACAAACAAAAAAAATCTGTACAAAGAAGATCGTAATATGAATATAAACTAAAAGCGATCAAATAACATAGCTTCATAGTTCAACATTGCCTGCATCTAAATCATCACACACTCACCTCAGAAGATAATGTTTGGCTCAGTAATACCATTTGAAATCGAGTTAGATCTAAATTATCATCCAAATCCGTAACTGGATTTTTCTGTAGCTTCAAAATGGCTGCTACAAACGTTTTCCAGTCGCTGATGTTATTTTGTCCATTTTTATTGCTAACAGTATGTTATACTCTGTCTGAAATCATGCAAGCAAGTTGGTTTGATACACCGAACAACTGGGAGGCAAGTGGGATGATTCAGTAGCTAAGTAAGCTACAGTATTTTAGAAAGACTAAAGAAGCAAACTTCAGACAGTGAACGTTGATTACATCTGTAAGTCAAACGTTGTGAACGTTTTATTTCTGGATAAATTGTCGTTTCAGCCCACTGTTTGGATAATGCTCTGCTATATTTGTAAGTCACTTTGTATTGAAACATCTGGCAAAATTAATAAATGTTTTAGAAATGGTGATAGCTATGCTAATAAATGCTGGCAGATGCTCTTACATGATGAATTGCTATAACGTTATGATGCCTTTTGAATGTAAAAGTTCTTTGAAAGAGAGAGAGAGAGAGAGAGAGAGAGAGAGAGAGAGAGAGATGAAAATTCTACATTACACACTCCATGCTGTGTCTGGGCATCTCCTCAAAATCGATCTCCACTATTAACATGCAGCTGCAGTTTCATTATTACTGTAGCCTAATTCCATCCAACTCTCATCCTGCTTCCCACATATACAGGCTAGCGTGCAAAATATATCTTTTTGTTACCTTGGCATCATAAATGTCTCAGTTCAAACTCACACTGACGACGCTGCATAGGGTTTGAGCAATTGGGTGGAAAGTTTAGAAATTGTACTCAGGCACACACCCACCATCTCTGTCTCTCTTTCCAAACACCCCTGGACACATCTACACTAGAGATCGTTTCTCCTGAGATAATGCAGCACATCTCATACGTGATCATCCACTGTCTACCTTATATGAAAGACACACTCACAGCAGACATTTAAATATGATTTAGAGTTGTTTCCATGAAAGATAATATTGTGCAATTGGTTCAGTTAAAAAAAAAGTGTTGGCGTTGTGGTGGCCACAATTCCTACACTGGGACTGACATCACAGAGGCCATGCCACCTTCACTAAGACTGATTGGGACAGTGGGAAGCACCTCCTGCAAGGAGATTTAAAGGCAAAAGTCACGGGGATTGAGGAGGAGAGAGAGCATGCCTACTTCCTTATGACTTAGCGGCACAGAGGCCACGACTCCGTCATTGACACTGACATACACTGAAGCCACGCCTCAATCACTAAGACTGACATACAGTGAGGCCACACCTCTTTCCCTAAAACTGACGCACTGAGACCACACCTCCTTCACTAAAACTGACATATAGTGAGACCACACCTCCTTCACTGCGACTGACAGGTACAGGAGTCATGCTTTCTTTATTGGGACTGATCAACACAGAGAACCCGCTTATCAGTGATGGCTTGGTGCCCCACACACACACACACACACACACACACACACACACACACAGCCATCTCACAGCTATTTTTGAATGTAAAAACACTGGCAACTCTCTTGTCCTGCTTCTCCCAGATTCTTTTTATTCCCTAAGGGCTTTTATAGAAGATCACAGCTGAAACCGAAGGGTGAAGAACATCTTAGACTTCAGACATGTCCCTGTGATCCCTTGATCCCAGTGTGCTGCAAATGCCCATCTGCTTTGAAATCCACACCCTCAACTTTTCTTAGTACTGATCCGCATCTAGTGAATGTGTTCTGTGTACTAATCACTGCTCAGACTTAGAATTCATGAGCGTGCCTGAGGGAAACATCCTTAAATCTGGGATCTTAAACTGTTCCTGATAGGCTTGTGAAAAAGACCTTTCCTTTGCTAAATGGTTCTCACATCCTTCGGGACCATTTTCATTCAGTGCACAATGCACCTGAGCCGAGTAATTAACAGTAGGAGAGGCATGACTACCAGCCTCAGGTGTGTTAACAAAAGAATATCTGATACAATTCTATTTTTCAAACACATTTCCATTCTTTTTCAGTCCTTTATGTAAACAACTGTGAATTCTTAATGAAAAAAAAAGCAGTAGGTACAAAAACACTGACTGAGTCAACATCAGATGTTAGTTATTAAGTACTGTATTCAGAGAAGAGATGTGTCTCAGTTATGTGCAAATCTGTTCTTGAATTGAAGTCGTTTTTTTGGTGTGACATTTGCTTGCGCGAACAACAGTAATAAGTCTAGAGCCACTGTCTCACACTTTCTTCTAACCACTTTAGTTCACACTAAAAGTCATGTTTTGGGCTGTTAATAGACTATTAACATTTCATTCATTAACTCTTTTGACCAAAGGCCAAAATAGGTATTTCTCTCTGTTTTGGCCTGCATGTGTTCACATTGCATTTATTTGTGATGTCACAATCCACAGTAATGGTTAATGGCTTTAAGAATATGCAGTTTTCATAAGTATTTCTTTTTTCTTTTTTTTTTTTTACTTAGCCTACTTGCTTTAAACATTATATGTTTACTGTGGCAGTTATATACTGTTTTACTATCAAAAACGCTTTAGTTGTGCTACCTGTTTTATCTCCGTGGAGAGGTGTGAATTGTTTCCTCATACCTCTCCCCGTTCCCCATCGTCCTGCTCGCCAGCAGCTAAACACAGAGTCACGCTAGTCTACACACAGAAACCCAACAGTGTCCTGACTAATCTTATAACAGACTTACAGTGATAAAATAATTGCAGTTGTGTTTATACTGATTGAAAATGTCCAATAAGTCGATTTCCTCTCAACGCTAGTGTATTATGAGAAAGTTTTAAACATATCATCTCCGTAAAGTCTACGTAATAAAAGCGTAATGCAAACGTTGTTTTATTCGCAAAGGTTTTATGCGATATTCTAATATTCTGCATCAGCATCTTGGATGGAAACATAGCCATGGTCAAGCATTTGTCGGTGTTGTGTGTATGTGTCATTGCGTGTGCCACGGCCTCGTTCATAGTCTGCCTGTTTCTGCCCAGTGTCCATTGTTTACATTTAAGATTCTTATTTTCACTGGGTTTTTATTGTTTGGATTGCACATACTAACTATATATATATATATATATATATATATATATACCCCAGGGTCCGGGGTTCGATTCCCGCCGGGGCCATGTGTGTGTGCGGAGTTTGCATGTTCTCCCCGTGTTGCGGGGGTTTCCCCCAGTCCAAAGACATGCATGGTAGGTTGGTAAATTGTCCGTAGTGTATGAATGGGTGTGTGAGTGTGTTTGTGATTGTGCCCTGCGATGGACTGGCACTCTGTCCAGGGTGTACCCCGCCTTGTGCCCGATGCTTCCTGGGATAGGCTCCAGGTTCCCCGCGACCCTGAAGCAGGAATAAGCGGTTGAAGATGGATGGATGGATATATATATATATATATATATATAAATAATAAAATCTGCCTCTACAAGTCCCGGACATATAGAATGTTTTGATTTCTTTATTATCTTGCACCACCTATCTTGCTGCAAAAATCCTGCTGGGTAAATGACGAGTCGGTTTAATAAATATGGTGGTAAAAAGCAGCCTGCCTAAAGATGTCTAACACGTATTTGTGGTTGAGAAATGTGCAAAGCATTATCCCCAACGACCAGTCGCTCATCACCATTGTTTGTCCTATCAACACTCTTCTTTCTTCTTCATTTAAACGCTCTTCCTGCCTATTTACAAGTAATAAAAGTGATTTATTCCATCAATAACCATTTCTTTCATGTCTATTTCCCGAATAAACACAGAGTCATGACACTCTACACACAGAAACCCAACAGTGTCCTGACTAATCTTATAACAGACTTGTAGGGGATAAAATAATTAATTTGTTCATACTGATTGAAAATATCCGAAACAGTCGATTTCCATTCAATGCTAGTGTACGGTGAGAAAGTGTTAAACGTACCATCCTGTAAAGTCTACATAATACAATATACTACACACTTAACGTCTGCTGTAACCATAGCAGATGAATGCTTTTCAGAAAATCCTTAAAAGCATGGACCGGTTTTCCTTACAGATCAGCACATCATTTAAACAATAACATAATCTGAATCAACTTAAGTACCTGCATATGTCAATTATGGATATGAAGAGACCATTTATAGTGCAGTATGAACATTGCACTTTGATAATAGGAAAATTTGATAATAATCAATTATAAGTTATGTGAGGGATGAAGAGTCAGTTATGAGTCGGTTATGTTCTGATATCAGGACAAAAATGTGGCTTTACAGCCATCAAATGTATTAACATTCCATCAGCCAATCAGAACAATGGCCAGAGATGCTAGCAATCATATTTAGTAGATTTAATGTTAATGTTACTGCTCTAGCTAATAGATAATGTGAGGTAAAATATCATAAACAGACTAGAAGCACTACCCAGATTTGTGAAGGCAATGAAAAACCATTCATTCTGATGGTGTTGAGACTGTCTGGGTACAGGAAAACAAGTTTCTGTTCGTACAGGAAGTAAAAAAAAAAAAAAAAAAAGCACAAACATGCATTTATGCATATCATTATTTATCTTAAAAGAGTTTCAACACAACCAAAACATTGTGCATGAATTGTGCAAGTGCACTGAGACACCTGGTGCGTACGTAATGAATTTATGATTTGTCCACCCTCGTAATTTTATTTTAGCACATGTCTAACTGAAGTGCAAAAATGAGTGAGGGTTTTTGTAAAATTTGAGATATTTTAGTTTTACCAGGCAGATCAGATGGTGACATTAATCACAGACTGGCACATTGGAACTGCCGCAGAGTTGCGGACGCCCCGGGCAGAGCCGCAAATTAAAAATGGTCGCATGGCAATGTCATGAATTATGCACATTACGCCAGGAACTGACTAATTGAAACCATTACAACCCTGACAACGGTTGTTAATATGTTTCCTGTGTATTTATAGGAATCATTTTCTGCCGCCGAAGCGAGCCGATGAAACATGGACTGATTAGAGCCGCCGGAGCAGCGTGTTCAACAAGCCGAAAAAAAAAAGACAGCACACTGCAAAGGCTGATTCACACTGAGGGGAAGAGGGGAAGACTTTGTCTCCTGCACGCAGCCACACACATTGCTTCTGGATTAATAACAAAACAGTTGATTATTAAAGCAACACGACCTTTTGAAGGTGCAGCACAAAGGAAGACGCACATGAAGACAAGCTGAGTGAAAAAGAAAGCCTTGACCTTTCAATAATGCAGCAGAATATGAATATAATGCTATAATCTGCACCATCCAGAACTCAGACAATTGCTCAAGCAGAATCAGAGACCCAGACTTCCTTTACATGCGCTTGCCAATAGTGTCACACATAGCAGAAGGTTACTGGTGTTGAAGAAAGAGGAGGATAGAAGTCTGTTATCTTGTGTGCATATACAGAACTAGACAAAAGTGTCTGGCACATCTAAAGAAATTCTGTAAAGCGGAAATGTTTGTAATTACTGAAATAACTGTGTTGTGGTCTTTGAAAATGGTCACTGTGGCAGAATTCTGGTCAACAGTCAAAAAATTTCAATCAGGTTTTGGCCAAAATTGTTTTTCTGCCTATAACATACTTCAATACCTCTAAAAACTACTAATATATTCCTCCAATATTTACTAACAATATATATATATATATATAATATTTCAACAAATCATTGTTGTCATGGTTGCACAAAGGGGCACTTAGAGCAAAGTTTCTGTCAAACATTGATGATATACAAGCAACCATTAGAACAGCAGTAGTACCTTTATCACAATAACACACCATACCAAAAGATTGAGATTTAAAGTAGTAAGTTAGAGTTCCTTCGTATTCTTACTACAGTGCCATCCATGTTAGGAAACACGCAGAAGGATTGGAGACTTCTTGATTGTTGTAAATCGAAGTCTTTTAATGCTATAGTCTTGGTGTTTTCCCGCTGAGCATGTCCATTTTAACACTGAGAAATTACTTTGAGTGAAAGTTAGTGTACAAATATAACATTCTAATGACTGGATAATGATGTAAAGTGTGAACTTGTGAAGTGGTGAGATCCTTAACAACACGTCTACCGGTCGTATCTGTTTGTGGTTGCTGTAGCTTTTAGTTCTATGTTGCTTTGTGTTGTGGTTTATATAGAGAGGCATTTTTTATGTTATAGAGTGTCTATATATTATATGAAGTCTAGAAAATGAGTTTAAATGGATGAAGTTCCTGTAAGAATGAACTCGACATGAATTCGAGCATTTGAGATACAGCATGAGAGAGAACCTAGAGTAGCTGCATGTTAGAATTTGATTATTTTCATCTACATTTCTTGTATTTTTGCTATATAAACTTTGTAAGACACAAAAAATAAATAAATAAATCCCTCCAATGTTAATCCAGAATCCTTGAGGGTTGATTTCCCACCAGAGAGAGTTCCATGCAAAAAATAAAGCTGTAAAATGTGAAGTGTAGTTTAAACATGTTCTATATAAAGAAAGTGTACTCTTATTATTATGCGGTGGCTCAACTGCAACACAAATGAGAAATGACGTGCTAGCTTTCGGGCCGTGTCCGTGCATTCCGCTGTCCCAGCTGCGCGGACGTGTTTAACAGCCGTGCACGTCTGCAGGAACGCCAATGTGCTACGGCCATCTGTTTATCTGTCAGCGTTTCTCCGCCTGCAGCTGTTTGGAACCAGACTCACCCCAGCTGTCCATCTGGTGTACAGGGATGCGATACTAAACCAAAATGTATCAACTGTTTAAGAGACAGGATGTTTGCAGGAGACGTTTGGTTGCTTGATTTACTGTAGAAGCGGGACCTAAGATAAATGTTTAGCATGTGGACAGATTGCACAGATTAACCCTTTAATTACAAATGTTGTCTCATTGAACCATTTCTTTAGACTTTCACACAGTCTATCAAACGTTCCTGATAAAGATGAACTACGTATATACACTGCCTGGAACAAACAAAGTCGCACACTCTAATATTTCATTGCACCACCTTTCGCTTTGATTACGGCGCACATTCGTCGCATTCATGGCATTGTTTCACCAGCCTTATGCAACGCCAAAACATTTATTTCTGTCAGTGGGGTTAGGGTCAGACCTCTGTGGTGGCCAGTTCATGTGTGAAAATGATTCCTCATGCTCCCTGAGCCACTCTTGCACAATTTGAGCCAGATGAATCTTGGCAATGTCATCCTGACATATGGCTGTGCCTGTCAGGGAAGAAAAAACCCATTGATGGGATAACCTGGTCATTCAGTACATTCAGGTACTCAGCGTTTTTATAGCCGCATAATGTTGCTGAGCCTAGACCTGACCAACTGAAGCAACCCAGATCATAACACTGCCTCCAGAGTCTTGTACATGAGGGACCATGCATGATGGGTGCATCACTTCCGTTCTCTTCTTACCCTGACACGCCCATCGCTTTGGAATAGGATAAATCTGGACTCATCAGACCACATAATCTTTTTGCACTGCTCCACAGTCCAATCTTTATGCACCTTAACAAACTGAAGTCGTTTTTTCCTGAGTAACTTTTAGTTAAAAGAATTGTTGCCAGCTGAAGCAAATTAATCACTACAATAATGTTCCAATCATAGGCCCTTGAGTATTTGCTTATTTAAATCCAAACAGCAACCTTTTTTTGGGCCAGGCAGTGTATAAAGAATATTAAGAGTAAACTGAGCACCGGAAGTTTCTTCCAAGTTTGGGGAGCCTCCTGATGGCACCTAAGTGTGGAAATACAAGATAAAGGGAAGAATAGGGTGCTGCTATTTCATGTTGGAAGTCTAAAAATTTTCCCACTTAATGGAATTGTGTTCCTGAGGCATAACATAAAACTGAATGACAAGGCGGTGTAAGATCCTCATAGCTCCAGGGTCTCTGGTTTGATGCCGAGCTCGGATAACTGTGTGGAGTTTAGCATGTTCTTCCTGTTGGCATGCGTTTCTTCTGTGTTCTCCCGGTTTTCTCCCACATCATAAGCCATGATGTTGGTGAACTGGATACTCTAAACTGCCCCTAGGCTTTCAGTATTGCAGGAATAGGCTTCAAATTCACCAGACATTTTTGGCCAACAATCGCCTACTGAGTGATTAAAGTACAAACTCAAACAAGCCTCTACCACAGTGTATATTATTATTAGTGGTGCTTGCAATGCAAACATTATTGTTCTCCTGCATACTTATTATATATTTATTATTTATTCTTCTTCTTCCACACAGCACACCGGCGTGTAACTCATCCCGCACTGTTTGTCAAAGACCCATGTACAGTATGACGTGTCAAATCGACTGGCTTATTAAGGAGAGGTGTGCTGTGTGCAAGTGATCGGAATTCCAGAATTCCCGGTAAGGAAGCTCAAAATGGCCCAAATTCCTATTGACTTACATTAATAATTTATGACTGTTATAAGTCCTTGAGCTTTCAAGCTACTTCCTAGAAATTCAGTACAGTCCTCCATGCCGAGCACACTGGCCAGGCACAATGTTCCCAAACTGATTGGACTCCTAAACTATTATGTAAGTCACCTAAATAATAATGTTAAAAGCATGTGTATTGAGCGGTAAAGAAAACAAAATGCAACCATAACAACCTCTAACTGGAAACTGTCCAATCAGCTGCTAGTTCACTCGGGTCTTATGTAGGTAATAGAGTATAACATAATTGGATTGTACACCCTATGTAGTGCATGACATGTAGTGTACACAATTTGATATTTAGAGAAAAATTGTGCAGAAAAATCATGCCAAAGTTAATAGTACATCACGGTCTTTAAATATGTACCAGTAAAATGAAAAAGTAAGCCCATTAAAAATAAGCACAGTTTATTTAAAGCCACTGCTGATCCAGATGTTTTACACAAATCCTTGGACTTGTTTAAAACTGAAGCACCAATAAAGATCGTTGCAATATATTTGCATTATAAATTGTGACCTCCTCGTTGGCTCTAGCGATAAATTTTGCAGGTTTTCCAGGACACATGAGAAGCTTCCTACCCCATTATTGTTCCACTTTTACTAAAAATGTAAAATGGGTCATACTGACCTGAGCAGGTCTGCGGTGAAAAGTGAAAACATTGCTGGTATTTGAACATGCTGATTTCCCTGTATGCACTGGCCCAAAATATTTCCCCATGTTCTGTTTTAGACTGGGGATGAATAAAAAGCTAATTTCCCTGTAGGCATAGTGAAGAAACATTCCCACAAAGCTCTCTGCTTCACTGATCAGGAAAATAAGTTCATATAAAAAAATAAAGTCACAGAACATCTATAGTTTTAGACTAGGATAAACAGTGGGTCTGTGTATTTATCTCAAATGGACAACTGAAAAGTACACGCAACTGAGTACGATCTGAGAAAAGTACAAGAACTATCACCATCAAGAACCGTTTTATCTAATAGTTTTTTTCAAAATATTATTTCTAGAAAGACTCCACTATTATTAATTATTAAGTATTATTAAGTATTAATTAGGTCAGTTCTGACTACATGAAACAATTAACGTTCAAAAGAAACATTTCAAAAGCCTGAGAATAACAACAACCATCATCATCATCATCATCATCATCATCACATTTAGAAAATTTTGTTTAAATATGTATTAAATGATAAGGATCATTTGTTCAGCATCTAGTATGAAAAGGAAAGTAACTCATTTGAATTTTTCTGAAGACAATCCATTTCAGCTTGGCACAACATCTGGTTCAAGCCTGGGATAGTAATCAATTTTTAACAATGAAGCAGTAATTGATTTTAATAATAAGCTAATTAATTTTAATGTGAAACAGTAATTTTAACATATGGGGCAGTAACGACCTGGCATAGGATTAGCTAATTATAATAAATTATAATGAATCCGTGATCATTTGGTGCTTTACTTCCATCGGGACAGTTTATACTGATCACCACTGTGAACAACATGATACATAATTGGTATTTTCAGATAAATGGTACAACTGCATTGTTATAGAATCTCTAGTGATTTGGAAACAAAACTCTTGTGTTTATAGAAACATTACTCACATTTCATGAGCTCTCTGCATTATACAATTCAGTATGAGATTACACCCAATGTCATCATTCTGTCATATTGTATATTTAATAAGACAGTGTCAGATAGCAGTCATACTCCTGAGGATCTATTATTATAAGGACCAGCTGACACATTATTGTAGTTATTTATTGTAATCTACGCCTGCTGTAAAGATGAGAGTCACACAGGGAGAAAACTGATGGTAAAAACACACAGGTTTTTGGCAGTGCTCCAGCTTTCACACAGCGGACAAAGGATTGTGTCCAAAAAGTCCTCCATGTAACTTCTATGTACACAAAAGAAAGAGAACGAGAGAGACAGAGACAACAGTTCAGAGAGTAACTGTACTGTACAGTACTGTAATAAGTGTAACGGTACTAAAAATGCAGTATAAACTGATGATAAAGCAGTTACTGAATATGCAGGAGTTAACACAGTTTCAGGATGAAGAACAATTTTAATAAATTTATCAGCTTTGCAAACAAAACAAGCTTCTCTAGCTACGGACGTGATCCTAACCTTAACCATTTTAATAGGAAAATGGGTCCTGTGAATTGTCACAATTTTGACTGCATTTTGCCTTTTGAAAATGTTTGTGAATTTACTTAGAGTGGAATAAAGCTTCATGTGCTGCTCTTGTGATTAATGAGAGCGCATTACAATTGCAGAAATCAAAACGTACAGAGCATTATCGCCTCATGAAAGCAAATGTTACGCCACACCCTGTCAACATCAGTGGAGATGCGGATGTTCTCACTTCACAAAAAGATGAACTGGTCCCTCAACAATCAAAATAACTCATAAATTACTTACTCTGCCATCTGATGGCAAATAAGAGTCCTCAACAACTTCTACACATGCACAACTATAAAGAATTCTCACCAACAGCATATCTCTTACTGCTTCTGACCAGAAAGCCCTAGAGAGTAATGACGATTGCCCAGATCATTACTGGCAGCAAACGCCTGTCTATCCAGGACATTTTCAACAAACGCCTCTATATCCAGTACATTTTCAACAAACGCTGCTTGACTGAAGAACACAGAATTATGAATGACTCCAGAAATCATGCCAACTCTCACAGCATCTCAGCACAGTTTCCTTCCACAAGCTATGTGGGTGAATGACAACAGGTTCAAAATAATCATTCAATAACATTATTTAAAATGATATGATGTGCATTTTTGAGTCTTGTATATATTTTGTATAAAAAATGTTTTATATATAGGACCATCAGTTTCACCAAGAAAATGTCAGGTGGCTCAACCACACAATAATGCAACAAAAATACAGTATCTCACAAAAGTAAGTACACCCCTCACATTTTTGTAAATATGTGATGATATCTTTTCATGTGACAACACTGAAGAAATGACACTTTGCTACAATGTAAAGTAGTGAGTGTACAGCTTGTGTAACAGTGTCAATTTACTGTTCCCTCAAAATAACTCAACACACAGACATTAATGTCTAAACCGCTGGCAACAAAGTACACCCCTAAGTGAAAATGTCAAAATTGGGCCCAAAGTGTCAATATTTTGTGTGGGGACCATTATTTTCCAGCACTGCCTTAACCCTCTTGGGCATGGAGTTCACCAGAGCTTCACTGGTTGCCACTGGAGTCCTCTTCCACTCCTCCATGATGACATCACGGAGCTGGTGGATGTTAGAGACCTTGTGTTCCTCCACCTTCCGTTTGAGGATGCCCCACAGATGCTCAATAGGGTTTAGGTCTGGAGACATGCTTGACCAGTCCATCACCTTCACCCTCAACTTCTTTAGCAAGGCAGTGGTCATCTTGGAGGTGTGTTTGGGGTCATTATCATGCTGGAATACTGCATACTGATCATGCACCGCTTCAGTATGTCACAGTACTTGATATTGGCACTTATGGTTACATCAGATACTGTGTATATATATATATATATATATTACATAAAGTTATTTACCACTACTGGAAGATGTATGAACTAGTGTTTGTTGTGCTTGAAATAAATTTTTTTTTATTTGAACACAATTTTATAGTATTTTATTAAAGGTACTAAACGTGTGTATACCAAAACATTTGTCATTGCAACACTTTTCTGGGAAAAATGGTGCATTTTCTGGAAAAGTTCCATGTGTGCCAATAATTTTGTCCATGACTGTACACATACAGTCATGGACAAAATTATTGGCACCCCTGGAACTTTTCCAGAAAATGAAGCCACACATGGCATGGCCTTCAGTAATAGATTAAACACTGTACTCATTGGAAAATGGTTGTGGTACAACTCTAATAAGTCTAATAATAGACTCCAGACTGTGAACGTATACAAAAATTGTGCACTTTGGGGTGTAACATCACTTTGCTTTGCATGGTGTCACATCATACCACCCTGGTCTGTATTATTTTTGTATAACTGCACTGTCTGTCATGTGTTATTCCTTACTTAACTGCATTTGTTATTACCTGTTGTGGTGAAGCAACAGTTTCTTTAATGGAAGTAAGCACTTCATTATGACAATGTATTCTATGTACTATCTAGACATGAAGCGGGACTGAAGGTTCCTCAGGACAACAATCCATCTTAAATGCATGAGCGAGTGGAGCACCCACACACTCAATGTTCTTAGAGAAGGAGCAAACGTATGGTTTTGCTCCTCCGTTTAAAAAAACCAAACACACACACACACAAAAACAAAAACAAAACAAAACACCCATTTGTGAAAGCAATGAAGCTCTTTTTCACAAAATTCGGATCTGCATTTGGACATGAACTATGGGGAAAGGGACATCCCAAAAGCATGACGACCACTCCGTTACCCAGCACAAGCACGCAGCACAGAACAATTACCTGTATGAAGCAGTAGACTGCACATTGCAGACTAATTACCTGTGCGGCATGGCATGACTGGTCACTTGACTAGTCACTATTCATATCCCGTGTGTGTAAAACTATGTTGTCCTGTGTACTGACAGCAAAACCGTGTAGCCCAGATCATATACTGTAATATGGAGATGATGTATACTGGACCTTTTAACGTTGAAAATCTGAATAATAAACTGGTGAACTGACTTTAAATCATTCACGTTTCTGCTTCAAAAAGCCGCATATACAAATAAACATGTACGTAGCTCTTTCCAGTAAAGTTGAATTAGTATAGAAAGAAAATGGTAGTAAGAAGAAAAATTCCCTTGGACCTCAGCCACCCCAACCATGAACTCCATAGTCTGTTTCTATTGCCAAGTTTCGTATTTATTCTCTTGTGCTCTGACCTGTTTTTATCAGTGTAATACTTTGTTCTAAATTTACCTTATCCTCTACTAACCTGTGTATTGACCATAGACCATACACAGCGAGCCTGAGCCATTTTTCCCATTTTGGACAATTCATCAAACTCAAGGACATCTTGATTCACACACTGATTGGTTGACAGAGGAAGTCCAGCCATCTTTAGCACTGACATCACACTGTATTGATTTTAAACATGTATATTTATATAAAGAAAGTGGAAGGAGCTTGCATTTTAAGCTGTAGGACACCAGAAAGTGTACGGTTTTAAATACAAGTAAAGGGGAAAACAGGTATCGAATTCTGTCGTAACATAATGAGCTCCTACAATGTATATATACATAGGCAATACTCTCTCGTTCTGGATGCGTGTGTGCGTGTGTGTGTGTGTGTGTGTAAGTGACATTGTTGAGGGAAGCCCAAACAGTGTTTGGTAATTACATCTGACATTTGTCAAATGATTGTTGTGGTTTTGTTTGGTGATAAATATATTATTGGTACATGCTCAGTAAATGCTCTCTCTCAGAGCAATCCAAGAAAAAAACAACAAGAAGACAGGCTGCTGATTATTGGTTGTAAACCACAGAAGAGACAGTCTGTGATATCACGCCAAATGAATGTTTATTGCTCTTTATGGCCTGATAAGTTACTGTGAGAAAAACAATGCTAGCAGTTCTTACAGCCCCCTCATTGCAGTGCAGTTTAAATACGAATAAGTTTTACTGAGTAGCTTCTTAAAAGAAATTGAACCTTCCTTCTTCTTAAAAGAAATTGGTCATTCCTATACACTGCCACAGGCAAGAAACAAGAAGTTAGGTATAAAATTAAGTGTACTCCTTTTATCCCAAATGTAGTCAAATTAGCCGAGACATGCCTGTCTTCAATGACTTTAGTTCTGCTCTGGAACTATGAGCATAGTACCAGAGAAGGTGGCATCGCCTCTGGGTCTTTCAGTCCCAAAAAGGCGTGGCTTCGGTGTCTATCAGTCATAATGAAGGAGGAGTGGCCTCTGTGTATGTCAGTCTGAGTGAAAAAGGCATGGCCTCTGTGTCAGTACCAAATAAAGAAAGCGTAGACTCAGTGCCTGTCAGTCTCTCTGAAGGAGGCGTGGCCTTTCTGCCTGAAGTCCAAATGAAGGAGGAGAAAAAGAAAACTTTATTTGTCACATATATGCATCAATTTGGCATGAAGTACTTACAGCCTCATTCCGAATGGGTTAGTGATCGTATTTTTAGTTGTTCAGTCATATTATATTATCATGCATCTTGAATACAGTGAATTTCCCATTCATTAGTTACTAGAATGGTACACATCACAGACTGTCAACTCCATGTACACTCTGCATGATATCAGTGTATCAAAGAACATGTATCAAAGAACAAGAATATTGTATTGTAACAGATCATAGGCACATCCGAACAGAAATGTTCCCATCATATTGCATTTCTGAAGAGATCCATCTTCTGAGGAATAACCCCAATACTTTTCATCACTCGAAAAGTTTACAGCCCCTTAATATAACCAGAACTGTCAGGGTGTCATTCCTTCAGCATAACTGTAGCGGTGTCCATTATCCCATGCATCGATTAAATGTGCCAATACGCTATTGACTGGCCTGAAAGCCATTATTGCAGCCATGCCTTCCTGCTCTAGACACTATTTAAAGCAGATGTCAGTGATCGTGAAGGGGGAAAGAGTGAGAGATCGAAAGCTGGGGAGAAAACTGAATGAAATTATTGGTCTAACAACTATGGTGAAATTAATATAAAAGAGAGAGAGAGAGAGAGAGAGAGAGAGAGAGAAAGAGAGAGATGCATATGACGTTATTACATTTTCACACTGAGATCAGTTTATCATGGACTACAATATTAGCAAATTGTTGTGTTAAAAATGACTACAGTCAGTACTACACTGTCTGTCGGTCATGTTTTTCAGGGTAACGTTCATTCTCTTGCAGCCATTTTGGAGTAGCTCTGGAGTATACTATATGCATAAAATTATAATTAATTAAAATGTTTAGTATTTAAATGCTTTGGACTATTCATGAGGCTGAAATGTTATATTCTCACGGACAGCATTTGAATTTTAGCTTCATTATGCTTTCATATCTCATAAAACACAAAAGATGAAGGCGTTGTGAAAATCACAGAGGCACGATCATAACTTTGTCATAAGCGAAATGACGCCATTCCAGGATCTTCAATTCAGCTTCATGCAGGATTATCATTTAAAAAGAAACAACCTATACACAGTTAGATTGAATTTACAATGGCTTTCGATTCACTACATACAGTAACATAATGGCTGCTTGTTGTAGAAACTAAATAGAGCCCCTTTGAGATGTGAATCCAGTTTCAGTGCCTGTTGGAAACTGTTTCTTATTTACATGCAATATCACTTTTAGGATGCTTTCTTTTTTAAATAAAATTACTCAGAAAATTTGAAACTGATTTATCTGGTGCACTTTTCCTATACTGACCAACATAATGCTCATTTAGCCAAAAGTTATTGCTTAGTTTCAATATTGTATATATTCTTATAACGCATATACAAAATTAAAATAGCATACAAAAGCTGATTATACCCTGACAGACCTGGTGTATGTGTGTGTTAGGAATTGTATACATTCTTTTACACACACACACACACACACACACAGTAATTAAACACATTCAATATGGCCCACTATACAGTATGACCCTGATTAGAGCGAGTGGTCTGAGCGTAATATCCTGTCTGGCAGCCTCTATATCTGCACAGGGTCGATAACCAGTGTGTGTGTGTGTGTGTGTGTGTGTGTGTGTTTGGGGGGTTTGGAGAGAAGAAGTGCTCTCAGTGAGCCTACTAAAGACAATGGCTGCTTAGGGCTATACTGTGTGGAATGTTAGGGAGAAATTTGTGACTACACTAAGATAGATTGATTTACAAAATATGCCAAATGTCTCGAGTGTTTAATCTTCCTAATGCAGTTGAAAGCAACAGAGAATAAAATATAGAAAATGTCTCCCCTTACCCTAAATGTAGTTGATTATCCAATCCAAGATGTCCAACTGGCATCAAAAGACCTTGTTTGTCTTACTAACACCATTCATACAGTCTCATTTTCAACAAAAGCTAATTTTGTCCTTGTTTCAAACATGATAAGCAGTTCTGTTGAAGATATTTTTAAGATATCGAACAACTCAACAAAACCATCTGAGGTGAGTATACTGTATGATGATTGAAGCCTGCAGTTTGAACAATGCTAAAATTCTAAGCTTGCTTTACCACTGTCTACATTAGCCGTCTAGCAACAAATTAAAGAACTCAACTTTAGACACCAAAGATTTTTTTTGTTGTTGATTGACTACATTTGGGATAAGGAGGAAAGTGTGGACATTTTAGCATTTCATGTATTTCTGCTTACTTCTCTAATAATACGTTTATTATTTTTTTTAACTCACCCATCACCTGTGGTATTACCTCAATCTCGACGTTGTATGTGACATTTAACTTTGTAATGTCAGCGAGTCTGAGACAGTATGGTACAAGTGTAGCATAGCTTTATTAACTCATATTCCAGAGTGTTATTTCAGTTATTTCACGGTGAAGAACCACAGGCAAACCGCTGGCAGAGTGGCCATACCACATACACACACAGAATTTAATGTAAGAATATGATGAAGTTGACATACTATATAATGTATAACTTTACCAAAATGGTAATTGGGTCTTTTTGAAATGAAGAACCGGGATTAGTGCAGCTGCCATGTTAAATATTATACACTGTGCCATTCATTTTTCATATGGTGAACTATCTCCTTGAAAATGTCTCTTGCTGGAAGGAGTAGCTATGTTTCATCAGAACTAAGGACCAAAGAGGGCCATTTACTGTAGCCGGAATGAGCCTAAAAGTAATTGCAATGTGATTTTATTAATTAAATCCCTACCATGCTGCCTAGATTCTGCATGAAAGTGTACTATCAAAGCGCATTATCAGCGACTACAGAGGTCGCATGTTGACTGAATTACTATCAATTTCCTTAAACTCAATCAGAGCAGTTAAATACATAAGTATTTATATTCATAAGTATTTTAATCCTGTACTTACAACCTGATTGTCTCATGACAAAAATTACATCTGCTTTTAATAACAATTACCTTAATGGGTATAAATGGACCATTATTCTCTATTACACCTTCAAGGCATATAATTATAAATGTACGATTGTGACTGTTTAATGTTTTCACGGTTTGCCACGTGATCACAGGACATTAGATCACTGGTTCTCAGGTCATGACTTGACTTCCTCACTCCAGAGATGGAAACTATGCGAGTCGCATTTAAGTTGCAAAAAAATGACTTGCGACTTGACTTGGATTAGTGAACAACTGACTCGAGACTTGACTTGGCCTTGAAGACAGAGAGTCATGAAAAACACAAGTCATTTTGGTTTGGCGTTGCCGATTACGTCCTCTCTTTACTACACCACACGACAGCATCAAACACCACATTTTTTTTTCATTCATTCCTCATTCATTCATTCCCGATCAGTAAATATCACAACACTTCATCTCTAGACACACCAAGCCAGCATTATTTTATACACACGTGACACATCTGAAGGGGCGTGTTCATCATCCTTTGGAAAAGTTCTGTTATATAGTTACTGTATTCATCTTGAATTTGTTTATTTTGCAATAACAACAACACCCTGAAGTATTTTATTCCTCTTATACCACAGCAATTTCCCAACAATTACAGTTGGATTTTTTTTTTTAATGAATGACATATCATACTTTTAACCATTTCATGTCCACAAAACAAATGTGTTCCTGTTATCAAGAGACTCATTTTTATTTATTTTTTTATTTTTCGTTTAAAGTTATTTTAAAAAAATTGCAGCTTGTCAGGTTTCTGAGAAACCATAAATTTTCTGTCCTGAAGACTCTTTCATGACAGAAAGCATACTGACTGCTACAAGTGTTACAATGTGATGTTCCCTTTCAAAGGGAACTTCGACGTTGCATTTAGCATAACACTATGGGAAGCTAAATGTCTCTTTTTACTTGCGTAACCCCGACATTCATGTGTATGGTTACAGTACTAATTTTTCACATTCTTACAGCATTAATTCATAGCTATACTAAAACACGATAAAATTATGGCTCATATTCAATATTCCTATCATCTTTCCAAACAAATGATGAAAACACTGTTTTTATACAAAATGGACAGGCAAAGCATGCATCCAGTTATCAGATAAAGCAGTTGTCTTGGAATCAGTAAGATATGAGTATTTTCCAGGACAACAACCCAAATGAGCCCACAAACAGCATCAACATGCTAAAGCACAGTCTCTATCCTTTACTATGCCCTATATGTGTCAGGCTGATGAACCACCATTGAAATGAATTACAGTAGAACAGTTTGCTCTGTAACAGTCTCTAATGTCCTTAATTCACTACTCAGAGGTATTTTGTAGACGCAAAGCACCTGACTCGGCTTGTAACTCAGTCACTGACTCTCTCTCTTAGGCCCAAGTACATCTGATGTACAGTAAAAAAAATTTCCTTTAGTGTTCATGTTGCAATGCAACCACATGCAACTGTTTGTTCAAACTGTATTTGCTTGGAAGATCACATTGGCTGTTAAAGTAATTTGCTGCAGGCAAGTGGACACTAAAAAGTGTGGGGCAGGTGAAAGTTAGTTACCTAACAACCAATAACAAGATTTCTCTAACAATTCTGTTTTAACACAATGTGGGTGGAATGGTGTCTCTGCAGGAATCTTTCCTGCCTCTTAAATCCAGGGTCCTGGTTTCACTCCTGAGCTTGTGTTATAGTCTGTGTTGTATTTCGCAGGTTCTCTCTGTGTCTGGGGTTTTCTTTATGGTCTACTCTATAGGCAGTATCCAATCTGGGTTCAGAACATACAGGATATGGTGCAGGAAATGCCACTGAAAACTGAAAGGCATTGCATGTGCCATGATTACTGGTCTAGCCTGACCTGAAATCCCCCCCCACCGCCCAAATTTTCGATTAAGCACTGGAAAAAATTACAGCAACTGAAAATACCTTATATAGTATCATATATAGAATTTAGTCAAATATATCAAGTATTTTCTATTATAACTTTACAATAAACCAAATATAAGATGTGGGATTGTTATTTAAAGCCATTTGTACTCATTTCAAGAATGAAATAATTTTGTTCTATTGGCAGATCATTTTGAGCATTTATTTGTGGAAGGAAGCAAAATTATCTGCCAATAGAATGAAAAAAAAAAAAAACTACAAGCCTGAAACGAGTAATAATTATATTCAAGATATTTTCACTTGCTAAAATGACTTTTTTTCAGTGCAGAGACATTTTTCTACCAACAACGTTTTCTATAGAACTACATTTCTAAAGAAATATTTTACAAAGTTACTGTGAACAGAACAACGTATACAGACCGATGTTAATAACTGACAAACCTTGATAGCCCAGAATGTTCTCAAAAACTTCTGCCATCATTATAAACTGCTTCAGTCCACTGAAACCTTTCTTATGATCCTCTTATGAATCGTGTTCCCAGCGTGGTTATACTGAACATTCTGCATCTTTTCAAGACATTTAATAGTTTGTTTCTGTAAAGCTATTGTACTGCAATGATTACAATCTGTCTGATGTTAGCCAGACTGGCTTCTCTCAACACTGCAACAACATGACATCTTGGCAAGTGAAAATATCTTGAATATGTATTGTATTTCCTATTATAAGATTTCAATCAACCAAATATATAATTATTAAACATATTTCTAGAGGTTTCTACCTATTTCAAGCTTTACTTTTTTTTAACGCTAGATATTCTCTTTGCTTAGCAAACTGATCTGCCATTTCAAGACTATTTCACGCTGAAAATTTGTAGAAATGTTTAGAAATAGTTTTAACAATCATATATCTGGTTTATTTTAATTTTATAATAGGAAATACTAGATCAATCTGACTCTATTCAAGACATTTTCACATGCATTTCTTGCAGTGAAGGTTTCTTCTTCAGTGGAAGATTTTCCTTGTCACTGTTGCCTCTGGTTTGCTCAGTAGGCTTTTTTTTTGTTGCTACACTGGTATAACTTTGTTTTTAGGATTAAAAAAAAAACTCTTCCATGAACAATTAGGAACCAGTGCAATTCTTGTCTAGTGATGGGTTTTTCATTAGATCTTGATATTTATGCAGCATTGTTAGTCTGTATCAAGCATGTATTAAGCAGATATTTTACATACATATTTTAGATAGATACATATTTTAAGCAGATGAACAGCTTTTGAAAACTGTCCCATGATCACAGAATGGTGGATATGTTGGGAGATTTAAAAATTTAGTTGCTATGGTTTACATCACTCATGTTGTGTCCTCCCTGGGCCCATTAGGAGAGAACAGAAAGTTAATCAAGTGCAATCCCACAAGCTAATTAAGTTGGCCTTTATAATAACAGCTGCAGCCAGCACAAATCCTCATGTTATAATGACATTTGCTTAATATAATGATGGTATTTTTATGTAAGTAAATTCATTCTATCGTAATGTGACCATACTGCCTTGTGTAATGCAAACATCAAACAATGCTAGCGGGAAAATAAACCTAGCTTGTGCCAGATTAATTAATTTATAGACGTCTGAATGTGAGAGTTTTATCACAGAAGAGACATTTTATTGCAGACGTCACCCCTGAGGAACTTGTACTTAAACTCATCTTTATAAAATGCATTTGGTCACTTTTAGCCTTGAGCTATTATATATATATACACACACACACACACACACACACACACACACACACACACACAGGGCATTTTGCACCCTACATGTGTCATGAAGTTATGAAGTAATGTCATGAGTCATGAACTGTATTTGAACTGAACTGCGATTCTTCAGCATCACTTCCATGTAGCTGCAAGTCTATGACTTGATTCTCATATGCTCTGAACAACACTTTTACATTTTCTGACTAAAATACTCCTTATTTGTTAAATCAGAGGAAAACATGGCTTGGTAGAGGACGGAGAAATAGATCTAGTGAAAAACCCATCACTAGACACATTAAAGATAAGATCATGGTTATATTTTGTATCCCAGATCTGAAGTAGAAGCTTAAAGAGCAAATTTGTGTGCAGTTTATTCCGTCTCAATTTGAGCAAGAAAATTACATAATATCGCCTTAGGAACATTATGCATTGTTTTATAGGCAAAGCAGTCGTTTTATTAGCATAATGTTTTCATAAATAAATCAGTTCCTCAGCTTGAGAGCAAGCTAGTGCTATTCTCACTAGAATGTTTAGGCTGTTGCTGCAAGTAAAGGCATTTCCTGAGGGTTAGCTCGTTCCTTATCCCTGATATTCACATCTTTTTTTTTTTTTTTCTTATTGGCGAGAATGAAGAAAAGTGGTGCAAAGCTAGAAACACAAGGACAGAAGTTGCAGTAATGACTCCCTATGGTCTTGATAAAGAAATAAATAAATCCCTTATCATCCCTTACTCTCTAATTCATTACTGAGGATTGGATTTATGGAGATTTCACACTAGGTTACACTTACCAACTTAGCTTAAACTTTCTAGGTCTCTTAGGCTGTGATCGTACACATTATTTTAATAAAATGTATAACAGGTGACACAAGCCTTGTTATTGGTGAATCCAAGATTAGCTCCCTGCCCATATACATATATTTATAATATACTTTATTAATATTTACATATAAATGGGAAAAATTCTAGGTAAACTGGAAAGTAATCAATCATTCAGACTACTACATACTGTATATAATATAGCCCACAACTGCAACGTTTAGATTCCCTGGGGTTTTATTGTCTGACATTTTCTTGTTGCTAGGGTCGAAGTGGTTTATTAGTGATTGAAATGCAGCGACACTAACATTATCCCCAAAACACCTTTAAATGTCAGCGCTGGTGTGGTATCGGAGCCGTAGTGGCTCTATTGTTGATGTTACATTTTTATTGAACATTTCTGCTGGTGTTATGTTGAAGATAATAAAAATAAAAATAAAAACAGTCACTCTCTGTATGAATCGAACTCAACCCTAAGAAGTTTCTTAGCATTGCTAGCATATGAATACAGAAAGAACGAAAAAGGGTGGAGAAGTACAACAGAGAATGAGAACAAGGAAATGACACTGATTTCCCCTTTGAGTAGTTTTATGGCAGATTTGAGACACAATTTGATGATGTTTTTGCCCACACTTGATTACTCCATGACACCGATTACCTGAATCAGGTATGGTAGGCCAGGGGAGTCACCAAAACTGTGCTACTGGTTCTTATATTTATGGGAACCCAAATTGTCTCTGTTCTTCTTATCCATTTTAAGAATAAGGTAACGCCATGCGTAAGGCATCTCATCCCATCCCACACACGCTCCATCACAGCCACTGCCACCCTCTGACTGCTAAGCCATAATAATAATAATAATAATAATAATAATAATAATAATAATAATAATAATAAAATGGCTCTATAAATGTACAGTTATAAATCCAATAATCTGCATCATTATTTCCAAGTATAAATGGGAGCAGGAACATATCTTCAGATATATCACATCTTTAAAGTACTGTTGAAGAAATGAAATGCAATACAGAGCAACTTGAATTCTCTCAACAGCAATTATAAAATATACAATTTGAGAAAAACAAACAAACTACTTTACAGTAAATGCTTCAGAGCACCGGTAGACCACTGCACTTGTTTCTTCAACCAGGTCTTTTGGCTGTACTCTTCAGACAGCAACAAATTATCAGCATGCGAGACGGTAGATAAAGTGTCACGCGCTCACCGAGAGGAAGCCGCCGCTTTAATCCACACGCGCGAAAGAGATGATGATGATGATGTTGTTTCAGTCCGCGAGCGTCATCGCGCTTAAAATCCGTCCAATGTTGTGACGTCTTAAATTTGAAACTAAGACATTAAAATCATTTTGAAAAAAAATAAATAAATAAAAAAAAAATAAAAAAAACCCCGGAGTTTAAAAAGATCCGGATTCTGTAGCGGAGACAGAAACCAAAACGCTGTCGCGAGCCGGTGCTTTCTGCTTAGTTGTGCGCGCGCGCTCTCTCTCTCTCTCTCTCTGAGAGCGCGCGTGCGTGCGTGTGTGTGCAGGCGTGTGTGCGTGTGTCCCTCCCTCTTTCCCTCTCAGTCCTCATTCCTTGTTTCTCTTCCTCCTCCTTTCCTTATCCATCTCTCCTCTCTCCTTTTCACCCTTTACCTCTCTGCTGCATTCTGTCTTTTCCTCCATGTCTCCTCCTCGCTGTCTGTCTTTCAGATTCTGTCTGCTGTACTGCCAACATACCAAAAATGCAGGTATAAAAGTATATTAATGTGTGTGTGTGTGTGTGTATATATATATATATATTTATATATATATATATATATATATATATATATATATATATATATATATATATAGTATAAGGAACCTTTCAAAGTCCAAAGAATAGCAAGCCTTTAATATGCAAAGAACCCTTGAAGAACGCTTGAGGGTCTTTTTTTTCTTCTTCTTAGAGTGTGTGTATATAAAGGCAGTGTGTATGTCAAAAAGAATTAAAGGCAAGGACAGGCCACCAAGGTCTCACATTTATTTTACAACAGGCCTCTCTTGCCAGATAGATCACAATTTATAAAACAAATAGGGTATTAGTGAGGAATAAAACATGACAAGGTATGCTCTTATAGGAGAATAACGGCGATGTTGTCGACACCACAGCGAAGCTGATTATTATTTCTTCAGGCTGTCATGTTTCTGAGAAAGTTCTCCATCCATTTTCTATGCCTGAAAACTTTTGTGTTGTGTGCTTGTCCACCTTTGATGAATCCGAGTCCAAAAGGGGCCGAGTTGGACTTAAGTCCGAGTCGAGTCCAGAAAGTTATTAAATTGAAATAAGATTTGAAGTTGCAGTTGTAAACTCAACACTGAGCTGTTAAATTAATATTTAACCAACAGCAACATAAATGTAACAAATACCTCTATTACACCTTGCTATTGCCATTTAATATTTTCATTTCATGTCATCACCACTTCAATTAGTTTCCTCTCAAAGAAAAAAAGTCATATAGAGGTATATGTACAACTTATATTACAAGTGCATGAAAATACAAATGAACCTGTTTTGTTATATCACACTATATTGTGTCCTCCAGTTTGTGCTGACATTTCAATGATTTGATACGTCTCCCCCACAGTTATATAGTCTGAGAGAGAGTACAGAGTAGAGTTACAATTAGCAGCATGTCATAACAAGCTTCATGCTTTATTACTGCTTTTAATCCGTCTATGAATGACAACAAACTCATTTCTGAACACAGCTCTGTTCTTCATTTTAATTCCTGAAATAAAAAAAATAAAAAAATAAATCCCCACACTAAAAAAGTGCTGGGTTATGTTTTCTAGTCAAACGCTGGGTTGAGCCTTTTGGGTCATTTAAATGGGTTATTTTCTCATTCTTGGGTAGTTTTGTATAATTTTCACTGACATTTATGGGTCATTTTCACTGACAGTTGATTCAATGCACCTCTCCCCCATCCCCGACGCCTCAGCTCTGCTCCATTGGATCATATCAACTCAGCACAGACCGTTTGAATTCTCCTCAGGTGGAGGTAGCAGTTTTCACACAGACAATTAGATTTATTTGGAGAAACAAGGTTTATATCAATATATTTATCCATAAAACCATTAATGTACAGTAGAAAAAGCAAAAGTGTGTGATATCTCCAGAACTCTAGCATACTTAGAACTCTACAGCACCATACACACAGATCTGTTTTATTGTTTCTACTATTTCTATAGTATAGGTATTTATGGAAATTCTTTTCTTTCTTTGATGTTATCAGGTATCGAGGTTGAGGCACAAGCCAGTGCAGATTAAGATGTTTATTTAAACAATATAACAAGAAAACAAAGACACTAGGAACACTAGACGAAATACTGTGGCATGAAACAAAACAGAGACATGAAACACGGAAATCAAAGACAACAAATTCAATGCTCATTACCAAAAATGTGAATCAGGTGCAGGTGGTCATGTGACAGGTAGTGCAGTGCAGTGGCTGATGGGAACTGGAATCCAGAGTTTCTTGATACGTGACAGAACCCTCCCCCAAGGGCGCTACTACCGGAGCACACAAAATTATACGTTCTCCATCTGGAGGTCCCGGCATCCTGGGCAAAATGTCCTCAGCAAAACCAGGAGGCCGAGCGGATTCCACAACAGCACAGGGGGGCAGAGGGACGCCCTCGGCAGAGCACGAAAGCAGGGTAACATCCCTGGCAGAGCATGAAAGCGGGGCGACGTCCTCCACAGGACAGGAGAGCAGAGCAAGGTTCACCACAAGGTTCAAGGGGGGAGCGAGGTTCTCCACGAGGCTTAAGGGGGGAGCAAGGTTCTCCACGAGGCTTAAGGGGGGAGCGAGGTTCTCCGTGAGGCCCGAGGGAGGAACGATGCCCTCCGCGGAGCATGAGGGGGGAACGAGATCCTCCGTAGAGCAGGAAGGGGGAGCGACATACTGAGCGCAGCAAAGGAAAGGAGTGACATTTACAGCAGAACATGGAGGCAGAGAGACAACCTCAGCCGAGCAGGAAGGCAGAGCAACGTCCACAGCCGAGCAGGGAGGCTGAGCAACGTCCACGGCTGAACAGGGAGGCTGAGCGACGACCTCAGCTAAACAGGAAGGTTGAGCAAGAGATATAGTAGGGGAGGTAGGGTGGGAATTGGTCTCTGCCCTTCTTCCCTGCTCCAGTAGTCCTCTAATGAGCTCCTCATGTGCCGCAAACAAGGTGTCCATTCTGGTGATCTGCTGCTTCTGATGATCGGTCGTTCGTTCTGTCACGTATCGAGGTTGAGGCAGAAGCAAGTGCAGATTAAGATGTTTATTTAAACAATAAAACAATAAAACAAAGACACTAAGAACACTAGACGAAATACTGTGGCATGAAACAAAACACAGAGACATGAAACACAGAAGTCAAAGACAACGAACAACAAGGAAACAATGACTATAAATACACACGAGTGCTCATTACCAAAAACGTGAATCAGGTGCAGGTGGTCATGTGACAGGTAGTGCAGTGCAGTGGCTGATGGGAACTGGAGTCCAGAGTTTCTTGATACATGACAGATGTTACTCATCCTACTTGTGCTGCTGTGTCAATTTGAATTTACCCTACAGGGAGATCAATAAAGGTATATCTTATCTTAACTCTTTTATCTTATCAGTCCAGTTTACATGACACTAAATTCACCGCTATCTTTGTTAGCTTTGGTTTACTTGTTTGTAATGCCCACTGTATCATAAGTTGTTTACTCAGTTTTTTCTGATGTTTTAAACGTCTCCTTTGATCAAAATCTGATGTTTTTGTCTTAAATATATGTGACCACATATGACATGTGTTTTTCTGGATTTTTTTGTTGTTATTCTGTCTCTCACCGTTCAAATAAACCTACCATTAAAATTATAGACTGATAATTTCTTTGTCAGTAGGCAAACTTACAAAATCAGCAGGGGATCAAATACTTTTTTCCCCCACTGTAACCCTGAAAATATTAACCTATTGATGGAATAAAATTAAATCAGTGTTTTTGTAAAAATAAAACCATCTTTTAGGTTGAAAAACAACCAATTTGCTTTTCTATTGGGCTGAAAAGCAATCCAACTTGATGGGTTAGTTTAGCCCAAAATATGTTCTGTCCTATATTTACCCACGATGAGGCATCTTCTAAGCCTCTGGTCAGGCAGAGAGGATTCAATAATTTCTTGTTATCTCAATTTTATGTTGTTATTTATTTTTTAAATATTTCTTTTCATGTTACACACGACACAGACTCAACTGTAGATTTCCGAGTCTGTGTCAAGTTCGAGTACAAATATACCCAAGTAAACAAGTCCGAGTTCGTTCATAATTGGACTCGAGTCCGAGTACGGGATCGAGTAAACCAACTCTGTAAAACTTACAGCTTTACCTTACACAGGTTACAAAGCACTAGACTGGAGACTCCTTCCAAAAAACTTACAGAAAACATCACCATTTTGACACACAGTGTTTCATCAGTTTATCTGAAGCGTCTATTTGCTACTATAGAAACAATAACATATTAGAACAAGGGCATTAATATAAACATTTTGCTCACTTCTGACTACTGACTATTTCTGACTACTTCAGAGCTGCCAGTTTAATTTGAGCACAATGCTTAACATAACTGGAGCGTGAAATACTACAGGAATAAGCACATAAGCTGTTCAGAAAAACATTATTGGAAATTAATTAAGGGAATTTTATTTTTTTAAATCTTCAGTGCATTCAGTAAAAAAAAACTAAGCAAGCTCATGCTCACGCTGCTTATTACCCCAAACCATTTTTTTTGTTTCTAATTGTGCCTTATAAAGATTCTTGACCTTCATGCCCTCAAATTGTGCAAATAGATACAATCATTGGTCACTGTATCAGGTGATTACTTATAGGTTTATAATAACCACTCTAGGTCACTTTGTGGGTCTTGTAAGTTTCAGTTATTGACTGTGAGCCATCTGTGGCTATGCATTTCATAGTTCTGAAATGCTCTACTCCAAAAAGAAGAGGATAATCACCATTGACTAAATATTAATGGGACTATTCTCTTACGCTCGCTTGCTTGCTTACCCTGGAGAACACATGCACATAGTATATCACAGGGACTTGCATAAGTTTTAAAGCATTTTAAAGCAATACTGATAGAAAAACTTTTCATGGATACTTAAACATTAAATGTCTTAGTAGTACACTTTAACTGGGCTTTATTTACAGTAAATACTGCAAACATCAGCATTTTTTACGCAATCTATTCTATTTGAGAATATGTTCACAGAACTTCTATAGACAACTTCTCATTTTACAGAGTGGAGGGGAAGCACCAGTATGGTGTGCTGCGAAAAACATCAACAACATAGCAATTGAAAACATATTGTCAGGCGGTTGTAGACGGGAATGGCGGCAGGTGCAGTTCAACTTCTTTATTAAACATAAATATGAAAACTCAAATCAAAAACGTAGCATAAACAGACCAGGAGCAAACGTGGCATAGACAAACTAGGAAACCGCTACAACACACAATACTTGTGAACCGAACTGCTAGAATCCCTAGCATTAATCTAACTAATACCGAGTGACGTGCTCAGTAACCAATGCGTTTAAATCCTAGTGCTCATTAACCCAGACACACGAACACCCGTGACAAATCAAAACAAGGAAGTGCGCGAGCAAAACCACGGTCACGTGACCTGACCGGGGCCACAGTGCCATCTGCTGGCCGTATCGTGACAGAACCCCCCTCCAAAGGGTGCTCCTCCTGGAGCACCAAGAACTCCCCTCCAACAGGGTTCCGGAACCCGTTTGCGGCCTGTCTATCCCTGCCACTGGACCCTAGGCAGCCTCCGTCCTCTAGCAGATGGACGAGACAGCACGCCCACCAGAGTTGAAAGTCGGGGCGCCGCCCCTGGCGGCTCAGGAACGCAAGGCTGCAGAACGACGTCCTCGGCGAAGCAGGAGCACAGGTTCTCCGCGAGGCTCCAGGGGGGAGCGAGGTTCTCCGCGAGGCTCCAGGGGGAGAGCGAGGTTCTCCGCGAGGCTCCAGGTGGGGAGCGAGGTTCTCCGCGAGGCTCCAGGGGAAAGAGCGAAGCTCTCCGTGAGGCTCAAGGGAGGAACGACGCCCTCCGCTGAGCCTGGGGGGGTGATGTCTCTGTGGAGCAGGAAGGGGGAGCAACATAAGGAGCGACGTCCACAGCCGAACAGGAAGGCCGAGCGACGTCCACAGCCGAGCAGGAAGGCCGAGCGACGTCCACAGCCGAGCAGGAAGGCCGAGCGACGTCCACAGCCGAGCAGGAAGGCCGAGCGACGTCCACAGCCGAGCAGGAAGGCCGAGCGACGTCCACAGCCGAGCAGGAAGGTCGATCGACGTCCACAGCCGAGCAGGAAGGCCGAGCGGCGTCCTCAGTGGAGCAGGGAGGCTGAGCGGCGTCCACAGCGGAGCAGGGAGGCTGAGCGGCGTCCACAGCGGAGCAGGGAGGCTGAGTGAGCATCAGAATCCGGGAGGGAGGGTGGGAGTTGGTCTCAGCCCCGACCACAGACTCCCCCTCCTTTTGGCACGACCTAGCATATTCCATTACAAACTCTGGGTGTGGTATGGTGCATGAACTGTCCTGCGGTGGTTTTCCGAACAAGCGTCTTAATTCAGCAAGCTGCTCCATTTCTCTGAGATACCATTCCGCATACCTGTCAAACCAGGCGTCCATCTTGTTGATCTGCTGCGTCCGTAAGTAGGCTCGGTATTCTGTCAGAGCGGTTGTAGACGGGAGACGGACACAGGTGCAGTTCAACTTCTTTATTAAACATAAATATGAAAACTCAAATCAAAAACGTAGCATAAACAGACCAGGAGCAAACGTGGCATAGACAAACTAGGAAACCGCTACAACACATAATACTTGTGAACCGAACTGCTAGAATCCCTAGCATTAATCTAACTAATACCGAGTGACGTGCTCAGTAACCAATGCGTTTAAATCCTAGTGATCATTAACCCAGACACACGAACACCCATGACAAATCAAAACAAGGAAGTGCGCGAGCAAAACCACGGTCACGTGACCTGACCGGGGCCACAGTGCCATCTGCTGGCCGTATCGTGACACATATAATATACTCAAATATAGTCACATTTATTTAGAATTTCGAATTATAAGATTACAATAAAGCAAAATTATGCAAACTATTTCTAGACTGATTTCAAGCTTTAAAAATGTCTTAGTCCATTGGCAGATCATTTGGCTTCTTTCTAGAAGTAAATGTCAAGAGATTGGTTTAATAATTTTATATATGACGTCTTGTAATCTTCTAACAGGAAATAGTCAATTGATTTTACAATATTCAAGACATTTTGGTAACATGTCGATGCTATACTTGGTTATTGCATATCAAGGTGTCTGAAATATCTGCACATTGTGTGAGCATGGATAATAATGATGATGTATCTGACAAAGAGTTTGGTTTCTGGTAATAATCTGCCATTTGAGTCGATAAGAATGCCCTCAGAGTGGGGGTGAAGTGTGTGAGAAGGGAGGTTTCTCTGCTATATATGAATTCCGGCAGACTGACCAAAGCCCACCCCCACCCCCCTCTGTCCAGTATAATTTATGGGCAATTTGTTTATGATGCCTGAGAGTGTTCACTTCCAGTCCTCTCTGGAGTGGCTGTACCTCACAGCTTTAGTGGAAATTGCACAATCGCTGCATTGCATAATGCGAGTGTCTGACAGATTTTTTCCGAGATGTGTAGATTTTTCTCTGCATGAGACAAAAAAAGTTTACGTGTCAGCTTGCAGGACACTGACTACATTAAGCAGACTCATTACAGCAGTGGATGTGCAAACACTGCTAATAAGAAAACCCTAACATACTGAGAGAAAAAGAGTAGCATTTTACCACAGAAACCCTGAGTGGAAGGATAACTAACAGCCTAAATGTTAAAACAAAGAAATGAACTGAAATTTTAATGTTTCAGAATTTTGGATTTATAAGCAGCCTGCTGAATACATTCCCACTCTCCTTCAGTGTCTTGGCTTTTCCACTGGGCATTTTTTTATACCCAAGAAAGCAGAAAAGAAAATTAGTTACCAAGATACCACAATCCCAATAAGAGTAGAACCAATTTTTTTTTTTATGAAGAGAAGGAAATATCATGCTATAATCAATAAACCTTGTTTTCAGGAAGAAATAAACTGTATGGATTTGAATAAGTGAAGTGAATTTATTTGAATTTAAATATGAATTAAGTCATAAGATACAAACAATAACCCCACCCAGCCGTGCAACTGTTATGAATTGGCAAGCATGAGACCATATTGATTAAAGATAATATTTTCATAAAAAGTGATACACACCTGTTAGGCAAACTATCTGACACGTCAGATATAACAGAATGCTGTGGATCCATGTGCAGAGATGTACTGAAAACACAATGCAAACAAAAATCCATATCACAATCCAGGTTGACATCATAACACAGGCAAAAAATCCATACACAGAAATCATTACAACAAGAGGTCAAAATGTCAACACAGTAACAAGGCTTGGATTTGTGGTCTGTTTACACCCAGTCACTTCATGCATTTTCTCTGATCGGATATCTATCTGATTTGTTAAAACGGTTCCATTTACACTTGGCCACATAATGCTTTTCAGCTAAACGGATATGAATCTGATCTAATACACATTTCTCTGAACTGAAATGGCAGCCACAGTTATTTTGCTCTATTTGGGTTTGTGAATACAGGTGAAAAGAAATTGAAAATGCTTGCTACAACGCTTATGCAACAAAAGGCAGCACTTATTACGTGCAGCATTTTCGCTGTCGAAAATGTGAGATACCCAGCGAGATACCTGGATGAAAGTATATAAAATATAGTGTTGGCTTCTTTTCAGAACAAGACTGGCTATCCAGTTTCCGATTATTTTTGCGTCCGCCTGCAAAGCAATTCAATGTGGAGGCACACTCATCTCCGTCAGGCTATATCGGTCGATAAGTTGTTTTTGCTTCTGGCGTGACTAAAGCGAGTGACGTGCTACTTATGTGGTTTCAACAACCAGATGCATTCTGGTCCAATTTGGTCTGGAATGCGTCTCAGACTACCTCCTGATGTGGTCTGAGCGATCAGATTTTAATCCGTCTCGAATGCGTTTCAGAAGACATTTACACCTGTTTTTTTCACAATCGGATAGCAATCCGATCAGAGTAAACGCACGAAGTGACCAGGTGTAAACAGGCCCTTACAGATAAACCTACAACACTGTGCAGAGTAAGTGTGAATGCTTAATAAACCAAGTAAAGGAGCTGCAGATGTTTGTGTTTGGAGAGGAAAAGTGGCTAGAACTCATGTGAAGGTGACCTCTCATGGCCTGGAGGTGCATTGATCTGATTTCCTGGGAAATAATTTTGTTCCCTTTCAAAGGGAACTTCGACGTTGCATTTAGCATAACAGTATGGGAGCGCCTTGCGCGTGTGACCGGTATCTGAAGCTTGTGTAAAATCATGCCTCTACTTATAGGCCTGCCATGATCAGGTGACGTGGCAATTAAGCGGGTCGCATGATATATATGGCACCTGTGAACCACGCTGCCAGCCTTATTATCTTCAGCGAGACTGCATGTCTGTTGTTTGTGTGACAAAAACGCTTTTAAAAGAAAACGAGAGGTAAGTAATGAGTGAGAAAGAGTTCAAGAAGTGTGTAACGTGCTCCTGTTTCATAAAAACACGGGAAAAGTGCACACTTTCTGGGTGAAGTGTCAGTGGTGTAGTATGCGATGGCAGCCTTGAGAGGCTGCGCTTGGTAACGCTACATTAAGCAGCTGGACTCGCGACTCGCGCTGTTCTCGGAAAAAACAAAACACGGAAGCCGAAGCGAATCAGGTTTCAGAGCCTCGCAGATCTGGGCTGGCTGCTGCCGAGGCAGCTAGCCGTCTCAGGTTCGGGGGATTTCTTAAATCCGGAAGAGGAGCTGGAGACGAGCGCTGCTCTATCTCTTGCTCTGTCTTCCAGGTTCGGCTCTCCGCTGGATTGTGGAGTTCGTGTCGTGACTCCTCCTCCTGCTATGGAAAGCCCGCTATGGGTAATAATTCCTCTCTGACTCCGAGGAATTAGAAGGATGTGTTAAAAACTGAGAGCAGCATATAAAGAGCTGCTTGAAGAGATTACCCAGTGAAACTAAATCCCTCACACTGCAGAGACTCTCCTGTCTTCCAGAAGTTTATGACAAAATCTCAGGCTTCTGGGGGAAAACCACGCATAAGTCATATTCATAACACCACAATGTTGGATTATTCGGCCATTGTGGGAATGTACGGCATGGCTATTTAGCTATGCTCAAGGTGGAGGAGGCACTTGCTAGCTACCTCTCTCCACCGACGGCAGGTAATTGCTTGCATCCAAGGTGACATTGGTAGGCAAGCCTATGCAGTAGTAGACATGCTTGTGGGTCACTGCAGACAATGACAGTGTTGCAGGCCTACCAAGCAGACCTGCTGAGTGAGTTCGACATATGGCGATGTTGTCTCAAGCTCACCCGGGCATCCACGAGTGGATCCTGGGCCAGTACTAGTGTGAGGGGGACCCAGAGGGTGAGTATAGCAGCCCACCAACCCCCACAGAACAGCCAGGGGAACCGGGTGGCCGCAATCGCGGTCTGCGGTTAGGCCTGATCTGAGAATGGTCATAAAGGCCAAGCAGGCAAAGAAGAGCGGTCCTGAGGGGCCGTGGAGGGATGGATCTGGGGACATGAGGTTGTTAGGGCAACTAGCCCCCAGTGCTACTGTAGGGCCTCCCCTAGCCAAGGTGGTCCCCAAGTTTTCAGTGGCTGTCACAGGGCGATGAAATCTGATCCTTCCCTCCAATAGAATGTGGAATTGCTGAACGCCCCAGTTAAACCCTCCAGCCTGTTTGGCGGTGCAGTCAATGCCATTGCGACAGGTTTCGAGACGCAAAACAGAAAACGGTGGCGTTCAGCCAGCTCCTTCCCTGTCACGTCGAGTTTGCACGGGCCTCCATGAGTGGAGCCCGGGCCAGTGCTGGTGCGAGGAAGATGCAGAAGACGAGTGTGGCGGCCCGCCTCCAACCACAGAAAGCCAGGGCGACCGGTCGGCCACAGCCACAGCTTGCTAAGAGGCCTGGCAAGGAAGGAACAGTCCTGATGATTCACGGAGGGACATATCAGGGGACATGAGGCTGCTAGGGCAACCAGCCCCCAGTGCTACTGCCCCAGTCTTACGAGGCGCGCGGTCTCGCCATGCCTCTGGGCGTAAGCGCTCATTCCACTAGGGCAGTCCTCCTCGAAGGCTTTGTCCAAAGGGGTATCCTTGCAGGATGTGTGTGCGGCTGCAGGGTGGTCTACGCCACACACATTTATTCGTTATTACAGCCTGGATACTTATTCCACCCCGGGCTCGAGAGTCTTGCAGTGACCCTCGGGCTTGGGTATTTTTCAACAGGCCGTACCCTCGGTATGACGGAGTGTGTATTCCCGTTCCCATACTATTATACTAAATGCAATGTCAAAGTTCCCTTTGAAAGGGAACGTCGGGGTTACGCATGTAACCCTGTTCCCTGAGAAGGGAACGAGATGTCGCATAGCATTGTCATACCAGGGCAGGCCTGTGAATTGCGTCTTTGCTTCAGATAATAGAGGCTGGTGGCGTGGTTCACAGGTGCCATATATATATATCATGCGATGTGCTTAATTGCCACGTCACCTGATCATGGCAGGCCTATAAGTAGAGGCATGATTTTACACAAGCTTCAGATACCGGTCACGCTCGCAAGGCGCTCGCATACTGTTATGCTAAATGCAATGTCTCATTCCATTCTCAGGGAACAGGGTTACATGCGTAACCCCGACGTTTTCTCTTTACTGTTTGCATTTTCTAATTAAAGGTGGGATCCAAGGCATTCCATCCATCCATTATTTGGTTAACCAGTGATAAAGATGCTGTGCATTCCTCTTTTGAGTCATTTCTAGAGATATTAAGTTCTTTCAGTGGTAAACACTGCGGTGTTAGATGTAAACACATCTAGTACTCAGTGTCAGTAAGTGCTGACTCTGCAGATGAAGTAAGGCAAAGCAGACAAGCTGTGCAAATGTGTCACTTCCTATCATGCCTTTGGCGATGTGGATGTATTATCTATTTAAATAAGATATACTGTATGGATATATTAGTAGCACAGTATGGAAAGAGACTCTTTTCACTGGTGGAGCTTCATTTCCTTTGCAAAATTATTCAGAACTCTGAAAAACCAGATAAAGATTTGAATATTGTCTCAGAAACCCCCTTGGATGATGTGTGTGTGTATGTGTGTGTGTGTGTGTGTGTAATGCATAGTGTTACAGTCTCACAGCTCGAGGGTTCCTGTTTTGATCCTGAGCTCAGGTTACTGTCTGTGTGGAGTCTTGCATATTCTCCTGATGTCTGTGTGTGTTTCATTCAGGATCCACTATGTTAATTTTTCCCCTAGGTGTGAAAAAATGCATAGAGGTGTGTGTGCATGGTGCCCTGTAATAGAGTGGTGTCCATCCAGGGTGTATTCCCGCCTCATTCCCCAATGTTCCCGCAGTAGGCTCCAGGATAAAACATTTACTGAAAATGAATGAATGAATGAATGGATGAATGAATAAATGCATAAAAGAATGGATGACACAACACTTTTTTGAGTTCTAAGCATAAGTGAATGCAGTATTGATTGGAGCCTTCTCTATTACACAACTATTTTTCACACTTGTTTCTGATAATTTGGTGGAACCTTACTCTTAAAGCACTTGTATCACTGTTGACCACTTTGACAGCTGTATAGCAGGATTGAGCTTCTTCAAAGTCCCTTTGAATTAAAGTGGAGATGGAGATGGAGACACTAAGAGATGGACACACTGGAGATTGACACACTTCTCTAGCTAGTTTAGGAGTACAGAAATAAAGTTTATCAGATGTGAAAAATACCCCGACGCATCAGATGCATGTGAAATAAAGAATGGAGTATGAAAAGTAAGCATTTATACTCAATCGCTGCAGGCATGATATGATAGTGTTTATGCACTGTTTGCAACTATGTTTGTCTGACAGGTCTGAGGGTGCACCCCAAGCAAGGCTAACTCAAATTAAAATATAAATGACATGTGTTGAGTCTAAGACCTTACACTAGACAACATGGATTCAAGTACACACCAAGTATCATGTGATAACGGGGATTTAGTATGATCTGTAACGATGAAAAATATTCACTACATGTTATTTTATATATATTGGGGATTGGACCTAGACGTTTTAAGAGAGGCAAGGGTCACTCAAAATCTATTCAGAAATATTCTGCTATATCTGTCTGCTACAGCACAGTGCATAAAATCATGCAAATACAGATCATAGTATCAGTTAATGTTCACATCAAATAGCACACATAGGGAAAAATCTCAGTAACTTTGACTCTGGCATACTGATCTGTTGTAATTTTCATGCACTCAACAGTCACTAGGGTTTATAGAGGATGGTACAAAAACAGTAAGCAGCAGTTCATCAATGCCTTGTTGATGAGAGAGGTCAGAGGAGAATGGCTGGACTGGTTCAAGCTGACAGGAAGGCTATGTTAACTCAATTAATCATTCTTTACAACTGTGGTGAGCAGAAAAGCATCTCAGAACACACACCACATTGAATCTTGAGGAATATGAGCTACAACAGCTGAAGACCACATCGGGTTTCACTCCTGTCAGCCAAGAACAGAAAGCTGAGGGCACAGTGGGTGCTGGCTCACAGAAACTACAATTGATGATTGGAAAAAATGATCTGAAGATTTGTCTGATATATATTAGTTTCAGCTACAACATGCAGATGGTTGGGGTCGGAATTCGGCACGAACAGCATGAATCAATGGACCCAATCTGCCTTGTGTAGCAATTCAAGGTGCTGGTGGTGTAATGGCATTAGAAATGTTTTATTGGCACACATTTTGCTCTGTAGTACCACTGCCATGGCTGATCTGTGCTGTTGTTGACCACGTGCATCCCTTTATGGCTCCAATTTACCCATCTACTAATGTCTACTTCCAGTATGATAATGAATCAAACAAAAGTGGTCTCAAACTGGTTCCATGAGCATGGCAATGTCTTCAGTGTACTTCAATGGCCTTGGCAATCAACAGATCTGAATCCATCCATCCATTTTCTGTACCACTTATCCTACACAGTGTCACAGGGCCCTATCCCAGGGGACTCAGGGCATGAGGCAGTGGACATCCCGTATGGGGTGTCAACCCATCAGAGGGCAGATCTGAATCCAATAGAGCAAATGTGGTATGATGAGAGTTTCATAGTATGGATGTGCAGCTCAAAAACTGCAGCAATTATGTGATGCAATCATGTCAATATGGACCAGAATCTGAAAGGGATATTTCCAACATCTTGTGGAATCCAAGAAAAATGTATATAGAATCCAAGAATCCAAGATTGTATATACATACATATTCTGCATTTATTTATTTATTAAGTAATATGCTGGCAACATATTACAATATTCCATATGGGTATGAAACTTTCATATGATCATATCAGCACATGAACAGGCAGGCGAGCAGGCGCGCACACACACATACACACACACACAGCAGAAAAATCAGTTATGATATAATGATTTTGTTCAGCGAAGTCATTATTCGTGCTCTGCTGCCTTTCTTGTCATCTGTCTGCCCTTCTGCTCAAGAACAAACACATTCAGCTCATTAATGTCACTTATGCCAAATGCATTTAATCACTCAGTCGTGTGTGTGTGTTTGTGTGTGTGTGTGTGGGGGGGTGGATTGATGGATGGATGTTCTTTGTGTCTTTAACTGTGTCTCTATGTATCGGTCTATATATCTGGGTACCTTTCATACCCAAACAGCACTGAAATAATTAATGTTGCAAATGTATTATCATATGAAGTATCATATGTTGCAAATCTATTCAAGCAAGCAAATAGACAAACAAACAAACACCTTCTGCAACTGATCCTTCTGCAAATGACTGCAGGAAGCAGTGTCGCAGGTCCCTCAAGCCGACGCTATTTTTTCTAAATTTCTATACCTTAAAAATAGAATTTTTTACTTTTATAATCTTTATAAATATCACAGATACTATTTTAGATAAAAACAATTGTAACGTTGCGCTGTTGCTAAGTTTCCTCGGATCTTACAAACATTCGTGACTAGCTTATAGTGCACTAGTATCACCTTACTGCTAGCCTTGTTTACATTTCACATTTTTTGCATGTACTGCTATTTTAAAAGCGAATATGTCGGTTGTTTCACCCCTTTTGCGTGCAGATGAGAGCTCGCTCGAGGTGCACATGGTGCTGTTAGAACTGGAGATTGTGGAGAAACAGATCTGCGCCTACTCGACAAGCAGGCCCAGCTGCAGGAGTGATGAACCATGCTGGAAACAGCTTGTGGTTCCGCCTACAAATCCAAGGTAAGCACGCAGTGTGGTATCACCACTCCCAGCCCCTCTTCACTGTGTGTTTCTCTGTGCAGGGACCATGCACCCATGACTTTCCCAGGCGTGGTCTCCTTCATGCCGGCGCCAACACATCTCGGGCTGGACCCCAGGTGAGGAACTCTCCACCTCCGGGGTTCGAGATTCCAACCGCTTCGCCCCTCTCCGTCAGACCAGTCCTAACGCTGTGATCGTCGGGGACTCCATTGTGCGGAACATCCATGTAGCCTCATCTAAAGGTAAGGTGCACAGACACTGTTTTTCTGGTGCTCTTGTCCTTGATGTGGCTGCGCAGGTATCCGGGATCCTGAAGAAGGACGAGCGCATTGGAGCGGTTGTGCTGCACGCGGGGACGAACGACATCAGGCTGCGGCAGACGGAGGTTCTGAAGAGGGACTTCTCTAGCCTGATCGAGACGGTATGAGGCAGATCACCTACCGCGAAGATCATCGTCTCTGGACCTCTTCCCACATTCAGACGTGGAGCAGAAAAGTTCAGTAGACTTCTCGCTTTAAATGATTGGTTAGTCTCTTGGTGTAATGAGCAGAATCTAGTGTTTGTTAATAACTGGAATCTGTTCTGGGAGCGTCCTAGGTTGTTTCGTCCTGATGGCCTGCACCCCAGCAGCGTTGGAGCGGAACTACTGTCTGACAACATCTCCAAGGCGCTACACTCCAAGTGACTGTCCACTGTCAGTACATCTTCTGACAATAACAACATTCAGTATAATCAATGTTCACCGGTAATACAAACTATAGAGACTGTGTCTGTTCCCCGAGCTATACAAATATATAGAAAATCTTGGAAAGTCTGTTTTCATAATCTAATTAACATAAAATTAAATCATATTGAATGTACAGCCAGGACTTTTGATCTGAAGTTAGGACTATTAAACATTAGATCTCTTGCATCTAAGGCTCTTATTGTTAACGACATCATTACTGATCAGAAATGTAATTTAATATGTTTAATGGAAAATTGGATTAAACCAAACGAGTACATAGCATTAAATGAAGCAAGTCCTCCTGGATACAGTTATGTACATCAGCCTCGTTCAATTGGTAGAGGAGGAGGTGTTGGTCTCATCCATAGTAAACTCATCCATCTAGTCGTCACACAAAAACCTAAGCATAAATTTAATTCTTTTGAAATTCTTTATACCAGTATAAGTTCTGTAGCCACAAAAAATAAGTCAATTCCTCTAATTATTATTTACAGACCCCCAGGGCCATATACTGAATTTCTTAGTGAATTTGCAGACTTTGTATCAAACCTGGTTGTGTCTGTAGATAAAGCATTAATCGTCGGAGATTTTAATATTCATTTTGATAACCTGGAAGACCCTCTGAGAACAGCGGTTGTGTCCATCTTAGATTCAGTAGGGATTAATCAGAATGTAATCGGGCCTACTCATAATGGTGGTCACACTCTAGACCTCATACTAAGTATAGAACATATCATAATTTTTCCACAGTCTGAAGTTGTCTCAGACCATTATCTTATCTCATTCATAATACATATTGATCATAATGTTTCCACCTCGCCTCGCTACCGCGAAAAATGTACCTACACATCAGCTACTGCACCGAGCTTCATAAATAATAAATAATAAAATTCATAAATGCTCATGTAGATAATATTACTAGGATAGCCTTCTTTCATCTCAGAAATATTTCTAAGATAAGAAACATATTGTCATTACATGATGCGGAAATACTGGTTCATGCATTCGTCACCTCTAGATTAGATTACTGTAATGCCTTACTGTCTGGATGTTCCAGTAGGAATATAAATAAGCTCCAGTTAGTCCAGAATGCAGCTGCTAGAGTCCTAACTAGAACTAGAAGATATGACCACATCACCCCGATCTTATCCACACTGCATTGGCTCCCTGTAAAATCTCGCAATATACTTTTATTAACTTATAAAGCACTAAACGGTCTCGCGCCACAATATCTAAGCGACCTTTTGATTTTATATGATACGCCACGCCTACTTAGATCAAAAGGTGCAGTCTATTTGACGGTACCTCGAATAGTGAAGACTACAGCAGGGGGAAGAGCCTTCGCTTATAGAGCCCCACAGTTATGGAACAGTCTTCCTATTAGTGTTCGGGACTCAGACACAGTCTCGGTGTTTAAGTCTAGTCTATCTGTTATTACCCAGATGAGGACGGGTTCCCTTCTGAGTCTGGTTCCTCTCAAGGTTTCTTCCTCTTAAAACATCTTAGAGAGTTTTTCCTCACCACCGTCGCCACTCAGTGTCTTGCTCAGTTGGGATAAATTCACACCTTCATTATCTGTATACCATGTTTCTATTTCTGTAAAGCTGCTTTGAGACAATGTCTATTGTAAAAAGCGCTACACCAATAAAATTGAATTGAATTGACTTCCTGCCGTAAGTACATCTTTGTACAATAACAACATTCATCATAATCAATGTTCAATCAATAATTCAGCACATGATGTACATTCTATAGAGACTGTGTCTGTTCCCTGAGCTATAAAAATACATAGAACATTTCGGAATGTTTGTTTTGGTAACCTAATTAACATAAAATTAGATCATTCCGAATGCACATCCAGCACTTTTGATCTGAAGCTAGGAGCAGTAGATCTCTTGCGTCTAAAGCTCTTATTCTTAACGAAATCATTACTGATCAGGAATTTAATATAATGTCTTTAACGGAAACTTGGATTAAACTAAACGAGTACATAGCATTAAATAAAGCCTGGATAGAGTTATGTACATCAGACTCATCTGACTGGTAAAGGAGGAGATGTTGCACTCATCCATAGTCAAAATCTAAGCGTCACACAAAAACCTAGTCATAAATTCAACTCTTTTGAAGATCTTTATACCAGTATAACATATATAGCCTTAAAAATAAGTAAATTCCTCTAATTATTATTTATAGACCCCCTGGGCCATATATTGAATTCCATAGTGAATTTGCAGACTTTATCTCGAACCTGGTTGTTTCTCTAGACATAGCATTAACCGTTGGTGATTTTAAAATTCATTTTGAGAACCCGGAAGATCCTCTGAGAACAGTGGTTGTGTCCATATTAGATTCAGTAGGGATTAATCAGAGCGTAATAGGACCCAATCATATTGGTGGTCACACTCTTGACCAGATACTAACATGCAGATTAAATGTAGAAAATATTGTCATTTTTCCACAGTCTGAAGTTGTCTCAGACCATTATCTTATCTCGTTCATAATACATATTGATCATAATATTTCCACCTCGCCTCGCTACCGCGTAAATAACCTCGCAGAGACATCAATTAGATTTGGTCCTATGGTCTGATCCCATAGAACTCGATCAGGCGACTGAATGGTTAGGGTCAACACTCCACTACACGCTGGAGCTTCTCCACTCAAAAGAAAATTAATTAGAGAGAAAAAGCTAGCACCCTGGTATAATGATCATACGTGTACCTTACAACAGACCACTTGACAATTAGAACGTAAATGGCGTCAAACCAAATTGGTAGTATTTCAAACAGCATGGAAGCAGAGCCTACTGAACTATAGCAAATCTCTTAATGATGCTAGAAAAGTCTATCTCTCCACCTCAATAGGAGATAACAAAAACAATTGTAGATTTCTATTCATCACGGAAGCAAATTAACTAGGAATAAAACCAATACAGAAACAGGCACACAATTATAATTATTACATAGCAGCGAAGATTTCATGAAATTTTTCTTTGGTAAAGTTGAAAATATTATATGTGAAATTCAGACTATTAAATTAAAACCAGACACTATTATAACTAACCCTATAGATCAGCGGTCCCCAAACTTTTTGCACCACTGACCGGTTTAATATCAGACAATATTTTCACGGACTGGCCTTTAAGATGTGGTGGAATAATACAAAAAAATAAAATGATACGACTGGCATAAAAACTGGGGTATTTTTTAATAAACGTGATTCCAATGTGATATCGCAACTTTATTAGCAGCATCCTGGCAACATCATGCCAACAACATAACAAGAGTAACATACGCTCTGCCCCCAACGCTTAATGTATCATGTGACCGAGACAAGCGTCTTGACATGCATCAAGAGTGAGTCATAGATGGATGTAATGGTGAGAATCTGGTCATTTTTCAATATAACATAGTTCAGACTCAGATAATAAATAAAACAGAAATAATGTAAGTTATTTATTCTTTCGGTGTGGCCTGGTACCAAATGAACCACATACCGGTACCGGTCTGCGGCACGGGGGTTGGGGACCCCTGCTATAGATCATAATATTGCAATATCAGATCAATGTTTAGAATGTTTTACTCCCCTTAGAGAGACCGAAAATTTCTTGATTTCTGCAGCGAAATCATCAACTTGCATAATAGATTCTGCACCTACATGTTTCTTTAAACAGATTTGTCCTGGAGTAATTGAACCGCTTTGAAATATAATCAATTCTTCCCTTAGCATTGGCTATGTACCTAAATCACTTAAATTAGCAGTTATTAAACCCCTGCTTAAAAAACCTGGCCTTGAGCCCTCTCAACTGTCCAGCTGTAGACCTACGGTATCTCACAAAAGTGAGTACACCCCTCGCTTTTTTGTAAATATTTGATTATATTTTTTCATGTGACAACACTGAAGAAATGCCACTTTGCTACAATGTAAAGTAGTGAGTGTACAGCTTGTGTAACAGTGTAAATTTGTGTCCCCTCAAAATAACTCAACACACAGACCTGTCAATCTGTCAATAAGTCTAACATTGAAACCATATCATGCACTTCCTAACAAGCTTTTGTTTGTCCAGTCACTCTAGCAATGATAAAGCTAATGACCATTATGAAACTGTATGCAAGTTCCAAGCTAATTTTAGTATAACTTTCCTTAAGTGTACTTATCTTAAGTGCTGTAAATACACAAATAATGTCTAGTACATACTACAATACAGAATTCATTTCATGCATATACTGTATGTCTGTGTTTATGCAAACATGTTTATGTACAATTATATATTTGGCTTACATACATACATACATACATACATACATACAGTATCTCACAAAAGTGAGTACACCCCTCACATTTGTGTAAATATTTGATGATATCTTTTCATGTGACAACACTGAAGAAATGACACTTTGCTACAATGTAAAGTAGTGAGTGTACAGCTTGTGTAACAGTGTAAATTTACTGTCCCCTCAAAATAACTCAACACACAGACATTAATGTCTAAACCGCTGGAAACAAAAGTGAGTACACCCCTAAGTGAAAATGTACAAATTGGGCCCAAAGTGTCAATATTTTGTGTGGCCACCATTATTTTCCAGCGCTGCCTTAACCCTCTTGGCCATGGAGTTCACCAGATCTTCACAGGTTGCCGCAGGAGTCCTCTTCCACTCCTCCATGACGACATCACGGAGCTGGTGGATGTTAGAGACCTTGTGCTCCTCCACCTTCCGTTTGAGGGTGCCCCACAGATGCTCAATAGGGTTTAGGTCTGGAGACATGCTTGGCCAGTCCATCACATTCACCCTCAGCTTGTGTTTGGGGTCGTTATCATGCTGGAATACTGCATACTCATCATGCTCTGCTTCAGTATGTCACAGTACATGTTGGCATTCATGGTTCCCTCAATGAATAGACGTATGAGTGCTGCCAGCATTGCTGCAGAGGTTGAAAGGGATGGGGGTCAAACTGTCAGTGCTCAGACCATACGCCGCACACTGCATTAAATTGGTCTGCATGGCTGTCATCCCAGAAGGAAGCCTCTTCTAAAGATGATGCACAAGAAAGTCCTCAAACAGTTTGCTGAAGACAAGCAGAATAAGGACATGGATTATGAGACCAAGATAAACTTATTTGGTTCAGATGGTGTCAAGCTTGTTTGGACCTACTGTGACCTACTGAAGCAGAGCGTGGTCAGTTTGCTGTATTCCAGAAGGTGATGGACTGGCCAAGCATGTCTCCAGACCTAAACCTTATTGAGCATCTGTGGGGCATCTCAAAAGGAAGGTGGAGGAACACAAGGTCTCTAACATCCACCAGCTCTGGGATGTCATCATGGAGGAGTGGAAAAGGACTCCAGTGGCAACATGTGAAGCTCTGGTGAACTCCATGCCCAAGAGGGTTAAGGCATTGCTGGAAAATAATGGTGGCCACACAAAATATTGACACTTTGGGTCCAATTTGTACATTTTCACTTAGGGGTGTACTCACTTTTGTTGCCAGTGGTTTAGACATTAATGGCTGTGTGTTGAGTTATTTTGAGGGGACAGCAAATTTACACTATTACACAAGCTGTACACTTACTACTTTACATTGTAGCAAAGTGGCATTTCTTCAGTGTTGTCACATGAAAAGATATAATCAAATATTTTCAAAAAAGTGAGTACACTTTTGTGAGATACTGTATATCAAATCTCCCCTCCAAGATATTAGAAAAGGTTGTAGCACAGCAGCTATGCTCATTCCCCCATATAGGAATAACATTCATGAAATGTATCTGTCGGGGTTTAGACCTCATCATAGCATAGAGACAGTATTAGTTAAAGTAGTAAATGGCCTACTACTGGCCTCTGATCAGGGTTGTGTCTCATTACTGTGTTACTTGACCTTAGTGCATCTTAGGATTTTCTATGATCCGCCATGCCTACTTGGATCAAAAGATGCAGTCTCTTATAAAGGCCCACAGTTATGGAACAGCCTTCCAGTTAGTGTTTGGGACTCAAGAACAGTCTTTGTTTAAGTCTAGGCTTAAAAGGTTTTTGTTTACTCAAGCCTACCATGACTAGACTTTCTGTTGTACAAAGCACAGTCCTAACAATCTCTTCTCTCCCTCTTTCCTTCTATTGAGCCACACACAATTTTATGGAGATACTAGAGATTCTGATCCTTTCTGCTCTCTGGACCTGCCTGATCTGTTCTGATGCCCTACCTCTGCATGGAGCTCTCGTCTACTCCAATTCCACGTGCACCTTCTCACTGTGGTTGCTGGGACTATGGTTGCTACTTTGGCCCTGGGACTGCAATTACAACATGGGTGATGCCTACAAATGTACTGCCACAATTGTTAAGTTGTTTTGTGTATTGGACTGTATAAAAGGGACAATTTGAATGTATTTTTGCAATGGATTTGAGTAGTATTTTTGAGAGTGCAATTGCTTAATTATGCCACAAGGGAGAGTGTTGACTTATGTAAAGGCTAGTAGGGCTGCACGATGCTTCCGCTCCTCAGACAGAGAACAGCCTGCTGAGTGATCTCCTGTGTCTGATTTTACCATACAAAACAGGTTAGTAGTGTATGATATTGTGCTGCAACACATTTCTAAGGACTTTTAAAGCCTTAATTTTGTTTTTCTGATGTTTTATGTGTAAAACAGTGGTTTATTCAATTAAATTTTTAATATTTATTATATTTAAAATATTTTATTTTAAAATAAATTAATTTTAATATGAAGATGTAGCTATGCACGGTGCTTTCCAAATGAGTGATGAGTCATACTTGAGGCCTGTAACACATGCAGTTTTGCACTCGGGTCTCCTTTGAACAGTGAACTAGTTCAATATACAAACTTCATATTAAACCATAATGAACTTTCCTTTACTTTCACACTATCCGTTGTTACCAAGATGAGGATGGGTTCCCTTCTGAGTCTGGTTCCTCTCAAGGTTTCTCCCTCTTAACATCTTAAGGAGTTTTTCCTCGCCACCGTCACTACCAGCTCGCTCAATTGGGATAAATTCACACACTTAAAATCTGTAACCGTGTTTATATACTGCTCAAATAAATAAAGGGAATACTTGGAGTTACATTGTGCTGTTTAAGTGTTACCTTTATTTTTTTGAGCAGTATATATTTCTGCAAAGCTGCTTTGAGACAATGACAATTGTAAAAAGCGCAATACAAATAAAATTTTATTTAATTGAATTGATCCAGAATGCAGCTTCATGACTTGTTTTCAACCTTCCCAAGTTCTCCCACACCACCCCATTGCTACGCTCCCTCCACTGGCTTCCTGCATCAGAATAAACACTGCTGCTTGACTACAAAGCCAAAAACAGACTAGCACCCACCTAACTTAAAACACTTATCACACCATGCTCTGCACCACGCTCCCTCTGAACTCCGACTGGTGCTCCCATCTCTACAAGGAAGACATACATCAAGACTATTCTCTGATGTGGCACCTAGGTGGTGGAATGAACTTCCCCTAGATTTTCAAACACCTGAGTCACTGGCAGTCTTCAAACAATGTCTAAAGATCTACCTCTTCCTGAAGTACTTAAATTAGCACTTTAAAAAAAAAAAATAATAGTGTTCTTTTCTTACTACATTACCTCCCCAACAGAAGGTTTTACACTAGGTTTTAGACTTTAGGTTTTAGTATTCTTAGTCCATGACCTAGTGAACTAGTATCAGGATGTAGTTATTGATAGAGACATCAAAGAACTTCTCTAAGTAACTATGGATTAGGGTGTAAAATGCAATAAATGTAAATGTTTAAATACAGTATGTCAGGCAGACTGGGAAAACCAAAACACTTCACATGATGAACAAATTTTTCCTGAAAATAAATCTGTTCTCATTTTGCATGTATCCCAACCACAATCAAAGTTTGTCTTACCCCCAAAAATGTACAGAGAACATTGCTTTGACAGTCACTTGCTACCTGCTCATTCTCCATGACTTCATCTCTCCTACACATCCAGCATTTGATCACACCTACGACTGCATTTAAGACTTAATTCCTTCTTCACTGAAAGACATCAACATACTGATTCTATAAAAGCAACTCAAATTTATTGATTTAAGATGTCAATCTTTATACTCGCTTTTATTCATAGGTTACAGACCCACATGTCCGACCCATCCCGAGGTCATTCTATGTTTAGTAATGATGTAATGAACCTGACATTTACATTAGAATGACAAAAATATTTATAATGTCATTATATTTACATAATAAACAATTTTAAGAATTCAATATTCAATTCAATTAAATTCAATTCAGTTTTATTTTTACAGCGCTTTTTACAATAGACATTGTCTCAAAGCAGCTTTACAGAAATAGAAACATGGTATACAAATAATGAAGGTGTGAATTTATCCCAACTGAGCAAGCTACTGAGTGGCGATGGTGGCAAGGAAAAACTCCCTAAGATGTTTTAAGAGGAAGAAACCTTGAGAGGAACCCGACTCAGAAGGGAACCCATGCTCATCTGGGTAATAACAGATAGTGTGAAAAAGTTTATTATGGATTTATAAAAAATCTGTAAGGTCTTAGGAGCAGCCGTAGTCCCAGCAGTCTGGAATTAGAGAAGTCTTGAGCTCCATCCAGAGGCATATCTCCATAAATTCATGCGGGGCTCGGCAAAAGGAGAGAGGGAGAAAAAAGATTATTACGACTGAAGTAGTAAGATAGAATCTAGTCAGGGTAGGCTTGAGTAAACAAGTACGTTTTAAGCCTAAACACTGAGACTGTGTCTGAGTCCCGAACACTAATAGGAAGACTGTTCCATAACTGTGGGGCTCTATAAGCGAAGGCTCTTCCCCCTGCTGTAGCCTTCACTATTCGAGGTACTGTCAAATAGACTGCATCTTTTGATCTAAGTAGGCGTGGAGGATCATATAAAACCAGAAGGTTGCTTAGATATTGTGGCACGAGACCGTTTAGTGCTTTATAGGTTAATAAAAGTATTTTAAAGTTGATGCGAGATTTTACTGGGAGCCAATGCAGTGTGGATAAGATCGGGGTGATGTGGTCGTATCTTCCAGTTCTAGTGAGGACTCTAGCAGCTGCATTCTGGACTAGCTGGAGCTTATTTATATTCCTACTGGAACATCAGACAGTAAGGCATTACAGTAATCTAATCTAGAGGTGACGAATGCATGAACCAGTTTTTCCGCATCATGTAGTGACAATATGTTTCTTATCTTAGAAATATTTCTGAGATGAAAGAAAGCTATCCTAGTAATATTATCTACATGAGCATCAATTGATAGGCTGGAGTCAATAATCACTCCGAGGTCTTTAACTGCTGTACATGATGAAACAGAAAGTCCATCCAGAGTAACCATGTGATCAGAATGATTACTTCTAGCTACACGTGGTCCTAATAAAAGTATTTCTGTTTTATCAGAATTAAGTAAAAGGAAGTTAGTTAACATCCAACGTCTAATGTCCTTTACACAATCCTCAACTTTACTAAGCTTCTGTCTGTCCTCTGGCTTCGCTGAAACATACAACTGTGTATCATCAGCGTAACAGTGGAAGCTAATTCCATGTTTATGAATAATTTCTCCTAGGGTTAGGTAGCATATATAAAGTAAAAAGCAGTGGGCCTAAAACAGAACCCTGTGGAACTCCAAAAGCAACCTCAGTACGCATGGAGAAATCACCATTTACATCTACGAACTGATAACGATCGGTCAGATAAGACCTGAGCCAGGAGAGGACTGTTCCCTTAATACCAACAACATTTTCTAATCTATCAAGGAGAATAGTGTGATCTATAGTATCAAAAGCTGCACTAAGGTCTAGTAACACAAGCAGCGAGACACAACCCTGATCAGAGGTCAGTAGAAGGTCATTTACTACTTTAACTAAAGCTGTCTCTGTGCTATGATGAGGTCTAAATCCTGACTGATACAGTTCATGAATGTTGTTCCTATCTAAGTACGAGTATAACTGCTTTGCTACAACCTTTTCTAAAATCTTACAAATGAAGGGGAGATTTGATATTGGTCTATAGCTGGACAATTGAGACGGGTCAAGGTCAGGTTTTTTAATCAAGAGTTTAATAACTGCTAATTTTAGTGATTTAGGTACATGCTTAGGGAAGAATTGATTATATTTAAAAGTGGTTCAATTACTCCAGGACAAATCTGTTTAAACAAACATGTAGGTATGGGATCTAGTATGCAGGGTGATGAATTTGCTGAAGAGATTAATGTAGCTAGTTCTGTTTCTCTAAGCGGAGCAAAATACTCTAAACATTGATCTGATATTGCTACATTGTCATCTATTGGGTTTGTTACAGTACTGTCCGGTTTTAATTTAATGGCCTGTATTTCACGTCTAATATTTTCAACCTTATTAATGAAAAATTTCATGAAATCTTCACTGCTATGTAATGATTGAGTGTTTCTCTCTGTAGTGGTTTTATTCCTAGTTAATTTTGCTACCGTGTTGAAAAGGAATCTAGAATTGTTTTTGTTAATCTCCTATTAAGGTGGAGAAATAGATTTCCCTTTCAAAGGGAACTTCGACGTTGCATTTAGCAGTATGGGAACGCCTTGCGCGCGACCGGTATCTGAAGCTTGTGTAAAATCATGCCTCTACTTATAGGCCTGCCATGATCAGGTGACGTGGCAATTAAGCGTCGCATGATATATATATGGCACCTGTGAACCACGCCGCCAGCCTTATTATCTTCAGCGAGACTGCATGTCTGTTGTTTGTGTGACAAAAACGCCTATATTTCTACTCGATATTTTCTCAAAATCTCTTAACTTTTCTATCCCCTTTAAAGAAAAGGAGAGGTAAGTAATGAGTGAGAAAGAGTTAAGGATGTGTGTAGCGTGCTCCCCGTTCATCACGGGGAAAAGTGCACACTTTCTTGGTGTAGTGTTAGTGGTGTAGATGGCAACTCGAAAGGCTGCGCATGGTAACGCTCATTAAGCGCTCGACTCGGCTTTTCAAAAAAACGGAAGCCGAGTGAGTCGAGTCTCAACGCCTCGCGGATCTGGGCCGGCCGCTGCCGAGGCAGCCAACCGTCTCAGGTTCGGGGGATTTTTAAACCGGAAGAGGAGCCGGAGACGGCGCTCTATCTCTCTCTGTCTTCCGGGTTCAGCTCTCCGCGGATTTTGGAGTTCGCGTCGCACTCCTCCTCCCGCTATGGAAAGCCAAAGGGGTAATAACGCCCCTCTCTGACTCCGAGGAGTTAGAAGGATGTGTTGAACACAGAGAGCAGCGTATAAAGAGCGCTTGAAGTGATTACCCAGTGAAAGTAAATACTTCACACTGCAGAAACTCCCTGTCTTCCAGAAGTTATGACAAAATCTCACTTTGTGAAAACCATGCTTAAGCCATAGTCACAACTCCACGATGTTGGATTATTTGGCCATCGTGGGAATGAATGGCATGGCTACTTTAGCTATGCCGGAGGTGGAGTCGGCGCTAGCTACCTCTCTCCACCGATGGCAGGTAATTACAGGGCCTGGCTTGCATCTAAGATGGGCAAGCCTATGCAGTAGTAGTCTAGCTTGTGGGTCACTGCAGACATTGACAGTGTTGCCTACCAAGCAGACCTGCTGAGTGAGCTCAACTTACGGCAAAAAAGTTTTCTCAAGCTCATTCGGGTGTCCACGAGTGGAGCCTGGGCCAGCACTAGTATGGGGAAACCCAGAAGGCGAGTATGGCAGCCCGCCAACCCCGCAGACAGCCAGGGGAACCGGGTGACCACAGTCGCGGTCTGCTGTTGGGCCTGATCTGAGGATGGTCATAAGGGCCAAGCAGGCAAAAAACGAACGGTCCTGAGGGGCTGTGGAGGGATGTATCCGGGGACATGAGGTTGTGAGGCAGGTAGCCCCAGTGCTACTGTAGGGCCTCCCCTAGCCAAAGTGGTCCCCAGTTTTCGTGTTCCTGGTCAGCAAGCTGTCACAGGGCAACGGAAATCTGATGCTTCCTCTCAATAGAATGTGGAATAGCTAACGTCACTAGAAGACCATCGAGCAGCGTGCAAGCTACGGCCAAATGGGTCTCCATGGGTTCTGTCTACCATAGAAAAGGTTACCGGGGTCCAGTTATAGCTCCACCCCCCGTTCACAGGTGTGCTCACCACAGAAGTCAGCACAGACCAGAGCCCGACGTTAGCGCAGGAAGTAAGCTCCCTTTTGGACAAGGGGGTCCTGAAACATGTACCCCTCCCTCAGGGAGAGAGGTTTACAGCCTTTATTTCCTGTTCCGCAAAAAAGTGGGAATATGCAGCCAACTTTAGATCTGCGCATCATCTGAACCGTACTCTCTTCGGATATACAGGTTCAGAGGCTGATGTTCAACGTATCGTGCCACAGATCCAGTTCGAGAACTGGTTTGTGGCGATAGGTCTAAAAGGTGCATGTTTCGCATAGGATTATTGCTAGCTTTATCCCCTCGCTTCGCAAAGTGCATGGATGTCACTCTGGCTCCATTGGGACGTCCAGGGCATCTGTGTACCAAGCTACCTGGACGACTGGTTAATTCTAGCACGATCCAGGGAGCTGGCGGTTCAACATTGAGATGTTGTTCTCGCCCACGTGAAGGACTGGGGGCTCAGGTTGAATCTCAGAAAAGTTGGTTTTCTCCAGTGCAGTGGACAACTTTTCTAGGGGTTATAGGATTCTACTACGATGAGGGCGCTTCTATCCCCAACAGGCGTAGTGTCAATCCTATCAACACTGAGCTGGATAAAGCTGTATCTTGGGAGCCTCGGGTGCAATCCACACATGTGGCTGAGGTCACATCTGTATGCTGCCCCCATCACTGCTCCCACTAGCTCTAGCGAGAGTTCGCCAAGATAACCTGCTAATAGCACCTTTTTGGCAGCTCGAACATGGTTCTGAGAGATAATATCTCTGCGAGATGTCACTCCTTGGGAGATTCCCGTCTGCAGGGATTCACTGTGGACCCAGTAACTGCGCAATAGCTACAGTCCTGGGGCTCCTACAATAACATTTCTCAGCGGGGTGAGCTCTTCCTACAATCAGGGTTATGTGGCCGCCATTTCGGCCAGCCACGCCCAGTTGAGGGAGCCTCTGTGGGGCAACGTCCTCTAACTTCGAGGTTCATGCATTGTCTCAGATGGCTGAGGCCCATCTGCAGGCGCACTACACCTTCCCGGACCTTCTATGGCCCTGGAAGGTCTGTCGGCTGCCCCATTCGAGCTCCTAGAGCGGATCTACTGTCTCAGGCCGAAGGGCTTATATCATCATGCTCGGCCAGAACCCGGCACTGTGGGTCTGGTCCCTGAGGGGCACCAGCTCATAGATTGGGGTCTCAACTGAGATTGTTGAAACCATGTTAAAAGCTAGAGCACCATCCACAAGGAAAGCGTATGCACTCAAGTGTCAGCTTTTTGTCTTGTGGCATGAGGGACGTCACCTAGACCCAGTGAACTGCGCAATTGCTACAGTCCTGGAGTTCTTACAGAACGTTTCTCAGCGGGCTGGGCTCCTTCTACAATCAGGGTTATGTGGCGCCCTATCGGCCAGCCACGCCCCTGTTGATGGAGCCTCCGGGGGCAACATCTTCTAACTTTAAGGTTGTGACGTGGTCAGACGGCTGCGGCCCATCTGCAGGCCGCGATACCTTCCTGGGACCTCCTGTGGTCCTGGAAGGTCTGTCAGGTGCCCCATTTGAGTCCTTAGGGACCTACCGCCTCAAAGCCGCAGGGTTGATTTATCATCCTTGGCAAGAACTAAGGAAGCTGTGGGTCTGGCCCCTGAGGGGCCCGCAATTAGATTCTGGTCACACGACTGAGGTGGTAGTGACCATGTTTCTACAATAACATTTCTCAGCGGGGTGGGCTCCTTCTACAATCAGGGTTATGTGACGTTACGGGCCAGCCACGCCCCTGTTGTGGGAGCCTCTGTGGGGCAGCATCCTCTAACTGCGAGGTTCATGCGTGGTGTCAGATGGCTGAGGCCTATCTGCAGGCTGTGCATACCTTCCTGGGACATTCTGTGGTCCTGGAAGGTCTGTCAACTGCCCCTTCGAGCCCCTAGAGTGGATCCCATCTACAAGGAAATTGTATGCGCTCAAGTGGCACCTTTTTGTCTGGTGGTGTGAGGAACGTCAGCTATACCCAGTGAACTGCGCAATCGCTACAGTCCTGGAGTTCTGACAAGAACGTTTCTCAGCAGGTTGGCTCCTTCTACTATCGGGGTTACGTGGCCGCCGTCTCGGCCAGCCCTGCCCCTGTCGATGGAGCCTCTGTGGGGCAACATCCGCTAACTTCGAGGTTCATGTGTGGTGTCAGACGGCTGAGGCCCATCTGCAAGCCATGCATACCTTCCTGGGACCTTGCTGTGGTCTTGGAAGGTCTGTCAGGGACCCCATTTGAGCCCTTAGAGTCAGCCTCTTAGGAGCTTCTGACTCTAAAGGTGGCTCTTTTACAGGCCCTGACATCTCTCAAGCGAGTGGGAGGTCTACAAGCTCTCCCTGTTGCCCCTCCTGCCTTGACTTTACCCCTAGATAAGCCAAGTCCTTCCTGTATCCTAGGCCGGATTATATTCCTAAAGTGCCTACATTGGCTGCCCACCCTGTGGTGTTGCAGGCTTTCTCCCCTCCTCTGTCCTCTGACCAGAACAAGAGAGGATGCACCTGCTGTGTCCAGTAAGCGCTCTCTGTACTTACGTCCACCGCTCCGGCCAGTGGCGTAAGTCAGAGCAGCTACTAGTCTGCTTTGGCGGCGACAGGAAAAGTGATGCTGTGTCAAAGCAGTGCATCTCTACTGGGATTGTCGAAGGCTTTGTCCAAAGGGGTTCCTTGCAGGATGTGTGTGCGGGGTGGTCTATGCCTCACACGGTCATTCTGTTATGACAGCCTGGATATTCATCCCTCCCCAGGTTCGAGTGTCCTGCACTGACCCTTGGGTTTGGGTATTTTTGAACAGGCCGTACCCTCGGTATGACGGAGTGGGTATTCCCGTTCCCATACTGCTAAATGCAACCTCGAAGTTCCCTTTGAAAGGGAATGTCGGGGTTACGCATGTAACCCTGTTCCCTGAGAAGGGAACGAGACGTTGCATAGCGCTGTCATACCGGGGCGCCTGTGAATTGCGTCTTCGCTTGATAATAGAGGCGGGCGTGGTTCACAGGTGCCATATATATATCATGCGACGCGCTTAATTGCCACGTCACCTGATCATGGCAGGCCTATAAGTAGAGGCATGATTTTACACAAGCTTCAGATACCGGTCACGCGCAAGGCGTTCCCATACTGCTAAATGCAACGTCTCGTTCCCTTCTCAGGGAACACTCAGGGACGTTTTCTAGCATCACCAAGAGATTTCCTATATTTCAGTAGACTCTCCTTCCATGCTGTTTGAAATATCACCAGTTTGGTTTGACGCCATTTACGTTCTAATTTTCGAGATGTCTGTTTTAAGGTTCGCGTTTGATCATTATACCAGGGTGCTAATTTTTTCTCTCTAATTATTTTTCTTTTAAGTGGAGCGATTTTATCTAGCGTGTAGCGGAGTGTTGACTCCAAGCTTTCAGTCACCTGATCGAGTTCTATGGGATCTGACGGTGATTCGAATCTAATAGATGTTTCTGCAAGGTTATTTATGAAGCTCGGTGCAGTAGCTGATGTGTAGGTACGTTTTTCGCGGTAGCGAGGCGAGGTGGAAATATTATGATCAGTATGTATTATGAATGAGATAAGATAATGGTCTGAGACAACTTCAGACTGTGGAAAAAATACAATATTTTCTATACTTAGTCCGTATGTTATTATGAGGTCTAGAGTGTGACCACCATTATGAGTAGGCCCGATTACATTCTGATTAATCCCTACTGAATCTAAGATGGACACAACCGCTGTTCTCAGAGGGTCCTCCAGGTTATCAAAATCAATATAAAAATCTCTGATTAATGCTTTATCTACAGACAAAATCAGGTTTGATACAAAGTCTGCAAATTCACTAAGAAATTCAGTATATGGCCCTGGGGGAATGTAAATAATAATTAGAGGAATTGACTTATTTTTTGTGGCTACAGAACTTATACTGGTATAAAGAATTTCAAAAGAATTAAATTCATGCTTAGGTTTTTGTGTGACGACTAGATTTTGACTATGGATGAGACCAACACCTCCTCCTCCACCAGTTGAACGAGGCTGATGTACATAACTGTATCCTGGAGGACTGGCTTCATTTAATGCTATGTACTCGTTTGGTTTAATCCAATTTTCCGTTAAACATATTAAATTACATTCCTGATCAGTAATGATGTCGTTAACAATAAGAGAATTAGGTGCAAGAGATCTAATGTTTAATAGTCCTAACTTCAGATCAAAAGTCCTGGCTGTACATTCAATACGATCTAATTTTATGTTAATTAGATTATGAAGACAGACTTTACGAGATTTTCTATATATTTGTATAGCTCGGGGAACAGACACAGTCTCTATAGTTTGTATTACCGGTGCCGGACTATTAATTGAACATTGATTATACTGAATGTTGTTATTGTCAGAAGAGGTACTTACGTTAGGCATTCACTTGGAGTGTAGCGTCTTGGAGATGTTCTCAGACAGTAGTTCCGCTCCAAGAGTGCTGGGGTGCAGGCCATCAGGACGAAACAACCTAGGACACTCCCAGAACAGATTCCAGTTATTGACAAACACCAGATTCTGCTCATTACACCAAGAGACTAACCAATCATTTAAATCGAGAAGTCTACTGAACCTTTCGGCTCCACGTCTGAATGTAGGAAGAGGTCCAGAAATTATGATCTTCGCGGTGGGTGATCTGCCTCGTACCATCTCAATCAGGCTGGCGAAGTCCCTCTTCAGAACCTCCGTCTGCCGCAGCCTGATGTCGTTCATCCATGCGTGCAGCACAACCGTTCCAATGCGCTCGTCCTTCTTCAGGATCTTGGATACCTGCGCAGCCACATCAAAAAAAAAAGTACTCCGCAAAAATTTTTTTTTTTAGGTTTAAGGGCGTTTTCGATTGAGTCCCCGACGATTACACGTTAGGTCTGGTCTGACGGAGAGGGGCGCGGCGGTTCCTGGTTGGAATCTCAAACACCGGAGGTGGAGAGCTCCTCACCTGGGGTCCAGCCCGCGCCTTCCACCGCTGATTCACCCAAGGCCCGAGGTGTGTTGGGGCCGGCGTTAAGGAGACCACGCCTGGGAAAGTCCTAGGTGCAAGGTCCCTGTGCAGAGAAACACATGGCGTAGAGGGCATGGGAGGGGAAATACCACACTGTGTGCTTACCTTGGATGTGTAGGCTGAGGCACACGATGTTTCCAGCGCAGTTCGTCGCTCCTGCAGCTGGTCCTGCTTTACAATACACTGTAAAACCAGATAAGTTCATTTAACTTAAACAATTTTAAACTATCCATCCATCTTCTATACCACTTATCCTTTTCAGGGTCACAGGGAAACCTGGAGCCTATCCCAGGGATCATCGGGCACAAGGCAAGGTACACCCTGGACAGGGTGGCAATCCATCACAGGGCAGACTCACATACACATTCACAGACTACGGACACTTTGGAAATGCTAATCCGCCTACCATACATGTCTCCGCACATACAGGGCCACGATGGGAATCGAACCCCCGACCCTGGAGGCGTGAGGTGAACTTGCTTACCACTAAGCCACCGTGCGCCCTTGAGGCTTAATTACCTACATTTTACCTAAATTAAGTTGATAAATCAATTTCTTTAAGCCAAATACACTTAAATATAAATTTTTTTGTTATATTCTGTCACGATCTCGTGGGAAGATGGCGCTGTGGCAATAACGTGCTTGAGCGGCTTCAGAGCGCGCACGTGCACGTGCTTGAAATGCGCATGGATGTTAAGACTTTGTCAAGTGTTGCCAATTGTTGGGAATTAAGAGAAGGGTGACTGATTATTTAATCCGCTCACGGTATTAAAGTGAAGTAGAGAAAGAACTAATGAAGAAAAGATTAACAGAGAAGAAGACGGAATGAATAATGGTGCCAGGTTGTGATGTTGACATGCTCTGTCTGTTTTCCTGTTCCTTAGTTTATGCCATGTCCTAGTTCGGAGTGTTTATACTATGCCTAATTAAGAGTGGTTATGCCATGTCATAGTTAAGAGTGTTTATGCCATGCTGGAGTTAAATGTGTTCATGTCTTTGTTTAATGAGTGTTCATGTCTAAGTTAAATGAGTGTTCTTGCCTAAGTTAAATGAATGTTTTGTACCTGAGTTAAGCTACTGTTTGTAGGCATAGTCCTGTTCTAAGTTTTGTGCTTCATGTCTCATCCCGAGTTGAGGGATAGGTTTTCCATTGTCTTTTGCTAGAGTCCAAATAAAGACGTCACTCCTGCACTTACTCCTGCACTTACTTCCTGTCTTGAATCCCGTGTTGTAACATATTTAAGTGAATTTGGCTTAATGGAATTGATTTATCAACTTAAAAATTTTGAGGTAATTAGTTTCCTCAAATTGTTTGAGTTAAATTAACTTATCCGGTTTTACAGTGTATTACTTCACACCATTTGCTGTAAGGTTTTACACAGTCTCATGGTTTTACAGTTTCATGCGAACAATTAAAATGTGCTCATGTTGTTTTGGTTTCTGTTTTGGTCCTGTCTCTGCCCTTGTCGTGCCATTGGTTTGTTCCCCTCATTATGTGTGCATTTTTCTTGTTACCCCTTGAATAGTTTGGGTATTTAAACCCTGTGAGTATACTTCTGCGTTCTGTATTCTGGTTTTGACCCTTGGTTGTTTACTTTAATGATTACGAACAGGCCTTGTGTAACTCTGCTGTGTTTTAACAACGGCAGTGGACTCTGCATAAAGAACAAATAACTACAAAAACAGTTTTTCTAAACATCCGTATGACAGTGTGTGACAGGGTTGACATACATGTGTGTGTGTTTGTGTGTTTGTGTGCGCGCCATAGTACACAAGTACAACCAATATTTAGTGGATGTGTATTTGTGTATCTAGGTGTCTACTCAGTCTTGGTTGGGTCTCATTTGTTGGTTATGATCAAGTATGATATTATGTCTCGCACATCTCTGCTTGCATGTGGAGCATGGGTGTGTGTGAGGATGTGGCTCCTTGCCAAGCTATCACAAAGACACTGTTCTTCGCTGTCTGTGTTTGTATGTGTGTATCAGAGAGTTTGTGTGTTTGGTTTGCTTTTCACTCAGCTCAATCTGGATTCAGGCATAAGGTCAGATTTTGAGTTTCAGTTGATGACCTTTGGTTTTATTTAAAGCGGTAAATGTTAAAAGTTGATAACGTATCAGAATGTGTTCACACATCAGAGGACATGACACAATAACAAGGGAAAACAAACAACATCCACATGACTGTTTTCCTGTGAAGCAGAACTTACATAATTACACACAAATAGCACCTTGTCCAGTTAAGCTCAATGAGCAGGTAACAAAAAGTGGACTAGAGACAGTGTAAGTGAAGACAGGACACACATGAGAATGTGTCTCAGGCATTCAGTTCTTTCAGTGCTCACCTGCAGGTTTCTTTCTGTCCGTAGATTTGAACTGACAACCTTTTGTCTTTTTTCCTGTAAACATCCTGAATCATGAAAACAGAAAAGCAACAGTAGTAAAATTATTCTATAATATTTATGCAAATGTTTAATCTTCTGCTAAATAAATAGTCTTTAGAGGCAAAAAAAGGAGAGAAACATATTCCGTTCTGTTCAATTAAATTTTATTTATATGACTAGTGTCAAAAGTGACAGGTTATCCTTCCTCCAAAAGCTGCTGATCGTCTCATTTAATGTCTTCTGCCACAGTGAGTTCTTTCATCTTCACATTAAGTAAAGAATGGCTTTTCTGAACAAACTGTACAGAACTATGCCACCTATCAGCTTCGGGTTGTTGGCATCACCAGCTTTATTAGCCATCACTCACCACACCGTTTGTTAGTTAACATATTTAAACTGGGCAGTGTTGTTGTTCTGTAGCAGCAGTCAATTCTCATTTACCCCACCACACACACTGTTGTGGGTATTCATGCTGTTGGCATGGTTGAATGGATCTCCCGCACCATGCCATGTGTCTTCTGGATTACACTAGTTCACAAAACCAAGACTGGAGTCTGTTTTCTCTCCATTCAAACCTCATTCTTCCTGCTGCTGGGTCAGGTTTTCCCTCTGCATTATTTGCCCAGAGTGTTCCAAATTCAGCTCCATCTGCTAGTGTGCGTGAGCGGTTTTCCCATGCTATACCATGTACTGCACATTGCTGAGCCTGGTACTTTATTTGGATTCCACTCACATGCAACACTGGGGCTGGAGTTGAGTTTTCTTTGATGCACCGCTTAGTACTCTCTGCTCATAGTATACCATATCCTCTGTTATTTGACACACAAGTCAGCATGTGGCCAGGTATGGTTCTACTAGTATGCTTAAATGGTTCTCCCATGACTGATCATGCACTGTTCTCAGTTTAGTCTTAGGTGGATTTCACCTAACACCCAAATCTAGAGCTAGAGTTGGTTTTCCCTCCACATTGTATTTTAATGAAGCAGAGTGGTTTTAATAATCAGTGCTGCAAGAGTCATGCTCATGCAGCCAATGTCTGAAATGCCTGGAAAAGGCCCCAAGCTATTTGTTCACTGCTTTGGCACGGACCATTTTAAGGATGCAGTGTTTACTATTTTAGATGCCAATAGCATGGCAATGCCAATGCAGACACTGAGTCAAATCAGTGTCCAATCTGTGGAGTCACCTTCCCATGTTGAGCTATAACTGATTAGATAGAAAGAAGACCAGAAAACAATCTGAGTCACTTTCTAGGTGAATTCCTCAGCCGAAATCCATACTTCAGGGGCCCTTCTTATAGTCCTATGACTGTATTTAGTGAGAAGGTGAACTAAGTGAGAAGGTTCCATGGAAAAATGGCAAATACTGCAAATACATCACATCCTGACTTTGTTGGATAGCCACTTTATAGAACCGGTTATAGACAAAACAATAATTTTTTCCCATTGTGATCCATGATGTGTTGTGTGAATTTTACACAAAAGTAGAAAAAGCAAATGTAGATAAAACAAACACCATTAATATGTAAGAGCTGGGTCTCTTTATTATTGCACATTTGAGAAATCTGGGCCCAAATCCATAGGGCCAAAATATGGTCAGCCAGGCTCAGGAGAGGTAAACCCTTAATCTAAATCCAAAAAACACAGGAAGTCAGGTCTTGCAAAAGTAAATCTGTAATCCAAATCCAGAAACATGGGGAGTCGGCTTCAGGAGAGCGAGACCCATAATCCGAATCCAACCCACATGCAACAATCAAATGCAAAAGGTACTGGGCAAAGGAAACAGCAGGAACTGACAAAACTAATGCTTTTCATTATACATTCAAAAACAAGTAAACATGACACAATGGCTCTTGAGGTTATAGCAATTTTTTCATCAATTTGAGAGAGGACAGGAAAGGCTGCATTGAAAAGGTTGCATTGCAACATTTATACCATTATTAACTCCAAGTGCATCCATCAGCATGAATCCTTCTTCAGGTCAGTTATTTATCTAACAGCTGAGGCACAAAGTTTCTGGTGAATGAAATAAAGGCTCAGCACAGCAAAACAAATACAGTGAGTCAAAAAAGTATTTGATCCACTGCTGATTTTGTATGTTTGCCCACTGATAAAGAAATGATCAGTCTATAATTTTAATGGTAGGTTTATTTGAACAGTGAGAGACAGAATAACAACAAAAAAATCCATAAAAACGCATGTCAAAAATGTTATAAATTGATTTGCATTTTAATGAGGGAAATAAGTATTTGACCCCCTCTGCAAAACACTTAGTACTTGGTGGCAAAACCCTCGTTGGCAATCACAGAGGTCAGACGTTTCTTGTAGTTGGCCACCAGGTTTGCACACATCTCAGGAGGGATTTTGTCCCACTCCTCTTTGCAGATCTTCTCCAAGTCATTAAGGTTTCGAGGCTGACGTTTGGCAACTCGAACCTTCAGCTCCCTCCACAGAATTTTTATGGGATTAAAGTCTGGAGACTGGCTAGGCCACTCCAGGACCTTAATGTGCTTCTTTTTGAGCCACTCCTTTGTTTCCTTGGCCGTGTGTTTTGGGTCATTGTCATGCTGGAATACCCATCCACGACCCATTTTCAATGCCCTGGCTGAGGGAAGGAGGGCCTCACCCAAGATTTGATGGTACATGGCCCCGTCCATCGGCCCTTTGATGCAGTGAAGTTGTCCTGTCCCCTTAGCAGAAAAACACCCCCAAAGCATAATGTCTCCACCTCCATGTTTGATGGTGGGGATGGTGTTCTTGGGGTCATAGGCAGCATTCCTCTTCCTCCAAACACGGCGAGTTGAGTTGATGCCAAAGAGCTCCATTTTGGTCTCATCTGACCACAACACTTTCACCCAGATGTCCTCTGAATCATTCAGATGTTCATTGGCAAACTTCAGATGGGCATGTATATGTGCTTTCATGAGCAGGGGTCCCCTTGCGGGCGCTGCTCCAATTGTTTTCTTGGTGACTATGGTCCCAGCTGCCTTGAGATCATTGACAAGATCCTCCTGTGTAGTTCTGGGCTGACTCTTCACTGTTCTCATGATCATTGCAACTCCACGAGGTGAGATCTTGCATGGAGCCCCAGGCCGAGGGAGATTGACAGTTCTTTTGTGTTTCTTCCATTTGCGAATAATCACACCAACTGTTGTCACCTTCTCACCAAGCTGCTTGGCAATGGTCTTGTAGCCCATTCCAGACTTGTGTAGGTCTACAATCTTGTCCCTGACATCCTTGGAGAGCTCTTTGGTCTTGGCCATGGTGGAGAGTTTGGAATCTGATTGATTGATTGTTTCTGTGGACAGGTGTCTTTTATACAGGTAACAAGCTGAGATTAGAAGCGCTCCCTTTAAGAGTGTGTGTGCTCCTAATCTCAGCTCGTTACCTGTATAAAAGACACCTGGGAGCCAGAACTCTTTCTGATCGAGAGGGGGTCAAATACTTATTTCCCTCATTAAAATGCAAATCAATTCACAACATTTTAGACATGCGTTTTTCTGGATTTTTTTGTTGTTATTCTGTCTCTCACTGTTCAAATAAATCTACCATTAAAATTATAGACTGATCATTTCTTTGTCAGTGGGCAAACGTACAAAATCAGCAGGGGATCAAATTTTTTTTCTGCTCTTTACTTTTTTTTTTTTTTTTGCTTTTTTTTTTTTTTTTTTTTTTTTTTTTTTTTTTTTTTTTTATTTTTTTTTTTTTTTTTTTTAAAACTCCATTTTATTTTTTTTTTTTAAAAAAAAAAAAATTAAAAAATTAATAATTACATCATAAATTCCAAACCATGTTTTTGTCTGACTCTGATTCACTAAGGTAAGCCTGTTATAAGTATTTATATTTAAGACCGGTCGGGATGGATTTCATGGAAAATTGTGTACTTACATTTTTTGCTCGTGTGTATCTCATCATATCCATAAACAGAGAAGAGTAGCTCTGGCTACTTTGTCACGTGTAAGGTGTGGGAGTGGCTTTTTTATTACTCAACAGGTAAGATATTTTAGCAAAACAATAGATAGCCATGTAGCTCTCTAACAGAGTTCATTGTAAAGCATTAACTATTGTAAAGGGTGAGCTCTGTATGGATTGTTTGCAGTGCTGGATTTTATTTTCAAGGATCATGCAAATTATAAACCTAATGGGTAGCTAAATTACAAACGTTTTCATCTGTCTGAAATGCCAATCAGCCTACAGCGCACATACAGGCGTTCCAAATAAAGTGAACAGTGAGTTTATACATATGTATATAGACTATATTATATTGGCAGACCTACAGAGACTTACAAGGCAAAACAAATAGTCTTGATATGGCTGATTTTTCTGCCTCGAAAAATCCTACATCATTTCCCCCAAATAGCACCTTTTACCATCATGCTCAGTGAATAGTGAGCAGAAAGTGTATGAGGGAAATCATAAGAGAAGACAATGCTGTGCATGAAATTGCTGTGTCTCTATGTCACAGTGCAGTCAGCAGAGAGCGCTGTGGCACGGGGTGTCTGCCATCAGACTAACCACGTGACCCTTGTTTTGGTTTTTGTTTCCTGGTTTGTCACGGGTGTTGGTGTTTTGGGGTTAATGAGCGCTTGGATTTAAGCGCACTGGTTACGGAGCACAAGGCTGGTTATTGATTAGACTATTTGGAGTTAAGCTAGGGATTCTAGCAGTCTGGGTCACACGTATTCTGTGTTGTAGCGATTTCCTAGTTGGGCAAGTTACGTTAGCTTCTGGTTTGTTCACGCTACGTCTTTGATTTGAGTTTTCATATTTTTATTTAAATAAAGAAGTTGAACTGCACTTGCGCCTGACACTCTAGTGTTTGGGCATCCTGCAGAATTGAAACTGTATTTTAAATGTAGAATGTAGACAATGCTGGGGAAATTATGATGTTTTAAAACTTTTCAGACTTGTATGTTGAATTTTAGTAGAACAGGTGATGAGATTTAAGCATGCAGTGACAATAACAGATGAAAATATAGCTTTACATTAAAGTGTAATACACGACCGCAGATAAATAATGTTCATTTCATTTCTGTTCGGAAAAGTCACACAAATGTCTTGATTCACACTCGGACATGTGTATATTAATTTCATGTGTAGGGCATGTGTTTATATATAAATATATCGTGTTCATAGTTTATTCACTTTAATTTTATTTTTTTTAATTGCAAATGCATGTCATAACCTGTTAAAATGCACTTTCTTGTGTTTTTTTGTTTTTTCTCCACATGGTCACATATTACTCACATAATCAAATGTGCAAAAAATATTCAGGTGAGATCTGGGACTGAAAGAGTTATACTTTATTGTAATTACACTATTACTACTGAATACTGTAATAACGGCTCTATAAAATAAAGTGAATGAAATGCTACATAATTTTACTTTTTATTTATATTTATTTATTTATTATTTTTTAAAATAAAATTTCTTCAAAATGCAACTTTACCCCCAAACGATTTCTCTTGTCTCCCAAATGTACTGAGCAAAATCATGTCAAACATTTTCTTCTTCAGTTTTGAACTGGAATGCCAAGGACAATGTAGCTAACAAATAAAGGAAGCTTATATACATAGATAACAGTTTTGTATTGTTTATGCTGTATGTCTTAATCATCAGATACTCAAACTGCTGTTTGAGTCTCAAACAGACTTACAGTACAGCTGATACATACATTACAACTACCAGTGTGATGTCAGACTAATTCTATTGCTTGCCATTTGGGCCTGCTTTGCTGCATCAGGGCCGGGCCAGCTTCAATCATTGAGGGGAAGATGAATTCCCAAGTGTATCAGACAATTCTTCAGGATATTGTGAGAATGTCTGTACGTCAGCTGAAACTGTGTAGAAGTTGGGTGATGCAACAGGACAACGACCCAAAACACCGGAGGGAGTCCACAACTGAACGGCTTCAGAAAAACAAAATCCACCTTTTGGAGTGTCCGAGTCAGAGTCCAGACCTCAACCCAATAGAGATGCTACGGAATGACTTGAAGAAAGCCAAACACATGAAACGTCCAAAGAATATGACCGAGCTAAAGCAGTTCTGCAGGAAGAATGGGCTGAAATTCCTCCTGAACGATGTGCAGTTCTGATCCACAGCTACAGGAAGCGCCTGGTTGAGGTTATTTATGCCAAGGGGCGGGGTCGATCAGTTATTAATTCTAAGGGTTCACTAACTTTTTCCACTGCCATTTTGAATATTGAATGAGTGTGTTCAATAAAGACATGAAAGATCAGAATTTTTTGTGTTATTATTTTAGACACATTATATTAGTCAATACCCCTGACTTAGATGAAGATCAGATCACATTTTATGACAAATTTATGCAGAAAACCATGAAATTCCAAAGGGTTCACGTAGTTTTTCTTGCCACTATATATATATATATTGTCACGTTTGGCGAATGGAGGCAATCGCAGATTTTTTAAACATTTATTTTAAACACACGAAATAACGAAACAAAAACACTAGGACAACTGGGCATAACACTGTGGCAAGAAACAAACACGGAGACAGAAGTGACGTGAGTCTATAACAACGAAAGACCCCGAAAGAGTGCAGACAAAGACTATATATACACATTGGTGCTCATTAACAAAAACGTGAGTCAGGTGCATGTGGTCAGGTGGTGTAGTGCAGTGGCTGATGGGACATGGAGTCCGGGTTTGAAGCGTTGATATGTAATATATATATATATATATATATATATATATATATATATATATATATATATACAAAATATCCACAAAATAGCCAGTGAACATCTGTAACAGAATATCGAATTCTTATTTAAATAAACCTCATTATTCACAAGAGAACAACATGCAAAACTATTAGAGCTGCCAGCTCTATTTAGGTTAGGTTAGTTTACATAATGTGTAAATGGTGCCCATGACCTCGATCTTAGTGGACTAATTCCTGGTATTAATAAAGAATTGAACATAACTAATATTATATACATTATTGTGATTTCTCTGTTCCAACATTATTATTTCACCAATAAGGTTCTTATATTTGCACATACAACATAATGAAAAGCTTCTCATGAGCATTGAAGGTAGACCTATTCACAACACGTATGACAAAATAAAATGCAGACAGAAACAAGGAAACAAAACAAAAAATGTACTTTAACAATATATGCATATTTATACAGCAGTTATTCACAGCCATGCTGATACTCAGTATAACTGCAGTCTCGCTTTTCCTTTGGCGATATTGGCCTGTTTTTTAAGACTTTGTAAATCTTAGCTAATGGCTGTCATTATCCCCTATTACATTATTATATATACTTATTTGCACTTTATTACTCACTTACACTTTATCTACACCAGTAGACCTGCACATTCATGCAGTTATCTATTCAGCCAATCATGTGGCAGCAGTGAAATTAATTTTAATTTTTTTTGCAGATGGAGGTCAAGAGCTTCAGATAATGTTTACATAAATCATCAGAATGAAAAAAAGTGTGATCTCTGTTACTTTAACTGTGGCATGTTTGATGGTACCAGACAGCCTGGTTTGAGTATTTCAGAAACTGGTGATCGCCTGGGATTTTCACACACACACCTGTTTCTAGAGTTTACACAGAACGGCGCAAAACAAAACAAAACAAAATACATCCTGTGAGCAGAGGATCTGCAGCCTTAAACACCTTGTTGATGAGAGAAATCAGAAAAGAATGGCCAGCCTGGTTTGAACCGAGAGGAAATCTATAGTAACTTAAAGGAGATCTATTTTAATAATTTTTATAAGACGTAATATAAGTCTCAGTTGTCCCCAGAATGTGTCTTTGATGTTTCAGCTCAAAATACCCCACAGATTTTTTATTATACCATTCTGAAAATACCCTTTTTGGGTGGAAGCAAAAACACGTTTTGCTGTTTTTGGTGTGTGTCTCTTTAAATGCAAATGAGCTGTTTCTCCCCGCCCCCTTTCCAGAAGAGAACAGCTCATGCTTCGGATACTACATTAGTCCTGGAGTCTGCTAACAAGCTCATTCACAAACCAGCCTGGTGTAAAATGATTGGCACAAAATGTACACAGTTTTCAAAAAGACAATCACCTTACTGTATTGTGCATAATAAAGGCGTTTTTGGGCTAAAAATAAAAATGATGACATAGCTCTGGTCTCCATGAAAACAACTGGCCGCATTAGCCGTGGAATCTGAAATGACAATTTGCAAACATTCACAAAATATAAAGTGAGATGCTTACATCTTTTGGATACAAATCCTGCTTTGTATTGACCCCCCGTTCACAATGCAGTCTGGTGTGAGATGATTTAAGGTATTTTTGAGGCACATTTCCTTCAAAAATAAAACTTCTCCACTGCATCTTCAGTGGCTCTGAAGCCGTGAGTACATGAAGACTCTTATGTACATTCTTACAGACAACAACAGAACACTTACAAAACTTACGATGCATTCTTTTTTATCACTGCAGCTGCACAAGCGTGAAGAACCTGGCGGACTGTGTGCGGCTGACTCAGGAGTCCCTGTGCGGGGCTTGTTCCAACATGACGTCATGTTAGACACCGTATGTTAAACACCGTTTAAAAGTGAATTTTGCATAATAGGTCCCCTTTAAATAATCACTCCGGACAAACATGGTGAGTCGAAAAACATCTCAGAATGCACAACACATCAAACCCTGAGGTGGATGGGCACATGATAGGCTGATTGGATAACTTTATGAATGTGCAGTTGTACATGTCTTCCTAATAAAGAGGATGGTGAGTGTATCTCAATGGTATAGACATCAACCTGCAGTTATGATATACAGGTATATGACTAAAAGTCTTCTTGACATGTAAAAACATTACTGTGCAGATCTGATGCAGATCAGTTTATAAGAAATGCTCTGTAGGCAATATGGTAGCCTGAAATACTGCTTAAACACATGGGTGAAAAGAAATAAACACAAAAAGCATAAAAGCTAGTTGTCATGGAAACTGTAAATATTTGTTAATGAGATATTGGATGCCCAACACATTCTCCTTGTTTCAGGCATTTGTCAGTGGTGTCCTCTGGAACATTAGACAGTGTCAGATATTCTGAGATGGTCCAGTTCCCTAGAATAATACATCCAGCATGTCAATTTATTTGCTAAAGCAGAAAAGTGTGACTTTCATATGCCATGAGTTGCATTTCTGGGGAGGATCATTAGTACGTAGGGCCACAGTTGCTGACCAGTAAATTAAAAACTACTGCTTTCTTCATCACCGATTCCTTTCCTGTCCTCTAGCAACTTCCTGCAGCTGTAAACATTTCAGGAAAATGAGTGTGGAATCTTTCTCTGTGCCAAAGAGGTGAAATCTGCATTTAGCTCCCTATTGGGAGTTGAAACTTAAGTGCTGTGATTAAGTGAGCTCATTTCAATTAAAGAAAAGGAAGCCACTTACACAGACAGAGAAAGACTCGCGGACTATAAACCACAAAGTGTGACAGATGATTAGATTTTAGTTCACATCTATTCTTGATTGATGGTTTGATGTAGGGCCTTGACATCTGGGTCGTTCTCATTCTTTCTGTCTTTCTCTGTCACTCTTCATGTCTTTCAATCCATATCAGTTTAGTTTAACTTGCTTTACACTGTACCACAGCACTTTGAATGCTTGATTCTTATTGGTCAGAAGGTATTGATGGATTTTCAGTATTGTGGTAGATTTCACTGTCATGGCTGCGGTAAATATACTGTTGCCAAAGCAATTGAAATTCTATTAATATTAATGATAAAACAATAACGTCTATAACTCTATTGGACTATTCCTAACAAAGATTAGCATTACATCAACAATACTAATGTCCGTAACTGAACACAGACCTAAAGATATGTTTACATCTGCATGAAATGTTAGATGTTCCACAACACCAGCAATATTTAATGACATTCACATAGTGTATTGTCAAAGTGTTATCTGATTAACATATAAATAACACCACTACAGCAAAATCCCCAATGTTGATTTAACACACAGAGTGTTTCTATACGTCAACTGGACACAAAGGAACACTCTGGGTGTTAATTCAACACTAGGGATTTTACTGTGATACAAGCTACAGTTCATATAAAAGAATACAGATGATATAAGGGTGTAGTTTATGATCTACAGCCTGTATATTCCATTATTCCATGCAGAGTGTGCATGTGCGCATACGGGAGAGAGAGAGAGAGAGAGAGACAGTGCCTTCATATTTTTACCCTCGGGTGAGTCTAATGATAGATTTACACAGCTCCCGAACGCTGACCTGGCATTCTCAGCAGAGTTTCAGGAGACGCCTACGGAGCTCCTGAAACCCACGAATAACTTTATAGAAAACCCCTTGCTGTCCTGACTGCCTCGTAGCAATGTTTTTCATGATTGTCTGAGCATTTGATACGATTTACAGGGCAAGCACTTACTGAAGCAACAAAGAAAAGCTGAACGTGTGTTTTTCCTCGTGAGAATCAGTTTTCATCCAAACAGGAGCAATTGTTCGCTTTCTTGGTTGTATTGCATTCATGTTGCAGGGTGCTTTTATATCATTAAGATAAAAGATCTCAGAACTACATGCAAATTAGCTAAATTATCAGCCAGACTTATTAGCTAGCTTGGGCTTATAGTATATATTTCCCAGTGCCTCTATATATTTTATACTTAAATATAACATTTTTAATTAACAGCTACATGATAGCTACATGACGTCTCAACGATGTTCAGTCATTAGCTAGCTAAACATACATTTTCACTACTGTACCTACTTGAACATTATTCTGTATATACTGTGGTGTGTTTACCTTGCTGTTCCTTTTTGTAAAACCACATAAACACACTGTTGCTGTTATAGCAATTCAGCTGGCTTACCATACAGCAGTTACAAGCCAATCCGTAAACACGGGTCAGTAGTATAATAATCTACAGAAACTGGAAACCGGTAGGACTAGAGATCACACCATTGTCTCATTGGTGTCATTATGTGGGGCTTATATGTGTTTTTAAGGCCAATGAATGCTATGTAGTAAAGTGTAAGTGTAAGGTACGCATTAGTGAAATTGCTATTTTAACAAGTACAAATATTATATACAGTAGGACCCTATATGGATCTACTGATTAGAGCCCATCTGCTGTTGTGCACATTTTGTGAGTACCCTTCTAGTCTCAGTTCTTGATACTTTGCCTACAGACCATCTGGTATATATTATACGCTTACTTAGGCACAAGTATCAGTATCATTTCACATATTCAAATGTTTACAGACTACTGTCTAACAGGAAAATACGTCTTTTTTTTTAAACGCTGTGACAACAGTGAACTTTTCTGAGCATATACAGCAGCACATTGCATAAAGTCATGTAGATTCAGGTCAAGATAATCCCGGTCAAGGCAATATTCACATCAAATTTGGTGCTTCTTGTGCAGAATGGGGAAAATATGTGATCTGAGTGACTTTGACCACGCCATGGTCGTTACTGTCAGACAGACCTGTCTGGGTATTTCAGAAACTGCTGAGCACCTATGATCTTCACATACAACAGTTTACACAAAAAGGTGTGAACAACAACTAAACAACAAGAACAAAAATCAACGTCCAGAGATGAGCAGTTCTGCGAGTAGAAACATCTTGTTGATGAGAGATGTCAGCTGACAGGAAGGCTACAACTCAAACAATCACTCTTTACAACTTTGGTGCGCAGAAAAGCATCTCAGAATGCATGTCAAACCTTGAGGTAGATGGGTTACAGCAGCAGGAGGCCACATCAGGTTCCAATCCCAGTACAGGAATCTGATGCTACAGTGGGCATTTTAAATGAATGGAAGCAGTCTTGGGTGATAGTTCTTCATATTGGACAGTAAGATTTCCCCCATGGAGAGTCTTTATGAACTATAGACAGTAACTATACTAACTGTAACTGTAAATAGTTAAAAATGTATGATGTGTAAAAGCTTGCTAGTACAGATAAAAATGACCTTATGTTATATTTTGATCTGAACAACATTTTGTGATATTCACTTTTGGTCAAAGTTACGCAAGAGTTTTGTTTGGTGCATTTAGTGGAAAATTAGTGCAGAAAAAAACTTTGACACTGAAATTACAACCTGTCAGATAAACATTGTAACTGGAACAATAATGTAGTAGAATCGTAAGGTGCCCTTTTCTTGGTAACATACTGTAAAGTGTTAACCATACACTTATGGTGTAAAGTGTTAACCATACACAAGAACCATACTGTAAAGTGTTAACATTTTATTTATTTTCTGATACAGTAGATCCCTAATGATTGAGTTAGGGGTGACGGTGAGAAGGAAAAACTCCTCGAAACATGAGGAGGAAACCTTGAAATCACCCAGATTCAACAGGGAACCATCTTCGTGACAATCATTACAGAATACAGATATCAAGAAGTACAGGCAGAAATTACTGATTGTACAGAAAGGATGTTCAGTGAGAGCAGATTGTGAAGAAGAGTCCTGGGCTGAGCACAGGACAGTCTTTATGATGACAGTATTAGAAGCTGCAACAGAAGGTGAGTCACAAGTTCAGAGCAGAAGTAAAGAATCAGGATGAATGAGACAGATCTGGATGGCAAGAAGAGCCACAGCAGTAGAAGTGTGCCAGGATGTGCTATCGACATCACATCAGGCAGCAGGAGTGCACATACATAAAGTCTGCTCTTATCAGCCACAAAAGTTTAGTGCTGAATAGTACTAGACACTCTATCTATCTTGCTTACTGGACTAGACTGCCTGTTTCAATCATCTGTCTACATAAAGCAAAGGTATTCACACTGCAGGTGAGATGAAACATTTCTGATAGAGAAAGTTCTCAAAAACTGGGAAAAAGTTTGAATATGTTTGACATAAACAGATCACTGTACGACTATCATTGTCATTGTCAGGATATTATTGCAGTTGATTGACAGCACAGCAGTGATGCTGACATAATGGTGACACAATAGTGTGTGTGTGTGTGTGTGTGTGTGTGTGTGTGTGTGTGTGTGTGTGTGTGTGTGTGTGTGTGGCACTTCTCTAATAAACCAGCAACTCAATTCACATGAACTGCTAATAAGCCCCGGGTGACAATACTGAAAGGCAAAGAAAGTACCAAGTTTATATTAATGCATACACCAGAGCATAGTAATTAAGGAAACAGATGCAAAATGACTAGATGTAAATGATACAACACATTCAGTGGGTTTACTGTATGTTAGAGGGAACATCCCTCTATCAGTGGGGTTTTATTCAGAAAGATCAGAGAACACGACAGCAGGAACTGAGTTATGTAAAGTTGGAGAGGGTGACAGAAGGATAATAGGCTAAGATGACAAGGTGATAAATGATTTTTTGTCTAGTAGCCTAACAGGAGAGTTCTTCATTTGCTTTTTGTGTTCTTTCAGTAGACTGAAATTAGTTTTGGAGTGACGTTTACACAAGAAAAGCATGGCAAAAATTGACACATATGACGTCTTAGTAGTGGTTAGCACTGTTGCACCTCACACCTCCAGGGTTGCTGCTTTGTTTCCCGCCTACGCTCTGTGTGCACAGAGTTTGTATTTTCTCCCCATGCCTCAGGGGTTTCCTCCAGGTACTCCGGTTGCCTCCCCAAGTCCAAAGACATGAGCTGTAGACTGATTGGCATCTCTAAATCTCTGTAGTGTGTAAATGTTTGCATGATTGTGCCTGCAAAGGGTTGGCACCCTGTCCAGGGTGTCCCGTGCCTATGCTCCAGGATCACTGTGGATGGATGGAAGTCTTAGTAGATACATCTAAGCATATTTTAAGTAAACTTCACATGGAAACAAAGATTATTTGCATAAAAAATATAAGTGAATTAATCTAGCAGTTTTATATATATAAATATATATATATATATATATATATATATATATATATATATATATATATATATATATATATATATATATATATATATATATTTATATATCACAGATTTATATATATATATATATATATATATATATACTACCAGGAGATTTTTTCTTATTATCATTCATTTCTGACCTTTCATTCTTCATCTGTTCTACATCATCTGAACATTATCATTACTACATAATGGCCACTAATGCCAAAAACAAGTCGCACTCTGATGAGAAGATGCATTTACTGTCCATCAGCCTTCATAAAGATTGAACTGGCAGAATCCAAGACAATTACTTAACTGACTTATGCATGCATACAAAAATCATAAACCTGAATGAAAAACACAAAGAGGGTGAATCAAGATAACTTTACTGAAACACTTGATCTTCTTAAAACATTTCAAAATATAGGCCGTAATCAAGTACAAAAACTACACCCCCACTTATAAAAGTATAAACGTTACTTCTTTTTTCTAGTTTTGTGAGAACTTGCAAACTAATATTAAATTGAACTCAGTAAAGTAAGTAAAATATACACTTTGAATTAATTGAATTAATGAATTAATTTAGTACATAATTGAAATCAGTTAAAGTACAGGTATGCATCTTTTTTGCAGTGGGGCATAACAGCAAAAGGGTGCTCTACTAAGTATTAAAGATGCTTATCATGAAGGGTTTGGATCATTTTGAGAACAGAGAAGTTGCATTTTCAGTTGAATTTGATTAAACAACTTGAAGCATTTGTTGTGTTGAATTATATAAATTGCTTTTGTTTGATTTGTTCATTGCAAACAGCTGAAAGTATTCTAATATTTTTTTTGTATCAAAATCACAGATTTATTTTTGTTATATTTACTGAGCCCCTGAATATTTTTTTCAGTGAATCTACATGGCAGAATCATTGTACTATTAGGAAGGTGAAAAATCTTTTCAGGCAAAGGAAGAAGGAGAAGACCACTGGTTCTGTCTTTCGAAGAAACATCTGGCTCATGTCATTACCCATCTGTTCAACCCATCTTTTTCAGAAGGCAAGATACAAGCTACTTGAAAGACTGGTAATATTCTTATTCCTATGTGAAGACCAATTTCCTTAGCAAGCATTGTTGGCAAATTAATAGAAATGCATGTTTGAAGGGTAAGGCCATTTTTTTAGTACTAAAAAATTTTAGCTAAGATGGTATTTAAGATCTGTATCTGCAAAATTTCTGAAATTTCAATAAACATAGAACCATTGACAGCTGGTCATGAAATTAGATATCATATTATATATTAGATAAAATATAATAATGATCAGTAGCTTAATACATTTAGTGTAGAAAAATCCATTATATTATATATACCAGACCAAATGGATTTTAAGAATACGTAACCCATTTAAATTGGCACCCTGTCCAGGGTGTACCCCGCCTTGTGCCCAATGGTATAGGCTCCAGGTTCCCCGTGACCTTGAAAAGAAGTAAGCGGTAGAAGATGGATGGATGGATGGATGGATGTAATCCATTTAAAGTGGCATTTCACTGTGTTTAGTTAGCTGACACACTGTCATGGATTCTGTATATTCTTATGACAGTGGTGCTGTTGCACAAAAATCCAATACAACCCATTTAAATCATTTGTTAACAGCACGTAATCTGATTTGAATGAAACCTTACTGATGTCTTTATATCATTGAAAGACATGGGGCCTAGCCCTTTTACACCTTTTAGCACATTTACACTAGCCGTACCAGTACACGAGTGTATACGCGTATAGCAATGCATCCACATAAAGACATATGAGACTGGAGTGTGGTCAGAACAGAGATGGAGCAGGAGGTGAGGAAACCAGGAAGGATACAGGATGCTTCTGTGACCAACTGATGAGGAACAAAGGTCATGCAACAAAGGCTAATGCTTATCTATGTAGATTTCCTTGTGACATCTGTGTTTCATTAAGTGGAAAAACTGGTGACAATTTTTACTGTTATGTGTGAAAAGCCTAGAGCATTGGTGCTGTGAAAATTACAATTCTAATTCAGTTATAACCAATAAACAGTTTACTGTATGACCTCCTTTACAGTATGCACTGTATTATCATAAAGTTCCCCACCATATTTTCTGTTTTAACAAGATTCATTACAATTTATAGCAGTCAGCTGGGAAAATAAATAAATAAATAAAATACTGTGCAGATTTGCAGCTTTTTTCTACGGATAATAAACGTCTTTTATCTTTACAGAAACAAGGCTTTCTTTTCTTCTACCCCTTCATCCTTGAAAAAACGTGTTAAAGTAAAACAGATCAATAGCACACAGTTTTATTATACATGCAGTAGTAGTAATGCATTGTGTGTGTGTGTGTGTGTGTGTGTTAAAACACCTTCAACCTGGTCTCAGCAGGTAGACATTTCTAACTGATTATATAATGTGCTTGACTTTCTCTGCACATCATCAAAACAACAACAAAAAAATAACAGTTGAACACTATTGCTTGGAAAGTGTTAGTGTCCTTGATCGAGGCAAAAGCCCTGAAATAGTGGGACTGCGTTTTATTTAGTTTCTCTACTTGATCTGCTGAGAGCTTGCCAAAACACCTCATTGGAGAAATAAAGTGAGCCCTGAAGCTCTGTCAATGTCTGTGTCATGTCACAGCAAACCAATGACTACCTTTCCCATCATGCACTGCGGCCTACAAACATGGCCGCCATGGATTGCAATTCTCAGAGCACTCACTTTCATGCTAATCACGTACACCTGCATCAAATTCACAGCACTCACAACCACAGTGTAAAAGGACTGTTTGAACACAATGACTTCGCGTAGTATTGAGTTTATCTCACTACCAAGTGGTTGTTCTTTGTTCTCGTTTTGTTTCATGTTCTCTGATCTCGTTTCTCATTTCTTGACTCTGATTATCCTCTGATTATCCTATTATGATTGCCTCGCCCTATTTATGTCTGTTTGCCAATCACCTGACCTTTTGCATGTTTTTGGACCACGCTTTGGATTACTGATTTGAATTTATCTCCTTTAATAAAACTGTTTAACTGCACTTGCATCCATCGTCAACTCCATTACATGAGAAACATTACAGAATACTACGCCTCAACATGGATCCAGCAGGAAGATGGAGGAGACGTCACACAAGGAATACCAAGCAAACTGTCCAGTTGTGGATTTGATCCAGTTTCCGCAGTGGAGAGGAAGAGCTCGAGGGGCTCTGTGATGGATTGTCAGGTGATCCTTAATTTTTTCTTGGGGACTGCCAGAAATATTTTTCCTAGCTTAACAGACCCTAAGCCTGGCGAGAAGCAGTGGCTAGGGTTCCTGGTGTCCCGGTTTTATGTCCCACGCCAGTGGGCACAGCGTTTTAGCAGCCATGGGATCCAGGGAACTTGAGAATGTCGAGCAGTCCAGAATCCTGGGCAGTCTTTGAGGATCTTTTGGGGGAGCCATGCCTCTGAGATGAACCTGACGTGCCATTTACTACATATTATGAGCAGGCTAACTGAGTGACCTCCTACTCAGAGCTCCAACATAAGACTCACAAAGTGGTCTCACCTGCCGAGCTCCTGCCAGAGGTCAACATGGTGACCTCATCTCTAGAGCTCGAACCTGAGACCTATGAGGTGGTCTAACCTGCCGTGCTCCATCTGGAAGTCAACACGGCGACCTCAGAGCTCCAACTCGAGACCTACGAGGTGGTCTCATCTCCAGAGCTCCAGCATGAAGTCAAGTTTCTGTCCAAGGTCGACAAGGCAACCTCTCAAGCCCAATTCATGTTAGAGGTCAAAGAGACGACCTCTCAAGCTCAGTTCATGTCAGAGGTTGAAGAGACAACCTCTCAAGCCAAGTTCATGTCAGAGGTCGAAGAGGCGACATCTCAAGCCCAGTTCATGTCAGAGGTCGAAGAGACAACCTCACAAGCCAAGTTCAAGTCTGAGGTCGACAAGGCGACCTCCCATGCCAAGTTCCAGCTAAAAGTGAACGAGGTGACCTCCCACGCAAAGGCCCAGTCTGAGACCAGCAATGTGACCTTCCTTGCCAAGTTCCAGTCTGAAATCAACATCACGACCATCCAAGTTATGCTCATGCCAGAGTCTGTTGACATGACCAACCAAGATCTCCTCATGCCTGAAGCCGACGTCACAACCAACCAAGTTTTGCTAACGCCCAAGTCTGCTAACAAGGACGACCAAGTTCTGCTCATGCTTGAGACTGATGACACGATCAACCGAGTTCTCCTCATGCCTGAGATTGACGACGCTCAGACTCTCTGCATGACTGAGTACACCACTCAACATCCCTATACAGCTGAGGATGCCTCTCAGCAACCCTGTTCTACTGAGGAAGTTTCTCCACCTCCCGTTTGCTCCCCAACGCTGCCGCGGATGCCACTACGCCAAGGTTCTATGGGGACGTCACTCCGCCTTTCTGCTCCGCTGATGATGCACATCTGCATCAAATTCACAGCACACACAGCCACAATATAAAAGGACTGTTTCAACACAATGACTTGCATAGTATTGAGTTTAACTCCCTTACCAAGCAGTTGTTCTTTGTTCTCGTTTCGTTTCATGTTCTCTGACATCGTTTCTCATTTCTTGACTCTGATTATTACCTCGCCCTATTTATGCCTGTTTGTCCATCACATTATCTTTTGCATGTTTTTGGACCATGCTTTGGATTACTGATTTGGATTTATCTGCCTTTATCTCCTTTAATAAAACTGTTTAACTGCACTTGCATCCATCGTCAACTCCATTACATGAGAAACGTGACAGTCTGCCTGTCTCCAAAGTTTTCCGGGTTCTAAAAATATTAATATATGCAAATACACTGATCAGCCATAACTTTAATAAGACTCAGAGGTGAAGTGATACCTGTCAAGGGGTGGGATATATTAGATATACTACCAAAAGCGGTCCAAGGAAAGACAATCGATGAAATGGCGACAGGGTCATAGGTGCCCAAGGTGCATTGTTGTGTGTGGGGATTGAAGGCTAGTCCATCTGGTCCTATCCAACTGAATAGCTATTGTAGGACAAATTGCTGAAAAAGATATTACTGGCTTTGATAGAAAGGTGTTAGAACACACAATGTGTGGGGTTGCATAGCTGCAGATCAGTCAGAGTGCCCATGCTGAACCCTGTCCATCACCTAAAGCAACTTCAATGGGCATGTGCGCATCAGAAATGGACCATAGAGCAATGGAAGAAGGCCATCTGGTCTGATGAATTACATTTTCTTTTGCATCATGGCTGGGTTCGTGTGTGTCACTTACCTGTAGAAGAGATTGCACCAGGATGCACTATGGGAAGAAGGCAAGCAGGCAGAGGCAGTGTGATGCAATGGGCAATTGAAGGTGTTGACTTGGCCTCTAAATTCCCCAGATCTCAAACCGATCAAGCATCTGTGCGATGTGCTGGACAAAGAAGTCCTCTCAACTTACAGAAGTTAAAGGACCTGCTGCTTATATCCATGAAAATCCAGTTAGTTTGGAAAACCTTCACATCTTATACAAGTTTCTGAGTTTAAATAGTTTATTTATTTCAAGTGCACACACATTTAATGCACATTCTGTGAAACTCATTTTAATTGAATAGTAAGCAGTCCAAAGTGAATCCATACATTAAGCAAAATAAGCATAGCTATTCTATTAGGACAAAAGTGCTTAGTTGCCAAACTAGGGGTTGCAACTCCACATATGGTACACTCACTTGATTTACAAATGGGGAGGCGAGAGAAAGTCGCACTCTTCTCTTTTGTTTCATCCATTTATTTTACAAACTATTATTAGAATCATTGAAGACGGATTTTGTGTGCCGATATTTTGAAATATTTAAATATTCTGTTAGAGCTCTAAATGAGCTCTATGATTAAAACACAGTGTTAAGGAAGAAGAGCGATAAGAGACACTTGTGTTAATGATCATTGATCTATTTGGTAAGTCACAGCTTGATTGATATTTCTCAATGCTGTTATGTTAATGATCCTCCCATTGCTTAAATTCTTCTTGGGAATGATATTTGTTAAATCAGACTGGTAACGAAGTGAAAGTTTTAATTGAAGCAATTGGAAGGAACTGGATGATTCAGATTACAGTTTGGGTCTGTGCTGACTAAAATCTTGAAGAAGTTTATCCTGTCATCAGTGGATGAGTGGAGAAATAACACCAAACACGGCTGTTTGAAATCCTCAAGATGTTGTCATCAAATAAAAACCATAATGTGGATACCATCCTTACAGAACACACAGGTAACCATTAAAAAAAATTTGCGCTACACTATGCTTCCTTTGGTAGATTTGATAGATAGGACACTGTATTAACCTAATTTCCTCAGACTAAATACCTCTTATATTATAGAATTATTATAAAAATACAGATTTTATGTAAATTAGGTCAAAAGTCCAATCACAGTTGTCTGGAAAAACGTGCATCATGATCACAGTAGCTAGTTTCAAGATCCATACACTGCCCTACATATGAAATAATAACATATGAAGATAAATGAAGAAAATCATGTGAAAATATCAATGTGTGAAACATAACATGTGAAGTCTCTTAAAATACACATGTAAATTTCATGACGTTCATGTGAAGATTTAAGGTTTGTGGAACCTTACTGTCATGCACGGTGCACTGGGCACCGGGTGCACGGTGGCTTAGTGGTTAGCACGTTCCCCTCACACCTCCAGGGTCCGGGGTTCGGTTCCTGCCGGGGCTGTGTGTGCGGATTTTGCATGTTCTTCCCGTGCTGTGGGGGTTTCCTCCGGGTACTCTGGTTTCATCCCCCAGTCCAAAGACATGCATGGTAGGCTGATTGGTGTGTCTAAAGAGTCCATAGTGTATGAATGGGTGTGTGAGAGTGTGTGTGATTGTGCCCTGTGATGGACTGGCACTCTGTCCAGGGTCCCCTGCTTTGTGCTCGATGTCTCCTGGGATAGGCTCCAGGTTCCCCCGTGACCCTGAAGAAGGAGTAAGCGGTAGAAGATGGATGGGAACTTCCTGTCTGCATCATACCCTGCCCCACTATTGAGTACTTTTCCACTATTAATATCCAGTAGCAATTTTTCTTCTATTAAAAGCAATCCTGCTGGAAAAAAGAAACCATCACAGAACTTTGAATGGTTTCAACTACAATACCATTATAAACCATCAGCTGTTAACCATTAAACCCATTACCAAATGATTTCCATTACATAGTAGGACTTATTAGGTCCTTAATGGTATCCACTAGACAATGGAAAGCAATAATGGAAAGCAACAAATTACCAGTAGAGACCTGTAGAAGAGATTGCACCAGGATGCACTATGGGAAGAAGGCAAGCACAGGGACCATTACAGTTTCCATTATAACCATTAAAAGCATCACAAATTCTATGAGGATTTCTAATAAACACAGCAAAGCTTACGTGTAACACATTCCCTGAGCACACACAATCTATCCTGCTAATTAACACATAGCTCAAAAGACTGTCTAGCTTGCCCACAGTAGTAATTAACCTTCCTTCCCTGCTTTGTTTTTTTCTCTATCCATCTTGTGATGTTATTCACAAAATCAATCTAGTAATGAGCTGTGAGTTATAATGAAATCAAACTCTATATTAAGGTGAAGCAGCAGGAAGGAACGTCTTAATTTAGATTAAGTTGAGGCTTCTAGTGTATCCCCAGTATCTTATTCAATGGTACAGTCGTGCTTGAAAGTTTGTGAACCCTTTAGAATTTTCTATATATCTGCTTAAATATGACTAAAACATCATCAGATTTTTCCTTTATATTATATATATTATATATTCATTAATATCTATTGAGGAAATTGATCCAGTATTACATAACTCTGAGAGGAAAAAGCATGTGAACCTTTACTTTCAGTATCTGGTGTGACCCACTTGTGCAGCAATAACTACAGCTAAACATGTCCAGTTGATCAGTTCTTCAACTCCCACCTTGCCAAACCATGCCTTCATGGAGTTTGCTTTGTGCATTGCCATGCTGGAACATGTTTGGGCCTCTTAGTTCCAGTGAAGGGAAATTGTAATGCTACAGCATACAAAGACATCCTGTACAACTGTTTATTCAAACTTTAGGGCAACAGTTTCGGGGACAACATATGGGTGTGATGGTATCCACATACTTTTGGCCATATAGTGTATTTAGTATGTGCTTGTGACAGAATGGTGACAGTAATCATATAGAAAATGGACATTGTTTTCTATGTGACTGACAGTATGAGGTGATTAATGCCTCATCTCAGATAGCACACAAACATCGACATGACATGCACATTTTACGCATGCAGCTTGTTTGCTAATTGGGAAGATGTGGACACAATGTCATTTAATAATGATTGTCTGGTCCCTTCAGCTATCCTTGAGTGTAATGTGTGCTCTAGACCACATTTTAAAACGGAGCCCTGATTTGGTGATCATTTATTAAATACATATTTCATCAACTGAGTAAAAATTCCAACATGTCTAAAGGGATACCAAGGAGAATATTAAGAGCATTCATTAACAGAACTCTAAAACAGTTATGGACAAGGTTTCCCCACTAGAAAATGACATGTAAGGCTGTACTGATCATTTGCTGAAAACATTGGTATGAAGTCAGCAACAATTTGAATCATCCATTCAGTTATGGCATGGTGAATTGAATACTGGGCACATTGCTACTGTGCATCAGCCAATTACTGCTGATATTCATTCATTAATCAAGCAGTCATCTGTGGCACTGATCTCGACCACACACGTTCTTTTCTGAGCTTAGGACATGTTCATCTCAGTTGTGTTGGGAAAAGTTAGGAACTTTTTTGACTACCTAGAAACTAAAACCTGAAGACATATTAAACTGTGTAGAGGAATAATCTATCACACTAAATGAGACACAGCCTGAGACACCCTCATGATATATATTTCTCTGTCTGATAAAGAGACAAGATCTGTCCATCCATCAGTCTGTTACTCAAAGAAGGTCCAGAATTCACAATCATCTCTTTTCATGTCTTCTTTTCTTTTCTTTTCTCTTCTCTAGTATCTTTTCTTCTTGTTTTCTCTTCTAATTTTAATTTCCTTTATTTTCTTCTTTTCATCTTTAGTTTCCTCTTCTCTTCTCTAGTTTCTTTTCCTCTTCCCTTCTTTTCTCTTCTCTAGTTTCTATCCTTCTGTTCTGTTCTGTTCTCTTCAGCTTGAGTTAGCACAATTGAGAGTGAAGGCTCAGACACTAACGAGCCATGAGTTTTAATGCTTCAATATGCACAGATTTATGCTGCATATGGTGAGTGTGTTAGTGTAATGCCTCTGAATTTTAATGCTTGCTGATTGGCTGTAAACAAGCTGAAGTGGAAGAGACAGCCAAAGCAGACACAGCTAAAAGTGAATCTGATACTAGTGCTGTATGAGATGATGCTAGTGTTTAGATGTGTACGAGTGAGAGACAGAGAGACAGACAGAGGGAGAGAGCTAATTTGTGGGTTTGGGATGGGTGTGTGTGTGTGTGTGTGCACGTGTGTGAAAGAGAGGGCTCATGTGTGCTCATGGGTGTGTGAGAGTTCACTGAGACAAAGAACTTATTGAACCATGGCAGGCTTTTGCTCTGCTGCTTTCAGCCATTTTAAAAGCCATGTTTCAGTGTGGCTACTCTGCTGATCACATTACTGCAGCCAACACACACACACACACACACACTCAATCTGATTAGTGCTATTTGTCATTAATCATGAACCTGAACGTTTAGAGCCACCTAACTTTGTGTAATCGACAGATATAGATGGATGGATTGACAGAAAGATACACAGACAGACAGGGAGATAGATAGATAGATAGATAGATAGATAGATAGATAGATAGATAGATAGATAGATAGATAGATAGATAGATAGATAGATAGATAGATAGATAGATAGATAGATAGATAGATAGATAGATAGATAGATAGATAGATAGATAGATAGATAGATAGATAGAAGCTGTACAAGTAGCCGCTGTTCAATAAATCATCAGTGGATTATTTATGGTGTGTACTCATCCATGACATGGGTTGTTCGAAGGCTTTCTCTATGCTACTAAAATTCAATTAACTGCTATTAAAACATGGAACTGTCTGCATTTGTAGGTAAACACAGCACACAACAGGCCCAATGATAAGTAATAAAATTACTGTCAGTTATGATTTATTGTTCTATTAAAAGGATGAACGAGATATTACCTTTGTTGTGTATTTGTGTACAATGGGATTGCTTTCTTCACATATCCCAGCATGAAAGGATCTGGGGTCAGGATACAGGGCTGGATGTGGTGCAGCCCCTGGAGCACTTGAGGATTAAGAGACTCGTGCAAGAACTCAAAAGTGGGAGCTTGGTAGTGCTGGGACTTGACCTCTGAACTTTTCAATCAATAGCTCAGAACCTATGAAACATTTCAGAATATTTCCCCCCAAATTTATAGCAGAATATTCTAATAAAATGTCAAATTTCACACATAAAAGGAGGATGCGTTCGCTGAATCTTATTTTTCACACCGAACACCACAAGCATTGCTTTATTTCTGGACTGTTTTGCATAATATTGAGTTTGTTTTGTAAATGCTGATGCTCAGACTATGAATAATTTTCTCAAAATGTAATCAATCTGAGGTTTATGTAATTGGGGAAAAAATAAAGGTAATTGAGGTCAAGCAAGACAAATTTTCAGCTGATAGTGAGTGGAGAAACTGTACTCAGTGGTTGGATTAGACACGTAAAAATCAAGTATAGCTACAGAAAATTAGGCAAATATCAGGACTACATTACCCATACGTTACCATGAGATCATGCGCACCTGAGTCACTTTAATGTGTAATGAGCACTGGAATTTAACTTCTGTCTTTGGAGTGTTCGATAGGTGTGTTCGACTGCGGTTGCAGCTGGATGTAACCCATCGGCGAGAGTTGCTGCGTGCAGTTGGGAGAGTGGTTGAAAACAGAGCAATCGAGTTGGACACTTTCTGCTTCCTGTAGTGACGTTCCCACGATGTTTGTTCCTTTATTGCAGATGAAGTGGATTACAATGAATATTTCTTAGATAAACAGACGTCTTAATTTTACATGTAGCAAGCAGAAACAGTTAATATAGTGCCTATATGTACAACAAAAAGTTCAACATAAGGCTGTATTATTGTATTTAAAAAACAATAAATTGGGGTCTATATTTTTAAAAGAGTTTTATTTTGATAAACAGGACACAGTATAGCATTAACATGAAATAGGTTTTACTGTTAAAAAATACGGATTTGCAAGCCTTAGCGGAACTGAAGGTGTTAGAATAAACATGAAAAGCATGTTGTTGTCGTCATCGGTGAGTCTGGCGAGTCAAACGTGAAATAACCGCGGCGTCATCAGAGCTCGTGCAGCTGTTCTGGAGAAGCTGTGCTGCATGAGGGTCCGGCTGCTCTCCTATCGCTTTCATGGTACTTTGATGTCATACGTCACAATGGCGTGGTTTCAGCGCCGTCTCAAGTCAGACAAAAATTCTAACCAGCATGCATTGCTTCAAGTCCGCAGCGCTGCATGAAATCCAATCCATGGCAGCAAGTTGTAGCTAAGCTAACAATTGACATACCCTGACTGAGATTTCATAAATATAGACTAGACTACTTACTAGTGTAGGTGATTTTTATTATTATTATTTAAATAATTTTTTCATTATTATTATTATTATTCCTACAGTAGTGACAAACAACATTAAAACCTATGCTATCAGAGACATTTGACTGAAATATAGCTTTTTAATTGTCTAACATTTTTTTCAGACACATCAGTAGCATGGACATGGTTCATGTCTGGGTTGTTAGTTTATTTGTATTTATTTATTTATTTATTTTTATTTTTTAAGCATTTATTTATTCATTTTCATATGATTCATTTACATGTGATTCATTTACATATGATTCATTTTCATGTGATTCATATTCATGTAATTCATTTTCATGTGATTCATTTACCTTTTCTCCCCTCCCTTCCCCAAATATTTCATTGAGAAATAATAATAATAATAATAATAATAATAATTTGTTTATTTGTATTTGCCCAGTAGACAAGTATAGAGGGAATACAAACCCTACATCTGCTTGAGTTTTGTAAAACAAAAGTTTTCATTTGGTGTGTACAGTATGTTTAAATGTAATGGTAGTGGGATGCACCTCAATGTTGGAACTTTAGAATGAGCTTCTGAATCCTGCCTCCTGGTGCACTACACACAATCTGACGTATTTACTAGATTGATTATTTAGTATAAATGGATGAGAGATGATAAGCTGATATATTTTATTGTACTGACAGACTGACTACACTGTGTAAGCAAATGCTAGACCATTTGCTAGACCATAGGACCATGGTGTAAACCATTTAAGTAAGATTTAATTCAATTCAATTCAGTTTTATTTGTATAACGCTTTTTACAACAGACATTGTCTCAAAGTAGCTTTACAGAAATAGAAACACGGTATACAGATATTAAAGGTGTGAATTTATGCCAACTGAGCAAGCCACTGAGTGGCGACGGTGGCGAGGAAAAACTCCCTAAGATGTTTTAAGAGAAAGAACCTTGAGAGGAACCCGACTCAGAAGGGAACCCATCCTCATCTGGGTAACAACAGATAGTGTGAAAAAGTTCATTATGGATTTATATGAAGTCTGTATGGCCTTAGGAGCAGCCGTAGTCCCAGCAGTCTGGAATTCGAGAAGTTTTGAGCTCCATCCAGAGGCAGAAAGGATTTGAATCTCTAGAATCTCCATAAATTTGTGTGGGGCTCGGCAAAATAAAAAAAAATAAAAAAACAACCTCTAATTATCATTTGCTAATCCTACCTGATGAGCAACATTCAGTACATTTACATAGACAACAATAATCCGATATTAACCCGATTAAGACGATAGTCTGATTAAGAAACTACCATGTAAACAGCAACTTTAAATGACCTTAATCCAACTAAAGTCATACTCGAAGTAAACACAAACCGAATTAAGACATGTGGAGTATTCCTGTTTTAGTCGCGCTACTGAAGTGCGTAGACATGTACACACCTTAATCACACTATTAACGTTGTGTGGGAACTTTCACCGCATTGTGCGACAGGACACGTTGTGCGAGAACACGGCTGCGCCCAAAACCGTGTACATACCTGCAATAAAGTAGGTGAAATACATGTATCTCAACTGCTATATAGTAGGTAAGTATGCGGTTTGGGACGCAGCTGACGGCTTCAAGCAGTCGTCTATTTGCACATATAGCATAACAAATAATTACCTGCACTCGAAGCGTTTGTAAAAATAAAAAATAAAAACACCCAGAACTGTATATGGTACCATAATGAACTGTATGTCGATGCGAGGGACGTTGGAGGGCATGGCGTGGTGATGTAATGACGTGTGCTGTTAATTGATCTATGTTCTATAACATGTCAAACAGGAACATGAAAGGAATACTCTAAACGCGACTCATGTAACCACCATAATCAGAATATTGTCTTATTCAAAATAAGGTCAGTAATTAGATTATTGCTGTCCATGTAAACGTAGTCATTGTGGCACAACAACACTGGAGCAGCATTGCTTCCTTACAGCTTCAGAGTTTATTTGATCCAGAGCATTGGTTACTGTCTCTGTGAAGTCTCTGTACATGCTCCCCCCATGTCCATGATAGTTTCCATCAGCTTCCCTGGTTTCCTGCCACTGACGTTTAGTTAAAATTGCCCCTAGGTGAGAGTGAATGTGCAACTGTCTATATGATGCCCCGTCCTTGTATTCACCAGGATAAGCTACTGATCCACTACATCCCTGACTAGGATAAAGCAGTTTTGATGCTTGAGGCTGATATCTATGCATGTCCTTTATAAGTTTTAGATCTTGTTTGGCTCTGGCTAACAGTGGAATAATTTTCACACTGGCACAGTGTAACCAGCGCATTTCCCTTGTTTTGACAGAGCTTGTCAGATAAAAGCAATTTGACAAAAACTAGTGGACTAGCATGAGAATGTTTTTCATAGAGACTACTAAACACTGATCTGGATAAGATGTCTGCTAACTGCTGTAAATGTTAATGTAAACTCAACTACATGCATTTAATGTTATTGATCCATATTATTCAGAAAAAAACAAGATACCGTTTAGCCGGAAACAGACCATAAAGTGAAACTGAATTAATGTTTATTTTGCTCATTATTAGACGGCTTTCACCTTGCTTGTTGTTGTTTGGGAGAATGATGGCTTTCCAAGAACAGCTAAAGAATGGCCATGTTGATTAACAGTCGAGTGTACGAGATGCTCGCTCAATGCGTTAAGCACCTTCATTTATTTATTTTCATGCAGGTACATAGAAACATAATGACTGCAGGAACACAATTTATACAGTAAAGGGGATAGAAATGAGGCGGAAATTAGTGAACTAGTATGAGGATATGTTTTGTACAGAGACTAAAAAGCATGTCTGTAAGTTGCTCTGAATAAGTGCGTCTGCTAAATGCTGTACATGTAAACCCAACTACACTCTCACTTAAATCTTTCTAGCCATATTATCCAGAAAATGCTACAATTTAGTCAGAAACAGATCATAAAGTGAGAGAGATTGGACATTTTTATAGTTATTTTGCCTATAATTAAACTGGTTTCAGACAGCTTGCCGGTAAAGATAGAGTACTGGCTTTCAAAATCAAGCAGCAGCCCTCTTACCTCACTCTCTAAATCAACACCAATAATGTCCCCTGTCTCACACACACAGCCAATGCCCCTTATAAACTTCAGTGCCTCGAATCTCATCACCATCAGATAGAAGAAGATACTCATACACAAAACAAGCAATGAGTGTGTGAAAGAAAAACACCTAAGACATGTTTATGTGATATAACATTCTACCACAGATGAAATTCACAGCTCCTCAATTCACAGTGTTATCCATTGATATAGCGAAGTATTACCACACGGACTACATTTACATACACATCAATTTTCCAATATTAAGCGGACTTTGGCAATATTCTAATTACTAATGAGTCACGTAACCGCCATAATCTGATTGCCTGATTCAGACTGACAATATTCTGATTCCCACCCCTGGAATATGCCTGTTTTAATGGGAAATTCATTGCTTGTAAACACCTTATTCAGAAAATCCACTGAAAGGAGATATATGCGCATATTTGCAAGGAGTTGTGGGTACTAATAGATGCTTAGCTGTAGGCTAGGTATTTAGGAATGGTAACTCTGGCATACTTACAGCAACCATGTATACAGAAAAATTCCAATGCCTGTACACATATAAGCATCGTATTTGTAACATGGGTGTAACTCGAATATAGACCGTAAATGGAATTTGATTTACATGTAAGCGTACTCAATAATATGAAGGCCAGTTCTGTTAAATGGCACTGTAAGAGGTTTTTAAATTTGTGTGAGAGGTCAGATATGAAGCTTGTGGGATAAAGAACAGTCACATTGATTAACATGCAAATTAAGCGTAATAGATGCTGACTCGACACATTTAGATGTTTCATTTATTCATCTTTAATTAACTGGTTTAATCCAGTCAGAACAGGCTTAAATGACTAATTTTGGGAAACAGGTTCCTTAGAAAATATGGCCAGCTGATACAAACAAAAATAATAACTACAGGAGGTGTCACTTTCATCATTCACCACCATGTTGCCAGAAGGCACCCTCCCACGTATTTTGAACTTCTTATTCTGTTATCCCACTCATTTCCTGTGTTTGTGCACACGTGATTTTAGTTTCTCCCTTAATTAGTGTCTGTAAAACTTCCGTGTTCCCTTTCAAAGGGAATTCAACGTTGCAGGAGCTTCACGCTGTGGGAAGCACCCTCACGCATGACCGGTATCTAAAGTCTGTGTGAAATCATGCCTATGTCTAGGCCTACTGGGGTCAGGTGACATGGCATTTCATGGCACTTGTGTGGCGTTGCGTGATTATAAAATAACGCCTGTAAACCAAGTCATCAGCCTTAATAACTTAAGCAAAGATCACATGTTGACCGTTGGTGTCAAGGCTTGCAAAAAAAAAAAAAAACCTCTTCACTTCCTCTCTATTTGTTAAAAAATCTCTTTACTTTTCTGTCCCTTCTGTATGAGTCAGAGAGAGTTCAGGAAGTATTTTACGCCTTGCTCCCGTTTTATTACAGCTTTGTATGGACACCCTTTCTGTGCCAAGTGTCTGGGGTGGACGTTGGCCTGGTTTTGACTTTGAGTTTGGTTATCCCTATATCTGTTCTGTGTATTCTCTGTGAGGGGTGTACTCGCTTTTGTGAGATACTTTATATATATAAACACAGTATCTCACAAAAGTGAATTTTTGTAAATATTTGATGATATCTTTTGATGTGACAACACTGAAGAAATGACACTTTGCTACAATGTAAAGTAGTGAGTGTACAGCTTGTGTAACAGTGTAAATGTGCTGTCCCTCAAAATAACTCAACACAGACATTAATGTCTAAACCACTGGCAACAAAAGTGAGTACACCCCTAAATGAAAATGTCCAAATTGGGGCCAATTATCCATTTTCCCTCACCGGTGTCATGTGATTTCTTAGTTTTACAAGGTCTCAGGTGTGTTAAATTTGGACATTTTCACTTAGGGGTGTATTCACTTTTTTGCCAGCAGTTTAGACATTAATGGCTGTGTGTTGAGTTATTTTGAGGGTGTATTTTTAAGAAGCTTTACAGATCTTTATTGGAAAGGGTTTAAACAATGTTTTCATGCTTGTTCATGCCTAGGGTGTGTGTTCCCCTGTATGAAAATGCCATAGCCCTGCTGCATGGAGACTGCAGATGTGGCCAGAACAATAGGCTGAAATGTCTTAATGCTTAAGGCAGTGCTACAGGGAGACAGGAAGGACAACTGATCGTCGTTGCAGTAGAATATTACATGTAACCATGTGTCTGCCCCAGACATGATCAAGAATTTGCAAATGCCTTGGTGGAAATGTGGAGTAACATCTCACAGCAAAAACTGAATCTGGTGCAGTCCATGAGGATGAGATGCATTGTAGTACTTAAAGAAGCTGGTGGACACCAAATACTGACTGTTACTTTTAATATTGACCCCCTCTTTGTTCAGGGACTCATTATTCCATTTCTATTCATAAAAAGTCTGTGAAACTTCTTCAGATTATGTTTCAGTTGTTGACTGTTTATGTTAATACAAATATTTACACATGTTAAGAAATTTGTTGGAAATAAAAAATGTGAGAGGACTTCTTTTTTTGCTAAGTATATCCATCTATCCATCCATTCATCCGTTCATCCATTTTCTATACTGCTTATCCAACATGGTCACCGGGAACCTGAAGCCTATCCCAGGGAGTATGGGGCACAAGGTGGGGTACACCCTGGATGGGCTGCCAACCCATTGCAGGGCACAATTACACACAAATTCATACACTACAGACACTTTGGCCATGCCACTCAGCTACCATGCATGTCTTTGGACTGGGGAGGAACTGGAGTACCCAGAGGAAACTCCCGCTGCACAGGGAGAACATGCAAACTCTGCACACACAGGGCCCTGGTGATAACTGAACCCCCAAACCTGGAGATGTGAGACCAAGGCTTTCCTTTTCTAGGAGTCTCTGATATTTGAATTCAATGCATGTATGCATGTATGGTTTATTTTCCCCTACTTTACACATTTTAAAAATAAAAAAACTCTTGCAACACTATTTTTGCATTGATTTTTTTTGAGTGTGTGTGTGTGTATATATATATATACATTTTCATATGTCACTATGTCATGTGCAAGCAAACAGAGATATAATTAAATAAAAAAGGAACTTTTTTTTTATGAACTTTCTTATTGTTTTTGATGTACCTAAAAAAAATTATGACCTGACCTTTAGTAACATTAATTTTCACAGACAATCATCATTCTGAATCTGATCTTTAGGCTGCAGAAATCACAATGGTAAATGAATCATCTTGCATTGACAGAATCCTGTATTTTAGGAATTGGCCCAAATTGCATTGTTATTAAGGTACAGGCACCAAATGGATGGGTATGCTAAAGTGATTAAAAGATATAAAGGATGCGATCCTCTATAAATCCTAGTAATAAATCAACGTGCAAATTATCATCATGCGTTTTTACACACACAACCCTTAAGTAAATCAGGGCTGGTGTGTACTTGTTTCACCTAATTATTTTTCTAACTTTACATCACTGTCGCTTGCAGTAGCCAAATTGTGAGATTTGTAAGACATGGATGGTACTCGCATCCATTTCCCTCAGCAATCACATGCAGCTAATTAGCAAAAATTTTTTGATAATCATCCCAAATGGTTGGTTTATTTAGCCTGCTGTTTGTATCAGTGAGTAATAAATATTGCAGTGTTTGTGTGCTGTCCTCTCCCACAGTTTAATCTGCTATTAACACTGCCTGCACTTAGTATACTGTACATAGCTGTACATTATTATTTATTGTATTACATTGTATAATATTTTTGTCTGTTAATCTTATGGTTACTCACCGTGAAGATATATTGAGACATATCAGATACATTTCTGTGGAGTAAAACACAATTGAACTGATGAACAGTAGCTGAAGAGTGGGATATGTGCAGACTTTAGTTTGTTTGATTTTGGATCATATCTGCTATATTAAATCAGGGTTAAATGCAGCGATTTTGTGAGGTGGGGACTCAACGCCATAGCAACCAGATGATGCACTGTTGCCATAGCCACAGCTGCTGAAGTGCAGTCGCCAACTATTGTACGTGCTTCTGGTGTTATATATAAATACAGACAGAAAGAGGGAGGTAAATAGAGAGAGATAGAAAAAGAGGGAATAAAATGGAGAGAGAGAGAGAGAGAATGCAGTACAGGAATGCAGAAACAGAAAGATAGAGACAAATGGGAATCAAAAAACAGGAGAAAACCTACAGTAAGAGGTAGAAAGAGAGAGAAAAAAAGAGGGACAAAAATCTTGAGATTGACAGAGAAAGGGAGAGAAGTAGATATAGAGCCAGAAATGGGGAGAAATGGAGAGAGAGATGGAAGGATGGATAGAAATAGAGATCTAGAAAGAGGGAGACAAATAGAGAGATGGAACATGACAGAGAGAGGCAGACAGAGCGAAAGACAGAGACAAATGGAGAGAGAGAGAGATAGAACAAAACGGAGAGAAACAGAGAGACAAAAAGAGGTAGAGAAAGATGTAAAGAAATAGAGGAAGTCTGAATGAGGTATAGAAACTGAAAGAGAGACAGTTTCCTTTCAAAGGTGTTGCATGAACTGCACGCTGTGGGAATGAGTACACCCACTCTGTCATATTGAGCGTATGGCCTTTTTAAAGGGTCCGAGCCTGAGGGTCACTGCAAGAAACTCAAGCCCAGGGTGGAATCCATGTACCATGTCCATGTCCTGTAAGGGTACCCCTTTGGATAAAGCCTTTGAGGAGGCGGCACTCCTAGTGGAATGAGCCCTTATACCTAGAGACATAGTAAGACCACGTGATGGAGATTGTCTCCACTATCCAATTAGAGATGCGCTGGTTTGACCCAGCATCATCTCTACTGTCACCGCCAAAGCAGACCAGCAAGTGCTCTGACTTACACCACTGGCCGGATTGGTGGACATAAGTACAGAGAGCCCTTACTGGACACAGTAGGAGCATTTTCCCTTGTTCCGGTGTGAGTAACAGAGGAGGGCAGAAAGACCGCAACACTACTGGCTGCGTAACAGATGTACGCACTTTAGGAATATAGTCCGGCAAAATAATTTTCCCATATATGGTGCTCTAGTGTTCAACATGAGACCTGAATCTATCAGCTGGTGCCCTTCAAGGGCCAGACCCACAATTTCTATAGTTTCAGAGGAGGGTGATAAATCAACCCTCTGGCTTGAGACAGTAGATCCCTGCGATGCCCAGACCCATCTTTATCTTGCTTAATGTTGATAGAATTGACCCTATGTGTGTTGAGGATAGATACACCCTCATTGTAGTGGAATCCCATATAACCACTAGAAAAGTTGTCCTCTTTACTGGAGAAAGCTAGCCCGAAAGGAAGAACCCGATATTGGTATGCTTTGGTCCAAACATGAACCTCAAGAACTTCTTGTGAATAGGCAGTATTGCTATGTGGAAGTATACGTCTTTTAGATCTATTGTCACAAACCAGTCTTCAAACTGACTCTCTGGAACGCTAAGATTGATTGCCTACCTCTTGAACCTGTATGTCTGATGAGTACGGTTCAGATGACGCAGATCTAAAATTGGCCACATACTCCCATCTTTTTTGTAGACCAGGAAGTAACAAGAGGGATCTTATTTCCTTTGCTAATTTCAGGCTCTGCTCTGTGCTGACTACTGTGGTAACTTCTGAACTGGGGAGGTCAAGCTCTGAACTGGATTTGGTAACCTTTTTCTATGGTGGACAGAACCCATGGTGACACATTTGGCACTAATTTCTGCCAGATGGTCTTTAGTGACATTAACTTTTCCACATTCGGTCAGAGGGAAAGCATCAGATTTTCATTTCCCTGTGACCGCTCGCTGACCAGAGGGGAATGAAAACTTGGGACGCTATTGGTTCAGGGGGGGCCTAAAGTAGTATTGGGGGCTAACTGCCCTAACAACTTCACATTCCCTGGTTGGAAGGTTCAGTAGGGGCATCCAGCAGGGACACCTTATCGTTATCCTCCATTCTTGAGCCAGCCATAGGTGCCTCTCCTTAACAACTGAAAAGACAAATCCATGACGTGGTGAAGCTAAGCCACTGCCTCGGGCCCAATTCCTTTTCCGCTGTCAAGCTCACTCAGCAGGTCTGCTTGGTAGGCCTGTAACACTGCCATTGTATGCAGTCACCCACAAGTGAGACTCGCCACCGCATAAGTTTGCCAACCAACACCGAAGTGGCCTTACACGGCTCCACTAAATTCCCTGCTGTCAATGGAGAGAGGTAAACTTCAAGCCCCGTCTCCACCTTTGGCATAGCCAAATACCTGTACTGTTCACTCACCATGATGGCTGAATAATTGGACATCGCGGTGTTATAAATATGGCTGGTGTATGATTTTCCCCAGAATTGTCATATTTCATCATACACTTCTGGAAAAAAGGGGAGTTATCTGCAGTGTGAGGGAGTTTTAATTTCACTGGGGAGAAAGCACTCGTCCAGCCTGATACGAGTCACTTCCTCTTCCCTGGGCCAGTCTAAGTTCAACTTTTATACAGCCCAAGTGATCACTTCAAGCAGCTCTATATATGATTGAGAGCTGCTCACCATTTTTGTTGCAAGTCCTGTATATATCCTGGGTAAAGACATCAGGGGAGATAATGATAATTTTTTCACATCACCTTTTCAAAGAACTAATGTTTAGGTAAGTTTATTTGGATTTACCCATTGAAGTGCTCAGCAGGCTGCCCCGTTGTAGATAAAATGTGATACTTTACATTGGAGAAAATGTCATGAAGTGCCCTGATGCCTGCAGTTCAAAGGGAAAAACATGATGAAATGCCCTCTAGGGTGCACTTCCAGTGGAGAATGCATGATGCAGTGCATTATACACTCTCCTGTATGTGAGAAAATGAATGGCAGTGCTTTCTATGTGCCCCGACATGCAAAAAAAAATTATGAAATGCCCTTTAGAGTGCCCTTGCATTGGAAAAAAAAAACGTGATTAACTACTCTAATGGGTGCCTTTCAAAAAAAAACAAAAACATGAAGAAATGGCCTTGAGATGCAAGAGAATATAATGAGGTGCCCTATAGACTGCCTTTTCAGTAGAGAGTTTGTGATGCAATGCCCCACAGGGTTCCCCTACATGAGAGGAAACATGACAAATGAGATGCAGTGGCCTATAGTTTCACCGACATGCAATAAAATAAGATGAAGTGCCATCTAGGTGCTGCTATGTGAAAACGTGCCCTCTTTGGGCATCAATGTGTGTTGGATATTGCCCTTTTAAAATTTTCCCTTGTGCCCCTCAGGCAGCCCGATCCAGTCTATACAGTGGGGGAAATAAGTATTAAATGCATATATATATTTTTCAGTAAATATATTTCTAATGAGGCTATTGACATGACATTTTCACCAGACATCAGTATTAACTCAAGAAATCCACACATATAAAGAATTCACAACAATAAAGTCCACAAATTGAAGTTACGTGTAATAAAGAGGAATGAGATGGGAAAAAAGTATTGAACACGCCAACTGAAATTTATTAAACACAGTGGAGAATCCTTTGTTTGTAATGGCAGCTTCAAGACACTTCCTGTATGAAGAAGTTAATGGATCGCAGTATTCAGGTGTGATTTTGGTCCATTCTTCTAAACATATTGTCTTTAAATCATGTTCAATTCGATTCGAGTCAGGTGATTGACGGGGCCATTCTAATGCCTTGATTTATTTTCTCTGAAACCAATTGAGAGTTTCCTTTGCTGTATGCTTTGGATTGTTGTCCTGCTGGAAGATCCACCCACGTCTTATCTTCATCATCCTGGTGGATGGCAGCAGATTCTTCTCTAGAATCTCTCGGTAAAGTGCTCCAGTCATCGTTCCTTCAATTATATGAAGTACCACACGATGAAAAACAGCCCCACACCATGATGCTTCCAACTCCAAACTTCACTGTTGGTATAATGTTTTAATTGTGATGTGCAGTGCCATTTCTTCTCCAAACATGGTGTGTAGTATGACAGCCAAAAAGTTCTGACTAGACTACACTCTCCCAGTATTTCATAGGCTTGTCCAAATGAGTTGTAGCAAACTTAAACGAGCTTCGACATGACTTTTCTTTAGTAATGGAGTCTTGCGGGGTGAGCGTGAGCAGTGGAGTGCATTGTCTATTGTTTTCTCTGTGATGATGGCACCTGCTGCCTCCAAGTGTTTCTGGAGCTCTTTCTGAATACTCCTTGGCTCATGGGCTACTCTTCTGACTATTGTTCTGACTCCCTGGTCATCTTGCAAGGAGCTCTTGTGAGTGGCCGGAGTGATACACTTGCGAATAATGACCCCATAGTGGTGCTTAGTGGAGGATTCAGAAGTTTTGAAATATGTCTGTATCCAATTCAATCAATATGTTTCACAACAAAAAGGTTACGAAGGTTTTGGGAGAACTATGTGACACCTTGGTAATGAAAAGCCCTTTTAAAGACCATCAATTTACTAACCCAGCTGATATTATACAGATAGAAAGTATAATTACTTATGGATTTCAGCTGGTTCCTTGTCTAACCTTGCCTTGGAGAACTGCTTTTTCATAGCCTGTTCAATACTTTTCCCCCCACTGTATGTACATAGCTGGTGAGTGCACTCTATCCAGTGTTTACCACTGCTTAATTTTCATGTTGTATATTTTGTCCTGATCCATGATCTAAGCACCAATTCAAATTCCTCACATGTGAGTACATGGCCTATAAAGTTGATTCTGACTCTAATAAGAAAATCTGGAAGCCTGACAGATGGATGGAAAGAAAAGGAAAGAGGGAGAAGGAGCCGAGGACATATAGTAGAGAGGTGGAGGCATGGCAAGGAGGAATATAGGGATGAAGAAGAAAGAAAATGGAGAGGGGAACAGGAGTGATAGAAGAGAAAAGATGAGAGAGAGAGAGGGGGGGTGTGCAGTGCAGGAGCATGTTTGAAATGAAGTGCATTAGAAATTCTGTTTGTGTGGTTTTTGACAGTGTTTTCTTGCCTCTGCTCTTTTCCCAGGACAACACACAGCTTTTCTCCATCCTCCTGTTTTTAGTGCTCTTTCACTCCCTGTAGTGCTCGCTGTGGTCCAAAACACTAAACACACACTTCAGACACAGTACCCAAATGCACAAACCCAGCCAACTGTAAATCACATGCTTTTATAGATAGATTGTTAAAAAAGTCTTCATAGAAAAAAATCTGTGAAAATTTTTTTTTTGTTCATGTATGTCCTGTTTTCATTAATATTAACATTTTTAGTTCTACTTATGGGGTTAGAATTGTTTCATAATTAAAAAAAACATAGATTACGATCCACAAAGAAATTAAATTCAGTTTTATTTGTATAGTGCTTTTCACAATGAACACTGTCACAAAGCAGCTTTACAGAAATATATGTTTCAGATGTAAATTTTAAATTGATCTCTAATGAGCAAGCCAGATGGCGAGGAAAAACTCCCTGAGAAGATATGAGGAAGAAACCTTGAGAGGAACCAGACTCAAAAAGGGAACCCATCCTAAACTGGGTGACATCGGATAGTGCAATTACAAATTATTCCCTTCTGTAACTGTGTGCTATACCATATAACAAAGAGTGCAACTGTGTTATCAGGAAATTCACCACAGTCTCAACATGAAGTCATGAAGAAATGTAGCGAGTTTCACAAAAATGAAACAAATTCACAAATAAATAGAATGAAATCCACAAAAATATGTTAGGAGTTTCACAAAAATATATAAAAATTAATAAATAAATAAAAAATTATGTCGCAAACACACCTCTGCTTGGCATTTATTTGTGGGGGGAAAAAAAAAATCAAATCTCATTTTATTTATTTGTGAATTTAATACATTTTTGTGAAACTCTTAACATATATTCATGAACATCATTCTATTTATTTGTGAATTTGTTGCATAATTGTGAATCTCGCTACATTTATTTATTTGTGGCATGTCATCAATTTATTTGGAATTATGAAGCAATTCTAACCCCATATATGCTTCACGATACAGGATTAAGCGAAATACACTAGAACATGAAAATCACTAAAAAGGAAGGACTAGATCAGAGACGATTACTTTAAGATTATATGTGAAGCCTAATGCGTCAATTAAATGGTTTATAAAAGTGTCTATATTATTCATCAATTGGTGGAATTCCGAATTTTAGCAAATCAAAAATATCTCCGTGTTCATTCATTTAACTCAAACTGTTCTCAGTGAACAGCACAGATTGTGTGACAATCTCCAAACACGGCGCTAATAGACACTCAGAGAAGCTTGTGTGTCTCTGGGACCCTACTGCAGATTCAACTACACTGTGTTTCAATGTGATGAAATAATAACACTCATTGGATAACAGGCTTTTAACGTAATTTTGAGCCCCACCCGGACGCCGTGCATCTCTGTGGGTGAATGAAAATGGGGCGAGTGTGGGCGGGTCTCAACATTTATTGGAAGCCCGCCTCCTCCTTATGATGATTGGTAGAACTCTCAAAGAGTCGGAACTTTGTAACCAACTGCCAGTCACTGAAAGAGGAACGAACATGATTGATGTCTCAAAATTAAACATATAATAGTGCAATAGTATGTCATTTGTAAATACTGTAAATAAACTCTAAGTCTAAAGTTGTTTGATTATTTGCATTCACTTCTGAAATGTGTTGTTTAAGTCTAACTAGCTGTCACTTCCAACTTCAGCTAGCAGCTTAGCTGAATTTTGAGATGAAATGGCAGGCACTGCTAGTGTTGACCTGATTTTAGAAAAGTCTTTTGATGCTCATACTTATTGCGAGAGACTGAACATTAAAACAAGAGGGCAGACCAATGCAAAAACAATTAGCAAAAAGGTTCCTTTTAGCTGCCTTGGTACAGTAAAATCGATTGGGTATTTATTATTAGCCTGATTATGTGGAGCACCTAAATCCCCGTGAATGAGCTGTTGTTATAATAACGTCAACATGTCAGAACAATACAAACCTATTGTTCATTTTACATATGCAATATGTAACCGACAGTTGTGTTTATACTATAACAACTGCCACTGGAATAGTTTATATACAGTGGCAAGAAAAAGTTTGTGAACCTTTGGGAATGTCATGGTTGTCTCCACAAATTTGTCATAAAATTTTATCTGATCTTCATCTAAGTCAGGGGTATTGACAAATATAATGTGTCTAAAATAATAACACACACACAAAAAAATTCTGATGCCTCATGTCTTTATTGAACACACTCATTCAACATTCAAATTGGCAGTGGAAAAAGTAAGTAAACCTTAGAATTAATAACTGGTTGACCCCGCCCCTTGGCAGCAATAACCTCAACCAGGCACTTCCTGTAGCTGTGGATCAGACCTGCACATCGTTCAGGAGGAGTTTTAGCCCATTCTTCCCAGCAGAACTGCTTTAGTTCAGTCATATTCTTTGGACGTGTTTGGCTTTCTTCAAGTCATTCCATAGCATCTCTATTGGGTTGAGGTCTGATCTCTGACTCGGACACTCCAAAAGGTGGATTTTGTTTTTCTGAAGCCATTCTGTTGTGGACTTGCTCCGGTGTTTTGGGTCGTTGTCCTGTTGCATCACCCAACTTCTACACAGTTTCAGCAGACGTACAGACATTCTCACATTATCCTGAAGAATTGTCTGATACACTTGGGAATTCTTCTTCCCCTCAATGATTGAACATGGCCAGGCCCTGATGCAGCAAAGCAGGCCCAAATCATGAAGTTTCCTCCACCATACTTTATGGTTGGGATGATGTTTTCATGATGATATGCCGTGCCCTTTCTACACCAGATGTAGTGATGTGTGGTTTTTCCAAATAGTTCAATCTTAGTTTCATCATTACACAGAACATTTTGCCCGTACCGCTGTGGAGTGTCAATGTGCTCTTTTACAGACTTCAGGCATGCAGCAATGTTCTTTTTAGTAAGCAGTGGCTTCCTTCATGGTGTCCTGCTGTAGATACCCTGCTTGTTCAATGTTGTGCGTATTGTAGACTCATGAACAGAGATGTTAGACAGTTCCAATGATGCCTTCAAATCTTTGGCTGTGATTCAGGGTTGTTTCTTTACCTCATTGATGAGTCTTCGATGTGTTCTTGGTGTCATTTTGACTGGGCACACAATTCTTGGTAGAGTAGCAACAGTCCCAAAGTGTCTCCATTTGTAGAATGTTTGCCTAACTGTAGACTGGTGAAGTTCTAAAGTCTGTGAAATCACTTTGTGACCCTTGCCAGCTTTATGTAAATCAACTATTCTTGATCGTAGATTCTCTGAAAGCTCTTTTTGGCGAGGCATGGCTCACATAAGTGTGTGCTTCTTGTACAGAGCAAACTCCAAAAGTTTGAGCGGTTTTCATCAGTCAAAGTCGCTGTAGTCCACACCTCCACACTCCCTTTCTTAACCAGACTCCAGGTGTGAAAAAAAGAAGCTTTTTTGAGGTCATTAACTCAAGGGTTCACATACTTTTCCTCAAGCACTTTGAGGTTTTTTGGTTGTTCTCAATAAAGATATGAAAGATAAGATTTTTTTGTGTTATTAATTCAGGCACATTATATTTGTCAATACCCCTGACTTAGATGAAGATCAGATAAAATTTTATGACAAATTTATTCAGAAAACCATGAAATTCCAAAAGGTTCACATACTTTTCTTGCCACTGTAGTTTATAGACTCCAGGCACCCCATAACTCTGTGTAGGATAAGTGGTAGGGAAATGGATGTTTATTCCAAAATAACAAACAGTTCTCAGTTAACTTGGGGAAAAAAATGAAACTGTAAAAGCTTAGATTTGGATCAGTTCATTTTTTTGTTGTTGTCTTACAGTTAATACTCTCACTGTCTCTGTGCCTTTACCTTTCCATTTTACTGCGGTACTCTCCATGAGCGCTGGATTTTAATAGAACACTAATTTAGAGTGCCATTATACTCAGTACAAACAATTCATGAGTCCTTAAATCAAAAGATTAAGGATTTGTTGGAACACATTTGATGATTTATTTCTTATATATTTGTTAAAACATGCTTGAGCATAGGACTGGGCAAGTTGATGTCAATTATACCACAATATGCTCTTTCTAAGAATATTGCATTATCATGATATCTTTTTACAATAAATTTTATTACAAACTGACTGGAAACCCCTGATTTAATTGTAAACTGCTAACATTTTCACAGAATTTTGAAGACATTACACAAAGTTTTTAAAAAATGCATCACTACAATATTGCTGGAAAATTGGTTGTAAACGTATATATCGTGATCCATATCATGTATCATAATATATCATGTTAATAAATTTCTCAGAAATCATGACTAATGACTCTCCACACCTACAAAACATTGATCAGTGATGGTCCATTGTGTGCAGTATGTGATACTGTAATCTTATTACACTGTTGTTGAACAGCTAGAACATTTATCAACATAAAAGGCCCTTTTGTGTATGTGTGTGTGTGTGTGTGTGTGTGTGTGTGTGTGTGTGTGGTGTAATATGTCATTCTCTGCAGTTATAGGGAAATCATGATTAAATATGTCAGTGTCTGGGCATGTGTGTGTGAGTGTGTGTGTCTGTCCGTGAGTGTGTGTATTTGTTTGCGCACACACACACACATATGTGCGCTATCTCTCCAAAGTAAACACCAGGCTCAATAAGAATCATAAATAGCAGTGTGAATAAGTAATAGCGCTCACACATAAACCCACACTGCTGCATCGGGTGAACTCCAGGTGTGTGTGAGTGTGTGTGTGTGTGTGTGTGTGTGTGTGTTCCTCTCTTTCTCAAAAGAGAGAGATTGTGAAGGAGAAGGATGAGGCAAGCTGACACACACACACACACACACACACACACACGCACACATGCGTGTGACACACACACACACACACACACACACACACACACACACACACACACACACACACACACACACACACACACACACACACACACACACACACACACAAACACACACACACACACACACACTCTCTCTCTGCAAAAAAGCCTTATCATGTTTCTTTCTCTCTATCTATGTCACATCCTTTTACACACACACACACACACACACACACACTCACACACCCTTGGACAAATTTATTTTCTGTCTGTGTTAGAAACCACATATGAAACTGAAATCATTAATATATAAACATTAATATTAAATTGCTGTGGTATAGGAAGAATGAAACACTTTGAGACCTGCTGTCCTTGAATGGTAATGCAACACTCTCTGCCTTATTCTATTCCCTACAAAGAAAATAGTGCACAGTGAGTGATTTGAGGCATAGCTTTTGGGTCCTGTTGCTTCACACCCTGCTGCTGTACCCCACCCTAACAATTCCTCTTGCCTCTCACGTGTGCTGTGTGTGGAAAGAGCGTGCTCTCTTTAAATGTCACCTCTTGTTTCCCAGTGCTGTTTGGACATCGAAACCACCTGAAGAATATAAATGACTACAGTTATCCACTGCTCTTAGGCATCCTCACACAGCAGGGCTAGGAATGAACACACGCCGTCGATACACAAAATACTCACCAAAGATAATTACAGGCTGGTAATTAATGCAAGTCAGAGCTTAAGTGCTCCCTAACGAAAAGGCATAAAAACACTTACGCAGAGCCACTCAGCAGTCTGTGAGTCTTACTCAGCTGGTGCAGGACTGGGATGAGTGCTCAGAGGTGTGTCTATGCGTGTGAGTGTATGTACATAGACCGAAGAGTGATCCAGGAACTGGTTTTATACTGCATGTCTCTAGTGAAGTATAGATTGCTGTTGTAGCACAGCTCAGAATCTTGCACTGTTCAGTCTTGTGTAGTGTTTTTTTGGCTTTGCACAGATCGGCAGCTCAAATCCGATTTTCTAGCATATCCAATTTGGGGAGTAAGGACTTTCTTCAATTTTGAAGGCAGAAAAACCCACACGAAATTGCAGATTCAAAGCCCATTTAACTGTGGTTTGAAATCTGATTAGAATTTCTAGACTTGCAACTCAGTCAAATTGAATTTCATGTGACCCTTCCACCTCCCCCTTCCCCCGACCACCCAATATTTAGCATGCTACTTGACGTCGGACATTTACAAGAACAGCATAAATGAAACTCAGGGAAGGAAAGAATCATGAATGAATACATGGTCTGACGTGCTGCACTGTGACTGCACATGGCCAGTGGGTAAAACTTCATTCACAAATCTAACTAACTAGTTAAGTTTCTCCTGTTTTAATACTCAGGGTGTGTAACCCTGATTATATTGCTGTAACAACCAATTCATATGTGTGTGGGTTTGCAATAACTATAATTTGTTTTCTTGTCATTTTCAATACAGATAATCTTAAAATAGGATTTGATTCAAAAAAGGATTTGAGTCATAAATCAGATTTGCCATGCCATGTAAACAAAGCCATTGATTCACCCAAAATTAGCTAATGTATGTTGCTTGTATCATAATTATTATATTATTAGCTTCTAATTCCCAAGTTTATTTCCTAGTTATAACTCCTAGCGCACTACTTCTTAGCTTTTAGAGCTCCCAGTCCTCTAGTTCATCATTTTCAGTTATAGCTCCTAGTCCCACAGGTTCTTCATTTCATCGGTACAGTTTCTAGTCCCCCCAGTTCTTAGTTTCTTAGCTGTTACTCCTAGTCTCCTTACTCCTGGTCACAGTCCCCTAGTCTTTAGTTCCTTAGTCCTCTAGTTCATAATTTTTGTTCTAGCGCCTAGTGCACTACTTCTTAGCTTTTACTTATAGCTACTATTTCTTAGTTTCTTAGGTGTAAATCCTAGCCCCTAGTTCACAGTTTTGTTCTGTTTGTTTGTTTGATTTTTAATAGCTCATAGTGCCCTACTTCTTAGTGTCTCGTTTCTTAGATGTAGTCCCTAGTTCATTTTTCCTAGTTATAGCTCCCAGGACCCAAATTTTTTATTTATTTTTATTAATTTTTTTTAAGGGTTTTCAGATAGAGTTAGTAATTGTAGCTCAATTGCTAGTTGACTGGTTCTTAGTTTTCTGGTTGTAGCTGTCCTTACTTCATAGTTCACCAGTGTTGGGTAAGTTACTCAAAAAAAGGCAATCCACTACAGATTATTAATGACTACTTTAAAATTTTAATTTGATTACATTACTGATTACTGCATGTAAAAATTAATGAGATTAGTAATTACTTTACTTTTATGTTATTTTCAATGTATTATTTATAGCTCCTAGTAGCCCAGGTTTTCAGGGTTTTTATTTATTATTTTTATATATATAGTTCCTCATTCATCCTTAGTTCTTAGTTTCTCAACTGTAGCTGCTAGTTGACTGTTTCTTAGTTTTCTGGTTGTAGCTGCTAGTCCCCTAGCTCTTGGTTTCTTAATTTTAGCTCACAGTCCCCAGATCTTAGTTTCTTAGTTCTCTAGTTGATAGTTTTAGTTATAGCTCCCCTAGTACCCTAGTTCATAGTTTCTTTGATTCTTCAGTTATAGCTACTAGTCCACTGGTTCTTAGTTTTCTGGTTGTAGCTGCTAGTCCTGTAGTTTATATCCATCCATCCATCCATCTTCTACCGCTTACTCCTTTTCAGGGTCACGGGGAACCTGGAGTCTTTCCCAGGAAGCATCGGGCACAAGGTGGGGTACACCCTGGACAGGGTGATAATCCATCACAGGGCACAATCACATACACCTGTAGTTTATAGTTTAAAAAAAAGAAAAAAAGGTTGTAACTCTCAGTTCCCAAATTCGTATTTTTCTGGGTCTAGTTTCTAGTCCCCAGTTGTTTTTGATGGGCTGGTAATGAAACACATGACTCATCACTTTATGCACTACATTGTTTTTCAACTTGGTTGTCTGTGGATCAAATGAAATTCTACACAATCCTCAACTAAATCAGATGGAGAGTGATTGGAGTTTTAAACAGTCTCAACTCCCCACTAAAGAAGCTTGGGCAGGAGTTGGGGAAAAATAAGGAGGATTCAAAGAGGGGAAGGGTGTGGAAACATCATCACACGTGGAGATAGAGACAGGTGGGACTTTCTATTAAATTAACTAGGAAGAAAGCTGAGCTTCTGCCGTAGACTTTTAGTACCAAATTTACATCCTCCCTTGAGCATCCGATAGTACTTGGTATGGAGGCACCTCACAGTCCTGCATATGCATATGAGGAGTTGGGTGTGGAAATATATGCACTTCTTACAAGCAAAACTTGCTAAAGCATAGAAATGTGCGTACACATTGTTGATGCGCAAAATTATGTGTTCGCACCTTTGATAAATAAGCCATAATCTACACATATCCATCAGTAAACAGGAAGCCTGGAGAGGAAATCAGATCCTTGTCACTGTGATGCAAAAAAACCTCTTCCTGTACATTAACAACAGATGAGAACACACCTTCCCCGGTAATAACGATAATGATAATGATCATTATTTTATTGGTCACATATACATATATTGAGCACAGAGAATTTTTTTTCTTTGCATACTCCAGCCTGTCAGGGAGCTGGGCTGGGGGTAATAATAAATAGAACTATAGTAGAGAGGTTCAGCAGCTATAAATTCAATGGTGTTCATATCATCTACAACCTCTAAAACCTCAGGCTCCTTAACAAATTCTGTCTGAGCCTCAGTATCCTCAGATCACTCTCCCACTCCACCATTGAGAGCATCCTAACTGGTAGCATTGCCTGCAGGTTTGGTAAATGCTTTGCTCTTGTCCAGCTTCCCCTCCTTTTATACCAGACAGTACCTGAGGGGGAAAAAAAACATGGCCTGTTTTTTTTTTTTTTACCCGAATCTTCAACTGTCTAGTTTCACACCCATGCCCACTGTAGCCTCAGATTCCTGACAAAAGTGGAACCCAATGTGGTCCTCTGCTGTTGTAGCCCATCCTCCTCAAGGTTCAACATGTTGTGCTTTATGAGATGCTTTTCTGCTCACCACAGTTGTACAGAGGGATTATTTAAGTTACAGTAGCCTTCCTGTCAGCTCGAACAAGTCTGACCATTCTCCTCTGACCTCTCTCATCAACAACGTGTCTCCACCTTCAAAAAGGCCACTCAACTGGATATTTTTTGGTTTTTTTTACACCACTCAGTTTATACTTATTTCTCATGATTTTCAAGAAATTTTAAAATCCCTATAACTTCCTGTTGAACATGTTGAATGAATGTTGTGGGACACAGCTTAAATATTATTTTTTTTCATAACCTACAGTTATGAAAACAGGATGAAATGTTAAATGGATTCACACATAAATAATAAGGTGTTTTCAAGTATTTTAATGATTACACTTCAAAGGAAATGTTTAGTTTACTATATGTAGTCCCTATACCCCTAGTCCTTCAGTTCACTGATTAAGCTCCTAGAACTTAGTGTTCTACTTGTAGCTTTTTTTTTTGCTGACTAAAACTTCTAGTACATAAATTCTTAATTTCCTGGGTACTGATCCAGCTAATTTTTAGTCTCCTCAGGAACCACAGTACAACTCCATTAGTTTCCTGCTTGCCTGAGTTCTACTTCTGAATTTTGGGTTTCCTCTCCACCTTTTAGGCAGTTTATGTACTAACAGAGTCTATTGAGCTGTCATAGATGCTTGCTAAAACACTCTGTCATTAGAAAATGTGTGTGTGTGTGTGTGTGTGTGTGTGTGTGCTAGAGAGAGAGAGAGAGAGAGAGAGAGAGAGAGAGAGTGAAGGAGTGAGCTTTGGCTACATATTCAATATGACACTGCATTTCAGCAAAAATGTTGTCTGCTTGTGCTTAATGTGTGTGTGTGTGTGTGTGTGTGTGTGTGTGTGTGTGTGTGTGTGTGTTTATCTATGTGCTTTTATGTGGACACTGACCTTCTCTGACACTGATAGATGACAGCGCTGTGTTTTAGCCTCACCAAGCTGTTGTTCTCCCTGCAAGTGCTGGACTTTTCACCTGCCATCAAAACTCCAAGTGTTTCAAACTGAAAGTGTTTTGGCCGAACATGTTTTGATTCACGGAATAAAAAACTAAACTTTATGCTTATGTTGTGGATGGGAAAAATTTAGGTTTTCAAAAACGCTGACATCATAGCCTCAAACAGTGCAGGTCTATTGCAGGTTTGCTGATGTTACGAAATGTGCTTATGATCAAGACAGGTTCTTACTCTGTATTCTGTAATCTCTTATTGGAGAATGCGTTTGCAATTTAATTTCACCTTGTTTTTTTTTTTGTTGTTGTTTTTTTTTGTCTTACTAGCCTTGTGAGGACCTTCCACTGACAGAGCACTGGTCTGTTTTTTCCTCACAATCTTCTTTCAATGCACAAATCATCTTCCTCATGTTCACCAAAATTCAAAACCACTTATAATTCTACAAATACAAAGCAATCAGTTACAAATCTCATTTAAATTGAAAACAAAACCCCAATAAAGCCATGGAATCATGAATATTAATTGGATTTCATAGTTATGAAAAAAAAGCATATCAGAATTGAACATCAAACAGTGCAGATCTGTTTTTCAGCTGACTGCTGAAACCGAAAACAGGCCAGGGAACTTTATGATAATACTCTGCTTGTGATTGAGTTCATACTGTGTCTTTACTGGACATAAATGAATTACAATTGTAAATTTCCCAACAGCAGTGTTTCCCCCCCCCCCACTGCTACATCCCCAATGAACCTTTTCACATTATGTAGTGAAATAGAATTACCTGTGATTATATGTCATGAATCTACACAACATAGTCCAAAATATTGAGGTAGGACATCAATATAGTTGATTTCTACAATAATATTGATATAATGTATAATTATCTACAAATAATTTGCTTAAATATTAAGGAATTATCAAAACATAGAGCTTGCAAAACAAGTCCAAGACAATGTTCTGACAAAAATATAAAGGTTTTGGTCGGTTGAAAAAAAAAAAAAATCCCAAACATTGAAATCCTGTAGAACACTGTTAAATCCATTATTAACAATGGAGAGAATATGTCAGAGCCACAACTTTGCCAGACTCAGCATGGGGGAAAAAAGTTCTCTGATCTGATGAGACCAAAACTGGACACGTTGGCCTGGCTAAAAGTGTGTGCTATATTTGTGCTATATTTAGCCAAAAATTCAACACTACTCATTACTCTAAGGACACCATCACATCAGTGAAGCATGATGGTGGTAGGATGCTTTTCATTAGCAGACAGGGAAACAGATGAAGGCAAGATTGAAGAAGCCATATACAGGGCAATCCTAAAATATACCCTGTTGAAGTCCACATGAGACTGGTGCAAAGAGTCACTTTCCAAAAGGGCAATGACCCTAGACATTCTGTCTGTGCTACACTGGAGTGGTTTAAAACCAAGAACCTGAACATGTCAGAATTGCCCAATCAAATCTTAGACATCAATGCAATTGAGAATCTGTTGAAAGCCTTGAAAATTGCTGGCCACTCACAGTCTCTATACACTCTCACAGAGCCTGAGAAATTTGGGGCAAAAATGGGCAAAAATATCATTATCCAGATGTATAAAACTGACAGACATATCCTACATGACTTGCAGCTGCCAAATGTTAGAGAATGTGTGAAAATCACATTGTTAAAGTCCATTTTACTTCCATGATGTAACATTACTAACTATGCAAAAGTTAAAAGGGGGTGATTACTTATGCAAAGCAGTGTAAACACTAGTTTTATATGCTTAGTTTGCTAGTTAGTCTTACACTGAGGGATGTTGTTAGAGTGCATTAGAGAAGAAGAAACTGCTAGTTAAGAACACCATGAAAGATTGAAAGTACTGTGTGAGCAGGAAGTGACCACTCTCACGATGCTAGAATTGATGTTTTATTAGTGTTTTTTCAAGAACATCAACAGTTTTAAGAACAAGGTTGATGGTAATAATGTTAAAACCCATTACATATAGTAATACATATAGTTCAGAGGCGGGTTCTAGTTTAAATATTGCCCCTGTGACCTGTGTTGTTCCTTCCTGGATCCACTTTGTTTGAGGTCCCACTATGACTATAATGATTATAGATAGAGTAAGAAACCAAGTCCTATATCTGAACTATATCTTAACTATCACTGACTGACAAATCATGGTATGTCCTTGTGGGTCTTCACACACATCTATATCCCTGTATTATATACCACAGACTCAATTCATCAGTGAATATTATTTTATCCATGTGACTCCTAGATGGAGCTTGAAGATTTATCTACATTTGACAGAGCCCCATGAGTCTTTACATAGATTTTTACCTGCTGCATGCAGTGATCCCTTCTTCTGATCCACTTAAGCTTCTCTCAATGGGGCTTTTTAATTAAACTCCCTGAGATAGCAAGAGGGTGTAAGCACGGTGAGGGAAATTGCTGGTCTGTTGCTGTTTTTCACATAAATATTTTGCTTGTATCTTCCTCTCTATCGCTGACTTAACTGGGTCAAGGACCTCATCAATGAAACACGAGGTGTTCGCCTGCTGTGATGGCATTAAACCACAGATGAAAGATTAGCTGCTTTCTGAGTGTTATCTGAGGGATTCAGTATGTTCATAATAAATAACAAGGCTTTATTCATCAATCTCCCTGGACTTTGCAACGCAATGGAAAAAAGAAGAGATGCTGGAACTGGGGAAAAACCTTTCTGTATAAGCTTAGTTTATATTTTTAAACCTGTTTTTAAATTTGTTGCCCATAAACCTGTCAATGTGGATATCTGAATCAGAGCTTATCAGATAACCAGTCACGTGTTCTAGTGTGGTGATGGGCAGAGGCTTAGCATGCACGTATATATACACAAATGTGACAGGGGCATTTTTTTTTCAGCACATGCAGGAATAGACATTGAGGGATGGAAGAGATTGCCTCTGCATAGAGGTTTTCATGAGGGTGCTCAGGTGCAATTTTGTGCTGTCTGTTTGCCTTACAGGTGCTGCAGTGCTGGAGGCCACACTTTGTCAGAGGAAGCTGGGAAATGTCCAGGTTATTTTTAAGTTAGAAAAATGTATGTAATATGAAATATCTGCTCAGAGGAGAAACTCTGCTATCTGTGGTGCACCGTTATGTTGAGAAATCAAGTGATGTGGCCACCAACTACCAACCAGTCCATACCTACCTGTCGGCCATCTTGCCTGTCAATTCAGAAAGCATACAGTTGCCCTTTTCTTTCTTTTTTTTTTTTTTCTGGAGGCAGCTCTGTGATTTCGAAAGAGTGGCGAGAGTTCAGGTGTGGCAGTACATGTAATGGATGGTTGTCTTGTTCTTTTTCCTAAATGCTTTATATTTTTCCTCAGCAGAAAATGGATTGATTTCTCTATATGTAAATCTGGCAGCTTGCCACAAATCTATAGACTTCAGATCTGTCAATAAGTCTAACATTGAAACCATATCATGCACTTCCTAACAAGCTTTTGTTTGTCCAATCACTCTAGCAATGATAAACCTAATGACCATTATGAAACTGTATGCAAGTTCCAAGCTAATTTTAGCATAACTTACCTTAAGTGTACTTATAAGTGCTGTAAATACACAAATAATGTCGAGTACATACTACAATACAGAATTCATTTCATGCATATACTGTATGTCTGTGTTTATGCAAACATGTTTATGTACAATTATATATTTGGCTTACATACATACACACATACATACATACATACATACTTACAGTATCTCACAAAAGTAAGTACACCCCTCACATTTGTGTAAATATTTGATGATATCTTTTGATGTGACAACACTGAAGAAATGACACTTTGCTACAATGTAAAGTAGTGAGTGTACAGCTTGTGTAACAGTGTAAATTTACTGTCCCTTCAAAATAACTCAACACACAGACATTAATATCTAAACCACTGACAACAAAAGTGAGTACACCCCTAAGTGAAAATGTCCAAATTGGGCCCAAAGTGTCAATATTTTGTGTGGCCACTATTTTCCAGCACTGCCTTAACCCTCTTTGGCATGGAGTTCACCAGAGCTTCACAGGTTGCCACTGGAGTCCTCTTCCACTCCTCCATGACAACATCATGGAGCTGGTGGATGTTAGAGACCTTGTGGTCCTCCACTGTCCATTTGAGGATGCCCCACAGATGCTCAATAGGGTTTAGGTCTGGAGACATGTTTGGCCAGTCCATCACCTTCACCCTAAGCTTCTGTAGCAAGGCAGTGGTCATCTTGGAGGTGTGGTTGTGGTCGTTATCCTGCTGGAATACTGCCCTGTGGCCCAGTCTCTGACGGGAGGGGATCATGCTCTGCTTCAGTAAGTCACAGTACATGTTGGCATTCATGGTTCACTCAATGAACTGTAGCTCCCCAGTGCCGGCAGCACTCCTACAGCCCCAGACCATGACACTCCCACCGTCTTTGTACTCCTCACCTGGTTCCTCCCTACACGCTTGACACCATCTGAACCAAATAAGTTTATCTTGGTCTCATCAGACCACATGACATGGATCCAGTAATCCATGTCCTTAGTCTGCTTGTCTTCAACAAACTGTTTGTGGGCTTTCTTGTGCATCATCTTTAGAAGAGGCTTCCTTCTGGGACGACAGCCATGCAGACCAATCTGATACAGTGTGTGGCGTATGGTCTGAGCACTGACAGGCTGACCCCCCACCCCTTTAACCTCTGCAGCAATGCTGGCAGCACTCATATGTCTATTTCCCAAAGACAACCTCTGGAAATAATGCTGAGCACATGCACTCAGCTTCTTTGGTGGACCATGGCGAGACATGTTCTGAGTAGAACCTGTCCTGTTAAACCGCTGTATGGTCTTGGCCACCGTGCTGCAGCTCAGTGTCAGGCTCTTGGCAATCTTCTTATAGCCTAGGCCATCTTTATGTAGAGCAACAAAATTCTTTTTTTCAGATCCTCAGAGAGTTCTTTGCCATGAGGTGCCATGTTGAACTTCCAGTGACCAGTATGAGGGAGTGTGAGAGCGATGACACCAAATTTAATACACCTGCTCCCCATTCACACCTGAGACCTTGTAACACTAACAAGTCACATGACACCATTGAGGGAAAATTGCTAATTGTGCCCATTTCTGACATTTTCACTTAGGGGTGTACTCACTTTTGTTGCCGGCGGTTTAGACATTAATGGATGTGTGTTGAGTTATTTTGAGGGACAGCAAATTTACAAGCTGTACACTCACTACTTTACATTGTAGAAAAGTGTAATTTCTTCAGTGTTGTCACATGAAAAGATATAATCAAATATTTACACAAATGTGAGGGGTGTACTCACTTTTGTGAGATACTGTATATATCTAATTCACATACTGACCTGGCAGCTTTGACCATTAAAATAAATAAATAATTCTCACTCTCATTCTCACTCTGTTAATCTGCTCAGATAATTTGTTCTTGCCAAGAGCTCTCGTGTCTTCTTTATACACGTTAATGGTTTATTTTTTATTAGATGTGATAAAGGAACTAATTAGAGCTGTTCATGTGATGACAGGAAGGATTTAAAGACTTTAGTGCCGGAGTCCAAGGCAAACAATGAATATCTGCCTTGCTGGTCACAATAACCATTACATGTTTTTGGTTCCTGATGGTTTTTCCTGATGGTAACAGCTACTCTGACAGTGGTTCCTGCTGTAATTCAAATCACAGTTGTGTTTTTATTAATATGCATGCTCTAATGTATTATTGATTCATAGTAACAGCAATATTACTGTGTTTGTGCTCTCCTGTTTCTTGGAACTGGCCCATATTTCATTAAGATACAAGTTAACACATTGACTATATTCTATCTATAACAGAATCTTTAACAGCCTCAATAAAGACCAATAAAACGACTGGATATTGATAGGTAAATGTGTAATGACAAAACAATTACCACCAAACCTTATTACGAAGTAAATTCATTTTCGTATTTTTAGCAGTGTCAGTGAATCCAATTACATCTTTAGAGTGGAGTCTGTAATTTAGTTAATTTCTGATGTTACCAATGTGACTTAATGTCATCATTTATATTTTCTTGGTAGCTAATTGGCAGAATTCATTCATGAATATTGTTTACAACCACCGACCTGAGTTCAGTTCATTTTTACTACTTAATAATAATAATAATAATAATAATAATAATAATAATAATAATAATAATAATAATGGGGAGAAATGTGGAAAATGCATACAGTGCTTTGTTTAAATACTAACTAATACTGTTACGGCCTGCTTCCTCAGGCTTCAGTAAAGAAAGGGGGACCACATGGCAGTTTCAAACTAACATGGTATTTTAAATACATTCAAGGAGAAAATAGTAAACCAGTAAAGCTGTCCCACAGGAGGACAGATGGCCAGGCCATTACAATATACCTGAATTGTTGAATTGTTAAAATTTCTGGAGAATATCCATCCATATATTTTCTGTACCTTTTATCCTACACAGGGTCACAGGGAATCTGGAGCCTATCCCAGGGGTCTTGGGTGAATCAGCCGTGGACATGTCACAGCAACAAGAGGCATGGAATCAGTGTGTGTCAATGGGGAATGTGGAATGCGTTATGAATATGGAAGCGGTACATTCGATGGCTCAGCTGTAGTTCAAGCTTGTTAATAGCATAGCATCGTCCTTTAGATCATGCCCCAGCTAGCTGCCTTTCTGCCTATGCTAAGCACTAGCCAATAAAGTGATAGTGTGGGTCTCATTCAGATAGATAGTGAAGTGGTGCAAGGTGTTTGGGAACCTGACTTTCCAAGGGAAGAAGTTGTTCCAGCTTGGAAATCAATTACAAGACAGCAGTGGCAGCAGTTAAAGATCTTGAATACTGATTGAAAGGGTGAGTGTCCGAGTCTCAGCATCGACAAGCTGCCACTGTTGGACTGTTGGGTAAAGCCCTTAACCCTCAGTGGCTCTATGGGCATGACACCATGGCCAAATCTGCACTCTAACCGCAACTTATTTTAAAGCTGGGATCGGTGAAGAAAAGCATTCTCTGTATACTGTGAACATGAACATGTCTGAATGAAATACAGTTGAATATAATATATAAATATAACTGTCTGACTGGCACAAAGGGCCTATTTATTGCATTATAGTATGCCAATATCTGCATGTTACAATCCTCAGTAGTATATAGTATATTTAACATTTACTGTAGCAAGTAATATTGTATATACAGTAGGTCAAAAAAGGGTGTAGATGAATGTCAAAAAAAGATCTCTATAAAGATCTAGAAGCATGCACTTTGACCCCAACAGTTGCAGGATTTACTAGCAGATCCTGTGATGAAATTTTAGGATTTTTGGAGACTTCTTTTTGCATCAGACGATCTGCTCTTGGGCTGAATTTGCTCGGACGGCCAGTCGTGGAGAAACTGCCAGTCGTTTGAAATGTGGGCCACTTGTAGATGATTTTCCTTACAGTGGAATGATGTCTTTCAAATAATTTGGAGATTTAAGAAAAAAATCCCTTATTAGACTCATAGGCACCCACAAACTTTTTTCTGAAGGCCGTACAGAACTCTTTATATCTTGGCATGATGACACCACACACCTCAATAACAAAGGGAACACCAGACACTAGATATGAGAGAAGTATAAATAAGACCAGTTCCACCTGCACTCCCTAAGCAGCTTCTAATCACTGGCAGCCAATCTTGAATATCTGATTATTATCTTATGGATTTGAAGGTGTAATAAATATACGGGTGTACTTACTTTTTCCACGTGACTAATCTGTTTTTTGGTTATTTTTTTTGCTTAATTTAAATTGTGAATATTACTACAGATTTGTATGTGTCATTTGATAGCGTGTTATTCACCCATACACCAATGGTAGCAGAGCTGCCATGCAAGGCACCATATCTTGAACATCTGATTCTAATTTCATGACCTTTATTAATAGGCACTGTTTCAAAGAGGATCAAATGTTTACTTGTCCAAATATGTCCAAAAGCTAACAACTCTTAAATTCTGTAGTTACGACAATTGTTATCATACCCAGGGCAACTGTGGTAGAGCGGTGGGTTCGATTCCTGGCCCACATGACTCCACATGGCGATGTATCATTGGACGAGACACTGAATCCCAAGTTGCTCCCGATGGCACGTTAGTGCTTGCATGGTAGCTTTGCTACCATTGGTGTAAGGGTGATTGAGACACAGTGTAAAGTGCTTTGGATAAAAGTGCTATTTCAGTGCAGACCATTTACCGTCAGATTTCTTTCTTTCTTTCTTTCACAGGGAAAATACACAAGATCAACATATATGATGTAAATGCATCTAATTTAGCCAAATGTCTAATTTTCATAAACGTTTAGAGACAAGGTTTAACCCAGTGTTTGGGAACCTATGGCTCATGAGCCACATTTGGCTCTTGGACAAAAATCATGTAGCTTGCCAGGTCTTTCACCCTTTACCCTTTATCATCGTTAAAAACTTTCCTGCAGAAAATGCAAAGTCAGTTACAATTCCTTTGTTGTAGAACCTACTGAAGTTAATGAAAAATCAGTTTACAATAATATATTACAAGTTGTTCCAGCCAGCGTACATATGCAGTGTTGTGCGCACCAATAATAATAATTAGTGATGCACAGATGTATCAGCCGGTAGTTTAAAAACATTGGATGATCAGGGCTGATTATATCCTGTCAATTAAAAGAGTGCAGGAAAACACATTGATTGTGTGCTGTGTGTCAAGATGATATTTCTGGTGTAAAATGATGACAAAACTGCAGTTTGTAATCTCTGTAATCTCTGCTCCGCTAAAATTTTACACCAGAAGTGAGCAGCAGTGAAGCGGGAGTTTCGGGGTTGAGTAATTTATTTTTTTTTGGCACGCTGTTTGCGTCGAATTAAAGCACCAGTACACAAATGAAGACGAGCTAGAATTCAGTCAATGTTCATATGAATTAATAACAATCACTAAGTTAAGAAATCTTACTTTAATCTTCAGAATGTAGTTAATGTGTTAATGTTAATTTAAGTCATGTGTTTTCTGTTTTTGAGACCATTTGCTGTGAAACAACTTGTTGAAATGGAGAGAATAAAGTTTTTTTTGCATTTGTTTCAGAATTGTGGAATTAATTATTAATTTAAAAGTAGGTAAAAAAAAAAAAGGCAGAACTATCGGTATCGGCCGATATCACTCTGAATAATCGGTTATCTGTATTGGCTGAGAAATTTTGTATCGGTGCATCTCTAATTAATATTAATTTTTGAGATTTCTGAGATTCAACAGCAAGCTGTTTACGTTACTATGGTAACCTCTCGCGCTCAGATTCAAGCAGCCATTTAGCTAGTTTGTGGAGATGGCAAAAAGAAAGAATTCAGAGGTACATCGAAAATTTTAAATTGGCTGGACTGAAACGTGCTTTTATTGAAAGCTCTGGTGCTCTGCTGTGTGTGATTTGCACAGAACATATTGCCTCATTTAAAAAAATCCACTGTTAAGAGACATGTTGCTTTTGCAGCAAAGTACCCGGTGGGCGGAAGCCGAAGGAAGGTGTGCACAGAGCTCCAACGTAAACTGCAAGCCAGCAGCTGCAGGCGTGGGCAGGGGCAACCGAAGGCCCGAATGCTGCCTGGATGCTTTGCTGGCTCATTGGAGATAGTAAGACAAGGAAAACCTTTTACTGACAAGAAAATCACTCAGAAAATAAAATATGTGCCCCTGTCAGCCTGAACAGTGCATGACACGATGGCACGCGAGACAGGGAGGGAAAAATGCATGGATATAACTTTGGATTTTCTACACACACACACACACACACACACACACACACACACACACACACACACACACACACACACACACACACACAAACAAACAAACAAACAAGAGCTTTTATGCTGCTCAGTTGGAAACACAACCTCAAAGTGAAAGCCCTGCACAATTAATTTCATATTGCAACATCTATTGTTTGTTGCATATTTGTTTGTTTGTGAATTGTCTCTGGACCTAAATAAGGTTATTCAATTGTTATCGAAATGTGTATATTTATATATAAATAAAAATATAACGTCGTCGTCGTCTAGATGGGAACCAGAGAAACACATTATTAGATTTCTCACAGGCTCACCTCAGCATGCTCACTGTGTCCTTTTATATCCTCCTGACTTCCCGGGAGGGTGAAGAGCCTCTGCTCCACTCATTAGCTGCCAGCCGTGTGTGCTTCTGCCGCCCCACCTCACTGCCATGTGCTTTCGTGCTGTCCAAAACATTTAGGGTGCTGAAGTGGTGCTGTCCTTCTAGCACCATGCTGGCAGTTGTGTGAGGAGCGTGGTATTTTTCACGTGCGTGGGCTGCAGGCTCGCTCGTCACACCTAGTTATGGCCCTAGTCGTCCTATTAGTAAGTTTATATACAAATTCTTCACACACTGCAGGAGGAAGACCCTGTAGGATTCAGTTTCATTTAGCAATCAACTCAAAGCTGCCAACATTCAACTTCACAACACATCAAACACTCCAGTTACTGCTTAAAGACTCGTATACTCCATGTATTTACACCCCATGTGTCAAATCACACATTTGGATTTAGAGATTTGGGGGCCCTAGGCAAAATATATGAATGGGTTCTCATTTCAGTGTTTTACCATTTTTACATTTTCAGCATTCACATTTATTTAGCATCAATAATTTAAAATAAATATAATTGATATTTTTGGCTTCTAGACAGTTGCCTTCCTTTTCCTAGTGCTATGTCCACACCTGATGATGCACTATCATCTTTTTAAATTATACACCATGTTGTGGACTATATACTGTAGTAAGTACTATATACTGTGCATTATTGAGACAGAAATGGCTTTCACACAAAAAACCTCTGATTTTAAAACACAAAACTTGAAACTTTTTTAAAAACTTATTACACAGAAGGCCAGTGTACAGTGGTGTGAAAAAGTGTTTGCCCCCTTCCTCATTTCCTGTTCCTTTGCATGTTTGTCACACTTAAGTGTTTCGGAACATCAAACCAATTTAAACAATAGTCAAGGACAACACAAGTAAACACAAAATGCAATTTGTAAATGAAGGTGTTTATTATTAAAGGTGAAAAAAAATCCAAACCTTCATGGCCCTGTGTGAAAAAGTGATTGCCCCCTAAACCTAATAACTGGTTGGGCCACCCTTAGCAGCAACAACTGCAACCAAGCGTTTGCGATAACGTGCAATGAGGCTTTTACAGCGTCCTGGAGGAATGGCGGAAAATGAGAAATAAGATGAGAACAGGAAATGATGACCATAAAAGGAAAGTGAGAGACAAAAAAGAGAGTTACAGCAGAGATGGAGTCAAGGTGGGCATGACACTTGACACACATCACACAGCTGGAAAAGTGGAAAACAGTAACACAGTAACAGTGAAACAGCAGGGACTAGGTTTGAAATGTTCAGAAATGGGCTGGAGGAGAAGTGGAGAGACCTCAAGCTATTTTTGTCCCTAAATCACCCCCCCATCACATACTCTGCAGTAGAATAAACATCAACTAGGCCTGCCAAATCCCATCTCGCCGTGTGAGGCTTTCATTATCATATCCTTACCCTGAGACTAAGTGTTGATAGGATAATTTTTCTGTCACCATTTATGCTGCCAAATGCTGCCTTTTAATTTAACAGCAAATAAAAGGCCTCTGAGATAACTATGCTGAACACAAGCCAATAGCAGATCAGTGTCAGGATAGAAGAACCGACTTGAAGCAAATAAGTGGCATTTTGCCAAGATCAAATTACATATTAAAAGTTGTCTAATTGTGTTTAAACATAGTACAGCCACCAAAACTTCACTGAACCCATTTGCTCTTTTAATATCCGCCGATTGCCTTTAACTTTTACTCCAAAGGGCAGTGATAACTGCACATCTAACAAGATGAAGTGTGGCTGTTTTTGTTCTGAAGGTGTGACAAAGAAATATTGAACAAAACTGCCATATGTGTGTAAGGGTGTAAATTGCTGCTATGGCCTCATCTGTGATTTCAAACAACATTTCCTCTCTCTGTATACTCTCTCTCTCTCTCTCTCTCTCTCTCTCTCTCTCTTTCTCTCTCAATGTGAGATCTTTCATTTCCTGAACAGTAGACGGAAATGGAGGCTTGACTGAAATAGAGAAATGAGATGATTGAGATCATCTGCCACCTATATCAAATGATGACTATGAGACACACTTCCAATTCTGATGATACAAAGAAAGATAAATCATCAACTTAATGGACATGATAAAGAAAATGTGTTACAATAATGTCATATTTATAGCAATAATTTTAATTCTGCCATTTGATATGAAAAAATTGTCTGCTTGATCACGTGTTTGAAATTTTTTTGTGTTTTCAGCATTTTGCTCATTTAAAAGCTAAACTGATCACATGACACAAGAATCAGTTGTTTTAAAGTGCTGTAGTTTACTGTACATTGTATTGTATTAATATTCAGATGGAATACATTTTTCTTGGGATCTTCTACTTGATACTCTTACCTCTGAACAGCTATGAATTAACTTTGGGTGAGCAAGTTTCAAGCAGCTGTCTTTTTATACAAAAATGGATATTTACAACAAGAATCTATTTAAAGAAAACTTCATCATTAGAGAATTTTCCATACAATATTTTGTGATTTCTGGAAGAAATGAAACAAAACAATGCTCGTAATCCACAGGCAAGGTCAAATATAAGAGGATAAAGAATTCAAACGGTGACATCCGCCTGCAAAACCTTACAGATCTTTATCCAGTTAGAATAAACATTTACAGACCATTGTTGATTTTGTCTTAAAAACAGTACAGGATTTGGCCTGAGAGTAAAATCACAGCGTACACAGAGTAGCACCTGTAAAAGATGGACCCAACATCAACATAAAACATCCAAATTAGGCTTAAGAAATGTGCGTCTCCTCAACCAACTCTTCTGGCTTCATGACTGGTCTGTTTTGCTTTTGCATTGTTTTAATTGACGAGTTCATTGAAAATTCTGCTGCTTCATTTTCCTGTAATTTTTTAATGGCAAATTTTTCTCCAAAGTTACATTGAAAATGTTTTTTTTAATATCTGTAAAACATTCAGCCATTTTCTCAGCTAGATATAAATTACATTTCATTTGAAAAGGTTTTTTTTTTAAACAAAAAAAAATGTTTGAGATGACCCTCTCCAGGGTGTACCCCGCCTTGTGCCCGATGCTCCCTGGGATAGGCTCGAGGTTTCCCCGTGACCCTGAAGAGGATAAGCAGTATAGAAGATGGATAGATGGATGGATGGATGTTTGAGATGAATAAAGCAACAGACACAAAAAGTGAAATAGTATTTACTCATTTTCAGAAACCACTTTATCCTAGTCAGTGTCATGGTGGATCAAGAGACTTTCCTGGGAACCCTGTGTGTAAGGCAGGAACACTCCATGGAAGAGACACCAGTCCATCATATGGGACCATGCACACACGTTCACACACTCATTCAAACCTGTGGAGATTTTGCACAGACTACTACAGTCTACTGGTGCATTTTTGGGAGATGGGAGAACCTATAGGAATCCCAAATGCTGAAATAATTAATAGTATTATGATAAAGCATGGATCCTAGTGAGAAAAGCTAAATGGTTTCAATACCATTGCATGTGCAGTGAAGCCTTCAGACTATCTGCCATTTCAGATCTGATGCATGGCGTGCACACAAAAACAGGTACACATGATTGCCCTTACTCGAAAGTAATTCACAGCTGAGATGAGAGGGAGAATGGCACACGGTGTTTGCTATTCCGTAACCACCAAAGGGAACACAGAAAATTGTTGTGTGTGGGTGTGTGAGTGTGGGCCTTGGTGCATCTGAACTGGCATAGTAGATTGACAGGTGGAAGTGACAAGTTTTCAGTCATCCCACATGGTAATGATAGATAGGCCAAGAGTGCTCTGCTTTCCTATTCTCCCTCTACACTGCAGCAATCGGTATCCAACAGAGAAAAGAGCCTTCTCTGATAAATTACAGTTGTGAACGTGTGAAGCTGCAGTCATACCAAAATGTGTGGAATAGCAGGAGACGCAGTTGCAATCAAAATGATTCAATCCCATTGCAAGTCAGGATTATTGTCAACATTTACAGACTTTCAACTGTTTGCGATGAACAAATCAAACAAAAGCAACTGAAATTGTTCAACACAATGAGTGCTTCAAGTGGTTTCCCCAAATTCAACTGAAAATGCAACTTATAATGACTTCTCCAGTCTCTCACAAATATTCAACCCCTTCATGACTGCAACTGTACATGTAAGAAAAAAAAATATCATGAATAAAACAAAATGAAATAAAAACATTAGAACAGAAAGCTGAAACCTATTTCTGTCTCTCATATCATGAACGGTCTCTTTCTCAATCACAGAATACAACAGCAAGATAGAGCTGCCAAATTCCATCTCATCTCATTATGACATACACAAACAGTTAATTTCACTTTCATATGAAAATGTCAAGATGATATGCATTATGATAAGAGAAAGAATGGGAGTGGAGAGAAAGAGAGCACTGCTTTCTATTTCCACAGAAAGCTGTTGCTTGGTTGGTGATGTCATTGGGTTGCTGGTTTGATGCAGTTATTCTAAGCAAGGGATATGCAACAAACATTAAGTGTTATTTACTTTGTTTTGTTATTTGTCTGTTCCAATACTTTATTCCACCTAAATTTGGGTAATATGCCACTAAAGGTGCCATGTTCTAAGTTGTTTAACACATCTAGATGTAACTATCAGGAAATGAAAAATACCTTTTTAATCACCTCATATTCATTTTTTGAATCCAAACCCAAAGGTTTTCAGTGTATAACAACAGCAAAAGAATTTGGCTTGCTGTTACAATATGTTCAGAGGGGACTGTGCATATGTATCTCTCTATGTATTATACTATTACTATCATTAAATAAGTGAAATTGCAAACATTTGAAATTTAAAAGTGTTTCAGAGACTTGTTTGATGTCAGTAATGAAGAAACCACTATTGATCACAGTGAAATTCTTTTCTTTGCATATCCCAGCTTGTTATGAAGTCAGGGTCAGAGAGCAGGGTCATTATATGTAGCCCCTGGAGCAGATAGAGTTAAGATCCTTGCTCAAGGGCCCTATAGAGGTGGATCTTTGGTTCTTTTGGGGCTTGAACCCCCTACCTTCTGAAAGACAGAGTATGTATGTAGACAATATGTAGACTGCTAGTCGTCATATGCAGTATTTCATATCTATGTATCATTTCTTCCATTCCAAGTTCTGCCAAATACCCCCACTACAACATAGGTTAAATCCAGAGCCATGTAGTGATTACTGTTGTGAAACACTGCAGAGCTACTGGCTACCCATCTATCAGTCCTTATGTTCACTGTGGCAGAGTGACAAGAGAGGCTTAGTCACTCTTTAGAGCAACAAAATGACTCAAGGCTACAATGACAAGAGACGAGTGATTACAAAGAGAATCCTCTCCTGGTACCTCAAAGGTGTGCTGTCTAGCTGTTCGAAATTTTTTCACCTCTCATTTCTCCCTTCTTCTTTTCCATTCTCTTTCATGTTGGTATTGGACTATATGACAGATTTAGGGTATGATAAGCATACAACCCTAGCAAGCCTGTATGGATGATGATAATGGATTTGCATGTGCAACCTGAACTATGACTTTGATCCTTGGACAGGTTTGTCACCTCTGGCATGTTCATACCGAAGAGTTTGCCAAACAGAGAGTCTTTAGAGGCTACAAGACTTAGCTGTTGGCGGAGTGACAGGTTTGTGAGAGGCAGGAAGATGACCTTGAGCAGAGGGTAGAGCAGCTTATGTTGTCTCTTGTGTCCTCCCCCATTAAACGAGATGATAAGCCACTCTTTCCTCAAGTCTCCTTCATCCAAATCTCAGACAACCTACTCCATTTTAGTATATATGATGGAGCACCCTGAAAGGTTTCACTAATTTTAAGGGGTGAGTACAACATATCTTGCAAATACAAAGATTGGATCATAATTTCTCTGCACACAGTCTTGTCTAATGCCAGTTACATACTAGATGATTTTTTTTTTATCTTAACAGATTTTAAAACCATGGGAGACCATAGACATTATGACAATTTCAAGTGATTTTTAACATTATAATCCTCCAAACACACACACTAGATGGCCAGACCACAAGACTACACACCTGTCAAGTGTAGTAATGATTTCATAGAAACTTGATGCGAGTTTAAAGTAGTGTGTCTGTAATGAAGTGGTCCTAGTCTTCATGGTCAGAACTGCAAAGAGCAGTTTACGTTCATTTCTCGCTGTCATGCTAAGGTTTGTTGACACTTTGTTAGCATTATTAGCACGCTCACTTGTTTCATCCAACTCCTTGGCAATTTGGGCCCATGCCTTTGCCTTGTCAGCCCTGTTGTGATAGTTCTTGTACGGCACATTATGAAGGCACTCGTACTGTTGCCATAGTTGTACAAGTTGATCTTCTTTTTCAATACTTAGCTTTCGAGGCATGTTTGTGGCTGCCATGTTTCCGCTATAAAAGCATGCAACAACTGGTGGGTGATGCTTGCTTGCTCTCATTGGCTATTGCAGGTATCCTGCCTCTGGCAGCCCGATCATGAGTCGTAAATGTATAAATAATAATAAATAATCAAACATGTTTGATATTTACAATTTGGGATTAGTGAAGCTCCGACTCGATCCAGAGCAGTAAAATAATTGTAATCGTAGGGGCAGTGGTGGCTTGGTGGTTAAAGTTTCTTCATCAAAATGACCTGCCCTACCTCCATGACCTCTGACACTCCATTCTTTACAGCCTCAAGTGGTGATCCAGTTTGGATAAATGGCCTTGGATCAAGAGACCAACATATTTCTTACAAATGGCCCCCCTTCATTAACTTTAGATGGGATTTTTTGCTGTGTTTTCTCTTTAGACGTGCCCACATACTGTACAACTCAGAATGTTTGGTCTCTCCAGTGATGGATCGTGCAGTTCTGACTTCCAATTCCAGGCACATGGATTTTTATACGAGAGATTCAGTCATGTGACACCATACTGTCCAACCCTGGCCTCTGTTTTCCTCTTTACCTTGCTTTATTGCCTGCTAGTGTCAATCAGTGCTCATGATCTAATGTCAGCCTCAGACTCTAAGCCTTCCCCGTGTCTGTTTTGTCCTCTGAATACTATACAGTGCTGGTCTCAGGCTATTAATCCTCTCCACTTTCAGGTTCAGTATCTGAGTATTCCCTGGAATCAGTCTCAGCCTCTCAACATTCCCATTCACCATGTAGTGAACTATTTGAGGTGCAGCCATTTTGTGCTGATATCCAAATTCTCAGTGGACATATCCTATTCCATAGAATATAAATCATTCACTATATGATTGCCCATAGTGCAAGGCAACTCTAGTGTATAGCCAATGTGCACTACTTAATCAGTGAAGTGATACCATGAGTATATACACATGTAAATAAAAATGTTACTTTATTTGAAACTGATTTTACTTGTATTAAACATACAGTGACTTTTAATACTTGTGTATTTTTGTGGTTTCAGTATGCCAGCAAATTCTTTTACATTCATTGTGAATGTAGGGGCAAGACGCAATGGGTTCCAGGAGCACTCTCATGTATATATTACTTAAATTCTTTTTGGCGTCTCCATTACTGCTGCCTTATATCAAACCAATTACATAGTACAAAGTGAGCAAGTGCATGATGGAGCACAATTTTAGACACAGCATCACTTATAGGTGCAACTGCACTCTTTCTCCTGACCTGCGGCTGAGAGATGAGCTTTATGATGGCAGAAAAAAATGGTAAATGTTCTGCACTATGTCAGTGCATGCCATTGATTGTGGACATAAACTGCGTAGCTTTGCTTATGTACCCATTTCTAATCAGTCATTTAGATACAGCAAATCCTGCTGAACCAACAACACTCAACATAGTTAGCACAATCATTTAATCAGCTCTGATTTGATTAGTGTCGATTGTTTGATGCATGGCATGCACTTTGTAATGCAGCACTGAATGTACTTGTTATGAATGCTAGGGCATACTTCATCCCAACATACTCATGATAACAAAAGATTCATTTCCAACCATATCTACAACCAATCAATCCTCTCAACCCTTAATCGTCATCTTATTATTGTGATGTAAGCCAATATGAGTGGAGCCCTAGCCACTTTGTGAGGTATTATGTCAGTGGCTCGGGCTCAAACAACATACTACAAATAACAAATACATTTTTTGACAATATGCTGTGTACTGATGCAGGGCATCTCACCCTATACACTAACATTGTACATAAAGAGAAATGACAGATCCCACAAGGTAATCCCAGATCAATCAACCGAATCGGCTCTACAGAAACAACACTGGATTATAAATGATTACAGTATACAGGTGTTGTAGAGTAGGCGAACAGTGAGCTGATATAAGTGAGCTGAAAGGATGTAAAGTATGAGACCATTGTGGTTAAGAGTCCTGGGAGGAGCACAGGGGAGTCGTTATGATTCCAGCAGAAGTTCTTAGTTTCAAATCTACAGTATCCAGGTGAGATTATCCACTGAAGCAATGGTGACGCTAGGAAATAAACGGTGGGAAATTCAAATCTTTAGGGTATCGATATAGGACATAGGTCCTATATATATAGGATATAGGTTCTGAAAGTTCCCAGCAGAGGTAAAGCATTAGAACACGTTACTCGTGCAAAAAAAGTCTAGCAGATTAGTAAAGACAACTCTTTGTGACATAGGTAGTGTAGCATTGTAACGTCTACGTATTTTTTTTTTTTTAAGTATCAAGACCTCTTCACATTTCATTATTTGTTACATTACTTCCTTATGCTGTAGCAGTTCACTAATCAGGCATCATCAATGCAGCATCTGAACGGAAGGCACTCCTAAGTAAAAGATTATAGCTTCCTTGAAGTTGGCCAAAAGGCAATTAAATAACTTTCAACCCCTGGGAAAAGAGTGTGTTTAAAGTAAGGTTAAAACGATTTAACCTGAATACAAAATATTTCATCTGGAATAAATCAGGCACTGCTCATCACCTGGCCGATTCAGTGTCTATAGTGAAGCACAATTATGGCAGCATAATGATTTGGGCGTGTTTTTAAGAAGATGGGTCAGGGGCTTTTCCATGATTGAAGAAAGGTGAACAGATCAAGAGCTCAAGAGTGCTCATTTAAGATTGGGGTGAAGGTTCGTCTTTCACTGTAACACACTTACGCAGTACATTACGCAGTAGAGGCCTGTGGCATCAAGCTCAAGAAGCCTGTACCGAAGACAATAATCAAGGCCAAGGTTCTTCAGAAATGTGTAGAGTAAATGTCTGAAAGTGTGTGTTACATTTGATTTGTATGGATTTTTTTTTTTTACAATCATTTATTATTTTTGCACATCAGTGACTATGTTTACATGCACATCAATATTCTGATATTGATAATTCTGCAGTATTCTCATTCCTATTGAGTCATGTAAACACTGCAATCCAATTGCCTGATTCAGATTAACACAATAATCTGATTCCACATATTCTGAAAGGAGATATATGCACATGCTCAATTTGCAAGGAATTGTGGGTGCTAACAGATCCTTAGGTGTAGGCTATATTCTGGACTACAGTAAGGTCACACCATTCATTTTGGACATGCAAACTGCTGTGCTGTGCAGATGGCTTCAGCCACTAATAAGCACCATCACTCATTTAGACACAGCACATCCTGCTGACAAGCACCAACACTCAGCACCATTTAGATTGGATGTACACTAACCAATCTTACATTTTCTTAATGTTGAAAAAAAGCAAGTATCTGCTATTGTGATAATATGACATTTTGATTAAAATTTTAATAATTAGTTTTATTATTATTCCCATTTGGTCATTTGACAGTTCCTTACTATTAGCTAGCTCCTATTACAAGACTTGTGAAGTCAGTCACTGCATCTCTTCTGCTATTTATGCTATATCACAGGTCATTTGAACACAATGAGAAAAATGCTAGCTGCTGTCTTCTGCATACATGAGCAAACAGATGCCCATGATTAGCCAGTGTCACTCTGATTGACGTTATCCCTGTCACCCAGAGAACCAGTTTCACTTTCTTGGACTCCTGGTCAGCCATGGCATTGGTGAAGTTGATTCAAATATTTATATTAGTACAGTCTGAATCTAAATCTAAATGGTGGATTACACTGTAGGCTAACATGGTTTGGGGCAGTGTGAGTTCAGATGTAGATTTATTGTGGCTCTGCTCTGGCACTGCACGTGTGAGTCATATGTGGTCCAGAAGACAGCTGTTTGTATGGGTTATATCAGGGCCAAAAAGTTGCTGACCTTGACATGTTTTAATACTGCTTGTCAGTAGGAATGTTTCTTGTCACGTCCATATTTTCAAAACACACATTAGTTTCCTCAAATACAGCAAAGAAATTCAATACAATTAATGGGACTTCTGTGAGACTTCAATTTCCCAAACATTATTGAAGCAGCAATGAAGTACAAGAACAATACACAGTAATACAGTCAAATTTCCTTAATACAGTTAAATGTTCCACAAAACCTCCTCTCCGGCCAGGAGCTGACCAATTAGTAATCAACTGGCATATCACACTGAACTTACATTTCCTTTTCAGCAGTGCACATTTAATAAGTCTTTCCAAGCACAGATTGAGTGTTGAGCTACAGCCTAAATAAATTAAACATTTGTTTCAGATGTGTTTGCAAGTGCATTTTGCAGCCTTGTCTGTTTACATTTGACACTGAGCCTTTACATACATAAAGCTGGCCCTCTGGGTCCAAGCTCGACAACATACAACATGCAGTATGTCCCAAAAGTGAGTACACCTCTCACATTTTTGTAAATATTTGATTATATCTATTCATGTGACAACACTGAAGAAATGACACTTTGCTACAATGTAAAGTAGTGAGTGTACAGTGAGGGAAAGAAGTATTTGACCCCCTGCTGATTTTGTACGTTTGCCCACTGACAAAGAAATTATTTTTTTAAATGGTAGGTTTATTTGAACAGTGAGAGACAGAATAACAACAAGAAAATCCAGAAAAACGCATGTCAAAAATGTTATAAATTGATTTGTATTTTAATGAGGGAAATAAGTATCCCTCTTAATCAGAAAGATTTCTGGCTCCCAGGTGTCTTTTATACAGGTAATGAGCTGAGATTAGGAGCACACACACTCTTAAAGGGAGCGCTCCTAATCTCAGCTTGTTACCTGTATAAAAGACATCTGTCCACAGAAGCAATCAATCAATCAGATTCCAAACTCTCCACCATGGACAAGACCAAAGAGCTCTCCAAGGATGTCAGGGACAAGATTGTAGACCTACACAAGTCTGGAATGGGCTACAAGACCATTGCCAAGCAGCTTGGTGAGAAGGTGACAACAGTTGGTGCGATTATTAGCAAATGGAAGAAACACAAAAGAACTGTCAATCTCCCTCGGCCTTGGGCTCCATAAAAGATGTCACCTGGTGGAGTTGCAATCATCATGAGAACAGTGAGGAATCAGCCCAGAACTACACGGGAGGATCTTGTCAATGATCTCAAGGCAGCTGGGACCATAGTCACAAAGAAAACAATTGGTAACACACTAGGACTGAAATCCTGCAGCGCCCGCAAGGTCCCCCTGCTCAAGAAAGCACATATACATGCCCGTCTGAAGTCTGCCAATGAACATCTGAATGATTCAGAGGACAACTGGGTGAAAGTGTTGTGGTCAGATGAGACCAAAATGGAGCTCTTTGGCATCAACTCAACTCGCCGTGTTTGGAGGAGGAGGAATGCTGCCTATGACCCCAAGAACACCATCCCCACCGTCAAACATGGAGGTGTAAACATTATGCTTTGGGGGTGTTTTTCTGCTAAGGGCACAGGACAACTTCACCGCATCAAAGGGACGATGGACGGGGCCATGTACCGTCAAATCTTTTGTGAGGACCTCCTTCCCTCAGCCAGGGCATTGAAAATGGGTCGTGGATGGGTATTCCAGCATGACGATGACTCAAAACACACGGCCAAGGCAACAAAGGAGTGGCTCAAGAAGAAGCACATTAAGGTCCTGGAGTGGCCTAGCCAGTCTCCAGACCTTAATCCCATAGAAATTCTGTGGAGGGAGCTGAAGGTTCGAGTTGCCAAACGTCAGCCTCGAAACCTTAATGACTTGGAGAAGATCTGCAAAGAGGAGTGGGACAAAATCCCTCCTGAGATGTGTGCAAACCTGGTGGCCAACTACAAGAAACGTCTGACCTCTGTGATCGCCAACAAGGGTTTTGCCACCAAGTAGTAAGTCATGTTTTGCAGAGGGGTCAAATACTTATTTCCCTGATGATGCTCAATATGGTTTAGGTCTGGGGACATGCTTGGCCAGTCCATCACCTTCACCCTCAGCTTCTTTAACAAGGCAGTGGTCATCTTGGAGGTGTGTTTGGGGTTGTAATCATGCTGGAATTCTGCCCTGCGGCCCAGTCTTCAAAGGGAGGGGATCATGCTCTGCTTCAGTATGTCACAGTACATGTTGGCATTCACGGTTCCCTCAATGGACTGTAGCTCCCCAGTGCCGGCAACACTCATGCAGCCCCAGACCATGACACTCCCACCACTATGCTTGACTGTAGACAAGACACACTTGTCTTTGTACTCCTCACCTGTTCCAGTAATCCATGTTTTTATTCTGCTTGTCTTCAGCAAACTGTTTGCAGGCTTTCTTGTGCATCATCTTTAGAAGAGGCTTCCTTCTGGGACAACAGGCATGCAGACCAATTAGATGCAGTGTGTGGCGTATGGTCTGAGCACTGACAGGCTGACCCCCCCACCCCTTCAACCCTGCATCAATGCTGGCAGCACTCATATGTCTATTTCCCAAAGACAACCTCTGGATATGAAACACAGACTACGTGTACTCAACTTCTTTGGTCGACCATGGCGAGGCCTGTTCTGAGTGGAACCTGTCCTGTTAAACCTGATAACTTCCAGTGACCAGTATGAGGGAGTGTGAGAGTGATGACACCAAATTTAACACACCTGCTCCCCATTCACACCTGAGACCTTGTAACACTAACAAGTCACATGACACCGGGGAAGGAAAATGACTAATTGGGCCCAATTTAGACATTAATGTCTGTGTGTTGAGTTATTTTGAGGGGACAGTAAATTGTCACTGTTACACAAGCTGTACACTCACTACTTTACATTGTAGCAAAGTGTCATTTCTTCAGTGTTGTCACATGAAAAGATATCATCAAATATTTACACAAATGTGAGGGGTGTACTCACTTTTGGGAGATACTGTATATATGGGTAGGTTTTAAGTACATGTTTTCACTGGTTTTATATGAGGGAAAAGACATTCCAGATACATAATACAATTTGTTATCCAATAGCAGTTACACAATCAGCCAATTAAAATGGTCCAGTCATGTTCAGGGCAATCGCTATTACTTCTAGCTGACAATCTCCTCCCTGAAATTCATACTTATGTTAAATTTTTCGTTTTAATCACATGCACCTACAGTAGGTGCAACTGCTCCCCGTATTGTTCCAGCACTGATCAGAGTACGAGATGACCAGGGATCAAATCTCATCATGAATGTCTTGTCTTGATGCAGCTATAATAAAATGAATGCACCATAATTGGTAAAATAGCAGAAGTGTATTTAAAGGTAGCTGAACACATCCTGATATTCATGAGTAGCTATGATCCTGTATTTAATCTTCATCTCCTCTATTCACTAACCTTATGCCTCTCAGCTCAGCATTTACTCTTGTCTTGCTTGCTGTGTATTTAAATCGAATTAACAGACAAGCAGTCTTGCTTTTAGCCGAGTTGATTGGGCCAACAGCGGCTTGTGTGAGAAATAATTTATAAAAGAAGGACAAGATGGACTTTTAAAATGGAAGGAAGGAACAGATTAAAGCTTAAATGGTATTAACATCTCCGGTCAATTTCGGTACCAGCACCCACTGAGAAACTTATCTTTATATACACATCATAGTTTTAATCAAAGGCAACCTGAAATGAAAGAGAATCGATAGAAGGCTTCTGATATAGATACCATCATGTTGAGAAGCTTAATTCCACTGGCGTGATGGAACTTAATCCCAAAAATATCTGAAGTAATATGCAGAGAAGTAAAGATTTGTAGTGTTCTGCAAAGTATCTACAACCCCAATTCCAAAAAATTTGGGACAGTATGGAAAATGCTAAAAAATTATTATTTTTTACATAATTTTTTATACAGAGTTATTTGAAAATTCAGTTCACCCTGTACTGTGTTGAAAACACATTATTAAATGTTTTACTTTGTGAATGTAATTTACTTTTGAAAATGTACACTCATTTCAAATGTGGTGACTGCAACACACTCCAAAAAAAGTTGGGACAGTTGACTGTATAACATCAACTTTTCTATTAATAACACTTATTAAGCATTTGGACACTGAGTGAAGACACCAGTTGGTTATGTTTAGCATGTGGAATTTTCTCCCATTCATCCATTATGCATCTCTTCATCTGCGAAACTGTACAAGGCCTTCGTTGCCTTATTTTATGCTTCATAATGTGCCACGCATTCTCAGTAGGAGACAGGTCAGGACGGCAGCAGGTCATGCTAGCACCCGCACTCTTTGCTTACACAATCATGCGGTTGTAATCCGAGCAGAATGTGGTTTGGCGTTGTCCTGCTCTGGAGGGAAGCATTTGTTGTTCCATAATGTATACATATCTTTCTGCATTAGTGATACCCTCACAGATGTGCAAGTTACTCATGTAAGTTCTATGCTTTAGTTTTCTCTCCATGTCCAAGCAGTTATAAAACTTAAAATAATCTGTCAATATGATGACGATAATACATAGAAATAGATGTATACTCTCTCTCTCTCTCTCTCTCTCTCTCTCTCTGTATTGTTATTCCACACCAGTGCCCACCTGAAAAAAAAAATACAATTCAATCTATGCTAGCTAATGATTGAAAGCATTTCCTACCACCATTCTCTTATCACATACTATATTCTGTTGATTAGTACTGAGGGTCTTTAATGTCACTGTGTTTGATGCATGGCCTGCACTTCATAATGCAGCACTGAGCAAAGTGATATGAAGGCTATTGTTAGGTTCAGCTCGGCTTGTCACACTCATTTGTGTCTGTTCTAGCAGATGTGTCCAGCAGGAGAGAAGAAGATTAAAACACAAATAGTTTTTGCCTCTGGTGTATAATAATATACCACCTGCCATACCGACAACCGATCATTCACCTCACCTCCCACATAATCACACATCTTATTATTGATTTCACCTGGAACCTTTCCTTATATAGCTACGGAAAAAAAAAATTAATATACAGTATGCCTTATATAAGCATCTGTATCAGACTTTCATCTTCATGTTTCTTCTGTTATTGTTTTTCTCTGTTTTATCTGTCAGCCACGTTATGAATTTATCTTTATCTTCTGTGCTAGGGTGTGTTTAGTATCTTGTGTGCTAGTGTATGTTTAGTATATTATGTGTTAGTGTGTGTTTAGTATCTTGTGTGTTTACTGTGTGTTTAGAGTCGTGTGTGTTTAGAGTGTTTAGTATATTGTGTGCTAGTGTGTGTTTAGGATCTTGTGTGCTAGTGTGTGTTTAGAGTGTTTAGTATATTGTGTGCTAGTGTGTGTTTAGCATCTTGTGTGCTAGTGTGTGTGTTTAGGATCTTGTGTAGTGTGTTTAGTATCTTATGTGCTAGTGTGTGTTTAGTATCTTATGTGCTAGTGTGTGTTTAGCATCTTGTGTGCTAGTGTGTGTTTAGTATATTGTGTGCTAGTGTGTGTTTAGTATATTGTGTGCTAGTGTGTGTTTAGCATCTTGTGTGCTAGTGTGTGTTTAGTATCTTGTGTGTTTACTGTGTGTTTAGAGTCGTGTGTGTTTAGAGTGTTTAGTATCTTGTGTAGTGTGTTTAGTATCTTGTGTGCTAGTGTGTGGTTAGTATCTTGTGTGCTAGTGTGTGTTTAGCATCTTGTGTGCTAGTGTGTGTTTAGTATATTGTGTGCTAGTGTGTGTTTAGTATCTTGTGTGTTTACTGTGTGTTTAGAGTCGTGTGTGTTTAGAGTGTTTAGTATCTTGTGTAGTGTGTTTAGTATCTTGTGTGCTAGTGTGTGGTTAGTATCTTGTGTGCTAGTGTGTGTTTAGTGTGTTTAGTATATTGTGTGCTAGTGTGCGTTTGTGTGTTTAGTATCTTGTGTGTTTAGTGTGTGCTTAGAGTCTTGTGTGTTTAGTGTGTTTAGTATCTTGTGTGTTTAGTGTGTGTTTAGAGTCTTGTGTGTTTAGAGTGCTTAGTATATTGTGTAGTGTGTTTATCTTGTGTGCTAGTGTGTGTTTAGTATATTGTGTGCTAGTGTGTGTTTAGTATCTTGTGTGCTAGTGTGTGTTTAGTATCTTGTGTGTTTAATGTGTGTTTAGAGTCGTGTGTGTTTAGAGTGTTTAGTATCTTGTGTAGTGTGTTTAGTATCTTGTGTGCTAGTGTGTGTTTAGTATCTTGTGTGCTAGTGTGTGTTTAGTATCTTGTGTGCTAGTGTGTGTTTAGTATCTTGTGTGCTAGTGTGTGTTTAGTATCTTGTGTGCTAGTGTGTGGTTAGTATCTTGTGTGCTAGTGTGTGTTTAGTGTGTTTAGTATATTGTGTGCTAGTGTGCGTTTAGTGTGTTTAGTATCTTGTGTGTTTAGTGTGTGCTTAGAGTCTTGTGTGTTTAGTGTGTTTAGTATCTTGTGTGTTTAGTGTGTGTTTAGAGTCTTGTGTGTTTAGAGTGTTGTGTGTTTAGAGTGTTGTGTGTTTAGAGTGTTGTGTGTTTAGTATCTTGTGTGCTAGTGTGTGTTTAGTAGCCTGCATGCTAGTGTGTGTTTAGTATATTGTGTGCGAGTGTGTGTTTAGTATCTTGTGTGTTTAGTATCTTGTGTGTTTACTGTGTGTTTAGAGTCGTGTGTGTTTAGAGTGTTTAGTATCTTGTGTAGTGTGTTTAGTATCTTGTGTGCTAGTGTGTGGTTAGTATCTTGTGTGCTAGTGTGTGTTTAGGATCTTGTGTGCTAGTGTGTGTTTAGTATATTGTGTGCTAGTGTGTGTTTAGTATCTTGTGTGTTTACTGTGTGTTTAGAGTCGTGTGTGTTTAGTGTGTATTTAGAGTCTTGTGTGTTTAGTGTGTTTAGTGTCTTGTGTGTTTTGAGTGTTGTGTGTTTAGTATATTGTGTGCTAGTGTGTGTTTAGGATCTTGTGTGCTAGTGTGTGTTTAGTATATTGTGTGCTAGTGTGTGTTTAGTATCTTGTGTGTTTAGTGTGTGTTTAGTATCTTGTGTGCTAGTGTGTGTTTAGTATCTTGTGTGCTAGTGTGTGTTTAGTATCTTGTGTGCTAGTGTGTGTTTAGCATCTTGTGTGCTAGTGTGTGTGTTTAGTATATTGTGTGCTAGTGTGTGTTTAGTATCTTGTGTGCTAGTGTGTGTGTTTAGTATATTGTGTAGTGTGTTTATCTTGTGTGCTAGTGTGTGTTTAGTATCTTGTGTGTGTTTAGTATCTTGTGTCTAGTGTGTGTTTAGTATCTTGTGTGCTAGTGTGTGTTTAGCATCTTGTGTGCTAATGTGTGTTTAGTATCTTGTGTGCTAGTGTGTGTTTAGCATCTTGTGTGCTATTGTGTGTGTTTAGTATATTGTGTGCTAGTGTGCGTTTAGTGTGTTTAGTATCTTGTGTGTTTAGTGTGTGTATAGATTCTTGTGTGTTTAGTGTGTTTAGTATCTTGTGTATTGTGTTTAGTATCTTGTGTGCTAGTGTGTGGTTAGTATCTTGTGTGTTTAGAGTGTTTAGTATATTGTGTAGTGTGTTTATCTTGTGTGCTAGTGTGTGTTTAGTATATTGTGTGCTAGTGTGTGTTTAGTATCTTGTGTGCTAGTGTGTGTGTTTAGTATATTGTGTAGTGTGTTTATCTTGTGTGCTAGTGTGTGTTTAGTATCTTGTGTGTGTTTAGTATCTTGTGTCTAGTGTGTGTTTAGTATCTTGTGTGCTAGTGTGTGTTTAGTATCTTGTGTGCTAGTGTGTGTTTAGTATCTTGTGTGCTAGTGTGTGTTTAGTATCTTGTGTGCTAGTGTGTGGTTATGATTTGGCTAATTAACTTCTTTGAATTTGAGACATTGACTTTCGGCCTTTACAAGCCCTTTTCTAGTTTATTGAAAAGGCAGCTGGATCACTTTTCTGTCAGTGCTCTCGCACACACACACACACACACACACACACACACACACACACACACACACACACACACACACACACAAACACACACACACACACACACACACACACAAACACAAACAGCCCTCTGAGCTCTCATCCCAGTCCTGCACCGGCTGAGTAAGACACAGAATGCTGAGTGGATCTGCGTAAGTGTCTTTATGCCGTTTTCTTTGGGAGCACTTAAGCTTCAAGGTGTACTAATTACCAGCTGTAATTCCCATAATGCACTGTGAGCACACATCAAGTTTAACACTGAGAAATGCCAACCAGCAGCATGTTGTATTACAAATTCAGATGACTGTGTTTTTTTAAACACATACTGTAGCTGCAGTTCATATGATTAGTGCTTCTGTGTCAATTTGTGTTTTTACTGATTATTAGATCACCCTTTACACTGTGATTAAGTTCTCTTCGCACTGGTTTAGTTTTAGGACATTGAACACATGTACCTGGCTAACCTTTGACCTTTGTGTTCAGCTCAACCACTGAGTCCTGTACTTGCTTTTAACATTGTTTCTTCATGACACGTTTGCTGCATTCCAGACAGGAGATGTGAACAGCTGAATAAAGACATGCTGTTATTTGACAAAATCTGTATTCTATAAGGAGATGTTTCATTATTATTTAAAGGATTCTTCAGTGTCTCCAATGCCAAAGCTTTGTAAACATCAATAAGTTTTCCACCATGGGAGAGTCTTTAGGACAGAAGACCTTGTGCTTTCTGGTTCCTTATTAACATGACACGCTGCCTTTTTGTCTAGTCTTTAAATTAAAAAATGAAGCTGGTGAAGGAGTGACTGCTTGTACCTTCTATAATATAAAGTACTGTAAGTGGTAACGCTGAACCATTGCTGCTTGATTCACTAAGCTTACTGAGATGATTCGTATTTTGCTGTGCCTACCTCCTTTCAAGCATTATGCCGTAATACAATTGTACACTCAACAACCAGTTTAGTTGGAACACCTGTACACCTCATGGCTGTTGGTGCCAGACGGGCTGTATATTTCATTTTTTTATACGAGTATTTAAGAAATGGCTGATCTCCTGGGATTTTCAAAGTTGAAGATTACTGTAGATATTAGTCCAGTTTTGGTTGAACCCAGTGTGGTCTTCGCTGTGGTGTTGGAGACCATCAGCTTCCAGGTGTTCTGAGATGCTCTTCTGCTCTCCACAGTTGTAAAACATGGTTATTTGAGGTACTGTAGCTTTCTTGTCAGTTCAAACTAGCCTGGTTATTATCCTCTGACCTCTCCCTGGGTGTTCTTTGTTTTTTGCACAATTATTTATAAACTATAGAGACTGTTATGTGTGGAAATTGTGTAAGTTGTCTAAGTAACACGTGTGCCTGGTACTGAATTTCATTATGTATGTATGTTTGTGCATTTTCTAGATTTGAATACAGATGTTTATGTTGATGCTTTTCACTGTGTGTAGTTGTACAGTTTGTCTGGTATTTGTATTTTTATGTTTTTTTTTCTATCGCTCTTTCTCTCTCCTTCTGTCTGTGTGTGTGTGTATGTGTGTTTGTGGGTCTCTAAGCATTGCCATTTTACACCAGCATGTGTGGAAATGTCACCTGTACCCTCTGCAAGTTGGAAGCCAACTACAGCTTATCAGGGGACTGTGTGCTGTTTAGGGTACGATTAGTTGTAGTATTACACACACACACACACACACAGACACACACACAGACACACACAGTACTGTGCAAAAGTCTTATGCACCCTATTTTTTAAGTACAAACTCATAATTCTAAATTTTTATTTTAATGACTTCTACATTATCGAGTCAGTATAAAAAAAACATTTTAGATTTCTCAACAATAGATTTCCAGCACAAAATGAAATGTTACAGAAAAATGTTTGTATATCCGTAAAGAAAGCAGCGTATTATATAAGAGACACTTTTCAGAAAAAAAAACATAATGAAAGCTGCTGGGTTTTGCTGCAAAAATAAAAAACACAAGTGCAACAGTCAAACTGTCCAGAAGAACTGTGGCTGTTTCTGCAAGATGCTCAGTAAATCCTACAGCTCATTTCCTTACAAAACTGCACACATTGCACCTCAGACTACTATTTACTTTTTTAAGCAAAGCATCACACCAAATATGACTTTGTTACATTTATTAGTATTTTATTTATTTATTTATTTAATATAGAGACATCCATCCATCCATCTTCAACCGCTTATTCCTGTTTCAGGAACCTGGAGCCTATCCCAGGATAGCATCGGGCACAAGGCGGGGTACACCCTGGACAGGGTGCCAGTCCATCGCAGGGCACAATCACAAACACACTCACACACCCATTCATACACTACGGACAATCAACCTACCATGCATGTCTTTGGACTGGGGGAGGAAACTGAGGAGGAAACGGAGGAAACGGAGGAAACCCCCGCAACACGGGGAGAACATGCAAACTCCGCACAATCCGCACAAACTCCGGGGAATCGAACCCCGAACCCCGGAGGTGTGAGGAGAACGTGCTAACCACTAAGCCACCGTGCGCCCCATATAGAGACATTTAATTTAATTATTTGTGAAGGCATGTTTGCTCTACAGCATTTCTTTTATGTGTATACACAAGGATTTTTTTTACACAGTTAAACAAAGTATCTGTTTCAGGCTTAAATCATGGATTTTTCATGCGATAATACCCAGATTTCTCTGTCTGAGGATTAATAAAGTCTTATCTTAATAAAAAGCAAAATAGGTAACATTCTGTATTAGTCTTTGATAACTTATTAAATAAACCCATTTCTCAGAAGGGCATTTAGGATGTAGCAGTGTAGTTGATTTAACATGATTATTGTAAAATGGTTATTTCACACCTGAATTAACTTTCACCCTCATCGCTGTGAAAGCTGTTATAACTCAAAATAAAGACTGGCATGCACAAACGAATTCAAAACACACTCTCAAGGTCAGAATCCAGAATCAGGCAAGGCATCAGGTAATGTATAAACAGATATTCAGAGAATAAGACTATAATAATGAAATGAGAAAACAGACGTGGGTAAAATTCAGAAATAGCAAACATGAATCAAAGACTTGGTCCATCAGATGAGAAACCGAGCTGAATGAATACTGTACAAAGTCTATGTGGTTTGAGGATGTTTATATACTTTGCAGTGGTGATTGAGTCCAGGTGTATGCAGTCAGTAATGCGTGAACTTGAGTGTGTAAACTGGAAGTTAGAGTTCATGTAGTCGAAGGTGCATTCTGGGAAATGGAGTCAGAATTTTGTGAGGCGATCTCTGGTCTGGTATTCAGAATGTTCGCTGTCAATACACAAATTCTTTGTTGTTGTGGGCCATTTGTTGTAGGTGCTGATGCCTAGTCTTCCACATCTGCTTCTCCAACTAAACCATTCATCGACTGCTGGAGTGTCTGTGGGGTTAGCATTCCATGGGAACAGGTGAGATTGGTAACCAATGATGCACTGGAAAGGGGTGAACTAGGTGGCCAAATGCCACAGAGATTTTTGGGCATACTCTGTCCATGGGAGGATGTGTGGCCCAATTCTCTTGTTATGGGCACAGAAGGACCATAGACATCTTATTACTTTCTAGTTGGCCCACTTTACTTGTCCATTTGAACTGGCTTGAGGGTGTTAGCTCAAGGTGAAGCTGATGATCACACCCAGCTTCTCCATAAAGTTCTTCCAAACTTGAGACATGAATCGTGCTCCTTGACCACTTACAATACCTTCTGGCAAACCATAGTATCAAATTACATGATTAAATATGAGTTCTGCAGTTTCAAAGGGTGTGGGTAACTTGGGCAGTGGTATTAACAGAGGGGCTTGAAAAATCAAATAATGATGACCAGAATTGTCAGGGTTATGCATGTAACCCTGTTGCCTGAGATGGGAACGAGACGTTGCATTTAGCATTTAGCGCAAGTCGTTCCCATACTGTTATGCTAAATGCAATGTCGAAGTTCCCTTTGAAAGGGAACTTCTGGGTTACACATGTAACCCTGTTCCCTGAGAAGGGAACCAGACGTTGCATTTAGCATAACAGTATGGGAACGCCTTGTGCTAAATGCAACGTCAAAGTTCCTTCTACAAGGGAACACTGTTTTTCCATCTAAGTCATGGAGGTCTGTAATGAAGTCCAGGGCCAGGTGGGACCATGGATATTGTGGATTTGGTAGTGGCATCAGTTTCCCTGCCAGCAGGGTTCTTGGGACCTAACACTGTGCACAATCTGTACAAGATGAGATGAATTTGCACGTTTCTCCTTGGACATAGAGCTAATTGTCCTTTAATCTGCAGAGAACTTGCTTGACATGGTTAACATGAATATCCTTGGATGGGAAATTAATCAAAATGTCAATATAAGAGATAATGAATCTGCCCAACATGTTTCTGAGAACATCATTAATTAGACTTTGGAACACTGAGGGTTTGTAAGAGAGCCCATATGGCATGACAACACTCATAGTGGCCAGACGTGACGCTAAAAGACGTTTTTCACTTGCCTCCTCTCTAATGTGGACCAGATTGTATCCACTTCGCAGGTCCAGTTTTGTGCATATTTTGGCTTCTCTAAGCTCTTCTAAAGCAGATGGAACTAGAGGCAGAGGATAACAATACTTAGCTATGCAAGGTCAAACACCTCCTCCTGTTTTTTCAATATATTGTTGAAAACCCTAGTGCAGTAGGACTTAATGGTCTAAATTCCTCCTTATTGTGCAAGTCCTATCAGTAGCTCCAAAACGCCTTTATTAGAGGTTATTGCTGCTAAAAGAGATTCTACTAGTTCTAATAATAATAAGGGTTCAGATCTTTTTCTCACCCAGGGCTGTGAATTATTAATCAAATACTTCAATTAAGAGCTCTTTGTGTTATTAGTTTAGACAGAATAAGTGTATTATGACTTGATCATGAATGAGGATCCAATCACATTTTATGAATAATTAGTGCAGAAATCCAGGTGATTCCAAGGGTCAAAATAATTAGCAAATGTAATTAGCACCCTTGCTTACATGGTAGAGTGGCAGGTGAGCTATGCTAGACAGGCAACAATATATTGATTTCTTTTCATTTATAATACGAAGACATATTAAACAATCATGTGCTTCTGGTTTTATTGCAACAGTTTGGGGAAGGCCCTTTCCTGTTTCAGCATGGCAGTGCCTCCCTACAGAAAGCCAGGTCCAGCCAGGAGAACTTGGCTGGACTGCACAGAAACATCTTTGGGCTGACGTCTGCTAGTCAGGCCTCTTTATGCAACACCAGTTGTTATGTTTACATGCAGCTTAATGTCCATTAACAATCCAACTGATAGCTCAATCAGAACAGAAAACATCTTCAATTTGAAAACTGTAAACCAGTTGAGGCCAGTGAAATTTCTGATGGAATAAGGTCGGTTAATCTCATTTAAATAAGCTTTTGATGAAAAAGAATAGCAACTAGGGAAACATGTACAGTGGACTCCGAAAATCTGAGTGCACTAGTGAAAATCCTTTCCTATATTGCATTTTCTATTTAATATAATTTAATACAACAAATTTCATTACAAAATTATATTATTGACAACAACTTGAGTGAAACATAGAATCTGTTAAATATTTACACAAATTTCAGAGTTTATTAGTATTTGGCACTTCCCCTTTCTGCTTTAATGACACTGTGCACTGGAGCTGGCATGGACTCCACAAATCTGTGCAAAAACCTTTTATCAAATTTAGAGTAAAACCATCAGAGTGTCACCTCAAAAGATGCTTTAACAGAAGAGATTAGGCATTATTATTATTATTATTATTATTATTATTATTATTATTATTTAAATAGGCTCTATTTACAAACTAGAAATCGTGCAGAATCTTGAATATTAAATCGTCAAGACATTGCACATATACCTTCTTTGTTTTAAAAATTTCACAATTCTAAATATTTCTGCTCATATCCATGATATCTTACTTTTACTATCAGAAGCTGTGTGTGCATTTGGATCACAATGCACTCCACAAACCACACTTCATGTCACATGTTGCATATTTAAAAATTATTATGAGGGTGGATGGACAGTTGGATGGGCATCAAACTAACATTTTAAGGGAGATGACGGATGTGAATTGACCTAAAGTTCAGCGTTTAGTAGGCAAGAAACATTCAGAGATGATGCAGAACATACAGTGAGGGGAAAAAAAGTATTTGATCCCCTGCTGATTTTGTACGTTTGCCCACTGACAAAGAAATGATCAGTCTATAATTTTAATGGTAGATTTATTTGAACAGTGAGAGACAGAATAACAACAAAAAAATCCAGAAAAACGCATGTCAAAAATGTTATAAAAAGATTTGCATTTTAATGAGGGAAATAAGTATTTGACCCCCTCTGCAAAACATGACTTAGTACTTGGTAATGACTTAGTAATTACTTTTCATTTTCAATGCCCTGGCTGAGGGAAGGAGGTTCTCACCCAAGATTTGACAGTACATGGCCCCGTCCATCGTCCTTTTGATGCGGTGAAGTTGTCCTGTCCCCTTAGCAGAAAAACACCCCCAAAGCATAATGTCTCCACCTCCATGTTTGACGGTGGGGATGGTGTTCTTGGGGTCATAGGCAGCATTCCTCCTCCTCCTCCAAACACGGCGAGTTGAGTTGATGACAAAGAGCTCCATTTTGGTCTCATCTGACCACAACACTTTCACCCAGTTGTCCTCTGGTGGTCAGATGAGACCAAAATGGAGCTCTTTGGCATTTTGGCATATTTATAACATTTTTGACATGTGTTTTTCTGGATTTTTTTGTTGTTATTCTGTCTCTCACTGTTCAAATAAATCTACCATTAAAATTATAGACTGATCATTTCTTTGTTAGTGGGCAAACGTACAAAATCAGCAGGGGATAAATCATTTTTTCCCCCACTGTACAGTACAAATGATAAAAAAGGGATAAAAAAATCTTCAATGAACCTTTATTTCTTGCATTATTATTATTATTATCAAACAATGGCCTCTAATATTGCTATGAATAGAATATACATAAATGCATAATACTGTATGTTTGTTTTACTAAGCATCCTTGTTCCTGTCTGTTGACAGAAATGGTGAAATATGAAATGGTGAGCACCCTTTCTGCAGTCACAAGGTCTTCTCTCACCTCACTAATGCTCCTCTGATTGAAACTACAGTAGTCCTATAATATTGTGAAGGGATTTCATGCAAATATATTTCACAAGGCGGACCACCATACTCTTCAAAATAACCAATACTTTAACATTATGGATTTTATGTTATGATAAAAGTTCATATTGCGATAAAAGTTTGACTATAATTATGGAAATTGGTTTTCTAAATAAAATGCTCAAGGTTATCTACAAGCATCCGTGTTCATGCCAGTTTATTTCTGAATACAGAGGTCAGCTTACAAATTGCCACAAGAGAACATTTGACCTTTGTGTGTGTTCTTTTTTGCCCCACCATTAATTTGGTGTCTTTGAATCTGCTAGCTGATAAGACCAAACAGGATGGAGACATGTGTTAGATCCCATTTCTTGCTCCAGAGATTTCCTCACCAATTTCTCAGTGAACAATGACAATTTATTAACAACAGCTTGATCAAAAGTAAACTTTATTTGCAAAAGCATTTGAGTGCCACAGGAACAGCAGCAGCAACAGAGGCTCACAGCCGCAAAGCTTCACCCGCATTGGAATTTTACCCGCTAAAGATCAAAGGCTTTTTGAGCAGGCGTGAAATAGTCAGGTGATTTAATGTTAGATACTGATTTGCCTCAGTTGAGTGCCTGTGAGGTACTGTTCTGTCTGAAGCTGTGGTTCAGTAAATATGACCAAAACAAATCTGTGATTTTTAACACCCCCCCCCCTCATTTGAATTATTTATATGCTTTAAGTTCTGCACTAAATTAATTAATGTAAAAATGCATCTAAAACCCAAAGTCTATATTTTATTTACTTTACTCAGTTTTTTCAAGTGCTAACAAAACTATCAAAAAAAAAAAAAAAAGGAACATTTACTTGAACCGGTTTCATACTAAAGTGGGGGCACAGTTTTTGAACTTGATTTGCATATGCATTTGCAGAACTTTAAACTGTATGGATGTTTTTTTTTTTTTTTTTTTTTTCAATATTTCTTGTTTTGTGTTGGATTTAAGGCCTAAAGAATTGTATCATGAAATATTTTGAAAAGTGTTTCTGTAAAAATTGTCTTGGTTCACCCTTGATTGTGTTTCTCAGTCAGGTGTATGGTTTCTGTGTGCATGCATAAGTCAGTTAAGTCTTGGATTCTGACAGTTCAAATCTTATGAAGGATAGTGTAAGTACATGTTCCCATTAGAGTGCTACTTCTGGTTGGAACAGTTTAAGGTATTAGTGGCTAATAGTAATACTAGTTTTAGAAGCCCATTAAGTAGTATTGATAACTTTTAGAAAATATAGAACATATGAAACTGAAAAGGCAGAAATGAATAATGATTCAAAAAAATTAAATCATTATAATTAATTTTGACACAGGACAAAAAAAATGTCCAGGGCAAACGTTTTCAAAAACAGGAAATACATGACAGGAAGTATTCTGAGATGGCCTGACACAGTAATAAACCAAACTGACATTATGTTCTTATAATCTGTAAATTTTTATACCACATTAATCATGTGCTGATTGAAGGATTTATTCTTTGTCTGTTTGTTCATGTGTTTTCTTTTGGCATTAATATGGTCAGCATTCAAGGCTGTTGGGATGTACTCGGAATTTCCAACATAGAGGGAATACTTAATGTCACTTAATTTCCATTTGATGTGGTAATTAACCTTTAAAACCAAACGCAGCCTGTCCCCAAGCTTGCAAAATTCATTAATCCCTAGCATCTCTGAAAAACACGATAAAACACGACAAGTTCTCTAGGGGTCTCATCAGGGTAAATTTATGCCTTTCTACTTCTGTTATACCCTCATAAGATCTCAATTACCGTAGTTTTAATTAAAGACATTTTTCAGCTACTATAAGATGCGCATTTCTGCACATGTGTAGACTACAATGAATTAGGACAAAAAAAAAAAAAAACATGATTTGGGACACAGCCAGAAGAAGAGGAAAGCTGATTAACAGATTGCCATTTTAAGCACATTGTTTGTTTTTTAAAATCCCAAACATAGCCAAGGTTTTTTTTGTGCATATTTTGTGTAGTGCAGTAATTAGTAACCTATTGTATATACCGAGTAATGGAAGTCTATCTCTTGCTAAATCAGACTAGCTGATGTGGTTTCGAACACAGCGTGAACTTGATGTAAATGCTGGCTCATTATTTGATCACCATTTGACCTCTCCCAAGTGACAAATTATTACCTTCTGAGAAACACAGCCAAAATATGAAATCTGTAAACTCTATATAACACTGAGAAACTAGTGCATGTTTTCCTAACCACAAGATCTGACTAGGCTAGATTAACTTAGACTTGGACTCAAAGCCAGAGCACATTACCCCAAGGTTGATCATTTTTTTCCCTTAGTTTTTTTTTCGTATTTCCATTTAACTAAAACACTAAAATGTGCAACATGAAGAAAAAAATTATCTGAATGTAAACAAACTTTTTCAACGTGTTTCAGATGGATTAATTGTAAAAAATATATAACTGATATTCAGTATATAGACCAGTATTCTAAAACATCATGATCAGAGTGTAGATTGTATAGAGTTATATAGATGAAATAGAAAAAAAATATCATTGTAAATTCGTATCCAAAGTAATAAAAGCAAAAATTCAGATTTCATTTTTTTTTTTCAAAACAGATATGGAATGAAGGCTTCATTAGCCTCCTGTGAAATAAATAAATAAATCAAATATAAATAAATAAATAAATAAATAAATAAATAAATAAATAAATAAAAAACGTTACATTTCAAATATGTGTTGGCTGAATACATTGAATACATTTCGGTGTAAATGTACAAACTATTCCTTTAATCCTGAAATGAAGTCTGGCTCCAGTTGACTTTCTACTCGAGCTTTAATTGCCCCTGTGGGTCTCTGCAAAGTCTCATGGTAAGTGTCGAGGCTTCTGCTCAGACAATCGTGAATTAAACACGCTTCAGAGCAGCCTCCAGACTAGAATGTGATATGAGGATTGTACACTCTGTGAATCCCAAATCTCTGAGAGCACAGAGGACAGAGCTGGAACCAGAGGCACGATGTTGACACTGATATTATTCAGAGTATATGCCAAATACATGCTGTGATGCTAGGCCCCACAGGAACATCGCTACACATGGAGCACTGCTAACACAGGCACAGCACCTTGCACAGCGACTTCTATGAGGCAGGACATCTCCTAGAATGTCAACAGCAGTGCAGGAACAATGTATAAGAGCAGTAAACTGTCTTATTCATCCTTATTCAGAAAAATTAACTGTCACAATGATCAGGTCACGTTAGTAAAAACTGGACTGAAATAAATGAGATTACGCTGAATTACATTACAACTCCAAACTTACAAAATTGTCAAAACAACTTTATGCAACACAAAAGCTACACAGCAAGTAAAACCAATTTTTATCAAGAAAAAAATACTGTAAAAGGAAATCTGGTTACCGCTGACTGTGTGCACTGTCAGAGTGTTGTGACATCAGGTGTGTTTATATCAGAGAACTCTGGCAAGGTGGACGATTCTTTAGTTCCTAACTGGGAATTATGAGCCGAATGACCATTCCAATCCATTTCACGTTTTTTCATGTCGGAGAAATGTCAGCAAATGTCAGTCGTTGTCTGTGAATTCTGGCTTTGAAAGTTCCTCATCATCACATCATACATTACTCCAGTTCCTAATTGGTCTCAACCAGAGCTGTTTTTAATTTTAGTTTGTTTGTACCTAAATTTAGTTGGATCTATTTCACAAAATATCAAATATAAATATTTTTGCGGCTCATGTTGTCACGTAATTAACGTAATGATGGTTAGACCGGACACAAGTGCAGATAAGCACTTTTAATAAAGAGAGACAGTTAGACAAATCCAAATCATAAGACAATAGCGTGGTCAAGAACAGGCAATGGGTCAGGCGAACAGCAAACAGGTATAAACGAGCCAAGACAAGACTCGAGAACGAGAAACCAGAAACAAGATCAAAGAACATGAATCAAAATGAGGAACAGGGTACAAACGCTTGGTACGGTGATAACACTCAATACTTTGCAAAGTCAATGTGTTCAAACAGTCTCTTTATACTGTAGGTGTGAGTGCGTGTGAGATTGGATGCAGGTGTGAGTGATTAGTCCATGGTGGCCATGTTTGTAGGCCGCAGTGCAGGATGGGAGATGCAGTCACTGGCTTGCTGTGACATGACACATGTAAGCATCACAGTGTACACCTCTAGTCTCAACTAGATGCCTCATGAACCTGTGTGAAAAATAATGCACTTTCTGTATTTGTCTCTTTATAACACTTTGTTCATTCAGAATAATGTACATCCCTAATACACACACACACACACACACACACACACATCTATGAATATTAACATATTTATCTTTCTAAGATAATTTCAGCATTCCCCCTGAAATCCAAGCAAGAATGTTATTAAGTCAACATACCACAAACTTGGATATCTGTAAACAAAAATATTACAATGTAACAATATTATGATGAGATAATGATGCACAGAGCCTCACTATTCAGCACAGAATATCTATTCAGTTGCTAATTGTAGTCAGACATGTCCTGGTATAAAAAAAACAATCCTGCAATCTCAGTAGGATAGATGCATTTTTTTTTAAACAGTTATGGCATTTTTCAGACACCCTTATCCAGAGCAACTTACATTTATCTCATTAATACATGTGAGCAGTTGAGGGTTAAGGGCCTTGCTCAAGGGCCCAACAGTGGTAGTTTGGCAGTGCTGAGGTTTGAACTCCTAATCTCCTGAACCTTCAGTAATCCAGAGCCTTTAACCACTGAGCCACCACTGCCTGTCTGGGAAATATCTGTGCATCACATGATGAGAGCATTTTATAAATTACATGATTATGTTTACATGGCTATTTTGTTTCAACAGATCATCTAATCTCTCTCTCTCTCTCTCATTCTCTCTCTCTCTCTCTCATCTCTCTCTTTCTCTCTCATTCTCTCTCTCTTTCTCTCCTCTCTCTCTCTCTCTCTCTCTCTCTCTCTCGCTCCTATTAAGGGATCTTCCTCCTTTTCTCAGGTGTGGCTTCTTATTCATTTCTAACACTGCTAAGAACCAGTGCACTATCTGTGCGTGTGTTTTCCCCATTTTCTTCTGCTGAGTTTCATTCCCAGATTTTTCTCCTCTGTGTATCTCATTACAGTCTCAGATCTATCTGCAAAAGCATGATTTTTTCACTGGGCTAAAATCATTTTAGATAATTGTTTCTGCAGCATATACTTTATTCATCTGTGCATGTTAGGAAAAATAGCAAAATAATATGCAATCTTACAACAATACAGCACAATCTAACATCGTAGCTTTCAGTAAAAACACTATTCGCTTACATATTTTTCAAATCCGATGATTTTTAAGGGATAGATCAGAAAAAAACTGGATTATTTGTTCTTTTTAAAAAAAAATTTAGACAGTTAGGCAAGATAATCCATCGATCCATCCATTTTCCATACCACTTATGCTACACACACAGGGTCGCAGGGGAGACAGGAGACTATCCCAGGGGGCACAAGGTGGGGAACACCCTGGATGGGGTGACAACCTATCGCAGGTTACAATCACACACATATTCACACACTACAGACAAACCCCTGAAGCACAGGAAGAACATGCACCCTCCGCACACACAGGGCAGAGGTGGAAATCAAACACCCATCCCCAGAAGAAGAAGTCACTGTGAGCTTGGCAAGACAGTGAAACTGAAGTGGAAATAATGATATTGCCGTTTCAGTAACCTTACAGCGTATAACTACACGATGAAATCTTTTCCATGTTTATAGATCATTACAAGTTACTTGTGTTACTTTTTTCTCTGCTACTTCCAGGCTTTATTTTTCTTTGGGACATCTCTATTCGCATTTAATGAGAGGTTGTACAATATATGACAGGATGAGATGAGAAAGTTGTGTCTTCTATTGTTGCATATCGAGCCATACATGGGACAAGGTAGAAACTAAAGTTGTGAGGGGGAACTGTACAAACATAGGACTACACACTGTTGACCTGATAAATCATTTTGGCCAGTCATTTCAGTTTGTTACTTTACTGTTTCAGATCTAACTTACATAAAATTGAGAAAATCTACATTCAAATCACTGTTGCATTGTCCCTTGGGGTGAACATTTTAACTTGACTCCATGTCAAGTGTGTACGTAGAAAACGAATGGCTGTCTTCTCTTTGTAGGTAAGGTAAACAAATCATTGTCCCATTATGAATAGCAGGAATCTGTAGAGACATATATTTATGGAGAAAAACATAAGTGATATAGGCTTCCATTGTTTATAGCTACAATTGTCTTGTACGTTTATTTACACTTGTACAAATAGACCAGGCTCTAAGAATATCATCAAGCTAAAAGCCTGTTACAGAAAAGTCAGGATGAGTTTAAAATCCCCCCCCCCAAATTAGTGTTCATTTCAATACTTAGTGAAGATTTGGGTCTTTAGTCTACATTTGAAGAGAGCCAGAGTGCTGTGGGAAGTTAATTCCACCACCTGGGTGCCAGAACAGAGGAGAGTTTTAATGCATGTCTTCCTTACATCTTGTGCGAAAGTGAGTTAAATCATACCGTTCTAGAGATTCAGCAGAAATGTGTTGCAGATCCTATTTCTTGTGAGGGCGTTTATGATTTACACATGTATAGCGTAATAGTATAGCACAATATTAATACTCAACATGTTCCTTTATCAGAGTCCACTGTCATACCCCTAATGAGCATAAACATATCACAAGTTATTATTTTGTTAATTAAATTTTTTTTTAATAATTATTGGTATTATATGATGTTATTGTATCAATCTATACAACTGGCTAATGTATTAGCATGCAATTTAAGATTTAAGATTAAAGAAAATCTTCTTGAGTCTTCATGCAGCTAGTGGCTCATCCTTTAGATCAGAGTCTCTTTCTGTTGCATTGAACATCATTTTCTATGTGTGTGTGTGTGTGTCTGTGTGTGTGTGAGAGAGAGAGAGAGAGCGAGAGAGAGAGAGAGAGAGAAATGGCGACTGCAAGTCTCAGCACTGAATATAAGCTTTTACTGAAATTAAAAACCTCCCTAATTTACATGAAAACCATAAAAAAATCTTCATTTGTCACTGTTCCAAAGATGCAAAAAGCTAATATCAATGGCCTTGATCCTTTGGGTGAATGGTTTCTGGAGGGAAAAAAATAATAAAAAGAATGGCACAACAAAGGAGGGCATGCTATTGCTTATTAAAAAACAAATCTCTCCCTCCCATACCTCAAAAACACAGTAAATACCCAGGGGTTGTTTTGCATCAATATCCCTTTAAATCATTTATACAAGTAGGAGATTTGAAGCAATTTTGTTATGCAGGTTTCAGGATTTTTACAGATCTTTACACTTACAAAGACTGAAAGAATGTTTTGAGTGATCGATCCATAGTGAGTCTTAATTTCAATAAAAACAACATATGCACTTTAGTGGAAGTGTAACTCTTCTTAAAATTGTACTTTATTTTGTATAATTTTCAAGACTCTGTCTAAATATTCAACTTCTGGTTGGAGTTCCTATCAATTGGAAGTCACTCGCTGCTGCTGAGGACGGCTCCACACAGACAACCTGAAGATCATTGAGATTAATGAAGATGGTATAACTTAAAAACCATGAAGATGAACTTTCATTTCATGAAGAACTGCAATTCATTTGAACAATTATACTATGATACCGCAATTTTCATGAGCAGTTTTGCACAAGTCGGTATCAGTAAAAAGTGGATAATCTCATGTTAAGACTGTAATAAACTTCCCGGTTACACAATTGCACTTTTTGACCATGTAGTACACAGCTATAGAAGGGATTTATTTATAATTGCACTATCCTCATCACTATCCCAGATGAGGATGGGTTCCCTTTGGAGTGGTTCCTCTCAAGGCATCTTCTTCATGTCGTCTCAGGGAGTTTTTGCTGGCCACAATTGCCTCTGGCTTGCTCGTTAGGGATAAATTCATATATTATAAAATTTATATCCTGAATTGATATATTTCTGCAAAGCTACTTCATGACAATGCCGACATCTTATGACAATGACAAGACGACTGAAGGTGGCTCCCGGGCGCAGTGATTCATACACCCATTCATATACTTCGAACACTTTGGAAATGCCAATCCACCTACCATGCATGTATTTGGACTGGGGGAGTAAACCGGAGTATTAGGAGGAAACCCCCGCAGCACGGGGAGAACATGCAAACTACACGCACACACGCATGGCCACGGTGGGAATTGAACCCCCTACCCTGGAGGTGTGAGGTGAACATGCTAACCACAGAAACTAACACTCTGAGAGACTCTTGGGACAAGTTACAGTAGCACCTCCACCTGGCAGTCTATTTTGTACTGTGGAAAGGAACCAGAGAACCCAGAGGATCCCACACAGACCCAAGCAGAACATGAAAAACTCCACACAGACAGTAACGTGAGCTCATGAGCGAACATTCAGAAATTTGATGCAATCCATTAAGCCAATTCCCATTAAGATGTAGGAAACCATCAGACATTTATTAACTGATTGCTGCAATTTTTTTTATGTATGTGATAGTTTTGCTGATGCATGTAGATGTTTACTGTAATGCTAGTTTGGCAGACAATTTGTTTACTCCATTGCTAGGTAACTTTTAGCCTGATTAAAAAAAAATTGTCATAGTTTATTTACTATTAAGCTACTGATTAGTGTGCTGCTGTTGAACTGATAGAATGAAACATACATTGAAAGCATAATAAAAAACATACAATGACACAGTGTAGATTATTTACCAAGATCTGCATTCTCTCAGCTGTAGGTAAATGGATTTAAAATCATTTATATTTAAGGCAGCACAAACAGCATGAGTTAGAGTGGGCATGATGCCTCAGCTGGAAAGATTTTGAGTAAATATAAATGCCATATAACAGGACACAGAGGTAATTTCATTAGCAGTTAAACTGAAAGCATAAACGCTTTCAGTGTGTGAAAGCCGCTCACTAGCTGTGCTTATTTTCTTCCCTGATGTGAGACTTAATCTGTGACTCACAAAACAGACTGTCACGCAGGGCAGATGAACCCTAGGAATAGAAATGCTTCAGAAATTGGATTTTGAAAAACATGTCCTTGGTCTTTGCTTGATTGTTGATCAGATGTTTGCTGTTTTCCTGTAATAGAAAGTTTGCAATAAAAAGGCAGTGTGCAAGTACGCTATGCATGATAACCTGCTGTTTCGTATTTGTACATCATTTCTGATAAGATACAGACATCAAGCAGTGTGAAAATATGCAGTTAGGATTTACTGTTGTGTGCAGGTGTACAGATCTATAAACTTCATAACATGCAAGCAAACAGGGTCTACAGATGATTCCATCTCTTTCAATGAACAAAAAAACACATCAGCTCTATTTTGCATAAGCATTATGCAATTTGAGAGAAAGTGTCTCCATAAAACTGTCAAATAAATGGCAATGTCTATGCAAATATATTAATTTATTCCACAAGCCTAAAAGTCACGTCAGGAACAGTGACTGTGTGATCAAATTAGTATGAACAAAGGACAGGTATCATACAGTATGCATTTAGTATAATTGCACATAAAAAGGGGTGGGGCCACAGGGGCACTGGACATGGTGAATGTCTGACTGACCCCGTAAATATCCCTTTCCTGTGGATGAACTCCCATCCAGCACCTGATTGGTTGGTTCTTCAACGAATCCTTGCACATGGACAACTCCCGGTTGGAGTAATCAGTGAATAAAAGTTATACCTATTGTTTCAACTGTAGACAATTTAACAATATTTTCAAACTGGAAAAGGTCAGAATGCCATCAAAGTGCCATGTTTATCTGGACATTGCACCAGAATAATAGTGAGAGAGACTCAACAAATAGAAGAAACAGTAAATTAAGAAAAGGAATATTGAATACAAGACAAACTTAGTGCTTAGTAGACATGACAGCACAATTAATAAAGTGAACAAAACTGAAGCTTTTAGCCTTATTGTCCATGAGACAAAAGTGCACAACGTTGATGTTGCTAGCTGAACTCAAATGGTTACTGAGTGTCTAGTTTTAAGATGTGTAAGCATAGAGAGACAAGTTTGAAATCACAAAAAAAGATACTTGATAGATACTAAAAAAAAAAACTATAAAGATACTTTTATTTAGAATTTTTTTGTAAAAATTATAATAATAAAAAATTACTCTCATCTGCATTTCCAGTGTTTTCATGAGCCCAAATGAATACAGCTTGGGAATTTTCCTCCCTTGGGAAAAAACCTGTTCAGACACTGAGAGGACATGTGAAACGTTCACACACAAAATATGCCATAGTATTGCACTGGAACAGTTAAACAACCATGACAGGGGGACGTGCCAAAGCCATGATGAAATCTGTGATTTTATTCTCCACAATAACCTTCAAAGTTGACAGGATTTGGATGAAAAAGGTCAAGCTTCAAGATGTCCATGCTCAGGAAGTGACACGTCCAGACGTGTACATACATAGATTATAAACGCTTTCCTTTTTATGTGTCAGACACAGAGTGAGAAAGTGAAGTGACTCAACAAGAAGAAGCACAAGCAAGACAAGTAATTATTTTGGACTTGAAAGGTTTTTTTTAACCTTTTGAACACCTGCATTTTTTTCAACCCAATCTATGTCTCATGCTTCTGCATTTGTGTAGTCACAAGAAATTTAACGTCTCTCTGTATTAAGAAGAGAACTGAAAGGTTGTTTACAAGTAACTTACTTATATACTTATGAACATCTAAGAGCAGTTGTTGAATGCTGTCAATCAATAAAAAAAATTCTATTATGTTTTAATAAATTCTTCAGGCAAATCTATTTGCGATTTATGCTCAAAATCTGTCCCATTAGAGGTGTATTCAATTAGTGGAACATTCCCATACCCTCGCTTCCTGGCAGAGTACCAATAGCAAAGCAGTACGCTCCTCCATGCTCATCCCCTTTCCCATTATCAACTTTTTGAGGAATTGAATGAAAGTGGATTTTTTTTATGCTGAGTCTAGCACTCCTTTTATGCTTGATAATAATAATTGCAACATAATGTGTATTTTAGGACAGGATGGCAAGTTATTTGTTCTAGCCAGTCTTGAGTTGGATAATGGACATTATCAATGCCTAAATTGTTTTGGGACATGAACAGCATTTACAGAGTTCTGCCTTAACTGCAGTATAATGCCATTAGTGTAACACAAAATGTACCTTGCAGGCTGTGGAAATACTGCTGGGAGAAAAAGGCAAGTTCCTTTGCTGCATTGTACCAGCAGGAATAGAAATAAGCAGAAGACTCAGCTGATCAATCCCATGGAAGTGGAAGAGCATGTCACTTTACCATGTTGAAGGATATGGGCTAAATGCCAGACCAGTTAGTGGCAGTGCCACAGTGCAAAACTGCAGGAAAAAAAAAAGCAATTTCAAGTAAGAGTAAAAAAATCCTTCTTTCTGGAAAATTAGTCTGATTTTTGTGTAAAAAGTAAAAATCTTGTCAAGCATGTTTTGCATTAGAAAGGAAATCTCATTTTAAGAAAATATTTGTCTTAATAACTTTGTCTTATTAAGATCTTCCAGCAACTATTAAGCTAAATTTATCCAGTAACAAGCTATAGCAATGCTTTGCATAATATTCTAAATGAGGAACACACTTGTTTTCCTTATTTTAAGACTAAGACCACTTGCACAAATCCAATTCTTCAATAAAGCAGCTGTGTCATGGATATGCTGAAATCCATACTGAACTGCATTACCCATCAGCCCCAGCATGTCATATGACTGTGTCACATGTCTCACTGATCACTCACACATGTTCTGTATTACCCTTAATAAGCACCCCTATACACCCCTATAAGTGCCCTTTCAAAGGGAACTTTGACGTTGCATTTAGCATAACAGTATGGGACGCACGTGCGTCTTGCGCACGTGACCGGTATCTGAAGCTTGTGTAAAATCATCTACTTATAGGCCTGCCATGATCAGGTGATGTGGCAATTAAGCACGTCACATGAAATATATATATGGCACCTGTGAACCACGCCGCCTTATTATCTTCAGCGAGACTGCATGTCGGTGGTTTGTGGAAAAGAAAAAGAAACGCTTCATTTCTACTCAGTATTTCTCAATATCTCTCAACTTTTCTATCCCTTTTTAAGAAAAGTAAAGGAAAGAGTGAAAGAATGAGCGAGGGAAAATTCAGAGAGTGTGTTACGCCTTGCCCCCGTTTCATCACGGGAGGACACGGACACGCTTTCTGCGTGAAGTGTTTGGGCGTAGCACATGCTACAGCAGCCCTCGAGGAGTCTGACTGTCAGCATTGTGAACGTTTCACGATTAGGCAACTACGCTCTCGGCTCGCTCTCTTCTCACCTGATGGGAGTTGGGTTTCAGAGCCTCGCGGGTCTGGGCCGGCCGCTGTCGAGGCAGCCAGCCGTCTCAGGTCCTGGGGTTCATGTATGGATTTGGAAGAGGAGCCTGAGATGAGCGCAGCTCTATCTCTTGCTCTGTCTTCCGGGTCCGGCTCTCTGCCTGACTTTAGAGCTCGCGTTGTGACTCCTCCTTCCCCTATGCAAAGCCAAAACACCCTCGCTGACTCCGAGGAGTCGGTAGAGGGCGCCATTGCACCAAAAACTGACAGCAGCTCTCAGGCATATAAAGAGCTGCTTGAGGTGATCACTAGGGCAGTTCAGAAGTTGGCCTGGCTAAGAGGAAGTGGCTCGTAGCAGGCTGGATAAGCGCTTCCTATCCAGTGAAAATAAACACAAAGCTCCCTCACACTGCACAAAACTCTTTTTTCCAGAAGTGCATTATGAGATATCACGCTTCTGGAGAAAACCTTACACTAGCCATGTTTATAACCCCGCAAAGTCTGATTATTCAGCAATCATGGGGTGTGAGCAGCACGGCTATGTGGTGATGCCAAAGGTGGAGGAGGCGCTTGTGAGCCACCTCACTCCATCTACGGCAGGTAATTTAAGGAGGCCAACTTTACAGTCTAAGCCATGTAAAGCCACTTCGGTGTTGGTGGGCAAAGCCTATGCGGCAGCGGGTCTTGCTTGTGGGTCCCTGCATACAATGGCAGTGTTGCAGGCCTACCAAGCACACCTGCTGAGTGAGCTGGATACTGGTGAGGAAATTGGGCCAGAGGCGTGCAGAGGTGTGCCGCGCCTCAAATTTATCTCTTCAGGCGAACAAACAAACAGCTCGTCATATCGGCCGTTCAATGGGTAGCCTGGTTGTGGCGGAGAGGCACCTATGGCTCAACCTGTCAGGGATGGGGGACAAAGATAAGGTCTCCTTGCTGGACGCCCCTGTTGAACCTTCCGGCCTGTTTGGCTGCACGGTCGATGCCATGTTTCGGGACGCAAAACAGCAAACGGCGCGTTCAACCAGTCCCTTCCCCGTCGCGTCGAGTTTGCACGGGCCTCCATGAGTGGAGACCGGGCCAGTGCTGGTACGAGGGAGATGCAGAAGACGAGTGTGGCAGCCTGCCTCCCCCCGCAAAAAGCCAGGCTGGCAGCCACAGCCTGCTGGGAGGCCTGATCTAAGAATGATCATAAAAGCAAAGCAGGCAAGGAAGGAACGGCCCTGATGGGTCACGGAGGGACATATCAGGGGACATGAGGCTGCCAGGGCAACCAGCCCCCAGTGCTACTGTAGGGCCTGCCCTGGCCGAGGCCATCCCACATTTTCAGTCTTCTCTGGTCAGCGAGCTGTCACAGGGCGACGGAAATCTGATGCTTTCCCTCCAACAAAATGTGGAAAAGCTGACATCACTGAAAGACCATTTGGCAGCGTGGAAACTACTGCCAAATGTGTCCCCATGGGTTCTGTCTACCATAGAAAAGGGTTACCGGGTCCAGTTCAGAGCTAGACCCCCCCTGTTCAGAGGTGTGCTCACCACATTTGTCAAATTTTTTTTTTAAAAAAAAAAACAATAAAACATATATATTAATATAAAAAAAAAAAGATTTTTTTTATTTTTATAAAAAAAACACAGAGCAGATCTGCAAGATGCCAGTACCGCTCAATGGTGCAAATATCAGTCCCTGGTTTGAATGACTGAAGCATGTGATCAGAATATTTCAATGGTTGCATCTTCATTTCAGATACAGGTTTACTGATTTGCATTAGATGATCTATCGAAGCGAGTTCTGGGCATCCCCTCCAGCCTTTACAAGAGGCTGTTGGGCCTTATGGCAGCAGCAGCCAATGTCATACCGTTGGGCTTATTGCACATTAGACCGCTTCAGTGGTGGCTGAAAAGTCGGGGGTTTCATCCGAGGATGAAACCGCTGAGAGTAATCAGAGTCACGCGGCAATGCCTACGTGCTCTGAGTGTTTGGAGGTGCCCGCAGTTCCTAGTCTCGGGTCACACTTTAGGGGTGTCCCCTTACTGCAAGACGGTAATGACAGACGTGTCCCTCACAGGCTGGGGCGCAGTCTTAAATGGCTGTCCAGCTCACGGTCTTTGGAGCGGCCCTCATCTGAAGTGGCATATAAATCGCCTAGAGATGCGGGCCGTATTCCTAGCACTGAAATTCTTTCTCCCTCAGTTGAGAGGTCACAGTGTGCTAGTTGTGTCAGACAACACAGCTGTGGTCTCATATATCAACCACCAGGGAGGGTTACGTTCACACCCCCTGTTCAGGCAGGTGCAACTAATCCTCCTCTGGGCAGAGGGAAAGTTCTTGTCAGTGAGTGCAATATACATTCCGGGCAGTCGGAATGTAGGGGCAGACATCCTGTCGAGGCAGGGGCTAAGGCCCGGGGGGTGGAGGATCCATCCACAAGTGGTGGAATCCATATGGCGGAGGTTCAGACAAGCGGAAGTGGATGTGTTTGCTTCCGAGGAGACAACACACTGCCCGCTGTGGTTCGCCCTCACTCCTCCTGCTCCATTGGGGCTGGACGCCATGGTGCACACGTGGCGAGGTCACATCTATATGCTTTCCCCCCGATTGCCCTGATCCCACAAGTTCTAGCGAGAGTTCGCCAAGACCGTCTACGTCTGCTGCTAGTAGCACCTTATTGGCCAGCTCGAATATGGTTCTCGGAGATAATGTCCCTGCTCGACGGCACTCCTTGGGAGATTCCCATCCACAGGGACCTACTGTCTCAAGCTTCTGACTCTAAAGGTAGCTCTTCTACTGGCCCTGATATCTCTCAAGTGGGGGAGAGAGTGGGGGATCTACAAGCTCTCTCTGTTGCCCCCCCCCGCCTTGACTTCGCCCCTGGACTGGCCAAGGCCTTCCTGTATCCTAGGCCGGATTATATTCCTAAAGTGCCTACATCAGCTGCCCACCCTGTGGTGTTGCAGGCCTTCTGCCCTCTTCCGTTCCTCACACCGGAACAAGAGAGGATGCACCTGCTGTGTCCAGTAAGGGCCCTCTGTACTTACATCCACCGCTCCAGCCAGTGGCGTAAGTCAGAGCATCTGCTGGTCTGCTTTGGTGGCGACAGTAGAGGTGATGCTGTGCATCTCTACTTGGATAGTGGAAGCAATCTCTATCGCTTACGAGGTGCGCGGTCTCGCCACGCCTCTAGGCATAAGAGCTCATTCCACTAGGGCGGTCGCCTCCTCAATGGCTTTGTCAAAAGGGGTATCCTTGCGGCCACAGGGTGGTCTACGCCACACACGTTCATTCGTTATTACAGCCTGGATATTCATTCCACCCCGGGCTCGAGTGTCTTGCAGTGACCCTCGGGCTTGGGTATTTTTGAACAGGCCATACCCTCGGTATGACGGAGTGGGTATTCCTGTTCCCATACTGTAATGCTAAATGCAACGTCGAGGTTCCCTTTGAAAGGGAACGTCAGGGTTACGTATGTAACCCTGTTCCCTGAGAAGGGAACGAGATGTTGCATAGCATTGTCATACCAGGGCAGGCCTGTGAATTGCGTCTTCGCTTCAGATAATAGAGGCTGACGGCGTAGTTCACGGGTGCCATATATATATCATGCGACGCGCTTAATTGCCACGTCACCTGATCATGGCAGGCCTGTAAGTAGAGGCATGATTTACTCAAGCTTCAGATATCGGTCACACGCGCAAGGCGCTTCCCATACTGTTATGCTAAATGCAACATCTCGTTCCCTTCTCAGGGAACAGGGTTACATACGTAACCCCGACGTTTTCCCAAATGAGGTCTCCCATCCAGGTACTGGCCAGGCTCAACGCTGCCTAGCTTCAGAGGGAAACCAAGTGAGAACTGCAGGGAGATATGTCCAGGTGTTCACATACTTTTGGCCATAAATTGTAGTAGCCATTTTAATTAAGAGACTTAAGAGGTAAGAAAGAAATTGAAGTGATTTAAGAAGACCGGTACTGTCTTGGATGAACCAATTATGTGAAATATTCAGAAAATAAGTGCCAATATAATGACTTGGATAGTTTCATTTACCATGGAAGTTAATACATTTTAGGTAATTTGAAATATCTACAGCTGACAGAAGCTGTAGAAGCTGTTGGTACTCCAATGACAGCCCTTTTGTGAAACACTAATGACTTAACCATATCTAATATCTTATTTTATCAAGCTATGAACTCTCTAGCTGTTATATTTATATATTTTGCTAACCTACACTAAATGTACCTTGCTGTAAAGTGATCTCATATAATAATGCCAGTTTTTCAATTTGTAAAACGGCTTTAAGAGCCATTTCAAGGTGATAGACATGTACAATAGCCATGTGATACTAATTCAACTATTGAAATATTGTCTCTGACATTGTGAGCAGTTGATATGAGAGTGTGAGTCCAGTTTATTGGCTGTAATTTTGTACAGTCCAGATAAATCAAGTCTTGCTTTAATTTTTTTTTTTATTTAAAGATAGGCTCATTCCAGAAGGTGCTTATGGATAATGTCAGGCAGGCGCAGGTCACAGTCTTTATTGAACTTCCCCAAAATACGGTCTTCACATAAACATAAACAGGCAACGGGACATAACTCACTGATCCGTAACATAGACGGCACGACCGCGATGAACATGTCAACATTCTATCAAAAACACTACGTACTAAACTAACACAATCAAGAGCCATGTGCTCAGTAACTAAGGCACTTAAATCGAGAATATAATCGCTGGTAAACATAAAACACCTGTAACCCATTCAGTCCTAACGCTCATGCTAACCCGGAAGCGAACAAACAAACCCCCTGCAGCACTGGAATGGAGAGCGCTGCCCCAGCGGCTCTGGAGCAAAGAGCGCTGCCCCCCCCGGCAGCTCTGGAGTGAAGAGCGCCGCCCCCGGCAGCTCTGGAGCTCTGGGTCGGTACCTCGGCGACGCAGGGCTGCGGAGCGACGTCCTTGGCGACGCAGGGCTGCCGAGTGACGTCCTTGGTGACGCAGGGCTGCGGGACAGCTTCTTCCATAGAGACCTCCCTGTAGGCCTCAGGCTGGGGCTCAGCTGCCCTCCGTGCCCCCCCCCCCCCCCCAAAAAATCTCTGGGACAGCCTTCACCTGGACTTGAGACTCGGCTTGGCAGGGCAGTGCAGTAGACTCTTCCGCTGAGTTAGGCAGCGGAACGGCTTCCTCGGCTGTGCACTCAGGGACTATAGGCTGCTCTTGGACGTCGGGAGCTTGAGGCTGCTCTTGGACGTCGGGAGCTTGAGTCTGCTCTTGGAGGTCGGGAGCTTGAGGCTGCTCTTGGACGTCGGGAGCTTGAGGCTGCTCTTGGACGTCGGGCACTTGAGACTGGGCTTGGACGTCGGGAGCTTGAGGCTGGACTTGGACTTGGATGTGGCTTGGACTTGAGACTTGAGACTTGGCTGGGAAGGGCAGCGGGCCGACCTTTTCGGCTGGAGTGCGCGGTGCTGTACAGCTCTCTTCCTTCTCCAGTGGCGGGGCTGGCGTAGAGAACGTGGGGGCTGGCATGGCGCGTAGCATCGCGTGCAGCTGCCTCTGGTCTGCCATCATGCGTTTAATCCAAGTCAGTTCCTCACCGAGCTGGTAGTTGCGCTCCAGAAACGACGCGGATGGTAGCATGGCGCATGGACCGGCTTGTTGCAGCTGTGAATGTTGCGCGATCTGATGAGTGAGCCGCGCCAGCGCCTCATCCAGTGTCCTCTGCCTCTCCCGGAAGACTCGGTCCAGCTCTGCGCTCATTATATCCATTATGAACTGCTGCTTCCTCTTGAAGACTCTTGATTCTGTCACGATTCGTAGTTTTGAGGCAGATGCAGGCGCAGGTCACAGTCTTTATTGAACTTCCCCAAAATGCGGTCTTCACATAAACATAAACAGGCAACGGGACATAACTCACTGGTCCGTAACATAGACGGCACGACCGCGATGAACGTGTCAACATTCCATCAAAAACACTATGTACTAAACTAACACAATCAAGAGCCACGTGCTCACTAACTAAGGCACTTAAATCGAGAACATAATCACTGGTAAACATAAAATACCTGTGACCCATTCAGTCTTAACGCTCACGCTAATGTGGAAGCGAGCAAACAAACCAGAGTCCAGTCCTCACATGAAGCGCCACAGCGACCTCTGTCGGCTGTGGCATGATAGATAAATTATGAGGTAGTCAGGTAGTCATGTTGTTAGAGCAATTCACATTTGTCATGCTATGATGAAGCATGTGAAAGTCTACATTAGGTAAAAAATTATGTTAGGTTAAAATCAGTTATGGGTTAAGTCTATATTGGGATTCCCATTATTTGGTTTCCGAATGGACCCAGATTGGATTTTTTTTTTTTTCGAGCCTATTATGCTAATAAACAAGAGCTGTTTCCACTTTTATGCTTTGGGCTGCAGTCAGATCCATATATTTTTGCTACGAAGGCTCAGAAACAATTATATTCACCAAGAAAGTTTGACATGTGATCTTCAGGCTGAAATTGATGCTCTTGAGTGGAACTGTTTTAACATCTTCTGAAGAAGTCAGAGGGATCAACATCCTTGGAGCAATTTCTCTGCAAGTTCACTAAATGTCTGACAGTTTCTTCAGTTCAAGTGGATGGTGATCAGTGTGCACTTTCCTTGACATTGCAATAATGCCAGAGTGTTGTGTTGTTGAGTCAGCCAAGAGTGTAAACCCTTTGACTTTGAATTTTTACCAACACCAAATAAGATGTCTATATGCCAATTGCTCTTTATTTATTTATTTATTATATTGTCCAATTCCCCTTCACCAGCCAGCTCTCCCCTATTATACATGCTACGCATTGGGATGAGTGAAGGCTAAAACATGCTTCCAGCGAGTCATGTAACTTCATCTTTTAGAACTGTGTAACACATTTGGAGGTAAATGCTATTTGCTCTCTTCCACAATACAGAAGCTAACAGATGCCCAACATTGGCAAGTGTTGCTGTGACTGACAGGAGAGAGAGTATGCCACTCCTCCCAAGCCGACAGCCTGTCCAATTGAAATATTTCTGACTCCCAGCCACGTGTGGCTGATGCCCATCATTTTTGTATAGACACTTTAATCTCATTTTAGCCAGCTGATCTTAAAGATTATACATACTTATTAATAAATCAGACTTTATGAATCCAAATCATCTCAGAAATCCTGTAACTTTAACTCATGCTAGTTAGCTAGGTAAAAAAAACATTGAATGAATGCCAATTCGATCATGTTCTTATTACTGCTTATGCCGATTATGTACATATTACTGCTCATATACTTATTACTGCTTATTACTTCTGCTTACTCAAAGACTCATATTCTCATCTTCAATGCATGGCAAATGTAGTGTTCAGTCTGGAGTATTTGGTTTTACTTGAAATAGTGTGGGGGGAAATGCTTTCCGGAATTTCTCTTTGCATGATGCCTCTCACTAGACTGAGCTTTGATGAAATTGTTCTAGGTTCTGTTTAACAGTAGTAAGACACAGGATTTTCTTGTTGCTTCTAAATTATGACATGAAAGCATAAATTAATTACACTGATGTGCATGACATATCTAATTTCCTTGTCCATTCTCACGTTGTTCCAGTGACTTGTTCTTACAGGTATTTCACCTCAATATACTATGCATTCAGCACAGTGCCAAATTTGAGAAGGGAAATGCCTCTTTTACATCCATGTTTACATCCAGCCTAATAAAACTCTGGAAAGAATATCAGCCATATACAGTGGAAATAGCCATATTTATAGATCAGAATCTGTGTGTATGCTCTAAGCATGTGTGTTTCGGACACTATATTCTGACTCGAGGTGCTAAGGACTGGAGCAGAACGGCCACCTTGAGCTGAGACACATTCACCAAAACTTTTTCCTATCTTCAACTTCAACTTTTTATCAGGGAGCCTGTGCCCACTGTAGGCTCTGATTCCAGTTCTTGGCTGAGAAGAGTTGAACCTGACTGAGGAGTTGAACTTTTGTAGCTTACTTGCCTCTAGGTTCAACTTGTTGTGCATTCTGAGATGCTTTTCTGTTCACCATAGTTGTAAAAACTGGTTATTTGAGTTACTGTAGACTTTCTGTCAGCTTGAACAAGCCATTTTCCTCTGAACTAGGATCAAAGATCAGGTTTTCCCTATTCTAATGTTTGCTGTGAACATTAGCTGAAGCTCTTGACCTGTATTTGTAGGATTTTATGCATTGTGCTGCTGCGACTTGATTGGCTGATTGGGTAATTGTGTGAATGTACAGGTGTACAGATGTTTCTAAATAAAGTGGCTGGCGAATGTATCACAACCTATTGTAAATACAGTATCCAAGAACAGGGCACATTTCAACAGGGAACATTTCAAGAACAGGGATCATTCAGTCAGTAAGGGAAAATGCAATAAACACTGTAATGCTTCATACTTTTTATCATAAATTGATATATAGGTTCCCCTTTTAAACAAAAGTAATGGACCTAAATTAGTTTACACAGGAATAGAAACTTGGAAATGGAAACTTCCACTGCCTTTTCATAAGCACTCAAGAGCATGCCTTATTTAGTGATAGCAACAGTATTAGAAATTGTAGAACTCAATATATTAGATCACTGCTCGTATATTAGATGTTTTTCTGGTGAGCTTAGTGTGCAGTCACCTCTGCTTTAGAACACTCTTATCTTGTTTCACACCATCCTGAACCCAGGTTCTGTTTCATTTATTTATTAGCCTTGCAGTGTGTGTGTGTGTGTGTGTGTGTGTGTGTGTGACAGAGAGAGAGAGAGAGAGAGTGAGGATGAGACACTGAGTTTTCATCAGTCAGGTTTCCATGCAGCAACGTTCGCATGTCAGTGAACTCAGACATTTGATGATAGATCACTTAATCTTTAACTTACAGAGTAGAGGATGAGACAATTGGATGGAAGACAAGGAGTGGAGAGAAAAAGGGAAATGTGAGAAAAAAGAAAGGAAGAAATTGTAAAAAAATTAAATAAAAAATAAAAAAATCTATTAGAGAATAGACAGATAGGAAATATAGATGAATAGGAAACAAGGAATATGAAGTGGTAAAATTAGTAGAGGAAAAAGAAGAGAAGCGGAAAAGGAAAAGAGTATGGGAGAAAGGAAGAACAAATGAAAAGAAAAATGAAAAAAAAACTTGAAAGAGAATAGAAGATAAGAGGAGAGAAAAGAAAGATAAGAGGAGATGACAAGAGATAGGAGGGATTGGGGAGAGTGAGCGAAATTATATGAAAAGAAGCAAAAAAGAGAGAAGAAGGGATTAAAAAAGAGAAAAGAACAAAGTGGAAAAATTGAGATGAGAGGTGGTTATGCATCATTAAACAGAACCTCACACTAATCACAGTGAAAAAGCAACACTATAGAAGACTCTATACAGACTATATACATCTTATAGCGCTGAATATGGATGCTATTAAAATGAGTGGATTAAAGCTGAAGCGTGCAACGCTAATGAGAGCGGTGGGCATGTGGAGTGTATTCTCTCCTGTAGCCAGCACAGACTGCTGATTATCCAGCTGTAATTGGTATAAGTGGAGTCATTAGTGATATATAGAAGCTCAGAGTGTGTAGCAGTTCAAATTTCCATTTTAGTGCTTCAATTCTTGACTTTATACCACGTTTTATTATATTATTATTGTGTTATTGTATAAGTTCAGCCCAACTTAAAACATCAAAAGAATAGAGCTCTAATTGACAAGAAGGACGTCCTGTACTGACCCAGTATGGCCGGCTTTTATACTACAGCAGTATACTACTATATACCACTCTATATACTACATACTGCAGTATACCACTCTATATCCTTCCTATTAGTGTTTGAGATTCAGGGACACACTCTTAATCTTTAAGTCTTGATTGAAAACCTATTTTTGAATGTATTAAATAACTTTTATAAGAGCATACCTAGCGCAGCACAGTGACTCAGTGAAGTAGATGAATTTCCCCTCCTTGCGCCCCGTGTTTCTGGGATAAACTTCGGATCCAGCACGACCCTGACCAGGATAAAGTGGTTACTGAAGATGAATGAAAGAGCATACCTAATAATCTGTGTACTCTCTGTCGAGCCGTGTGTGCACTCCTGCTGCTTGATGCGAGGCTGATGCCAGATCCTGATACACTTCTTCTGCTGTCTGATTCATCCAGATGCTCTACTTCTGTTTGTGACTCACCTTCTGCTGCTGTAGATAGTCCCACATGGATCCAACAAAGATTTGCTTCTGAAAAACAGTTCATGCCCAAGACTCCCCCATGCTTCAGGGTATAATCTCACCTGGATATTGTAGATTTATACCTGCTATAATCATAAAGTCCGTCCTGTGCTCATCCCAGGACTCGTTCACAGTATTTTTTCCTCATACTGAACAAACTTTCAACAGACTTGGTACTCTTTGCCTTTGCTTCACTACAGCTGTACTCTGTAATGATTTATAATCCCACTATCTGATGTCACCCAGAAGAGGATGGCTCCTCCCAAGGGATCTTCCACATGTCCTCTCAGGGAGTTTTTCCTTTGCCTCCGCCTACATCATGATTTCTGTAAAGCTGCTGTGTGACTATAAAAATTCAAGATGAACTGAACATAAACACCATTGTTATTATTGGAATATTTTATCTTAGTCCTGGTTTGCTTTGATTTGGCCCTTTATACAGGTGCATCTAAAAAAAATTGAATATCCTGGAAAAGTTTTATAAGTATTATAAATTCTTTATTCTAATCTCCATGAGCCGTAATCATCAAGACTGAACCAAAAAAGGTTTGAAATATTTCACTTTATGTGTGTGTAATCTGGAATATATGAAAGTTCCACTTTTTAAATGCACCACTATGTACACACACATATACACACTCACACATTTTGTCCATTCATCTACATCATGTTGGCAGACACCCTTATCCAGAGCAACTTACATTTATCTCATTTATAGAGCTGAGCAACCAGCAGTGGCAGGATCTGAACTCAAGACCTTCTGAGCCATAGTACAATGTTTTAGTCACTGAGCTAGTAAGGCCCACAATCTAGTAAGGCTCCCTTTTTAACTGTAAAATGTACATATGCACAAACAGACAAACAAAAATTAAAACAACTTTCTCAGTACAAATTCATATTATTAATGCAATTGGTCTGCACTTATATAGCGCTTTTATCTCATTCACCCATTCACACACACACACACACACACACACACCAATGGTAGCAGAGCTGCCATGCAAGGTGCTAACTTACCATCGGGAACAACTTGGGGTTCAGCGTCTTGCCCAAGGACACTTCGATATTTGGAGTCACATGGGCCGGGAATCGAACAGCCAACCTTACGATTAGTGGACAAACCGCTCTACCACCTGATCCACAGCTGCCCAATTATAATGTAATCCAAAAATTAAAATTTGAGGCACATTAATTTTAATTAGCCCAATACCCTATTTGACCATGTAATTAGAGCTATAGAGCTATTTATCCCTGAACATTCCACTCTCAGAACACATTATTATTCAAATTATTAACTTATTTATAAGCTTGCTTGTTACTGAGTTAATGTGGTTTGTATTTCACTGTAAGTGTCCAGTTAAACAAGCTAATAAGTATTAAAACTTAACAGTAAAAATAATCACTTTGATAATAGTGGATTATGATTTCCAACACCATAATAATATGTAAAAAAATCACGGAACTGTTAGTTATGCTTCACGGACCCCTAGGGATCCCTGAACCCCCCAGTGAGAACCATGGTTCTGCTGGGTATAGTGTCCTGTTTTTTATTGCATATTCTGCTTTAGCTATATTTATTTATGATATAGTTTTATTTTCCCTGTTTGTTTTAGCTTGAGTTAATTTGTTAGTGGTGTATTAGCAGGGTCCAATCCTACTATCTGTCATGCTGGCATGTCATATGTTTCCTGATGTTAGTGCTCAATGATAACAGCAGGAACCCCAAACTATCATTGCAGGATTTAGATGGCCCATCATGCCAGCGCTGGAGGGAAAGAGACAGCAAAGCAGCCACTTATCACATATGAGGAGGAGACTGTGTGTGTGTGTGTGTGTGTGTGTGTGTGTGTGTGTGTGTGTGTGTGTGTGTGTGTAATTTTGCAGTTCCCAATGCGCTGCTTCATTACAGCTACATGGGAGGTCTTTGAACTGAAGCTAAATTTTAGTAATCACATTTTAAATGGTATATTTGCACACATAAATAAATTTGTAATATAACTACACAAGTTAGGAAATTCTCTCACATCCACCGACATCTGAAAGAGCCTTACAAACATTCGCTAACTTGGCAATTCAGTTAGCTAGGTGCCAGGTTTACATGCGTGTGATTTACAGTATCAGAGCATTCAGTATTGCATCGTCATATTCCTAACAGTGCATTTAACAGTAGCAAAATCTGTTCAAATACACCACGACAATAACATTATTTTAGTTTAATGTTGTTTACCTTGGCCAACCTGTTTGATGTTTGTTGCTTTCTTTTTCGGGACATTCTGATTTGTTGTATTTGGATAGTATGCTGTAAAACTGAATGTGTTTCTGAACATTCTTCCGATTCCGACACCCAATAGCACGATGTGACATTTTAGAAAACAAATTGTGGCTTCTTCATAAAAATCACTGGAGCGTCCTGCATTGGCTCGACTTGACAAAACGGATTATTTTAAAAACAACTCAAGCCTTTTAACCTTAGCTACTGATACCATAAAGGAAGAATTTGTGTTTTATTTGTATGGTTTCATTGTACAGTGTCACATATTTCCCTTGGTCTAACGCTACAGTAGATCGGACCCTTATCATAGAATTCGATGATGTATTTCAGCATCAACATAGAATGTGATGAGTCCCATGATAAGAATCCCATGAAACAGATGCACTGTGCTATATGTGCTCACATTAGGTTTTACTAACGCAGTGTCCACAGAAGCAGGAACTACAAGGAAGATCGGTTAGATGCAAAGAATGTTGGAAAACAATTTAAGAAACCAGAACCATGACATAAAATTTTATTAGACATCTAAGAACACATCCACATAGATTAAGATTAGTCACATTAACACATACAGCTAGCTAGTATTGTACTGTCACAAGCATTGGCTAGTGGCCCAAGGACACTTTGGCATGTGGAGTCACATGTTCCGAGAATCGAACCACCAACCCTACGATTAGTGGACAACCTGCTTTACCAACTGCTTTACCACAGCAGCCCTATTCTCTCTCTCTCTCTCTCTCTCTCTCTCTCTCTCTCTCTCTCTCTCTCTCTCTCTCTCTCTCTCTCTCTCTCTCTCTCTCTCTCTTCAATAATGCGTGAAAGATGTAACGGTTAATGACTTGAGACTCGACGCGTCTAAAGACTCCAGACTCGACTCGCACTCTAGTGTTAAAGACTTCAGATGAAAGATCCCTGCTGACAATGCCACAGCCATTTGTAGCCAAAAGTGAAATTGTCAGTGCACTCTGCTCTCTCCTATCCATCAGAGCGACAGTCTGTGAGTTCATGTATGTGAACGAGGGAAGTTACTGTTTTCCTTCAAGTGTATGCTGGATGCGTTGTGTTTGTGTGTGTTTGAGTGTGTGTGCATGTGTGTGTGTGTGAGTATGTTTGTGTGTGGGTGTGTTGCCCTCCTGTAGGCTTGAGAGCACATAAATAAAGACTAATGATGGTGACTGCAAAGGATTGTGTTTACCAGTGTGGTAAAACAAGCGCTTGGCTTAGAGGTGGGAGTTCAGCTTGTAAAAGTAAACACTGTTCTATATGAGCAGATGGGTCCACACACACACACACACACACACACACACACACACACATGCACACACACACACACACACAGAACAATCGATGCCCATATCGATGCTCATATTTTACCACAGAGCCGGATGTATGAAAAGCAGAGATGAATCTAAATGAAAAAGTGAAATTTAATCATTTAAAAAAAAAGACCTATGACTCTAATATAATCATTACTCATAATATAAAAATCATCCATATGAGCGTATACGATCTGGCATTTCTTAGCATTTACAACATTGTTACTTTAAGTGTTCAAGTTCTGCAAAAAGAAAATGGAAATCGCATATTCAATCATGTCTGTCCAAATTGTTTGAGACAAAAATGCTAATACTACAAACATATACAGATTTTACAATTTCATGTCATATAGGTCCACTTTAAACACATTACACACTCCAACAATACACCAACACACGCAGAGCTGACGAAGCACTTTGGTCAGTAAAGTAATGTTCCTCTGGAAACTTTATGGATTATATTGCAATTTTTACAAGCTTTATATTTATTACTAAATGTCTCTCCATATACAGTTATTGACCTTAACATTATATAATATAGGGAAGGATAATGATGTCAAAAAAATATGGTGCAGCACATTTTTAAAAAATGTGCCGCAAGGTTTATAAACAGATAACTATGACTGAAGGTAGTGTTTTGAAACGTAAACAATATTTTAAAGGCTTGAAACAATATTTCCCACTCGTTAACTGTGAGTCCTCACACTGCGTCTCGTATTTTGTACTGCATTTGATCTTCTCCCCCATTAACCTGGAAAACTGTGAGCAGTTGCTGTGAAAACGTTTAAGTTGCAACTAAAGAAAATCTGTGGAGCAGAGATACTTTCAAAATCAATTAAATGAAAAGTTTCTATACTATTTGGCCAAAATTGTTGTGCAGAGCTGTGGAGTTATGAGCAGTGATTCTCTCACCAGTCTTAAGACAAAACACTGTTCATTAGTAATCTAAATCTACATCCGGATTTCTTTGTGACAAATTCAAATTTCAAAAGTGCTATCCAAATTAAATTGAACTGACTTATCTGACTTAAGCTCATAAACGATACAATAGGATAGATTAGGTGTTGACTGTGGGGCAATGTACAAGAGCTTAATGACTATCACGCCAAAGGTGATGCTGGATGAGAAGTGATCTACAGTGGCAAGAATAAGTACGTAAACCTTTGGAATTTCATGGTTTTCTGAATAAATTTGTCATAAAATGTGATCTGATCTTCATCTAAGTCAGGGGTATTGACTAATATAATGTGTCTAAAATAATAACACAATAAATTCTGATCCCTCATGTCTTTATTGAACACACTCATTCAACATTCAAAATGACAGTGGAAAAAGTAAGGGAACCCTTAGAATTAATAACTGATTGACCCCGCCCCTTGGCAGCAATAACCTCAACCAGGCACTTCCTGTAGCTGTGGATCAGACCTGCACATGGTTCAGGAGGAGTTTTAGCCCATTCTTCCCAGCAGAACTGCTTTACCTCGGTCATATTCTTTGGATGTCTCATGTGTATGTCTTTCTTCAAGTCATTCCATAGCATCTCTATTGGGTTGAGGTCTGATCTCTGACTCGGACACTCCAAAAGGAGGATTTTGTTTTTCTGAAGCCATTCTGTTGTGGACTTGCTCCGGTGTTTTGGGTCGTTGTCCTGTTGCATCACCCAACTTCTACACAGTTTCAGCAGACGTACAGACATTCTCACAATATCCTGAAGAATTGTCTGATCCATCCATCTTCAACCGCTTATTCGTTCTTCAGGGTCGCGGGGAACCTGGAGCCTATCCCAGGAAACATCGGGCGCAAGGCGGGGTACACCCTGGACAGGGTGCCAGTCCATCGCAGGGCACAATCGCATACACACTCACACACCCATTCATACACTACGGACAGTTTACCAACCTACCAATCAACCTACCACCTACCTTTGGACTGGGGGTACATGCAAACTCCTCACACACGGCCCCGGCGGGAATCGAACCCCAGACCCTGGAGGTGTGAGGCGAATGTGCTAACCACTAAGCTCAATGATTGGAAGCTGTCCAGGTCCTGATGTAGCGAAGCAGGCCCAAATCATGGTGTTTCCTTCACCATACTTTACGGTTGGGATGATGTTTTCATGATGCTATGCCGTGCTCTTTCTACACCAGATGTAGTGCTGTGTGGTTTTTCCAAATAGTTCAATCTTAGTTTCATCATTACACAGAACATTTTGCCCGTACCACTGTGGAGTGTCAATGTGCTCTTTTACAGACTTCAGGCGTGCAGCAATGTTCTTTTTAGTAAGCAGTGGCTTCCTTCGTGGTGTCCTGCTGTAGATACCCTGCTTGTTCAATGTTTTGTGTATTGTAGACTCATGAACAGAGATGTGCTCTTGATGTCATTTTGACTGGGCGCCCAATTCTTGGTAGTACCAACAGTCCCAAAGTGTCTCCATTTGTAGAATGTTTGCCTAACTGTAGACTGGTGAATTTCTAAAGTCTTTGAAATCACTTTGTGACCCTTTCCAGCTTTATGTAAATCAACTATTCTTGATAGTAGATTCTCTGAAAGCTCTTTTTGGCGAGGCATGGCTCAAATAAGCGTGTGTTTCTTATGCAGAGCAAACTCCAAAAGTTTTTAGGCAGTCGCTGTAGTCGACACCTCCAAACTCATTTTCTTAACAAGACTCCAATTAGCTTTTTTGAGGTCATTAACTCAAGGGTTCACATACTTTTTCCACAAGCACTATGAGGTGTTTTTTTTTGGTTGTTTTCAATAAAGACGTGAAAGATCAGAAAAAAATGTTTGTGTTATTAATTCAGACACATTATATTTGTCAATACCCCTGACTTAGATGAAGATCAGATCACATTTTATGACAAATTTATGCAGAAAACCATGAAATCCCAAAAGGTTCACAGACTTTTTCTTGCCACTGTGTATACAAAACTCTATGGTAGGCAGTGCACACAGGAAAAAAAACTGTACTTTGCAGTAGTTTGACAATGGGTCCACATTCACAAACAGGAGAAAGCTATTTAGCCCAATGTATCTAGTTTAATGGGGAAAAACATGCCCAATCTTTCTCCCTCATGGAACTGAGAAGCAATAACATTCTAAACACAATGTGCAATTTCCATAGACTTAAAGTTGTCTTAACTTTGTTTCTGGGATGGTGATGAATCTGTGTCTGTCCCTGCTTCACTTCCCTGCTACACAACTTCTCCATTTTGAAGGATGAGCTCACATCTGCTGCTGCCACGCTATATCACTACGAACAGCATGGCCATGCTCAACTCCCAAACCTCTGTGTGTGTGTGTGTGTGTGTGTGTGTGTGTGTGTGTGTGTGTGTGTGTGTGTGTGTGTGTGTGTGTGTGTGTGTGTGTGTGTGTGTGTGTGTGTGTGTGTGATATTGAGAGACCGCCTGGCTGCTAATAATAAACTCCCTGCATCTCAATAACATTAAAACCTATTCCACTTCTCTTTTTCTGTTAAATGATACTTGACCTTATAACCAAGTTATGTTGTTATTATTGTATTATAAGTCACACAGTACCTGTGAAGGCATTTCAGCTCCATAGTTAAATGTGCATAATCATAATAGACCAATTTACAAACAGAACAAATCATTTGCATAACAGACCTATTATACGCCTCTATGCAAATAACAATTTTCAATTTGCTTTAAATGCTCTCTCTTCAAGAGTGTTTACTGCTCATCTCCCCTGGAATATGTTCCTGTTTGTTTATTCTAGCATGGGCCAATCAGAGACCTGTCGACACGGCAATGGAGAGTGTGGGTGTGGACATGCTTGGCCAAGCTTTTCTACATTGGACTGAGTGCAGGGGTTACCAAGAGATTTCTGCCTGGTAAATCATCAGCTCCAATTGGAAAGAGAAAGAGTGAAAAATACACACAGAGAGAGAGAGAGAGAGAGAGAGAGAGAGAGAGAATGAAAGGGAGACAGAGAGAAATATATATATATATATATATACACACACACACACACACATACAGTCATGTGAAAAAATAAGTATACCCTATGGAAATTGTTGGTTTTTTGACATATTTGGACAAGCAAACATTTGATCCCGTTTGAAACAGTGCCTATAAATAAAAGTGATACACTATCAAATGAAGCATAACATTAAAGTAATCCATCCATCCATCCTCTACCGCTTACTCCTTTTCAGGGTCACGGGGAACCTGGAGCCTATCCCAGGGAGCATCGGGCACAAGGCAGGGAACACCCTGTACAGGGTGCCAATCCATCGCAGGGCACAATCACATACACACTCATTCACTACGGACAATTTAGACACGCCAGTCAGCCTACCATGTAGGTCTTTGGACTGGACGAGGAAACCAGAGTACCTGAAGGAAGCCCCCACAGAACGGGGAGAACATGCAAACTCTGCACACACATGGCCCCGGCAGGACTCGAACCCCGGAAAATGGAGGCGTGAGGCAAACATGCTAACCACTAAGCTACCATGCGCCCTACATTAAAGTAATATTTGAACAAAATAACAGATCAGTCACAAGGAAAAGCAAGTACACCCCTAGATTTATCACACCTTCAAATGCACAAAATTATACTCCGGTGTTGAAGATCAGGTGCCAGTGAAGAGAACCTGCTTAGGGAGTGCAGGAGGAACCTGTCTTATTTATACCCCTCTCATATCTAGTGTCTGGTGTTATTGAGTTGTGTGGTGTCATGACAGGATCTGCTAGTGAGTCTTGCAACTTTTGGTATCAAAGTGCATGCTTCTACAGTCAGAGAGAGATCACACAAATTTGACCTGCATGGGAGGCATGCCAGGAAAAAGCCCTTGCTGTCTAAAAAGAACATTAGAGCAAGACTACAGTTTGCCAATGATCATAGAGGCAAAGACCAGGCCTTTTGTGCTCTGGACAGACGAATCAAAGATAGAGTTGTTTGGTCACAGTAATAGCAGATATGTTTGCTGCAGACCAAAGACAGCTTTTCAGGAGAAGCAAATGTTAGGGTTTGGGGTTGCTTCACCTCCTCAGGGACTGGACAGCTTGTATTCATTGATTCAACTATGAGTTCTGCATCATATCAAAGAGTGCTTGAAGATAATCTGAGGCCATCTGTCCAAAAGTTGAAGTTGAACCAAAACTGGACCTTTCAGCAGGATAATGATCCTAAGCACACTAGCAAATCCACCAAGGAATGGCTCAAAAAGAAGAAATGCAGGGTTATGGAATGGTCTAGTCAAAGACCGAATTTGAATCCCATTGCAACATGGTGGAGGGATGTGAATCCCCTCAAACATCTTGTAACTGAAAGAATATCGTATGGAAGAGTGGGTTTACTTACATTTTTCCACAGAAGAATATCACATCTATTGATATTTCTTTCAAATATTTGTCTGATAAAACTGCTTCTCCTTGTGTTTATATATTTGTTATATATATATATATATATATATATATATATATATATATATATATATATATATATATATATATATATATATATATATATATATATATATATTATACATATAATGATTTTCACATTACCAAGTCAAAACAAAAACATTTTAGATTCCCATAAAATTAGTTTTCTAGCACAAAGTTTAAGTTTGGTATGTCAGTAAAGAAAGCAGCATATTATGTAAGAGATACTTTTCAGACAAAAAACACAATGAAGGCTGCAGGGTTTTGGTGCAAAAATAAGAAGCAACTGTGACTGTCAAAGTCTCCAGAAGAACTGTGACTAGTTCTGCAAGATGCTCAACAATAATACTAATTTCCTTTTAAAACTGTACAAATTGTACCTGAGACTACTATTTTCATTTAAAAAACAATGTCACACCAAATATTGACTTTGTTTCATTTAATACTGTTTACTGCTCTTTGCAGTGTTTTTTTTTATCATGTAGAAACATTTAATTCAATTATTTTGAAAGCATCTTTGCTCTACAGCATTTCTTTGCATGTGCCTAAAACGTTTGCACAGTACTGCACATATAGAAATTGTGTGTGTTTATATACATGAGAGAGAGAGAGAGAGAGAGAGAGAGAGAGACAGAGAGATTTATTGCCTATAATTGAAATACTAACTAACTACCAATTAAGCATTAATTATGTCCATGCCACAGATTAAGTATTTAGCAATGAGTCATTGTATTCAATATTAATGTTTCTGCCACTGTGCAGCCCTTTAGGAAAGACTGTCCTTTCCATGGTACAAAAAAATCTCTTGCAAATTGTAATATTTTTTGTCACCAGGAAGCTGTGGAAATATCTCAACACCGTCTTAATGAATAATTAAATCACATAATTAAGTGCTCCTCTTTAGGAGAAAAAAATGGGACTGACATAAGCCTTTCATTTTAAGATCCTCTGGAGACTTACAAGAGAAGCACAATATCTCATCCCTCTCTGGCAGCCTGCTGATAGATTTCTGACTTCATTTTCACACATATCATAAAATGAATAAAAGAATTGTGTCATATGTGTAATGTACCAGTGAGAGTTCAATAAGGCTCACTGAGCCAATTCTTATATGAGCCATAACTGTTTAAAAGAGACCTGCCAAAGAAAATGAAGTCATAAGCCTTTTTTACCGACATGTTATTAAGATAAGTTGTGCAATAGATGATAGGTGATCCTCTATGTATAACTTTCACATGTTTCACTGAATTGAGAACTAATATAGAAACTTGAAAGTTGATGTCAATAAACCGTTAAAATATGCATCTGCATGGTTATGTGGAATCCATAACCCATTAAACTACACAACTGTATTAGTCACATCTAAAACATTTTTCCTCCTGAAAAAGTAGACACATTTCTGAAAAGACTCATTTTATAGAGCTTCGTTTGCCTGAAGAGATGAACAATTTGTGTATTCCTGCCTTAGTGTTCCCACGATAGACTCCACATGGACTCCGATGGATCCACCACAACCATGACCAGGATAAAGTGGTTACTGGAGAGGAATGAATGAATCAGTATGTCCTGGTCTCGTTTGTGTTATAGCAGCTACATCTTTTCATTCTCTCACCAATCCCCTCTTTTCTTCACTTTTTTCATGTTAATAATGCAACAAAAAAAAAGCTAAACGCAGCTTGTCATGCTACTGAGAAACCCGAAAGTCGTCTGTACAGAACATTTTCGTGTGGTGGAAAACACAACTGTTACAAAGCACTCGTGCATGCATGTCTCTGAATAAAAAAACTTTACCATATTAACAATTACACTTTTCATTTATTTGCGTGTTTGTTTGTGTAGTATTCCATTTACTCTGTTTATTATTAGCCTTAGATCACGCACTGTGTCTGACCATACGAGTTGTTACTAAATGCATGGACCTAGATTTGGTTTTAACCCCTGACAAAATGTTAAGGATTTTGAATGAGCACATTCATATAAACCTGTGACTTGATCTAGAGCTGACCTCCTGCCAGACCTGATGTTGCAGGAAAAATGAATCAACACCGTCTGACTGATCTGATTGGATAAGTGAAGAGTGCTGGAGTATACATAAAAGGTTTATATAAACAAAATTAGTTTTGTAGTTGGAAATCTTAATTGATTTAGATATGGCATGAGAGAATATAATCATGGCGACTGCAGCTCAAATCAAGTTTTTCATGCACAGACACATGTTTGGAACACTATAAAAGACTGAATCATCAATTTAAATATGTACATAAGACAACATTTGCAAGAACTGGTATGATAAAAATGTCCATGTGGTGAACACAACAGCAATGACAGGCCTCACACAGTAAATTACAAACAGTGGACTCATTAAAAGTGCTCTCACACTTTTGAGACAGCATGTCTGTAAACTGTATCTACAAGTTCTTGGCAAAGACTGAATCTGGCAGTCAATGACTACATTTACATGGACAGCAGTAATCTAATTATTGACCTTACTCTGAGTAAAATAATAATGTAATTAAGGTGTTTACATTAGTTGCTTTTAGAATACTCCTTTCATGTATCTGTTTTACATGTTATAGAACATAATTAGATTAACAGCACACGTCATTACATCACCGCGCCACGCCGTCCGGCGTCCCCCCGGAATTTCACGTATTAACATATAGTTCGTCTACGTTATGGGACCGTATATATAATTTTGGGTGTTTTTATTTTTAATTTTTACGAATGCTTCCAGTGAGGTTAATTATTTGTCATGCTATATGTGCTTATTGACGACTGCTTGAAGTCATGGGCTGCGTCCCAAACCGTGTACTTTTCTACTGTATAGTAGCCGAGATGCATGTTTTTCGCCTGCTATAGGCCTATAGTAGGCAAGTACGCGGTTTGGTACGCAGCCGTTCTGTCTTGTTTGCCGTCAAACTGTTGAGCACTGCAGTGTGTGTACGTGTCCTGTCGCAAAATGCGGTGAAAACTCTCACACGACGTTAATAAGGTGATTAAGATTTTTACAATCTTTGTTTACATGTCTGTAATACACCTCGATAATGCGACTAAAACAGGAATACTCAACACGTCTTTATTCGATTTGTGTTTACTTTGAGTATGACCTTAATCGGATTAAGGTCATTAAAAATTGCTGTTTACATGGTAGTTTCTTAATCAGAGTATTGTCTTAATCAAGTTAATAGTGGATTATTGTTGTCTATGTAAATGCACTGAGTGAAGCAGATCCCTGTGCACTACACCAACATGCAGCAAGGCTATACACAATGTTGCTGATTGTGCAGACTACTTCACACACCCTCCATGAGGCCTTGATTAAATTCAGAGCAGGTGCTGAGAACCAGAGGCATTTTTCACACAAGCATGAGATGAAGCAGAATGTACAGTTACTCAAATTATTCACCTTCTGCATTGCAATCTTGCCATACAAATTTGCCTCTAGTGTCTTCTCAAAATGAAAAATAGCTCTAATTCAGAATCACTCCCCTATCCAATGAAGATTCTACCGTCAGAAAAATTGCACAGATATTACACTGTCAGACTCGCTACTCTTAGTAACGCCAAACCTACACTTTGATTTATCCATTTATCTTCAGTAAGCGCTTCATCTTGGACAGAGTTTAGTTGGATCCAGAGCCTACAGTGGGAATAGTGAGCGTAAGTAGGGAATATCCACTTCTTAAGTCTGACATCACATGTGAAGTAAAAACCCTTTTCTGGGTCCAAACGATCCTTCAGATTCCAAAAGTGAACAGCAACAACTAACTTCTAAAGATGATATGCCATGTTCTGACTGAGGTATTTCTAAAAAAATAAAAACATACAGGACTGCTATTAATCCAGACATAGACAAAGATGAAAAACTACATATGTACCAGCCACGTTTTGAGGGAAAGTGAATTTAGGCTAGTTGACATCTACAACCCCTGGGAAAAATGATGGAATCACCACACTTAAAGGATGTTCACCCAGATTTTTTTTTTTACTTCTTAGCAAATAAAGAAATCACATATATGACACAAAACAATTTTTGTTTAATAGCTGAACATTCTGGCTTCACAAAATACACTGCTCGAAAAAATAAAGGGAACACAAAAATAACACATCCTAGATCTGAATGAATGAAATAATCTCATTAAAGACTCCTTTCTTTACATAGTTGAATGTGCTGACAACAAAATCACACAAAAATTATCAATGGAAATCAAATTTATCAACCCATGGAGGTCTGGATTTGGAGTCACACTCAAAATCAAAGTGGAAAACCTCACTACAGGCTGATCCAACTTTGATGTAATGTCCTTAAAACAGGTCAAAATGAGGCTCAGTAGTGTGTGTGGCCTCCACGTGCCTGTATGACCTCCCTACAACCCCGGGGCATGCTCCTGATGAGGTGGCGGATGGTCTCCTGAGGGATCTCCTCCCAGACCTGGACTAAAGCATCCGCCAACTCCTGGACAGTCTGTGGTGCAACGTGGCGTTGGTGGATGGAGCGAGACATGATGTCCCAGATGTGCTCAATTGGATTCAAGTCTGGGGAATGGGCGGGCCAGTCCATAGCATCAATGCCTTCCTCTTGCAGGAACTGCAGACACACTCCAGCCACATGAGGTCTAGCATTGTCTTGCATTAGGAGGAACCCAGGGCCAACCGCACCAGCATATGGTCTCACAAGGGGTCTGAGGATCTCATATCAGTACCTAATGGCAGTCAGGCTACCTCTGGCGAGCACATGGAGGGCTGTGCGGCCCCCCAAAGAAATGCCACCCCATACCATTACTGACCCACCGCCAAACTGGTCATGCTGGAGGATGTTGCAGGCAGCAGAACGTTCTCCACGGCGTCTCCAGACTCTGTCACGTCTGTCACATGTGCTCAGTGTGAACCTGCTTTCAAATTTGCCAATCTTGGTGTTCTCTGGCAAATGCCAAACGTCCTGCACTGTGTTGGGCTGTAAGCACAACCCCCACCTGTGGACGTCGGGCCCTCATACCACCCTCATGGAGTCTGTTTCTGACTGTTTGAGCAGACACATGCACATTTGTGGCCTGCTGGAGGTCATGCAGGGCTCTGGATTGAATGTAGATAAATGTAAACTTAGATATCGCTAAAATTAAGTGTTTCGGTTCCATGCCATGTTCCATAGTTAATGTTCCATAGTTAATGTTCCATGCCATAGTCTAGGTCTAGGCTAGTTAGCAGAGAAGATAAAGCTAATAGCGTAGCTTAGCTTAGCTTCTATCCGAGAGGTGTTCAGGTTAACTTATAGTTGTGTAGACTCGATATATATAGATAGATATCGAGAGGCTTCGAATAGACATAGAGAATGTCTCCATGCTATGTTATGTTTCTTGTTCACAGTTATAGTCCATGCCTTGGTTTGTGTTTAGGGTACAGAGTTAGTGTATAGCTTAGCTTAGTTCATGGTGTTTGTCATGTGTTTTGTTTCTTGTTTCTTTTGTGTCTGCTCTTTGTTTAAATAAAAGGTCTCGTCTGCACTGCAACTGCATCCTGCCTGCTTTCTGCTGTCACGCCCCGTGACAATTAACAACACCGTGTTTTATTTGACACGGAGTTATTACTTAAATCTGCTCATCATTCTGATTCACAATTCTCCCACAGAGTTCATTCAAAAGGGCTACTTACTCTACCAGTACCAAAATGAGGGGTCAAGTTTCTCTCCACTGTCTTCCGCTACATTTTAGATCCAGTTGAATGTTTTATTATTTATTTTTAAAGCTCATCCACGCCCTACCATCTATAATCTTCTTTCATTCTGACTGGGAATCTTTTAGGTCTGCCAGTTTGCTGTGTCTGACTGATCCACAGTTTTGGTTAAAGATAATCAGTGACTGTGGCTTTGCAATAGCTGCACAGAGACAATGAAAAACCTGTCAGAGTTAGATGTGCCTCTTTCACTTGTGCCTTTAAATCCCATCCCATCTGTACAGATTAAATAAAACTCTGCTTAGTTACATCAGCCAACTAGCACCCATTTCTCCATCATTAAGATTATAATCTCTCATAAGACATAAAATATATAACTGCCATAAAAGTCTTAACACTATAACGGGTGTTTCTCATAAAGAAGTTTGTGTTAGCTTTAACGGCTCTGCTCCACCAACAAGATTCCGGTCATCCTGCTGATTTCTTACTCAGTCAGCTGAACATAATTTGAAACCACATGTCTCATCTACTGTATTTGTAATGATGCTGGTCAACTTTCCATGCAATCAATTGTACTATTGTGCCCTTGGAATAAATTAGATTTATTAATTTTAATTAAATTCACTACAATAGACATTGCTATGTGCCATATGAATATCGGGTTCATCAATCACGGTCGCCATTTCGCTGATTATTGTGCCAGTGGATTTGTTTGTAAAGGCATAATGAGCATGGCATGATGTTGGGGTGAAAGGAGCTCCTGCTACATCAGAATGATTGATCTGATGGGTAAGGAAGGGTGATTAAGATGGGCCTTTTGTATTTCTACCACTCGTAAATCATCCACTTTTGGTTTATTTCTAAATCAGTTCTATTGAGGAGGATAAAATGGATAAATATTGTGCACTCTTAAAAAATAAAAGTGCAAGAAATGTGATTTTTCTTTCCATCCATCAATCCATTTTCCATACCACGTATCCTACACAGGGTTGCACTGGAGCCGATCCCAGGGAATTTTGGGCACAAGGCGAGGGACACCCTGGACGGGGTGCCAACCCATCACAGGGCACAATCACAGACATATTCACACACTCTGGATGAAATGCCAATCAGAGTACAATGAATGTCCTTGGAATGGGGGAGGATACCGGAGTACCTGGAGGAAACCCCCAAAGCACAGGGAGAACATGCAAAATACATGTACATGCACACAGGGCAAAGGCAGGATTCAAACCCTCAACCCTAGAGGCAAATGTGCTAACCACTAAGCCACTGTACTATAGTCACACCATAGTAAATAGAATATTAAAAATCCAGTTTATTGTAGTCTCATGTGATCATTTGCTCAATGACATAACAGAAAACGCAAATGTGTTTCTTGCTTTGCTCCAATATAGCAAAGATATGCGCTTTCTCACCCTGATGGGGTAATTGATGAGGAATAGTTTGTTGTGACATTGCTCGGTGCATGCTGTCACTTCATTTGCATTTGCACAGTAATTTCACTGGATGTGCAGTTGATTAATGATGGGCAAAACCAGCACAAGAGAAAATGAATACAGAAGCTGTCTGATGCAGTGGCTCCTCGCATCAATAATGCATTTGCAGGGTAAATAACAAATAACACGTCGGTTGTAGTGTAGCAGTAAGACTGTGTGCAAATGGTCAGAAGGAAGATTTCGAGTCCAGGATTGCAGGAGAGCTGCTGTTGGGCCTTCAGCAGACCAGTTAGCTTCCTGTAATTGGATTGGATTTTGCCTCACCATGGGAAAAGCCCACAAAGTAGTGAGTTTGCATGTAATTGCAATACCTGAAATGGTGTTTTGGTCCAATTCTACATTAGAGTGAAGAAATATTACTTGTGGTTATCATGTGTAAGGAATAATAAACTGCAGGCCATGCTGTAATAGGAAAATAATCCATGCCTGGGTGGTGTGATATAGCCTGCTGTTACAGTAAGTTACTGTTACCACCCCAAAGTGGATTATTTTCCTATAACAGCACATACTCAAGTGTGCTATCCTCTCATACTGTCTATTAATTTTTTTTATTTATTAATGAATGTCTTGTTTTTTACCCATTTATATTTAAATGTAGTGTTATGGCATATCCCTGAGACATGTTACTTACTTTCATCACTTTACATAAAAAGTCGTTCCCTCAAATATCCATTATAACCACTAATAGACATCTCATCATGTCAATGAGTATACATTTTTCTAAATACAATACTTGCTAAGTATTGTAGTTGATAAGTACAATACATTTTTAACCTGTTTATTATTAGGCTTAAATGATATGTGATTGTCAGCCATACAAGTCACTAAGAATGAGCTGTTACTAGGGAAACAATAATATATAAGAACGTGTGCATCAATATAAACTTATCATTTGTGCTTCAACCAGAAAATGAATCTATACCTTCTGATTTGTGATAAGTAATGCTTAAAAGCCTAAAGAGTCAAATTTGAAATGTCTAAATGAATAAATATGAATAAATGCTCAAGCGGTTGAAGATAAATTTGCTACATTATTACAGAAGGAACAATCAGGAGCGACTGCAGTTTAAGGACTGCACTGATTAAGGTTGCAATGTTAAGGGTGGTCATTGTGGCTTTTAAAAATCAGTGCTTGTTTATATGTACATTGGTGGTTCAATAGCATTTAATTTCTGGTTGAACCTGAATTCTGTTGATATAATGATTATCACTGATTTTCTTCCGGTTTATTTCTTTGTTTTTTCAGTTCGGCAGAGAACAAACTTTCAGGAAAAAAAAAAGTTTTTTCATTTGAAATGTTTATAACATTGCTTCATATATTTCTTGGTCACCTCAATACTGTGGCACAATGTGCAATAGTCCTTTCCAAATCATGCCACCTGCTATACTATGTATGCACACCAAGGACACAAAGAGATGTGGTCAGATTCACTTGCATATTGAAATGTGTATTCTTATAAAAATATATTTATTGTTATTTTCTCTGCACTGAATTGTCCTGCACCTTGTGTCTTAATGTCTTATGTACGCTATATGTGTCTTTGCATCCTCTTTGTGATGTTTGCACAGCTTGAGAACTTGCAATTCTATACACTGTATAGGTATTTGAATGTAGCAAATGAACCTGAAAGTGATTAAACTGAGCAACATAGAGGACAGAGGACAGCGTAGTATAAAAAGATTAGCACTAATTAGAAAGACGATGCTAGTCAGACTTCTCATCAGAAACATGGGAGCGCCACAGCTCATAACCAAAATATTCAGCAAAGACATTCTTCCCTTATATCCTGGGCTTAAACGTAATCACCAGAGACATTATCAGGGCAGGATAAAGGACTTTGTCTACATAAAGTCACCCCTCCTAGTGAGTCAAGTACTCACTTAATTTACAGAGATTATGTTAATGCACTCATCATTCTTTTAAGTTAAACGAATTACACCAGTTGTCGCTTTTTAGTGTGTTTAATTGGACTTCTGATCAAGCATAACATGGGAGTGATGAGCTTTCACTTTCCTGGTGGGCTAGTTAATAAATTTTTTATTTGTCCATCCCTGCTTAGTGTTCAAATCAAGATGTTACTCATTTACAAACCTCCGAAGTCCAAGTATAAAAAGTATGGTCGAGGAATATAATACATGGTAGGTGATTTTGAGATAAGTTGTTATCATAACACTTCACTTGAAAATTCTAATTCTAATTATTATAATTGCTAAAAAAAGGAAAAAAAAAGAAGATAAATTATGATCTTTTTTAAAATTATAATTATTATCCATGAATGGATGGAATTATAATGCAGCATGAATGATGTGTGCTCTTTCTGCTTCTGTGTTGTGCATCATCTTGTGGATCTGCAAGACATCTAAAGAAGTGACAGAACTTAGACATGCAGGTATTATGTTTTTATCATTGATGAGTCCTGCGTGGTGATGGATGAGTGCAGTCACTGGCCTCCAGCTGTGTGTGATTGCACTTCACTTCATCCAGTGTCAGTGCAGTCGCTGTCCAACATGATGTTCCTGTGGCCGTGCCAATCCATGTGTGGTGATTCACTCCACAAAGCTGCAAATGAAGCATTATTTAAAATGTTTCCCTTTTAGCTTATGTAGCCTGGATATATGTAAGAACCATAGGTCCATATATAGTACTTTACTATATTAAACAAATTAGGTTTGAAAAAAAGAGTTTGTTTAACATGTAGTAAATCCCAATAATGTGCTTCACAGCGTTTACTGACACAAGAGTCTTTGATATTAACACTTCTTTACTGAACATGCATTTCTTCTTTAGCTTCAAGATTTTGATCAGCTTTGTGGTTGACCACCATTTCAGCAGCTTTTGAATGGTAATATACAACTCACACAGAACACATTTAATAGATGGTCCCAGGTGCAGTTTGTGTGATGATCTACCATTTTAATAAATGAAACATTTCCGGTATGTCAGACACACTGGAGGTTTGTTTTGCATTACATCATGTTTTGCACTGCACTCATCACATATGTCTCGCCCTTTGAATACACTTACTGGCCTTTTTTTTTTTTACTTACTCCTATCTTGTTGATCTAGGTTGTAGCTGTACAGGTAGAGAGTAAAGCTGTGGACGATAGCATTTTATCAGTCCCAGTAATGCATATTATGTGTCAGAGTCACTGCTTTACTGAAAATGGTCCACCACTCACATAATATCTGGTCAGTGGTGGTCCTTTTCCACTGATGGACAAGGATAGATGGATGCGTGACAAATGTATTTTAAGAATATACTAAAAACTCTAAGCATAATTTTTCATACGTTGGTAAACCAAAGCACTAAAGCACTTTACCCAGCTGATGAAATTCTATTATCTATTATTCTTCTGAAGACATATTGTCCCATGCTACATTTTTACTTAAATGGCAAGTAGGCTACGTTAACATTAAGTAAGAGATAGAATGTCCAACATTGCAGACCTATAATAATAATAATAATAATAATAATAATAATAATAATAATAATAATAATAATAATAATAATAATAATAATAATAATAAGTCTTTATTGGTCACGTGTACACTACAGCACAGTGAAATTCTTTTCTTCATATATCCCAGTGTCACGGATCATGACATAACAGAGATAGGGATGGATGCAAGTTTTTTATTAAAGAGAAACACGGGTAGATAAATCCAAATCGTAATCCATAAACATAATCCAAAACATGCAAAAGGTCAGGCGATCGGCAAACAGGCATAAACGAGGCAAGGCAGGAATCATTGTCGCTGTCACGGGATAAAGGGTCGAGATACAAAACATGGCGAGAGACTAGGAGCGGAGAAAGCAGCGCGAACTAAACTGTCTATGACTATGACTACAGTAAGGAATCTAAACTAAGTATCTAGTCAATCTATCTATCTATTCTATCTAATCTTCCCCGCCATGTGCTGGGAGGCGCGCAGCATATATATTAACATAATCAACCTCGTTGCTGACGACATAATCAAGCTGACGGCTGAGGGCAATTCAGGCACACGTGACACAATAGCCAATGACAGAACAGGGAGGAGACATAACAAAGGATAACAAATGCACATGTTCAAATGTCACGATTATCAACAACGAAAAGCAGGGGAAGTGACACCCAGCATGTTAGGAAGTTGGGGTCAGAGCGCAGGGTTGGCCATGAAACAGCACCCCCTGAACAGGTATATCACTGGTATTGACTGTGTATCTACTTTGATACACACTCAATGTCGTTTTATGGCTTTTTTTCTGACTCTCACTTCAGTTTATCAGTCACTCACTTCCGATTACTCATTAACCAAACTCATAATACTACTGAAATATTTTTATACAGAGCTGTTAATCCTCCATAAAAAAAAAAAAAAAAAATATAAATATATATATATATATATATATATATATATATATATATATATATATATATATATATATATATATATATTTCCCTATAGTTAACCCAGACCTGCATACATCAACCAGGGGTCTGCGTCACATCAATCACACTGTGTTGTCTTGTGTTTCTACTTTAACTACATCAATTTGTTAAATATATTCTGTTACTCCACATTATTATTAATATTGTAAATGTGGTTTAAATCAAATAATAATAAACAAATATAAATAATAAATAATGAAGTCCTTACTAGTGCAGCCTTTAATGATTTATGTCAGTGTTCTCTTGTACATTTGGCTTTGCTTTCACTGACATTGTTGAATGTTAAATATTTTGTCTTTTAGCCGCTATGCATCCATCCTATTGCTGCAGATTTTAAGCAGGCTAACTGTAGCAATGTGGTTCGTGAAGCTCGCTCAAAACTACGCCACCTCGAATGAACGGGGAAAATAACCCAGATAAGAACACACAAGTACGTTCAAGAGTAGGCCAGAGGCATGGATTTCCATATAAAAACACATTTTTATTTTTAGATTAAAAAGAACAAAAGATTATAAAAGAAACACAACCAATACATAATTAACATGTGGTCTTGGGAAACATTCTCCTGCCATTTAGTTCATACCCTCTTGTTATCCTTCCCTAGGCTAAATGAGCTGTCATCACCATGACTGGTTTATTTTTCTCTCGTCCAGCATTTCATTTCACAGGCCAGAGAAGCAGCAACCCAGTGGTTAATTGGGGGTTTTTGGAACTGTCAGTGATAATTGCTGAATTGAACAAACCTGGCCACTGCAGCTCACTGAGCAAAAAGTTTCAGAGACATACACTTTTTCTTTTTCTTCTTCTTCTTTTTTAAGTCAGCCTGCCGCAGCAGACAGAAAGGAGGTTAATGTGTTTTTTGTGCTTTGATCTTGATGTAAGCAGATGCTGTGGAGAATATTCAATATTCAGTATGGAGTTGAGTGCTACAGACTGGAGCATGTCTCTTTTAAAGTTGTAATCAATACAACCCCACTGAGACCCAGACCAAGACCAAGAGCAGTCCCTAAACTTTTATAGCTTTGTAATAACGCTGACGGTACGTTTACACGACAATGATGTATTAAAAATGTCCATGTCCACCATATTGAACCAGGCAAGACTACCCTATACACAAATCCCAGCGGGACTCGGCGGCCCCAGCGGGACTCGGCGGCCCCAGCGGGACTGAAGCTTAGGGCAGCTTCCTCAGCTGCGGAGCGATGTCCTTGGCGGAGCAGGCGGGCGCAGCGAGGTTCTCCGCAAGGCTCAAGGGGAGAGCGAGGTTCTCCGCAAGGCTCAATGGGGGAGCGACCGCAAAGTCAGGGGGAGGAGCGAAGTTCTCCGTGGGGCCCAAGGGAGGGACAATGCTCTCCACTGAGCCTGAGGGGGGAGCGATGTCCTCCGTGGAGCAGGAAAGGGGAGCAACATAAAGAGCCGAGGGGGGACAAAAATGGTAAGTGGTAGACTGCAGAACTAAACTACTAGCAGTCAGTCTGCTTTCTATATGATTATTAGCAATAAAATGATACAGATGTACTCCAAAACAAACAATTACAAAGATAATTACAAGATTTTGAAGACCCTTTGTCGGCGTAAATGTGGGTTAATAATTTGATGCGGTAGTTTGATGCAGTAAATCTACACTTTGCTGGAGAAGCGTCAATAAACTCAAAATCCTGCGCGGATTTTTATACAGGTAACAAGCTGAGATTGGGAGTACTCCCTTTAAGAGTGTGTGTGCTCCTAATCTCAGCTCGTTACCTGTATAAAAGACACATGGGAGCCAGAAATCTTTCTGATTGAGAGGGGGTCAAATACTTATTTCCCTCATTAAAATGCAAATCAATTTATAACATTTTTGACATGCGTTTTTCTGGATTTTCTTGTTGTTATTCTGTCTCTCACTGTTCAAATAAACCTACCATTAAAATTATAGACTGATCATTTCTTTGTCAGTGGGCAAACGTAAAATCAGCTTCAGTCTAGCTTCATTCTTAAACCAACTTAGGCTGTCTGTGTATTCCCAGTTGCCTTGCAAAAGCATTTTTTACAACTTTACCAACTGAAAGAGACAGAGTTTGTGCTGAATAGTGAGTGGGCAGAATTTTAATGTTTATCCCATGCAATAGTGACACACAGAAGAGCAATATTTATATACATATATATATATATATATATATATATATATATATATATATATATATATATATATATATATATATATATATATATATATATTTATATATATATATATATATACACAAGAAAAAGTATGTGAACCTTTTGGTATTTCATGGTTTTCTGCATAAATTTGTCATAAAATGTGATCTGATCTCGATCTAAGTCAGGAGTATTGACAAATTTAATGTGTCTAAAATAATAACGCAAAAAAAAAGTCTGATCCCTCATGTCTTTATTGAGAACAAGCAAAAAAAACCTCATAGTGCTTGTGGAAAAAGTATGTGAACCCTTGAGTTAATGACCTCAAAAAAGCTAATTGGTGTCTGGTTAAAAAAGGAGGTGTGGACTACAGCGACTTTGACTGATAAAAACCCCTCAAACTTTTGGAGTTTGCTCTGCATAAGTAGCACACGCTTACTTGAGCCATGCCTCACCAAAAGCTTTCAGAGGATCTACGATCAAGAATAGTTGATTGACATAAAGCTGGCAAGGGTCACAAAGTGATTTCAAAGTCTTTAGAAATTCACCAGTCTACAGTTAGGCAAACATTCTACAAATGGAGACACTTTGGGACTGTTGCTACTCTACCAAGAATTGGGCACCCAGTCAAAATGACACCAAGAGCACATCGAAGACTCATCAATGAGGTAAAGAAACAACCCTGAATCACAGCCAAAGACTTGAAGGCATCATTAGAACTGGCTAACATCTCTGTTCATGAGTCTACAATACGCACAACATTGAACAAGCAGGGTATCTACAGCAGGACACCATGAAGGAAGCCACTGCTTACTAAAAAGAACATTGCTGCACTCCTGAAGTCTGTAAAAGAGCACACTGACACTCCACAGTGGTACAGGGAAAATGTTTTGTGGACTGATGAAACTAAGATTGAACTATTTGGGAAAACCACACAGCACTACATCTGGTGTAGAAAGGGCACGGCATAGCATCATGAAAACATCATCCCAACCGTAAAGTACGGTGGAGGAAACCTCATGATTTGGGCCTGCTTTGCTGCATCAGGGCCAGGCCATGTTCAATCATTGAGGGGAAAATGAATTCCCAAGTCTATCAGACAATTCTTCAGGATAAAGTGAAAATATGCTGGCTATGACTGCAAGGTGTTATAACACACAGTGCATCACCGCTTGTTGCGTATGACACTGCGTAGCCACAGAGCGTAATGAGCAAGTAAGCAACAGATCTGGACCATGGAGCAATGGAGAACATGGCCTTGTCCGATAAATCACCTTTTATCTTACATCATGGGGACAGCTAGGTTCATGTGCATCACTTACCTGGGGAAGAGAAGAAGGGAAGGAGACAAGAAGAGAAATAAGGAAGAAGGCAAGCTGGCGAAGGAAGTGTGATGCTCTGGGCAATGTTCTGCTGGGAAACCTTCCTAAACATGGTTTCAGACCAGGTACACCCCTTCATTGTAATGGTATAAGATATGCCAGTGGCCTCTTTCAGCAGGATAATGCCCCATGACACACTGCAATAACTGTTCAAGTACTGTTTGAGGAACATGACAAAGAGTTCAAGGTGTTGACTTGGCCTCCAAATTCACTAGATCTCAATCCAATTGAGCATCTTTGGGATGAGCTGCGCCAAAAAGTCAGATCCATGGAGGCTTACAGGACTTCAAGGATCGTCTGCTAATGTCTTGTTGCCAGATACCACAGCACACCTTCAGAGGACTTGTGGCGTCCATGTCTTAATGGGTCAGGTGTAGGTGAATATATATATATTGTCGCGGGAAAGGGCGATGTACAGGGACACGGAGGTGTGAGTAGAGCAAAAGCTGAGGCTTTATTCTCGTTTTGGTAGAGTGTAGGTTCGTGGGGCCGTGTGTGTAGGTCTGCGGGGCCGGGCTGACGCCGTGACGCTCGCGGGGGCGTGACGGGGGAACCCCTGAAGAAGCCTCGGGGTTCTTGAGCCGTCCCTCAGCGCTGAGTGTCGTCTCGGCCGGCGTCGTCCTCATCCGTGTCGGTGCCTTACGATGAAATATTTATGGGCAGAGAGAGAGACAGAGAGACAGAGAGAGAGAGAGACAGAGAGAGAGACAGAGAGAGAGACAGACAGAGAGAGAGAGAGAGAGACAGAGAGAGAGAGAGAGAATGAGACAGAGAGAGAGACAGAGAGAGAGACAGACAGACAGACAGACAGAGAGACAGAGCGACAGAGAGAGAGAGAGAGAGAGAAGAGACAGAGAGAGAGAGAGACAGAGAGAGAGACAGAGAGAGAGAGCGCGCGATTAGTCAGCTTTTAAAGCGGGTACGGGGGTAATACTGTACTGGAATCCGTTTCGGACGCCAACCTTTTCGGTGAGTCGGTCGCCGACCTTTTCGGTGACTCAACTTTCCCGGGGTGGAAGGGCGTCCTTTTATTTCCGCCATCCAGTTAGAGAGTGGTGGAATTCTTCCATCCGATCCCAATCCCCGGATGGTACGGCAACGGCGAGTCCTCCCCGGCATGGCGTCCTTTCCGGTTAATGCGGGGTCCAGCGCGGGGCTGCCTGCTTCGTGCCGGTACGGCAGTCGGAGAAGGAGCGATTTCCTTTCCTCTCGCACCGAGTGTCCGTCCGTCGCGACTATATATATATATATCTGTTCCTGGAATGCCCCAAAGTTTGTTAGAGAACATAACACACAACATCATGAAGAGTAAAGAGCTATCAAAATACAGTCCTGAAAAAATATCAATGGGGGCTTTGATTATAAAAATAATAATATTTATAATAATCCTAAATTATAAACATCCCATGGAGCACCATTAAATCCATTATGATAAACTGGAGAGAATATGTCAAAACCACAACTCTGCCTTGAGGAGGCTGTCCACCAAAAGTCAGTGATGGTAAAGAGGGCATTAGTCAGAGAAGCAGCAAAAATATCTGTGGGTATTTGTACATTTGTGATGTTGTGCAAGAAAGACTAGTTCAATGTTGGCTTCTCAATTAATCCCAAATGCATTCAAAGGTCAGGGATCTGTATAGGCCACTCAAGTTCTTACACACCAACCTTGGCAAACCATGTCTTTATGGACCTCATTTGGTATACACGGCCATGCTCATGCTGGAACAGATTTGGGCTAGGCCCCTTGAATGGAAATGCTCATACTATAACATACACAGATATTCTAGACAATTGTGTGCTTCCAAATGTGTGGCAACTGTTTTAGTGCCCATATTTAGTGCATATCCCAGCCAAATGTGGTTTTACCAAGTATGGCTTTAGGGGCATATACTTAAACATATAAATACAATTCCAAATACTGTATAAACCTACTGTCCACTTTATTAGAATGATCATAATACTGGGTAGGTCTTTAGACTACAGTATTATCTGAAGTTCGCATGGCTTCTGGCTTTCAGCTCACTAAGAGCAAATATGGTGCCATCTCTTCATTTTCTCCCTTGCACAGGTGTAGAGCCGTGATGTTAGTCCCCTTCAGCAGTTTCTAATGCTTCAGCTACTGCTGTCATTTTAAATACCCTTTCCTCACACCCTTGTTCATGTTCCCTTGCCCTTTCATCCTTTTTTCCACTCCACTTTCCCATAATCCTCTCATACTTTGCTTGTAGTGTCAGGAGTCCCAGGGAAAATGGTCAGCCATTATGTGTCCTTTTCCTCTGTACATCTGTCTTCACAAGTCCTTTTCTTGATATGGTATTCCGTCTTCCCCTCTCCTCCATATCTCTCACTCTGTTATCGATGTGTGCGCCCCAGCTGAATGACCTGATTTCATGCTATTATAATGCCTGGACTGATTGCACTCTCCAATTGTCACCAGTTGTCCTGATTGATGAGGACATCAACGGAAAGGAGGGCTGTCATTTTACTGTGCCAAACCATGTATATGTAACAGCAGGACCCAAAACCAATTATCAACCCCCTCAAATTCTCCAAAACCAAACCAAGTGGATCCAAGTCATTAACTATATTAGGAAATACATATACATGGTATATGATGTGTTAATTGGCCACATGGTGGTGCAGTGTGCTGCGTTGTTGCATCATACTGTCAGCAGTTTATTTCTGAGCTCAGGTTTTTTAAGAGACTCTTTGGGGACATGGATTTTCTCCAGGTTCCCCGGTTTCCTCCAACTGTCCAAAAACATGCCGATAGTTTGGCTTTGCTTAAGTCAGCCCAGCTACACTTTAAAAAATGCTGGGTTATTTTTTTCTACCCAAATGCTGGGTTATTTTGGTTAAATTTGGTTATTTTCACAGTATTGGGTAGTTTTGGGGTAGTTTGGGGTAACATGAATACTGGGTTATTGGCTGGGTCATTTTCACTGATAGTTGAATCAATGCACCCCTCCCCCATCCTGAATCCTCAGCCCAGCTCCTTGGGTCAAATCAACTCAGCGTGGACTGTTTGAATTCTCCTTAGGTGGAGGTAGCGGTTTTCCCACAGAGAGACTGTTAGATTTATTTGGAGAAACAAGATTCGTGTCAATATATTTATCCATAAAAACATCACTGTACACTAGAAAAAGCAAAAATGTGTTATATCAGTCTAGTTTACATGACATTAAATGCACCACTATCCACGTTAGCTTTGGTTTACTTGTTTGTAATGCCCACTGGATAGTAAGTTGGGTTCTCCGTTTTTTGGATGTTTAAACTTCTCCTTTGATCAAAATCTGATGTTTTTGTCTAAAATATATGACTTGTTTGAATCATTTACTTCAAAGTCTGTATATAAACACCACTTTAGCAGCTCTAGCAATACATTTCTCAACACCTCTTTGTGTATAAAAAAAAAAAGGAGATACCAGTGAGAAATATTTGTGTATAATGTGGTGTACCATTTTTGAAAGACATTACCCCAGCATTTTTGTAAAAATGAAACCATTCTTTTGGTTGAAAAACAACACATTTGCTGGGTTAAAATTAACAATCCAACTTGATGGGTTAGTTTAGCCCAGAATGTGTTCTGTCCTATATTTACCCAGCAATATAATATTGGGCTAAAATTAACACAGTGTTTTTTAGAGTGTGTGAATGAGTGTGTGAACAATTGTGCATAGTGCCCTGTGATAGTCAGGCATTCCATTCAGTATCTATCCTGAGCAGTGTTGGGTAAGTTACTCAAAAAAAATTAATCCACTACAGATGACTAATTACTACTTTAAAATTGTAATTTGATTATATTACTGATTACCGGATGTGAAAAGTTATCAGATTACTAATTACTTTACTTTCACGTTACTTTCAAAACCTATCAATTCCACAAAAATACACTACAAAGTGAAGCTCTTTCAATCATTTTAGTGCGTGTCAATGTATGACATGATCAGAAAAAGTTGGATTTATCATAAAACTTACTATAAAATAAAATATATCTAACTTTTAAATAAAATATATATGACTTCTGTAACTAGGCTAGTTTGGTGTCACTAGCCAAGGGGAGGCACAGCTAATCTTTCATCATATGGGTTTAGCTGCTACAGTGCCATGCAAAGTACATTGTCCTCTCCTGGATGTCCTACAAATGGATGTCTATCCTACTGGGATATCTCCTCCACACACCACTGGGCAGATATGCTATTGCTAATGCTAATAATCTGCCCTTACTTACTGACCTCTAGTGTGTGTGTGTGTGTGTGTGTGTGTGTGTCTATCCATACATGAGTATTTGTAATGGTTTTCACACCATAGGGATATCACTACTGCATACATTTTATACACACACATTTTATAAACTAAATATTTCCTTTCATTCAGCCTTTTATTCAGTTTTGCATTGGAGCTAAGTTAAAAGAACGTTTAAACATAGCTGCAGACCAAATGAAAACGTTTGTTTAGCAATGGTTAAAAATTTAATATTTTTTTTTCTTTTGCTGTTTGTTCAACCTACTTGTCTGCCGGGCATCTATGAATAAAAAACGAAAAGCCTGGACATGAAATCTGCTTGTTCCAGGAGCCTGGGTTACTGATTTATTTACCCAAAGTTTGCATAGCTGAAACTGTAATGTTGTGGAGGCGGCCATCTTGAACAACCAGAATCAAAAATTTCCATTTGGTTAAAGCTGCATTCACGCCATATTGTAATTACTGTAACTACAAGATTCTGACTGTAATTCCAACTCACAAGCTATGAGTTTTCTCCGACTTGTAACACCTGACCGCTGCAACGTCATGCAGAAGCATCCAAACTGGCAGTAATATCTCATAATATTACTGTGTAATAATTAGTATAATGGACTATTATTGTCTTAATAATGCAAGATTAATCTGAAAATAGATGAAAGACATACAAGACAGTTTAATGGAGCTAGCACAGAGTTGCATCTGTTTGTTTATGTTTGCAAAGACACATTACCGATGCTCGCGTTATTAATAAACAATGTGTTATTGTTACCTGATGCACTTTACACCGGGTTGTCATCTAGTAATTGCTGTAATTCTGACATGGTGTGAAAGCAGCAATAATTCTGCTCACTATACATTATCTTCCCAAATTTGAGGTGGAATAGTTCCACTTTAAAATGATAGACTTTTTTGTTAATATTTAACTATTAGAGTTACACCAAAATCGGCACTTGACTACGTTTCCTATCAGCGACTGCACTTCGTTGAATCACATCACGTGACTGCTTGCACCCATGCACGTGCACCTTACTTAATGTCTAGCTTTTGTATTTTGTCATCATGTTTTTTTTTCCTCATGTTTTGCTCTCTAGTCTATTTCCTTTTGCATTTTTAACCACAGTTCATGTTCTGGTGTCTAAGTTTGTGCTGTCTGTTCGGTTCTTATTTAAGCTGAAATCTGTACTTGCATTCTTCTCTACAAGATCCCTTTGCAGGAAGTGTATGAAGGGTTGAATATGAATTGACATTTTAAATAGACTTTGGGTGCAATATACAGCACGTCAATGACTTTTTTTATTTTATTTTTTTAGCTAAATTAGCCTTGTAGCTCCAGTGCAAACATAAATAAGCAAATTTTAGACACCAAGCATGTCTTCACCAATCAGCTACATTTGGGGTAAATGAGAAATCGTGTTAATGTTTGTTACTCTTAAAATGTTTTCTCAATGAATTGTGACAGATTACTTGATGCATTCTATTTGGATTTCTTTGGTCCCAATAACTCTCGACACAGACATAGAATTTGCCGTTGCACTCATTTCCTGTTGTTGAAACTGCAGTAAAAATGTATTCTTAAGCAGACTGGGTGGTTTTGACATGTTGACAAATAAAACTGAAAAAACTGAATGTTCGCTCTCTCAGCAAAAAAGTGGCAGTTCAAAATATGTATATTATTAGATCTTGTCAGTGAGGCAGAAAAGATGGAAAAACAATTAAATTTTTAAGAGCTCTGTGGAAATGTGAAATGTAACCGGTAATAAACAAAACTGCATCATTCGTCACAATTAACCATCGCCTGACAACCACACCCATTCAGTTCCCTTTAATGTTATCTATGTAGTGTTTTCTACACTAGGTCCATCCTGCACCCTATTCATATTATTCATAGGTCCATCCTGCACCCTATAGTCATATTTGTTTTTGTTTTGCATTTGAAATGGGTTACATTCACCTCCGAAAGGAACGGCGTGAGAAGAATCATATCAGCCATATTGAAGGGTCATTCCAAACCAAAGTGCTCAAAACTGGCCACTTAAAGGGCCCTTCAGAATGAAAGATCTCGAAGAGTACAACTGATTGACACTTGTTCCCATGATTCTTTGTGCAGGATTCATTTGTTTGGCAGGATGACTGTGACAGGTTCTGAGTTTGACTTCACCTATAAATGTGAGTATGATAAATATTCATATGAATAAACCTGGTACATTTTTAAAAAAACATTAAGCGTATATTCTTTAATAATTACAGCTACGTTTATACATTTTTATGTTTGGAGTTTTAATGAACTTTTTTACAACCAGAATCTCTTTCCTTTTTATTTATCTATCTGACTACCAATTTAGAAACGGATCTTTTTTTCTGCTTTGCAGAGGATTGGCCAGGATGGGAGTGCATTATTTAAGAGCTTACATAATTGACTCGGCAAGATGACACAGAAGGGCGTTCCAGGGAACAATTTTTTTGGTCCCCTACACCCTTCATCCCTTTGAAACTCTCACTCTGGAGGGTAAACCTTTTGAAGGAATTAGGGCATAGGGATTGGATAGTTTTTGGATACTACCTACTGCAATGCATTGTGGGATTTCATTAGTGCACTGAATGGTCACTGTGCTTTGAGACATGTCTACAATATAGCACTTTCACCAAATTGTGAAGGGAGCCATTTTGGATTTTGACAAAATAGTTTAGAATTATTCTTAAACGGAAAGTCCTGCCTGAAACACATCACATATGCTTATATTGAAATATCTGAGATGTGTTTAGAGATTCCGGAGCTAAACTGTTGGTTGGTGCTGTATTTTCATTCTCCCTGTGAGAAGTCAGCTCGTGTCATAGGATGATGATGATAGTGGGTTACAGTGTGGTGTTTCAACCATCTTAACATGCCACTGAAGATGCTACGTGTTATTATACATTAATATGTTTAATGATAACTATGTAATATGACATTCATACTATACACATGTCATCAAGAGCGGCTGTTTCCTTAATACTTAAAGCCATTTGTTATGCACGAAGTACATGAAAGCTAACATGGCGTTACTATGATTAATTATCACATACTGTACAAAAGAAATCAAAATAAATGCAGCATTTCTAAAGTTTAATTACTTTTAACCTTTTATTTTTCATACAAATTACCTTTTGAGTCACCTTTATATTCAGAACATGAATTACTGTGATAAAGGTCCTGTTCCTAATGAGCAGGCGAAGAGCGAAAGAGGTCAAATCTCCAGAAAATAGCACGGGGAAGGGAAGCTAAATGCCATGACTCAAGAGAAAACTTTTTTTTTTTTTTGTCTGAGCTGCAGTGGATAGTGAAACCCAATTTTAGGCGTTTGTGTCTTCCTGTTGTCTTGGAGGCATATATGCATATATTACAGGCCCACACTACTGAACACATCACTCCAGTGACTCATACTGCCCAGAAGTAAGTGTACCCCTGAGCTTTACTTGCATTAATGGTTTTTAAAGATCTTTTTCATGACAATAGGTGATTGTTTAGTCTTTGTTTTTTTTTTTTAAATAAATATAGTTTATAATATACTTTATATAATTGACATTTTTACACTGGTTTTCCTAAAAAAAAATGTATTCTATTTTCTACAGTCCCCTTCAAAACTACTGGAACGGCAATTTGTTTGTGACATTTGGGTTTGAGATCAGAGATGAGTGTTTAGGATTTTTATTTCTTATTTTATAGGGCTTTTATTTTCTGGTATTTAAATCTAGATGTGTTAAACATATAACATATAACTTTTGTATCAGACCATCCAATTAGGTGAGCATAAGTATAGGAACAGATAAGATTTGAAGTTAAAGTAAATAGCACTTAACATTTGGTTGTATATCCCTTGCTTGCAATAACTTCATCATTTCTTTGACTCATTGATAATGATAAGATAATGAGTCACATATACATTACAGCACATATTTAATTGTCACATGTACATTGGAGCACAGTGAAATTCTTTTCTTTGCATACCCCAGCATATTGGGAGGTTGGGGTCAGGGTGCAGGGTCAGCCATGATGCAGCACCCCTGGAGCAGGGAGGGTTAAGGGCTCAAGGGTCCAACAGTGGTAAATTGGCAGTGTTGGGGCTTGAATCCACGACCTTCTGATCAGTAACCCAGAGCTTTAACTGCTTATCCACCACTGCCCCCTCCCCCTAGGCACCAAAATGCTGGTTTCGGGGGGCTCTGGCTCAGGTAGTAGAGCAGGTTGTGCACTAATCGTAGGGTTGGTGGTTCGATTCCCGGCCCACACGACCCGACATGCCGCAGTGTCCTTGGGCAAGACGCTGAACCCCAAGTTGCTCCCGATGTCAAGTTAACGCCTTGCATGGTGGCTCTGCTACCATTGGTGTGTGTGTGAGAATGGGTGAATGAGACACAATGTAAAGCGCTTTGGATAAAAGCGCTCTATAAGTGCAGACCATTTACCATTCTTTTGTATTGCTTTCCGAGGCTTTTACCACAGCTTCTTTCAGTAGTTGTTTGTTTTGGGGGGTTTCTCTCTTCAGTCTCCTCTTCAGGAGGTGAAATGCTGCTCATTTGGGTTAAGGTCTGATGATTGACTTGGCCAGTCTAAAACCCTCAACTTTTCTCCCTAATAAAGTCCTTTGTTGTGTTGGCAATCTGTATTGGATCATTGTCTTGCTGCATGATGAATTTCCTCCCAATTAATTTGGATGCATTTCTCTGTAAATTTGCAGACAAAATATTCCTGTAAACTTCTATATTCACTCTGCTGTTACCATCACGAGTTACGTCGGCAATAAAGATTTGTGAGCCTGTTCCAGAAGCAAGCCTTCATCTCTGATCTTCATGTTGGCTTATCCTTTTTAACAAAATATGCAGTTGTCAAAGGTGAAACTGAATAATAAAACCAGGAGAAGATGTTCAGACAAGATTTTTTTTTTTTTTAAACAATCAATCTGACAGGACACACCTGGGTAACAAGAAACCACATTCAGTCACATGTTCCAATATTTTTGCTTGATTACAAATTGGGTGGTCTGATGTGCTATGTTACTAAATATGCTATGTTCTTTATTGTTTAATACATCTACAAAGGAATACCAGTGTTACGCAACGGCGAACTCGCTGCCGTCGTGCCGAAGTGGACCACACTTCCCAGGCACACCTGCGCTCAAGTTCGCCGGAATACTAAATGAGAACACCTGCGCGCCGCCCAAGGTTCTATAAGACATTGTTAGCAACAACGCGGCGCGAAGTAACGCTTAAAGCTTTTCAACCGATTACTTGTTACCACGCTCACGAAACTCACGGATATCGTTATTGGTTTATCGGACTTTCGCCTGGATTTGGGATTACTCTTTAGATTCACGCTTCGTATTCACTGACTTTGATGCAAACGTTGTGTTTGCCTCTTCATGTCTCGCTTCTCCCTCCTACCATCCTCCGCTCGCACCTGCCTCCCAACTGGTACCATCACAACCAGGAAGTAAAGCCCAAAATCTAAACTCATCAAAGCCCAAAATCTAAACTCTTTTCTCATATTCATGTTTTGAAGTCCAACTCAGTCTTCTGGGTCTTCTTTTTTGCTGTCTTCAAACTACAGCAAAAACAAATAAATTGGCCTTACCATTCCAATCGTTTCAGAGGGGACTGTATATTGCTTTGTTTATGGCATACCACAGACCTTGCTATTGTTATTTAATATAAAATGTTTTCTTCCTGAAATATATTTATTAGGTCATGTGGTAGCTGCTTAACTTGATACTTGTTGTCCATTTTCACAAACGAGCTTCAACATGCCTTTTCTTTAGTAATGGGGTAAAAAATTTAGTAGTGGGGTGAGAGATCATGGCAGTGACTATTGTTTTCTCTGTGACGATGGCACCTGCTGCCTCCAAGTGTTTCTGGAGCTCTTTCCGAGTGGTCCTTGGCTCTTGGGATACTCTCTGACTATTCTTCCTGTGCATGGCCGGTTGTTGATGGAGTGATGTTGCTTCCACTTGCGGATAATGGCCCCAATGGTGCTTACTGGAGGATTCAAATTTTTATTAATACGTCTGTATCAGATTCCATCAATATGTTTTGCAACAATAAGGTTTTGAAGGTCTTGGGAGAGCTCTTTGCTCTCTGATGATTTTACCCATCATGAGATGTTTCTTGTGTGACACCTTGGTAACGAAAAGCCTTTTTATAGACCATCAATTTACTAACCTAGCTGATATTAATCTGCACAGATTGGAGGTATAATTACTTATGAATTTAAGATGTTTCCTTGCTTTACCTTGCCTTGGAAAACTGCTTTTTCTTAGCGTGTTCAGTACTTTTTTCCTGTGTAATTCCACTTCATTACACACAACTTAATTTTTTTAATTTTTCTATTTTACTGGTCTGGAAGCCCTGCAAATAGTTATAACACCCGAGGCAAGTTTTATGACAAATCCAACTTTTTAAGCAATTAGCCCTCACGTGCAAAAAAAAGAAAATGCACATGACCAATCTATTTAGAAGTATGTGCATCCAAATGTATCATATGTAAATGAATCACATGAAAATTAATTACATGTAAATGAATCACATGTAAATGAATCACATGCATGACTATGAATTACATGAAAATGAATCATATGTAAATGAATCACATGAAAATGAATCATATGAAAATGAATAAATAAACAAAGGCAAATAAAATATATAAAAAAAATAAATAAATAAACGAAGTATGTGCATCTAGGACCTAAGCACCGGCTTTCGTTTCTATGTAGTTTTCAGGGATGCTGGCCACATCGCCATAGCGACGGTTTACATGTCAGATTACACATCAGAGTTTGTTGGAAAATCATAACACACTGCTCAGACATAAACCACCCGACACACAAATAAAAAACAAACACCAACAGATGGCGAAAGATTTTAACACACTGATCTGACAAAACTCGACAAACCTGTCTACTGGCATTGGTCAACGTTTGTCTGTGCAGTGTGAACCAGGCTTAACAAACCATTGCTAGATTTGGAATTTTACTCTATGCGGCAAAAATATAATGAAATACATTTACATTTATTCACTTAGCAGACGCTTTTATCCAAAGCAACTTACAAATGAGAAAAATACAAGCAAGAAATAAACATTGAAAAGCCATAGTGTGGTTTTATTAAATATTAGCACACCTGGAACACTTCTTGTCCAATCTAATTTGTGGACCAGAACTAACTGTATAATGATGTTTAATAGGAGAAAAATTAAAAAACCAGGGATAATAGTCAGGTTTCACTGTTCCTCACGTAAAAAAGCACGTAAAGTAACTAGAGTAAGAGCTTCATAGTTAGAAAGTCAGTGTAGTCGTAGTGGTGAGAACAAACATTGGACATCACATCTTTAATCAAACTTGTGTTAGAGCTGCATTTCTGATGTCTTCCAGACATTATAATGTATCATATGTGATTGTGTATTTAGAAATAATATACAGCTCATACAACTCTAACCCACTGAGTCATATTCATCCATCATCCACATAATTTCTAGATTCAATCTGCCTTTTGGATTTGCTTAGAGAAAAATATTACTCTAAAGGTGCTCCTGTGCAAAATGGTGCCTTTTACTGAGAGAATATCCTCATTTTCTTCCTTCTCTATTGTTCGTAGCTTTTGTGTCCCTTTGTAATCTTTTTTTGTATTATATGTTATTCAAAGCTGAAAAGAGAATGATTCGCCTCGCTATGCGGACTGATGTGAATCAGAACAATAGAGACTACACCACACAAACACCAGAGACTACGCACTAAACTGCACATACACACACACATCCTTCTCTCTCTCTCTCTCTCTCTCTCTCTCTCTCCTTGCTGATTACAGGTTCTCAATAATGCCATTTAGTACACACACCACAGATCTCTCTCTGTGGGCTAATTGCTCGTTTAGGTATGCCACTTTCTGAATAATAATGCAAGCCATGATGCAGTGTATAGTTCAACTTGCATCTCAATCATACTGCGGTTAGCAAACCAATGCTAGCAGTGCTTACCTGACCTGCAGAGGGTTTTTGTCTTTTATTCATGCACACTAATTTTAAGGGGAACACCTCTGTCAAATGCAGCCCTTGTCGTTGAGTTCAATGAGAACATGGCTCAGAGGGACAAAAGGACACTGCAACGCATGGCCATTACACTCTGCTGTATGTTTAAAAGGTTCACAGTTTCACACATGTAAGGAGACAGCTGTCAGCTTCCTTGTTTTTAATCTGGTTTTTTTCTTCTTCCTATTTTCTGGGGAGAAAATGAGAATGAATGAATAAATTAATGAATGGAAGAGAGAATCTTATAATAATAAGGTGTCAAAATGTTTGCTGCAGTCACAATTTTATTTTTTATAGCACTTTTAAATATATATGCTGAATAGGAGCAAGCTACAGTTAGGAGTAGGAGGGACATCAGACAACCACCGTCATAGGACGGAGAAGGACTTTAGCAGAGCTATTACTATGTATTTGCTGCTTAATGGGTCATAAATAATTCATTGAAAACTGAAAAAAAAAATAAATCTCTAGTCAGCTGTTGTTTTGTTGGTGTTATCAGATTCATGGCTCTGTGTCCCATAAAATGAGGATGCTTGCCACTTTGTCACTTGTTATTGTGAACGTTAGTCTTTTATTGAAATCTGCAAAACTGAATCCAAGTTAAAATGTCTAATTATCATCCATAATAGCTTCAGGCTAAATATACCATTTTCATCAACCTATGCAACACACTGCCCTGCACATTGTAATGCACTGTGGCATACATAATGTATTGGTTGTAGTTCTGTACACATCCGCAGTGTGTTGACAATGTTGACACATTTGTAATGATGCATATATTGTGTGTAAGGAAGAAGGATTATGGCACAGTATGTACAGAGCAGTAGGATGCGACATCCAACAAAACACTGCTGCCATCTGCTGTACAGAGGGAATGTCCCGCAGTAAAATTACCATCGAAACCTTCAACTAATCAATCATTAATCAATCAATCATCTCTGATATATAATCTCTAACCAATCAGGTATTCACCTATTGATTATAGATGTGACGTCTCTAATTAGCAGCTCTGATTTGGCCAGAAAACCCTGAATGTTTTAACTTGATTTAACTTGAAGAAATGTTTTGAGTATGCATTATAAAATATTCTTTTCGTGTTGTTAATGTGACTGCCAGTTAATGTAAGGCTTAAAATCTGAACTTAGTCATTGTTCATTTTCTGGTTGCAGATTCTGGTGGCTTTGAGGCATTTCGATTTTAGTAACATTTTTTATTTTGAGCTGAAGTATCTGCTTCCAGCTTTGGCAGAGCCTCAGCTGTAACCAGTCATATCTGATCCACAGCTTCAACTCTAACTAATCATGCCTGATGTACAACCTCAGCTCTAACCATTCAATTATCTCTGATGGAGGAGCTTAGCTTCAACAAATCTCCTCTGGTCAATTGTATCAGCTCTAACCAATCATCTCTGATCTATAGTTTCAGCTCTAACCAATCATCTCTGATCTATAGTCACAGCTCTAACCAATCATCTCTGATCTATAGTCACAGCTCTAACCAATCATCTCTGATCTATAGTCTCAGCTCTAACCAATCATCTCTGATCTATAGTCACAGCTCTAACCAATCATCTCTGATCTATAGTCACAGCTCTAACCAATCATCTCTGATCTATAGTCACAGCTCTAACCAATCATCTCTGATCTATAGTCTCAGCTCTAACCAATCATCTCTGATCTATAGTCACAGCTCTAACCAATCATTTCTGATCTATAGTCACAGCTCTAACCAATCATCTCTGATCTATAGGCTCAGCTCTAACCAATCATCTCTGGTCTATAGTTTCAGCTCTAACCAATCATCTCTGATCTATAGTCTCAGCTCTAACCAATCATCTCTGATCTATAGTCTCAGCTCTAACCAATCATCTCTGATCTATAGTCACAGCTCTAACCAATCATTTCTGATCTATAGTCACAGCTCTAACCAATCATCTCTGACCTATAGTCACAGCTCTAACCAATCATCTCTGATCTATAGTCACAGCTCTAACCAATCATTTCTGATCTATAGTCACAGCTCTAACCAATCATCTCTGATCTATAGTCACAGCTCTAACCAATCATCTCTGGTCTATAGTTTCAGCTCTAACCAATCATCTCTGATCTATAGTCTCAGCTCTAACCAATCATCTCTGATCTATAGTCACAGCTCTAACCAATCATCTCTGATCTATAGTCACAGCTCTAACCAATCATCTCTGATCTATAGTCACAGCTCTAACCAATCATCTCTGATCTATAGTCTCAGCTCTAACCAATCATCTCTGATCTATAGTCACAGCTCTAACCAATCATCTCTGATCTATAGTCTCAGCTCTAACCAATCATCTCTGATCTATAGTCACAGCTCTAACCAATCATCTCTGATCTATAGTCACAGCTCTAACCAATCATCTCTGATCTATAGTCTCAGCTCTAACCAATCATCTCTGATCTATAGTCACAGCTCTAACCAATCATCTCTGATCTATAGTTTCAGCTCTAACCAATCATCTCTGATCTATAGTCACAGCTCTAACCAATCATCTCTGATCTATAGGCTCAGCTCTAACCAATCATCTCTGATCTATAGGCTCAGCTCTAACCAATCATCTCTGATCTATAGTCACAGCTCTAACCAAACATCTCTGATCTATAGTCACAGCTCTAACCAAACATCTCTGATCTATAGTCACAGCTCTAACCAATAATTTCTGATTTCTTAAAACGGTTCAAAGAAATTCATTCTTGAAAGAGAATTACTCGTCATTGTTTATAAAAGGTGGCTTAGTTTTAACACAGTGTGACCTTCACAAACTCCGCAGTATGGTGGTTGTACTTAAGCCTATCTAACATTTTCTCTGTGTTGGTCACGTATCAAAACTCTGCTGTGTTGTAGGTAAGAAGATGGGTATTAATGTAATATAAGGTTAGATTCTATGGATTCTGTTGTTGGATTACTCACACACAGCTCAGTAACAAAATATAAACCTTACTAAAAAAAATTATTTATATGCCCTGAAAACACTCTTTGAAATAGCTTTTCTTGGGAACAAGGGGAAATCGTTCTGAAACTGGGCTGCAATCCATTGCTTGCAAATATAGTAATGAAGTACATGCTGCTTGATCTTATGTAACAGCATTAAAAGAAACGTTACATTTTTATTAATATGCCTATGTCATGGATATCCAGACTAAACTTCCCAGTAGCCACTGCACCACACCATAATGGGTATTTATAGCCACAGGTTGCACTACACTGATTGTCTTGCATTTGTCTTTCTCTGCCATCGTTTTGTGGTCTGGGTCTGCATCTAATCACAGGCTCCGAGTTCAGGTTAGCTAGCTGGATGCTGTCACTAACCTAGATGCTCAGCTGAGTTAATAACATTACTTTAGCATATAGCTTGTGGTAATGTTAAACATTCCCATTACCTTTTTGAGAGTTAACAATAACGTAGCATCTGTTCACCATGATATAATACAGAGAGTCTGTTAGTGTTAACTACATTTAGCAAGCGTTTTGGACAAGGCAAGCTCTATTAATTAGCTTTAGAAGGATGCATTAGAGCCTTGTTTCATCATGTATTCGGTGAATGCTAATGCTGGGTAACAGGTGCAGACAGTCAGTGGCTAACAGAACTTAGCTAGCTCAGTAATGTTGAGGTCAAAAGTTCTTCACAAGATTAATGTGACAAAAAGAGACGATTGGGGTTACAGTAGGTTGTAATGTTTTCCACTATTTCTGTAATGTTGGTTAAATGAATTAGGTCGTGCAACAGTTTGGTGGTGAGGTGCTAAAGGCTGGAAAATAAATATTCAGAAGTTAGCTAGATGTTCCCACAGCACCATTTTGTTCATTAGGAGAGTGAAGGTCACATTTCCATAATTACACAATTTGGGATTCTATAACACAATTTCTCAGTTAAAGCCCAAAGGTATTTGTCCACATTTTGTAGCTAACAATTAACCAACACTCTTTTTGATCTTTTACAGATTTTCAGATGGAAGGGAGTGGGACTTTTTAGTCTTTCCAGATGACAGGGAGATTTGTAAGAAGCAAGAACTCCAATTCTTACGTCTCACAAATGTTTTCATGATTTTAATAAATATGCACCTGTGTGTTTATTTTGTGAGCATCTTAGTAGAATTTTAGCATACAAACAAATTGCATTTTAGGATAATTGCAGCTGTGGTGTCATGATTTATCCGTGAAGCAGCGTGCTTTAAGCACTGGTACACATGTACCTGCTTCTTCATTGTTGACATTCCAACACATGTATAACCACGTGTCTTGTGTTGTTGTTGTTAATGTCATGTCTCCACCCCGTCTTGTCATGTGTCATCAGGTTACGTGTGTTATTGTATTGCCCGCAGCTGTTAGCAGTTGCAGGGCTAATGATACCAGTGTGTGTGTGTGTGTACATATTTCAGACAGCCATGTTTCACACAACGCAGGTAATTGTAGGTAGGTAGGTAGGTAGGTAGTCTTTGTTTCAAGCCATGTTCATAGTTCTTGTTTATGTGCACAGTCAAAGTCATAGTCCATGCCATGATTGGTGTTTAGTTTATAGAGTTCGCGTATAGCCTAGCTTAGCCTAGCCTAGTTTAGCATAGCATAGTTAGCTTAGCTTAGTTTATGGAGTTAGTCCTGTTTCTTGTTTCCTTTTTGTTTTGCTCTCATCGTGCCAAATAAAGTCCCCGTTCTAACTGTGAATGCATCCGTCCTACTTTCGTGACGTCACGCCTCGTGACATGGGGAAAAAAGTATAAGTAATTTGTATTATTTTTAACACATCTTTGTGTGGAACTGTTTAATTATTTTGAAAGCAACTAGACACGCAGGTGGGCTAATTTTTAACATATTTTTAGCACATCTGTTTTGAGAGTGTGGCAGGAAGTAATTGGAATAGCTGAACTGGGACAAATGCGATCATACAGGGTGGACACTGGCTGTCTGGGGGACAGAAGCTAAATAAAAAAATAATTAAAAAAATGGCAGGAGCACCTAGAATGCACATAATCTCATTTTCTCACATGTAAGAAAGCCTATAGGGCACTAAATCTGGAAACTAAATTTGAAACTGAACTTCGATGTTGCGTTTAGCATAACACTATGGGAGCATCTCTTGCGCGAGACCGGCATCTGAAGCTTGTGTAAAATCATGCCAATTTGAAGGTCTGCCATGATCAGGTGATGTGGCAATTAAGCGCGTCATGTGATATATATATGGTACCTGTGAACCGCGCCATCAGCCTTATTATCTTCAGCGAAAGGCTGCATGTTGGTTGTTTGTGTGAACAATCAAAAATATGCTTCATTTCCTTTCTTTTTTACAGCCATTATTTCCTGGTCCGCAAAAAATAGAGGCCAATTTTAGATCTGCGTCATCTGAACTGTACCCTTCGGACATAAAGGTTCAAGATGCTAATGCCCAAAATTATCGTTCCACAGATTCAGTCTTTGGGCTGGTTTGTGATGATAGATCTAAAAGGTGCATATTTCCATATAGAAATATCGCTAGCTTTATCCCCTTGCACCTTTACAAAGTGCATGGATGTCATTCTGGCTCCATTGTGACTCCAGGGCATCCTGGATGACTGGCTAATTCTACCACGATCAAGATGTTGTTCTCGCCCACATGAAAAGCTTGGGGCTCAGGTTGAACTTCAGAAAAGTATGCTTTCCCCAGTGCAGTGGACAACTTTTCTAGGGGTTATAAGGATTCTACTACGATGAGGGAGTTTCTATCCACAACATGCATAGGGTCAATCCTATCAACACTGAGCAAGATATATCTTATGGGCCTATTGCACAGGAGAACATTCAGTGGTGGCTGAGAAGTTGGGGTTTTCTTCCTCTGAGAGTATTCAATGTCAGGCGGCGATGCCTATGTGCTCTGAGAATTTGAAGTGTCCCCGGTTTCTAGCCTTGGGTCACACTTTAGAGGTGTCTCCTTAGCACAAGACGGTAATGACAGACACGTCCCTCACTGGCTGGAGCGTGGTTTTAGTCAGCTTAAACAGTTCTGGAGTGGCCCTTATCTGGAGCAGCATATAAATTGGATAGAAATGTGGGCCATATTTCTAACACTGAAATTCCTTCTTCCTCAATTGAGAGGTCACCATGTGTTTACAGACAACACACCAGTGGTCTCATATATTGACCAGCAGTGAGGATTATGTATGCGCTCCCTGTTCAGACAGGCGCAACTAATTCTTCTCTAGGCATAAGGAAAGTTTGTCAGTTATTATAATGTATATTCTGGGAATATGGGGGGCATACATACACTGAGGCAGGGGTTGAGGCCCAAAGATTGGTGGCTCCATCCGCCAGTGGTGGAGTCCATATGGTGAGGTTCGGCCAAGCTGGACTGCATGTGTTCGCCTCCGAAGAGACAACACAAGGCCCGCTGTGGTTCGCCCTCACTCCACCCGCACAATTAGGGCTGGACGCCATGGTGCACATGTGGCCGAGGTCACATCTGTACACTTTTCCCCCGATCGCTCTGGTCCTACAAGTTCTAGCGAGAGTTCACCAAGACAGTCTATGTCTGCTGCTAGTAGCACCTTATTGACCAGCTTGAATATGGTTCTCAGAGATAATATCCCTGCTAGATGGCCCTCCTTGGGAGATTCCCATCCGCAGGGATCCACTGTAGACCCAGTGAACTGCGCAATAGCTACAGTCCTGGAGTTCTTACAACAACATTTCTCAGCGGGGTGGACACCTTCTACAATCAGGGTTTACGTGTCTGCCATTTCGGCCAGCCACGCCACTGTTGTAGCCTCTGTGGGGCAACATCCTCTAACTTCGAGGTACATGCGTGGTGTCAGGCGGCTGATGCCCAACTGCAGGCCGCGCATATTTTCCTGGGACCTTTCTGCGGCCCTGGAAGGTCTGTCCGGGGCCTCATTTGACCCCTTAGTGTCAGCCTCAGAGAAGCTTCTGACACTGAGGTTAGCTGTTCTGCTGACCTTGACATCTCTCAAGTAGGAGTAGGAGATCTACAAGCTCTTCCTGCCTTGACTTTGCCCCTTGATTAGCCAAGCCCTTCCTGTATCCTATGCTGGATTATATTCCTAAAGTGCCTACATTGGCTGCCCACCCTGTTGCAGGCTTTCTGCCCTCCTCCATTCCCCACACTGGAACAAGAGAGAATGCACCTGCTGTGTCCAGTAAGGGCTCTCTGTACTTGCAACCAACACTCCGGCCAATGGCATAAGTTGGACCAGCTGCTGAGCTGCTTTGGCAGTGACAGTAGAGGTGATGCTGTGTCAAAGTAGCACATCTCTAATTGGATAGTGGAAGTAATCTCTATTGCTTATGAGGCGCGTTGTCTCACTACGGCTCTGGGCAAAAGGGCTCAATCCACTAGGGCAGTCTCCTCTGCGAAGGCTTTATCCAAAGCAGGTATCCCTACAGGATGTGTGTGCTGCTGCAGGTTGGTCTACGCCACACATATTCATCCATTATTACAGCCTGGATATTCATTCCACCCTGGGCTCGAGTGTCTTTCAGTGACCCTCGGGCTTGGGTTGTTTTGAACAGGCCGTACACTAGTTATGATGGAGTGGGTATTCTCATTCCCATAGTGTTATGGTAAACGCAACGTCGAAGTTCCCTTCGAACGGGAACGTCTGGGTTACACATGTAACCCTGTTCCCTGAGAAAAGAACAAGTCGTTGCATAGCTTTGTCATAAAAGGGCAGGCCTGTGAATTGTGTCTTTGCTTCAGATAATAGAGGCTGATGGCGTGGTTCACAGGTACCATATTTATATCATGTGAGGCATTTAATTGCCATGTCACCTGATCATTACACAAGCTTCATATGCCAGTCACGCGCAAGAGGCACTCCCATAGTGTTGCTAAACGCAACGTCTCATTCGCTTCTCAGGGAACAGGGTTACATGCGTAACCCAGACGTTTTCTCCACTGGATTAGCATCCATCCTGTGACAAGATGAGAGCCTTTAAAGTCAAGCGTGTGAACTAGCGGTCGTTTAATAAGAACCACTATATTTGAGCTCAAAGTCAGGTTTCCAAATATGTCATAATAATGATAGTAAGGGAAGATAATAACGTGTACCTAGAACTGAACATCTAAAGAAAAACTCCCTGAGACCAAATTAGGAATTAACATCTTGAGGAACCAGACTCATGGGATGGGATCACATTCTCTTCTGAGCGACACCAGTCTGATTATAAACTCATTACCATATAGTAAATAAAAGTTGTAGTAAAATTACAAACAGTACTAAGTGTGTTAAAAGGATGTTCAGTATGAGAAGATTTTGAGCAAATCGACAGCCTCCGTGTGAGATTATCCACTGGAGAGTGAGACTTGGGGGGGGGGTCATGTGACTACATGTCACATGACCACCTGCACCTGGTTCACGTTTCTGTTAATGAGCACTCTTGTGTATATATAGCCATTGTCTGCACTGTTTCTCTGTCTTTCATGCCATAGTGTTTTGCTTCATGCCATAGTGTTTTGCCTAGTTGTCTTAGTGTCTTTTTGTTTTTTGATAGTTTAAATAAATATTGTATACTGCGATTGCTTCCGAGCCAATCCTTGATTCGTGACATTTTGACTAAAAAAAATCAGTTTATTTTTATTCTTTTGGAATTACAGTTGTGAAAATATCATGTACATGCTGTTGTCAAATTTATTATTAGTAGCATTTATTTATCAATGTTAATATCCATCCATCTTCTACCACTTTCTTCAGGGTCACGGGGAACCTGGAGTCTATCCCAGGAATCTTGGGGCACAAGGCGGGGTACACCCTGGACAGGGTGCCAGTCCATCGCAGGGCACAATCACATACACACTCACACACCCATTCATACACTACGGACACTTTTAGACACGCCAATCAGCCTTACCATGCATGTCTTTGGACATGTCTTTTGAGGAAACCAGAGTACCCGGAGGAAACCCTCGCGGCACGGGGAGAACATGCAAACTCCACACACACATGGCCCCAGCGGGAATCGAACCCCGGACCCTCAGTGTTAATATAAATTATTCACTTTATTGATTTTACAATAAATTTGACAACAGACTGTTTAAACTGCATTGTTCTAATGGCAAGTTGTCCTATAAATAATATATAAATTATAAATTGACTTGTATATAAATTAATGAAATAAACGCTTTTTTCCTTCTTTTCTTGTCTTTTGGAAAACTGTGAAAGCCAACACACTACTATGGTAGCCCTAAAGGGTATAACACAACAGCAAAACCAAAAGAGCAAAAATTTCAATTTGAGATACAGAAAGAAAATAACTTAATCATTCAAGCATTTTCGCTAGGCTAAGAAAACAGCAGACTGAAAAAGTGCAGTTCCTTTCACTGTGATAGTCACACCACATGTCCAATCAGAAATGTATGTACATAAACATTTGAACATTTTAAAAAAATAATAATATAAAGTAAAATAAAAAACATGGCAATATATAATTGTAGCTTTATGGCAGAAACTACCATTCTTGCATCACGTGTGTATATATATTTAAACAACTAGCAAACTGAGAAAATATGAAAGATACTAGCTGGTTATAGCTATGTCCCTGAAGGACATAAGAGATTTAACACCCATGAAATTAATTGAAAATGATGACAACACAAAAGCAATAAAACAATAAAATGTACAGTGCAGACTGTAAGCTGAGGGGTGGAATTATCATGCAACCCTTTTCCCTTCACTGAAACTCGCTGTGAAACATCACAGTGGCTCTGAATATTCAGTTCCTGTCGCAGAACTATATTATGCTATGAATGCTAATGAATGCAAATAGGTGCTTTTTCTGCATTTAGCCCTTGAATCCATGACTTTGGTGAAGATATACTTCAGTCTGGACAGAATCGGCCCAGCGGGAAGGAATACATGTTCTGTATTGAATTATTTCTTATTTCATTTCAGTACAGAGTTTGCATTACAGATGATATTTACTATGTGGAACAGCTTTTAAAGGAATGATTTAATGAAAAATCTCATTCACAAAATTTCATTCCAAATTGCCCCTAGGTGGGGGTGAGAGAGACTTTTCATCAGTCAGGTCTCCATGCAGCATTTTCATGTACAGTGGTGTGAAAAAGTGTTTGCCCCCTTCCTCATTTCCTGTTCCTTTGCATGTTTGTCACACTTAAGTGTTTCGGAACATTAAACCAATTTAAACAATAGTCAAGGACAACACAAGTAAACACAAAATGCAATTTGTAAATGAAGGTGTTTATTATTAAACAAAGGTGAAAAAAAAATCCAAACCATCATGGCCCTGTGTGAAAAAGTGATTGCCCCCCTTGTTAAAACATACTATAACTGTGGTTGTCCACACCTGAGTTCAATTTCTCTAGCCACACCCAGGCCTGATTATTGCCACACCTGTTCACAATCAAGGCATCACTTAAATAGGAGCTGCTTGACACAGTAAGGTCCACCAGAAGATCCTTAAAAGCTACACATCATGCCGAGACCCAAAGAAATTCAGGAACAATTGAGAAAGAAAGTAATTGAGATCTATCAGTCTGGAAAGGGTTATAAAGCCATTTCCAAAGCTTTGGGAATCCAGCGAACCACAGTGAGAGCCATTATCCACAAATGGCGAAGACATGGAACAGTGGTGAACCTTCCCAGGAGTGGCCGGCCGCCCAAAATTACCCCCAAGAGCGCAGGGACGACTCATCCAAGAGGTCACAAAGACCCCACAACAACGTCCAAAGAACTGCAGGCCTCACTTGCCTCAGTTAAGGTCAGCGTTCATGCCTCCACCATCAAGAAAAGACTGGGCAAAAATGGCCTGCATGGCAGAGTTCCAAGGAGAAAACCACTGCTGAGCAAAAAGAACATCAAAGCTCATCTCAATTTCTCCACAACACATCTTGATGATCCCCAAGACTTTTGGGACAACATTCTGTGGACCGATGAGACAAAAGTGGAACTCTTTGGAAGGTGTGTGTCCAAGTATATCTGACGTAGAAGGAACACTGCATTTCATAAAAAGAACATTATACCAACAGTAAAATATGGTGGTGGTAGTGTGATGGTCTGGGGCTGTTTTGCTGCTTCAGGACCTGGAAGACTTGCCGTGATAAAAGGAACTATGAATTCTGCTGTCTACCAAGAGATCCTGAAGGAGAATGTCCGACCATCTGTTCGTACTCAAGCTGAAACGAACTTGGGTTCTGCAGCAGGACAATGATCCTAAACACACCAGCAAGTCCACCACCGAATGGCTGAAGAAAAACAAAATGAAGACTTTGGAGTGGCTTAGCGCCAAAGTCCTGACCTGAATCCTATTGAGATGTTGTGGTATGACCTTAAAAAGGTCGCTCATGCTCGAAAACCCTCTAATGTAACTGAATTAGGACAATTCTGCAAAGATGAGTGGGCCAAAATTCCTCCAGGACGCTGTAAAAGCCTCATTGCACGTTATCGCAAACGCTTGGTTGCAGTTGTTGCTGCTAAGGGTGGCCCAACCAGTTATTAGGTTTAGGGGGCAATCACTTTTTCACACAGGGCCTTGATGGTTTGGATTTTTTTTCACCTTTAATAATAAACACCTTCATTTACAAATTGCATTTTGTGTTTACTTGTGTTGTCCTTGACTATTGTTTAAATTGGTTTGATGTTCCGAAACACTTAAGTGTGACAAACATGCAAAGGAACAGGAAATGAGGAAGGGGGCAAACACTTTTTCACACCACTGTAAGTGAACTCAGACATTTGATAAAAGATCACGTAATCTTTAATTTACAGAGTTGAGGATGAGAAAATTGAATGTGTGTGTGTGTGTGTGTGTGTGTGTGTGTGTGTGTGCTGTGTTCTACACTGGTGGAACTGGTGTCCCATCAAATGTTCATAATCTACATTGTTAATTTTAGCTAGCAAGCTAACAGGCTAACATGAGAGAGTGTTTTCATTTTTGTTGAAGTTTGCATCTTCACAGCTAGTGATAGATAGCCAGCTAACATAAAATAATCTAGTATTAAAGTTTCATGCTGTGGTGTCAACCCAAATGCTTGATAATATTGATGTAGTCCCTCAGAAAACGCCAGTTGAAAGGAAACAGGAGATGACCTGATGAATTATTACATTTGGACATTTCTTTCTTTTCTTATTTTAAAATAGTTTGTAGTTTAATTATATGATTTAACTAGTGACAGAAATTGAATTCTCTACTGATACTGGCTCTTTCATCACACTTTGCACTAGGACAGAGTTACTAAACCCTGATAAGATGTTTTGGCTTTCCCAGATAAGTGTTTTGACTAGATTTATGTTCTTTTTAACCTCTACAACTTTCTAAATCCTCACATCTCCATTGTACCACGTTGTGGCTTTGTGCTTAAAAGTTTCACCTTTTGCCACCTTTGTATACAACAGTGGAGAAACCAAATAGCTATATTATGTTGGGTGTTAAGAAAAGTGTGTCCTAGCATTAAAGCATTTTTGACACATTTTCATTGTTTTAAGTTGAGAGATAAACTAGCTATTATTATTATAAATTTTTGCCTTTGTTTATTTATTCATTTTCATATGATTTATTTTCATGTGATTCATTTTCATGTGATTCATTTACCTTTTCTCCCCTCCCTTCCCTTTCCCAAATATTTAATTGGGAAGAAAAATAAATAACTAATAATAAAAAAATAAATTAAAAAATTTAAATAAATCCCCCCCACCCTCCCTCGGCTCATCCTGGCTACTCAATAGCTGTCGCTGGTTATATAAAAATGATAAAACCCAAGAACACGTACCATTTAAATAAAGTAAACCATAAGAATATAAATAGCCAATTGGAGCCGAAGAGGGACACACACCCAAAGTCTCCATAAAACAGGGTTCCAGCAGGTTATTGTGCTATTTCAGCAATGCTGATTGGCTGTGTGGATGGTAAATAAATTTGTATTAACTAAAAAAATTTTTTTCAAATTGTGTAAGTAAATATTTTTTCTACACATGTCTCATTCTTATTGTTGTGTCCATCTTGAAGCTGGAATTTCGTTCTTCCTCAGCACACAGTTTGATGTCACACTGCACAAGCATTGGACTCAGGACGTGTGGTCAAAGTGGAATTGTTCATTAGAACATAATCACATGTTATTTATGTGAATTTCATTTTTCACATTTTATTTGATTCTGTACTTTTATAAAACTGTATGTACAACTGATTTTTATCGACTATCAATTCAACAAAATCTTGGTTCACTTCTTTCTGATTTGGCATGTAATGTTGAAATATGGACAGTAGGTGGCAGCATATTCACACCGATATTTTGTCTTGGCTTTTCTTCCCCCCACCAGAGTTCACAAGGTGTCTCCCACACCTGAAACAACAGTGCAGATAAAACAGGACAATTTGATTACAGCAATTGTATAAATGAAGACTGTATAATGCAAGACCATTACTGAAGCCCAGTTACTGACACATCAGGTGTGTAATTGTTGGCTATAGATCAGGGGTGGGCAATCTTACCCGGAAAGGGCCGGTGTGGGTGCAGGTTTTCATTACAACCAAGCAGAAGCCACACCTGAATCTATTGAAAGCCAAGATCAACTGATTAAACAGGTGGAATCAGGTGTGCCTCCTGCTTGATTGGAATGAAAACCTGCACCCATATCGGCCCTTTCCGGATAAGATTGCCCTCCCCTACTATAGATCATATCTCAGATAGAAATCGTACTCCTGAAGTATACAGTGATGATGACTTCATCACACACCCTGCACTATATATAATAATGAAAAGCTCTCTGCTTTTTAAAGGTCCAAAAGTAATTGGGCAGTTGGCTGCTCAGCTCTACAGGTATGTGTTATGGCCGGGTGTGTGTTATTCCCTCTTTATTTTACTTCCAAGCAGATAAAAGGTCTAGAGTTGATATAATTTGATATATGTGTGGCATTTGCGTTTGGAAACTGGTCCTGTTAACTCTCAATATGAATTCCATAGAGCTGTCACTGTCAGTGAAGCAAGTCATAATTAGGTTGAAATATCAAACAAATCCACCAGAGAGACAGCAAAAACTTTAGATGTGGTCAAGTCAACTGTATGGTACATTTTCAAGAGGAAAGAATGCAGTTGAACACCAAAATGTTTCTGGAACACCAAAAGGGCTGGAAGACCACTGAAAATAACTGCGTGGTAAATGAAGAAGCATTCCTTCCTTGGTGAAGAACACCCCATTGTAACAGATGACCAGATCAAGAACACCCTCCAGGAGGTAGGTGTATCTGTGTCAGAGTCAACAATCAAGAGGAGATATCACCAGAGTAAATAAAGAAGGTTTACCACAAGATGTAAACCATTGCCTCAAAAACAGGAAGACCAGATAAGAGTTTGTCAAAAAAAATCTATGAAAAAATGCCTGTACAGTTCTGGAACAAAATCCTATGGACAGATGTGACAAATATCAACTTTTACCAGAATGTTGGAAAGAGAAGGGTATGGAAATGGGAAGCAACTGCTCAAGATCCAAAGCATACATGCTCATCTTATAGTGTGGACTTCCTGATATTTATTGATGTTGTAACTGCTGAGAAAAGCAGCATGGTGAACTGAAGTGTGTGTGTGTGTATGTGTGTGTGTGTATGTATATATATATATATGTATATATATATATATAAAATATTTATATATATATATATATATATATATATATATATATATATATATATATATATATATATATATATATATATATATATATATTAGTGCACTATTATCTGCTCAGATCCAACCAAATGCTGCAGAGCTCAGTAGATGGTGATTCACAGTGCAGATGGACAATGACCTGAAGCACAATGGGAAAAGCAACCCAAGTCAAAAAAGTGGAATGTTCTGCAATGGCCTAGTCAATCACCTGACCTGAATCCAACAGCATGTACATTTCACTTGCAGAAGGCACAACCACATGTAAAAAGTCATGTGGTTCCTACACCATTCATCTGATTTAGATGCGGATACCCTCAAATTATAGATGAAAGTTTGCACAGCAGTTATTTTATCTATCTATTCTATCTACTCTGTCTTTCTCTCTTTCTCTCTCTCTCTCTCTCTCTCTCCATATATATATATATATATATATATATATATATATATATATAGAGAGAGAGAGAGAGAGAGAGAGACTGACTGACTGACTGACTGACTGACTCACCACTTTAAAAGGAACACCTGTACAGAACAACATGTAGTAGCACATACATGCAGAAAATCAATCAAGTATCGCCTAAAAAAGTACTAAAAAAGTATCGCCGACCTATCTGTCCGGCTTTTGAAAGTATTGGTGCCCTACATGGGCAGCTCTCGAAAGTATTGCCGCCCCGTTATGGTTTTGCCATGGCAAGCACCACTCACCTTTTCTTCAGGAAATGTACAGGTCTAGTTTAGATTACTTTGCAGTATATACATAAACTTTTGCAAAACTGGGAGATTATATGGGATTTCTCTAACTGTTCATGTTAACGTTCATTAAGTTGACATATACGCTAATTTACTTAAAGCAATTTATTTATTTAGTGTTTCCACAATTCACAGCCAATCTCCATGTCAGCTGAAGAGTTCCCTCTTGTACAAAGAGAGCTCATAAACATCCCTATTTAGAACCTACACACTATTACGACACTATTTAGGACCTAATTAAGACTACTAAGAGTTGAATTTGTTTCATGATGTTGTTTCATGATCTATTGTTTATATAAGAATTTACTTAAGTGTTTATAGTACGTTGCCAGAGTAAATTAGTACAGTGTAATTTGAGCTTTATTAAACAAATAACAAGACCTTAATTAAGCCATAATGTGTGTTCCTTAAAAAGTGTTACTACTGATTTCCAAGTCTTCAGCTCAATGATATCCTGATTTCTTTCAGCATCAGTTTTCTAGTGCCAAAGTTCAAGCAGTTACTACTAACTAATAATAATAATAATAATAATAATAATAATAATAATAATAATAATAATAATAATAATAAATGAAACGATCAAACATAGAAGCTGGATAGGCAAAGTGAACAAGGGCGATTTAAAAGCAATAGTGAAACGCAGAGCTAGGGTGAATATGTCTCGGAAGTTATGCACGCGCGCGCACCACCGGCAGCGCGCACTTGAGCGGAGCGGTGGATAGAAAGCACGCGCAGCGCGTCCCCGTCCCTCCTCCTCCTCCTCCGGAGCTGCTGCTGGTGCTGATGCTGTTTGGTCACATTTGCGCGGCGGCGGATGCACGAGCTGCTTTGCCGTTTGTCTTCACACGTCCGCGTGCCGGAGCCTCTTCAGACACACACACTCACGGTGAGAAAGATTCGTTAACAATGCGCTTTTCATGGGAGAGAATATGGTGATCTCTCCAGTGTTGATCTCATAACGGCCTGTCGGTACCTGGACGGTGAAATAGCGCGCGCGGTGAGTTATTCACGTTAAACAGGCTGATTACAGAGCGGCGTTTGGCTCTGATTGGAGAAATGCGTGGCTGTAATTCACTCCCATTTCACACAGGATAGCTCAGATTAAATCATGGTCACGGAATATAATTGAATCATGCATGACTGAATTAAGCATTTCATCTGGAGTATGTATTGTCTATAACACCACAGTAGGAACGTGCCTGTGCTGGGGCTCAAAACAAACTCAGTGTTTCTGTCTGCACTTCCTGCTGGACCCAAGTGAGCACTCTGGGTGTTGATTCAAGTGTTGGGTTTAAGTGGTAGTTAATTCAACACTAGAGATTGTGCTGTGCATTGATTTTTCTCCACAGTGCCAGGAACTGACCAGATGGTTGCGTCATAGGCACTTGCTATGATACATGTGTGTTTTAATGTTCACATTATTGCAAGTACTTGCATGGATACAGTAAGTAAAAATACCCCACACTATTTACTGTCTAGTCTCAATGCTGCTTTTCACACACTGGCATTAGAGCGGTTATGGTTTTCATTTTTTTTTTTTTTTTTTTTTTTTTTTTAACTGGTTAGATAGTGTTTTTAATTCTCTTCAGAGTAAACTTCTCAGCTTTACTAGCTCCAGGCGTACATTTACAATCTGCTGACTCCAAGTTTTATGTATTGTTGGAATTTCTGTCTCTGGAGCCCTTGATGACTATGAAGCCTTTAAAGATCTTGAGCAGGTCTCTCATTAAATTGACGTTTATCTCAGTTATAATAAACTGTGGCAAGCCGTATGAAGAGAGGCTGAATTTGCAGAAGATTATAGGATGGCTAAAATTGAGAAATTGTCAGTGAAAGACTGGATCTGGTAAATATTTAATGAAGAAAAAGTGTAAATGACTGAATTTGATAGAAGAAAGATTGATGTTAGTCAAAGGAGGATGAATTATTTTATATATTGAAAATTTGCATCTTTGGAATTACTGAATTTGGTAGATATTTAGAAAATTGCTGAATTTCAGAGATGTTTGGAGAATTGCAAGAATTTTATAGAATAGTTTAGAGAAAAACTGGACTAGTTAAAGAAAGAAAAAAATAACTGGTCTGATTGGGTAGATGATTAGAGAAAGACTGAATTTGGACAATGGGTTGAAATTAGTGTGGTTAATAGGTTGGCTGGATTTGGTTGATGGCTCAAAAGTTATGGTAAATAGGGTAGATAGTGAAGATGTGAGTTTGGTAGACAGGGAAAGATTCGATTTGAAAGACAATCAAAGGGACTAGTAGATGCCTACAGTATGGCTGAGTTAGATAGATGCTCATAGAAGTGCTGAATTTGGTAGACATTTACGAGAGGACTGAATGTAGTGGATAGTTAGAGGAGGACTGAACTGAGAACATTGTTAGAGGATTGTTAATTAAAAAACTAGTGAAGTAAATAAAGCAATTCTTCAAACACCGTGAGTCAATTGGCTGACCTTTAACGTCCATGAATGGGAACATTCCTTTTTATGTGGTGGAAAATAATTTATTCTTTCCAAGGCTCAATATGAGCAAATCAGTCGAGTTATTGACTTCTCTGACACATTTTTGCAGCATCTCAAATGTCTGCTTAGTGTTATTTCTGATGCATTTGGCATTTTAAAATAACAAGGCTTTTATAAATGGATTTGACAATTTCGATAATTTATTTTGCATTGAGGACGCAGCGTTTTTATCTAAATGGCTAAACAAAACTTTGGTGAGAGAAGTCATGCATGTTAGAGGCGCTCATCCATACACTCACTAAACATCAAAAAAACACAAATTCTTACATACACGATATAGACAAAAGTATGTGGACACCTGACCATCACACCCATATGTGCTTTTTGAATTTCCGATTCCAGATTTAGTCTTTCTTTCCTGTTATAATAGCCACCATTCTTCTGGGAAGGCTTTCTGATAGATTTTGAAGCATAAATGTGGAGATTCAGCCACAAAAACAGTACTGATGTCAGGTGAGGAAGCTTGGGTAGCAGTCAGCGTTCCGGTTCATCCCAAAGGTGTTCAATGAGGTTGAGGTCAAAGCTCTGTGCAGGACACTCGAGTTCTTCCTCTCCAACCTTTGCAAACCATGTTTTCATGGGCCTTGCTTTCTGTACAGGGGCATTGTCATGCTGGAACAGGATTGGGTTTCTTAGTTCTAGTGAAGGGAAATGGTAATTCTAGAGCATACAAATACATTCTGTACAATTGTGTGCTTCCAACTTTGTGGCAGCAGTTTGGGGAAAGTCTACGTAGAGGTGTAATAGTCGGATGTCTACAAACTTTTGGCCATAGTATAATGTAGATATGATAATGTAGATAGCTGCATGTAATATGTTGAAGGATGTTAATATTAGTAAGAGGACAAATAAAAAGAGCTGGTGCAATATACCAGGTTATTATGTCCATATGTGCAAAAGTACAAAGATAAAAATACTCCCTATAGCTATAGGGCAATAGACCAGGGTTTGCACAGTGTACTACAACAGCCTCCTCAGTCACCAGATATAGTAAATCCAACAGATCACCTTTGGGATGTGGTACAGTCAGGGATTTGAAGCATGGATGTTCAGCTGACATATCTGCAGCAATTACATTATGTAATGCAATCATGTCAACATGGACCAGAACCTCGAAGGAATGTGCTGAAGAATTGAAGCTGCTCTTTGAGCAAGGGCATAACTTATTAGTACCATAGTATTAGTCCAGTGTTCCTAATAAAGTGTTTGACGAATGTACATCAATAAGGGACCCAGACAGAACAGCAGAACTGCAGAGGCACCTGACATTAGATGCCTGTATGGTTTCCAAAACCTGATAAGGTCGAACACAGGGTGTAAAGTGCAAGTTAGGTCACATACAGTATATCCAGCACTTTACTAAAGGAATCAGGCACTGTCACAAGATCATGGGATATTCTTTCTGTCAGAATATTAAACAATTCATCCTGCTCCTGTAAATATCAGGATCCCTATAGCCAAAGTAGCAAAATGTTTAGCACAAGAAAACTGTGTGTGCTTTTTCCCTTCCAGTGCAAACTGAAATCATTCATCTTTATCATCTTTATCAACAAATCTTTGTCAGTCATTTTGTTGTAGACAGTATGAGCTGGTTAGATAAACATCTGAACAGTCAAAGGTACAATATCTATACTGAACCTCCCAATGGTGTTGTAATGCACCATAGTGATGACAGTCATCTTTACTGTATCTGTCACTGAGGGCCCTCGAAGCCTTGACTGCTCAGTTGTATAAATGAGATAAATGTAAGTCGCTCTGGATAGAAGTGTGTCTGCCAAATGCCTGAAATGTAAATGAAATGTAAATATAGAGTTCCACAGGAAAGACATGCAGGTAGTTCTGGGAAAAGAGGAACTGGAGCTGATTGCAGCGCGCTCAGCTGTATTGTTTCAGTTTACATACATTTTCTTTTCCTGTGACTTTCCTGTGCTTCCGTTTTTGTTTAAAGCTAACACATCGTAGGAGTGTGTATGACAGTAGGTAACACTGTCAAAATGTTGGCTGCCCACACTGCGAATGCCAGACTACAATTTTGTTTTCTTAAATGAAATGGTTTTGATAATAAAAACCAGTGGTGCTGTTCCCTTTCATCATGTGGATGACTGTAGGTGGGTTTCTAAGGCACAACTGGCACAGTTATTATTTATCTTTGTGTCTGATGATTTTCATTAGGAGAAGGAGTCAAACATGTTCTCTTACCATTGTTTTTCTTTTTGAGGTAATGGATGACCTCATATACAATATCATCAGAATACATAATATGCTATTATTCTACATTAAAGGAAAACTTTCACGCGGTGTTATAGATGTTTATATTGAAATATTCCTGATGTGTTTAGCCGTTCTGATGCTAAATTGATGATAGTTGCTGTATTCCTTGGTTATTCCTGTGAGACGTTAGTGGTTGCCCTTGCATGCTGATGTCACAAAGGAGTCAATGCTTTGCACTTCCATTGGCATGTAAGATAACAAAGACATTTCGGTGATCTCAGTCATAAGGAATGTTTGTCACATTTTCCTTTTAGGTCCAAAAAACAATGGCGCAAGTACTTAATTTCTCACACACTATTTATCAATGTTCAGTATCATATTATTGAGAAATCCAGCATAGAATCAGGGCAGATAACAAACATTAGACTCAAAGTTCCAGAATGCAATGCAGCTCTATTATGCAGTTGTACCGAGTTAAGCATGGTCTGGCTAGTTAGCAATCTTTGAGATGACAAGTATGAAGATGTTGGCAGCAATATTAGCATGAAAGTTTGGAGTTAGGCTTTGGAGTCTTGAGTGTATAGATGAGGATGTGCGAGAGCTGGACAGAATAAACGACTAAAGTGCCGCCGCATCGCTCTCTTTGGGCAGAGATGAAGTGAGGGCAAAATCACAATGGCACCACTAACAGCGGGTAGTGGAATTGTGGGTAATGTACAAAACCATTAACCTATGTCAAAAAAGATTGTGGGGAAAAAAGTCAACTCAGAATTTATTGACAATTAAATCTTGGATGGCACTGAAGATCGCATGTTAATTATAAAGATTAACACACAGTGTGAATTTTTACTGTTTAATTTTGTATTAGTATTATTTATACAAGTCATAGTTTGTCATTGGTTACACAAAATAGTGCCACAACAAAGCCAGTCAGATCTGATGGACTGTTTTGTGTAACACTTATGAGTGTTAGCAATAACAGCAACCTCCATCTCTCCCCATGTGGCCACATGTCCACTGCCTAATCTGGAACCATTCCAAGCATTTATACCACAAAGGAGATAGTTCTTGGCTCGTAAAATCAGTGTTACTCCAGCACCGAAATGCTGTTGGTCTGAAACCAATTATTGATGATGTCAAGGTCTTGGGGGACATCATTTTGTTACCATGACAACAGCTTAAGTAACTTACAGAAGGTGCTGGAATTTAAATAGCACTGAATAATCCAGGGTGGATGAAAGGTATTGAAAACACATTGAAACACGTTGATTAATGTTTAATGATTAGTGTTTGATGTAGTGATAGCCATTTTAGTGGGAATTTAAGTATCGAATGAAACATGACAGGAATGCAGTTACTGAAAAATACTGTGTTGCTTGAACGTTTGTGAAACCTTAAGAATTTTCCATATTACTGCATGAATGTGACCTAAAACATCATCAGGTTTTCACTCAAGTCCTCAAAGTAGACAATGAGATCCCAATTAAACAATTGAGACAAAAATATTATACTTGTATATAATTTATTTATTGTGGAAAATGATCCAATATTACATATCTGTGAGCGAGAAAAGTATGTGAACCTTTGCTTTCAGTATCTGGTATGACCCCTCTTGTACAGCAATGACGTCAACTAAATGTTCGGGGTAACTGTTCATCAGTCCTCGGGCTTGAAGGAATTTTAGCCCGTTCCTCAGTAAAGAACAGCTTCAACTCTGGGATGTTGGTGGGTTTCCTCACATGAACTGCTTGCTTCAGATCCTTCCACAACTTTTCTATTGGATTAAGGTCAGAACTTTGAGTTGGCCATTCCAAAACATTAACTTTATTCTTCTTTAACCATTCTTTGGTAGAACGACTATTGTGTTAATGTCGTTGTCTTGCTGCATCACCCAATTTCTCTTGAGATTTAGTTCATGGACAGATGTCTTGACATTTTCCTTTTGAATTCAGTGGTGTCATTCCTAACTCATTGTTCCATCAATGATGGCAAGTCATCCTGGCACAAACCATGATATTATCACCATCATGTTTCACAGATGAGATAAGGTTCTTATGCTGGAATGCAGTGTTTTCATTTCTCCAAACATAATCCTTCTCATTTAAACCAAAAAGTTTGTCTCATCTGTCCACAAAACATTTTTCCAGTAGCCTTCTAGCATATCCACATGATCTTTAGCAAACTGCAGACAGGAAGCAATGTTCTTTTTGGAGAGCAGTGGCTTTCTCCTTGCAACACTGCCATACACACCATAGTTATTCACTGTTCTCCTGATGGTGGACTCATGAACATTAACATTAGCCAATGGGAGAGAGGTCTTAGGGTCCTGTATTCCCAAGGTTCTGTGTTCCCAGTGTCTGATGTTGTCAGAGCCCTATGTTTTCATGTTTCTATGTTTCTAGTGCCTGATATTTTCAGGGCCATATTTGCTCAGGATCCTCCATTCTCAGAGTGCCATGTTCCCAGGGGTATGAGATAAAGCAATTATCAAACTGAACACAAATATTATTCACCAGCTTACTGAAGGTTATCTAGTATATGATCTGTGAGCTATGAATTTGTGAACCTCAGTCTTGTGAGGCAATTTAAAAAAACAAGAAGGCAAATTATGGTGCCTTTGGTTGGAAAAATGGGGACTCCATCAAGCAATCACACCAAATTGTTGCCTTGCTTTTTTAAATTCTTTTTGCTGTTGTTAGACACACATTTGGGAAAAAATTCTCTCCCATCAGTACTTTTACTTATACTGTTGCTTCCTGTATCACACATTCAATTAATCTATGTGCTATCAAAAAGTTGGGCCCAAAGTGTCAATATTTTGTGTGGCCACCATTATTTTCCAGCACTGCCTTAACCCTCTTGGGCATGGAGTTCACCAGAGCTTCACAGGTTGCCACTGGAGTCCTCTTCCACTCCTCCATGATGACATCACGGAGCTAGTGGATGTTAGAGACCTTGTGCTCAATAGGGTTTCGGTCTGGAGACATGCTTGGCCAGTCCATCATTTTCACCCTCACATTCTTTAGTAAGGCAGTGGTTGTCTTGGAAGTGTGTTTGGGGTTGTTATCATGCTGGAATACTGCATACTGATCATGCTGTGCTTCAGTATGTCACAGTACATGTTGGCATTCATGGTTCCCTCAATGAACTGTAGCTCTCCAGTACCGGCAGCACTCATGCAGCCCCAGACCATGACACTCCCACCACCATGCTTGACTGTAGGTAAGACACACTTGTCTTTGTACTCCTCACCTGGTTGCCGCCACACACGCTTGACACCATCTGAACCAAATAAGTTTATCTTGGTCTCATCAGACCACAGGACATGGTTCCAGTAATCCATGTCCTTAGTCTGCTTGTCTTCACCAAACTGTTTGCAAGCTTTCTTGTGCGTCATCATTAGAAGAGGCTTCCTTCTGGGACGACAGCCATGTAGACCAGTTTGATACAGTGTGCAGCGTATGGTCTGAGCACTGACAGGCTGACCCCCCAGCCCTTCAACCTCTGCAGCAATGCTGGCAGCAATGCTGGCAGCGTCTATTTCCCAGTGACCAGTATGAGGGAGTGTGAGAGCTATGACACCAAATTTAACACATTCATACCTGAGACCTTGTAACACTAACAAGTCACATGACACCGGGGAGGGAAAATGGCTAATTGGGCCCAATTTGGACATTTTCACTTAGGGGTGTACTCACTTTTGTTGCCAGCGGTTTAGACATTAATGTCTGTGTGTTGAGTTATTTTGAGGGGACAGCAAATTGACACTGTTACACAAGCTGTACACTCACTACTTTACATTGTAGCAAAGTGTCATTTCTTCAGTGTTGTCACATCAAAAGATATCATCACATATTTACACAATGTGAGGGGTGTACTCACTTTTGTGAGATACTGTAACTTCTAGAAAAGTTGTCCTCTTCACTGGAGAACGCATACTTTCTTCTGAAAGTGTCATTGGACAAGACACTGAACCCCAAGTTGCTATATAAGTATATAAGTAAATATAAGTATTTTTCATGTATATATTAAGAGACTGGTAGTTTGATTTTAAAAGGGTGGGGATGTGCTGTGCATTGCCATTTAATATTTTCTTTCAGCACAGCAAACCTTCACTTAGGTTCTAGGCAGGTTCTGTATGCCATAAGTGTCAATGGTCTTAAATGGTCCACAATCTACACAATGTATCTGACTGTGGATTGGTGGATTCCAAACTCTTTAGAGGTGGATTTGTAACCTTTTCCAGCCTGATGAGCATCAACAACTCTCTTTCTGAGGTCCTTAGAAATCTCCTTTGTTCATGCCATGATACACTTCTACAAACATGTTGTAAAGAACAGACTTTGATAGATCCCTGTTTTTTTTTAAATACACAGAGTGTTCACTCACACCTGATTGTCACCCCATTGATTTAAAACACCTGACTCTAATTTCACCTTCAAATGGACTGCTAATCCTAGAGGTTCACATACTTTTGCCAGTCACAGATATGTAACACTGGTTCATTTTCCTCAAGAAATAAATGACCAAGTATAATATATATATATAAAAAAAGTTATTCGCAAAATATCTTCACTTCCACATAGATCTCCGATGCACATTCACAAGAGAATCATGATACATGTGTCCTCCTCCAGGTCAAAATCGGCAGACAAGTTTGTTACAAAGATTGTTCTGTGTGACTCCGTTTATGTACAACAACAGTCTTCCTCTGCGGTAAACAATGCAGCGCATCCGGGTCCCGTTGTATCGCGAGATACTGGTGAAAGTGAAAACATTGTAAAATGTTGTTAAAAAGGTCTGCTGGTTCACTGAAACAGCATCAGCACTGTGTTGGAGCTATCAGATGGTGTACATCTCACAGCACCTGTATCACTGTAGACTTCTTTAACCAAATGAAAGCATGTATGTAAAGGGAGATGACAGTGTTACATTCCTTTATATAGCATGGTAAACTGCATGGTCGGGGTCACCTTTTGCAGTGAATGAGCTTGGAGGAAAGTAAAGAGAGGCGTGTTACCTACAGTAGACTGGCTGCATTGTGTGTGTTTGGGCTCTAAATCACTTTATGCTGCTTGGCATAGCTTTGAGACAGCCATTAGTGCTTTTCAGGAAAAACATGCTCTGAGATTTTAGTCTTTAGAGCATTTGAGGGTAAAAAAGATTAGAAGGACTGCCGTTGCACACACACACACACACACACACACACACACACACACACACACACACACACACACACACTCTTACTTGCTGACACATAATGTTCATGTCGGTGATCATATGCAAGCACAGGTATTTTGGGACTACGTCCTCTCAAGGTTTCTTCCTCTTAAAACATCTTAGGGAGTTTTTCCTCGCCACCGTCGCCACTCAGTGTCTTGCTCAGTTGGGATAAATTCACACCTTTAATATCTGTATACCGTGTTGATATTTCTGTAAAGCTGCTTTGACACAATGTATATTGTAAAAAGCTCTATACAAATAAAAATCGAATTGAATGTAAGTTTGTTAGTTTATGTGAAGGAAAGCATATAAATGTGTGTGTGTGTGTGTGTGTATGTGTGTGTGTGTGGTGGGTGCTTGGTCAAATACGTCTCAGAGATCATTTCTCACAGATCATTTGCTGGTTTTTGATGCCTCTTGTTGGTTCTTGCAGTTGTGTGTGTGTGTGTGTGTGTGTGTGTGTGTGTGCTAATCATGAAGCAGTAGTCACTAATAATTCAATTCATGGAAGTTGCTCAAATGCTCCATAATCATAAGAATGTCAGTGCCTGTTTGTGTGTGTGTGTGTGTGTGTTATTTTAAATGCTATATGAAGTCATGCATGGCGAAAGGACATACACTACCTGTGTGTGTGTGTGTATGTGTGTGTCTGTGTGCGCATGGTGTAATTAAGCTAAAGGTTCATCCAGCGTTAGAGGGTCATGCTAAGTAAATTTTATGAAGAGATTTAGTTAGGAGCATATCTATAATTCCAAGGTCCTAAAACAATGTTTTATGTTCTCAGTTTTCCAAGTTTTCGAATGGAATTATTTTCCCAGGGTTCAGACGATAGCTCAGGGACATGTGTTTTCCAGTACCCCATGTTTCCAGAGTCTTGTGTTCTTAGGGTCCTGTATTCTCAAGGTTCTGTGTTCCCAGTGTCAGATGTTGTCAGAGCCCTATGTTTTCATGTTTCTATGTTTCTAGTGCCTGATATTTTCAGGGCCATATTTTCTCAGGATCCTCCATTCTCAGAGTGCCATGTTCCCAGGGGTATGAGATAAAGCAATTATCAAACTGAACACAAATATTATTCACCAGCTTACTGGAGGTCTGTGAGCTGTGAGTTTGTGAACCTCAATCTTGTGAGCCAATTAAAAAAAAACAAAAAACAATAAGGCACATTCCGTTAATCTATGTGCTATCAAAAAGTCTGACTGGATCTAAGTGATGGGGGGGGGCATATATATTCTTTTGGCATATACTTTTATTGTTGTTTTTATAAAAACAAGTTTTTTTCATGTATATAATAAGAGACTGGTGGTTTGATTTGGGGATGTGCTGTGCATTGCCATTTAATATTTTCTTTCAGCAAAGCAAACCTTCACTTATATTTGGCAGGTTCTACAGCGAACAGGCTCTCACACATGATTGTCAAACATAATATGAAACCATGTTTGTATAGCTTAGTTACTGATTTGCTTTATTTAACATTCCCCAAGAAGGGAATGCTCTAACAATCTGAATTTTGAGCTTTCAGTGACTTGCATAGTCACAGAGAATTGCATACTGCCCCTGGTGTTGGTCGAAAATATCAAGGTAATCAGGATTCGTGATCTGATCACAATAGAATTATTATAGAATCAAATGCTCAAATACTGATGCATTATCAAAGCTGGTGAATAATTTTCTGAACATACGAAATAAAAAATGTATTGAATGTATTGGATTGACACAATATGTGACTGAAGCATAAGGCCACTGGAAAATTGGCTTGGAAATTAGCAGTAGGTTAGCAATTACTGTAGCTGCATATTAAATTAGTTGCTTTAATTTTGAGTTTAGCTGTTATACTATAAAAACTAAATCAAAAGGAACCACAAAGAATAGCAGAAAACATTATAGCTAAGGTCCTGCGAGACCTCCAGATCCAGACAGATAAACCAATAATACAGACTGAAAAATAATAGATAACCATCAGAAAACAGCGTGCACTGGGCTTTGTGCACTAGATGTGTGAATCTTGAGTGACGATAACAATCAAAGGAAGGAATACAAAAAGCTAGAAAATCACCAGGGGCTATAAAGAGGAACTAGAGAGAGGATAGAAGTATAAAGCTCAGATTTGTTACTCCCAAGCTGAAAGATGTAGCTTCAATAGATTCCAGGAATGGAAACATCCCAGAAGCCCTCTGGTAAGAGACACAATAGTAATGGAAAATATCACCAACTGGAAGGGTGTGTGTGTGTGTGTGTGTATATATATATATATATATATATATATATATATATATATATATATATATAGAGAGAGAGAGAGAGAGAGAGAGAGAGATAAGAGAGAGAGAGAGAGAGAGAGAGAGATAGATAGATAGATAGATAGATAGATAGATAGATAGATAGATAGATAGATAGATAGATAGATAGATAGAGCACATCACTGTGTAGACCACTTAAACACCATCACAAACATCACTTACAAAGTGTCCTAGATTATACTATGTAGGTCACATGCCACCAGACTACTATTTCCCCCTACAAAACTACAAAACCTATTCACAATGTAGGCCATATAAACGCCACTTACAAGGTATATACATTTTACTATATACTATAGACCATTACAAACCAATCTACTGTGGACCAGTCCCAACCCACACAATATATTCACTATAATGTCTACATTAACTTCTTCATCAGTTCATCCACTACCCTATTTATTAGGTAGGTCACATAAGCATCATGAACATGTCGTCATCATCATCATTCGCTTTTGAATAGGTCTGTAATCATATTCCTATTAAACAAACAGTCAGGTGTAAATACGTCCCAAACCACACACAATATAGACCACATGCACACCATCACAAATGGTACACCATTATCACTGCACTGTGCACAGTGTATGTGTCCCAAACCACACCACGTATTCATAGAATATACAGTGGTGTGAAAAAGTGTTTGCCCCCTTCCTCATTTCCTGTTCCTTTGCATGTTTGTCACACTTAAGTGTTTCGGAACATCAAACCAATTTAAACAATAGTCAAGGACAACACAAGTAAACACAAAATGCAATTTGTAAATGAAGGTGTTTATTATTAAAGGTGAAAAAAAATCCAAACCATCATGGCCCTGTGTGAAAAAGTGATTGCCCCCTAAACCTAATAACTGGTTGGGCCACCCTTAGCAGCAACAACTGCAACCAAGCGTTTGCGATAACGTGCAATGAGGCTTTTACAGCGTCCTGGAGGAATTTTGGCCCACTCATCTTTGCAGAATTGTCCTAATTCAGTTACATTAAGGGTTTTCGAGCATGAACAGCCTTTTTAAGTTCGTACCACAACATCTCAATAGGATTCAGTTCAGGACTTTGGCTAGGCCGCCTCCAAAGTCTTCATTTTGTTTTTCTTCAGCCATTCGGTGGTGGACTTGCTGGTGTGTTTAGGATCATTGTCCTGCTGCAGAACCCAAGTTCGTTTCAGCTTGAGTACACGAACAGAACGGACATTCTCCTTCAGGATCTCTTGGTAGACAGCAGAATTCATAGTTCCTTTTATCACGGCAAGTCTTCCAGGTCCTGAAGCAGCAAAACAGCCCCAGACCATCACACTACCACCACCATATTTTACTGTTGGTATAATGTTCATTTTATGAAATGCAGTGTTCCTTCTACGCCAATATATTTGGACACACACCTTCCAAAGAGTTCCACTTTCGTCTCATCGGTCCACAGAATGTTGTCCCAAAAGTCTTGGGGATCATCAAGATGTGTTGTGGAGAAATTGAGACGAGCTTTGATGTTCTTTTTGCTCAGCAGTGGTTTCTCCTTGGAACTCTGCCACGCAGGCCATTTTTGCCCAGTCTTTTCCTGATGGTGGAGGCATGAACGACTTACCTTAACTGAGGCAAGTGAGGCCTGCAGTTCTTTGGACGTTGTTGTGGGGTCTTTTGTGACCTCTTGGATGAGTCGTCGCTGCGCTCTTGGGGTAATTTTGGCCGCGCCGACTCCTGGGAAGGTTCACCACTGTTCCATGTCTTCGCCATTTCTGTGGATAATGGCTCTCACTGTGGTTCGCTGGATTCCCAAAGCTTTGGAAATGGCTTTATAACCCTTTCCAGACTGATAGATCTCAATTACTTTCTTTCTCAATTGTTCCTGAATTTCTTTGGGTCTCGGCATGATGTGTAGCTTTTAAGGATCTTCTGGTGGACCTTACTGTGTCAAGCAGCTCCTATTTAAGTGATGCCTTGATTGTGAACAGGTGTGGCAATAATCAGGCCTGGGTGTGGCTAGAGAAATTGAACTCAGGTGTGGACAACCACAGTTATAGTATGTTTTAACAAGGGGGGCAATCACTTTTTCACACAGGGCCATGATGGTTTGGATTTTTTTTCACCTTTAATAATAAACACCTTCATTTACAAATTGCATTTTGTGTATACTTGTGTTGTCCTTGACTATTGTTTAAATTGGTTTGATGTTCCGAAACACTTAAGTGTGACAAACATGCAAAGGAACAGGAAATGAGGAAGGGGGCAAACACTTTTTCACACCACTGTATAATGCACATGAACACATTACAAATGTCACACCATTGTCACAGCATTATCATCGCAATGGCTACATAAACATTTTCACAAATGAGACTCGTTCCAAATCACATCCTGTATTCATCATATACAGTATCTCACAAAAGTGAGTACACCCCTCATATTTTTGTACATATTTGATGTTATCTTTTCATGAGACAACACTGAAGAAATGACACTTTGCTGTAAAGTAGTGAGTGTACAGCTTGTGTAACAGTGTAAATTTACTGTCCCCTCAAAATAACTCAACACACAGACATTAATGTCTAAACCACTGGCAACAAAAGTGAGTACACCCCTAGGTGAAAATGTTCAAATTGGGCCCAATTAGCCATTTGTCACTCCCCGGTGTCATGTGACTTGTTAGTGTTACAAGGTCTCAGGTGTGAATGGGGAGCAGGTGTGTTAAATTTTTTTCAATATTTTGTGTGGCCACCATTATTTTCCAGCACTGCCTTAACCCTCTTGGGCATGGAGTTCACCAGAGCTTCACAGGTTGCCACTGGAGTCCTCTTCCACACCTCCATGAAGACATCACAGAGCTGGTGGATGTTAGAGACCTTGTGCTCCTCCACCTTCCGTTTGAGGATGACCCACAGATGCTCAATAGGGTTTAGGTCTGGAGACATGCTTGGCCAGTCCGAGCTATAAACTGGACCCGTTTCTACGGTAGACAGAACCCATGGAGACACATTTGGCAGTAGTTTCCATGCTGCCATATGGTATTTTAGTGACGTTAACTATTCCACAATTTATTGGAGGGAAAGCATCAGATTTTCGTTGCCCTGTGACAGCTCGCTGATCAGAGAACACTGAAAACTTGGGACCGCCTTGACTAGGGGAGGCCCTACAGTAGCACTGGGAGCTAACCGCCCTAACAACGACACCATTGAAGGTGTCAATTTTGGAGCGGGGCTTCTTTCTTGGATGGCAGTCTTTCAGTTCATGGCGATGTAAAACTCGCTTGACTGTAGACAGTGACACTGATGTTCCAGCAGCTTCCAGTTCATGGCAGGCCTGTACAGTTTGGGTCCTCTTCCTGATCTTGGCAAAGTGACTACACTTCCCAATAACTTACGGACAATTATTTTAACTGGTTATACTGGAATCTGCAATTGTTTAGAAAGGGCTCTAAGAGACACTCCTGACTTGTGTAAACATCCTCTTATTCAGATCTGCACAGTGCTCTTTGGACTTTCCCATAGTACTGTGTGTCGGTCAGTCCAATGAGTTCTGTGAAACAAACCCGTTTTATGTAGGCACAGAGAAACTGTCAGCTGTAGTCAATCATGGTCACTAACCGGTAATTAAGAGGCCTTGGTCTTTGCAAATTAAAGGACAATTTTGAACTTTCAGCACCATTGAATTATTAATCTATTTGTATGTTTATGTTGTATGTTTATGTTTATTTGTATGTATTTGTATGTTTAATATGTTTGTATGTATATTTTTGAATCTGTATGCATCATTTTGGTCCTGTGTTGACTACAGAAAACCCCAAATGAGTTAAAACTTGTGAACCAATTTTTTTTCTTTATTAAAGATGTATGATATTCATTCTGCCCCAGAAAAAGAAAAGATCAGAGAAATTCTTGAAAGCCCAATATTGTCATGACATTCATGTCTATGATGAGTGTATGTAAACTTCCGACTGCAACTGTGAATGGTTTACTGTAATCGTAAAATAAGAAATACTACATATATTTGACTATAGACATTTTCATGTGCCAGTATGTTTTTTTTTTTTTTGTTGTTGTTTTTTTTTGCAGTGTGGCTTCTGGCATACCCAGTAGATATCCTATAGCAATGTCTATTTTAAATAGATTAATACAATTGAACTGAATGTACTGTACATGCTTTTGATGTATGTCACTTAGCTAGGTGGTTTTGAGAAACATTTTGCTAGCATAACAGCACAATTATTTATTACTAGTTGGTATGTTATAATAATAATCCTAGGGAGATATGTTTTCTGAAGTTGCTCTTTTCAAACACCCAGGCTGTCCTTCTTGGAGTAGTCAATCCCATAATTCTGTTCACTGAACAAGAGATCTATGGAGGACAGGCCTGTCCCTCTGATTTCTAACAGTACAGCATGGTACGTATTTTTAAATTGCAATATTGTGATCATGCCTACAAGGTTAGTCAAATGGCCACACAGCTAACTACCACACACACACACACACACACACACACCAAAATGCCTTACAGCACTTTTAGTAGTGCTTAAAATATCAAAGAGGAGCTGAAATCGAGTTGTTGCTTGGGGAAACTGGTTATGTCAGCAGAGTTTGATGTTTTATTTATAACAGAATGTAAGTAGCAGATTAGCATTAAAATATCTTGCTAACTGGAGACTATGATGACACACTCCAAAGATTAAAGGAAAACTGCACCCTGACACACATAATAATTGATAATTAAATATTTGTGATTTTGCTTAGCGATTTGTTGGTTGCACTGCAAAAAAAAACAAACATAAAAAAAATCTAGTCATATATATCTAGTATTCTGATTATAAGATACAATAATCCAAATAAAATTCAGAAATTCAATTTGAAATAGACTTGTTCTATTGGCAGATAATTTGGTTACTTTTTAGAGAAATTACCTGCCTTTTACAAGAAACTACAAGATATTTTCACTTGATAAAATGCCTTTTTTTTTTTTTTTTTTTTTACAGTGTGCTGCTATGTTTTTCCTTTAAGAAGTTAATGGTTGTCCACCATGCTAAAGTAACACAGTTACAATTGTGTTATTTATTTACTTATTATTATTATTATTATTATTATTATTATTATTATTTAGAATTTTAAACACAAGGCATAACAACCAGTTATCACTGTTATCTCCTAAAAAAAAAAAAAGAACAAATGCTTTTCTCACTCTCCATTTTGCAAAGTGCTTAATGTCATTTTAATGCGAATGCTAATCTAGAAGTATTTGAGTGGATGCTGCACTTGCATGCTGAAAGGTTTTCTGGTTGGGTCTTACATTTTTCTGTAGTATATGTCATGAGCCTGTACTTTAGCCATATGTTTGTGTAAATCTATCGCCTTTATAGCCATAGTAAATTTCACTTTTTTACATGTAAAATGGGTGGAGGAGAACTTCAAGTGTGTTTTTCAAGTGTGTGTACTTCAAGTGTGTTCACCTTAGGGCACCATATTGTGTCAATCTGGGCCTGTGAATGCCGCTAGCAAAACTTCAAACTAATTTCAAGCTTAACATTTTTTTAGTCTATTGGCAGATAACTTTCTAGAAATAAATACTTAAAATTAAACAAAATGATCTGCCAATAAAAAAAGACTTGCAATTAGTCAAAAGTCAAGAAACAGGTTTAATAAACTTAAATTTGGTTGTTTTTAAACTTATAATAGGGAATACTAGATAAATGTGTCTATATACAAATTATTTTAACTTGCTAAAATGACATTTTTTGCAGTGTACAAGCTGATAAGCATGATGGCATTGACACTGGTATTAGCATGAAAGTTGAAGCTTTAGGAACCTGATCAGTTTGAGCAGAGTGTACAGATGAGCTGGACAGTCTAATTGACTCTCTTTAGGTAGGAGTTGAAGCAACAGCAATCATGGGGACACCTGGCAAAATACCCTGAATGGGACATACAGTGAGAGAAAGAAGTATTTGATCCCCTGCAGATTTTGTACGTTTGCCCACTGACAAAGAAATGATCAGTCTATAATTTTAATGGTAGATTTATTTGAACAGTGAGAGACAGAATAACAACAAAAAAATCCAGAAAAACGCATGTCAAAAATGTTATAAATTGATTTGCATTTTAATGAGGGAAATAAGTATTTGACCCCCTCTCAATCAGAAAGATTTCTGGCTCCCAGGTGTCTTTTATACAGGTAACGAGCTGAGATTAGGAGCACACACACTCTTAAAGGGAGTGCTCCTTATCTCAGCTTGTTACCTGTATAAAAGACACCTGTCCACAGAAGCAATCAATCAATCAGATTCCAAACTCTCCACCATGGCCAAGACCAAAGAGCTCTTCAAGGATGTCAGGGACAAGATTGTAGACCTACACAAGTCTGGAATGGGCTACAAGACCATCGCCAAGCAGCTTGGTGAGAAGGTGACAACAGTTGGTGCGATTATTCGCAAAGAAACACGAAAGAACTGTCAATCTCCCTCGACCTGGGGCTCCATGCAAGATCTCACCTTGTGGAGTTGCAATGATCATGAGAACAGTGAGGAATCAGCCCAGAACTACACAGGAGGAGCTTGTCAATGATCTCAAGGCAGCTGGGACCATAGTCACCAAGAAAACAATTGTTAACACACTACGTCATGAAGGACTGAAATCCTGCAGCGCCCGCAAGGTCCCCCTGCTCAAGAAAGCACATATACATGCCTGTCTGAAGTTTGTCAGCGAACATCTGAATGATTCAGAGGACAACTGGGTGAAAGTGTTGTGGTCAGATGAGACCAAAATGGAGCTCTTTGGCATCAACTCAACTCGCCGTGTTTGGAGGAGGAGGAATGCTGCCTATGACCCCAAGAACACCATCCCCACCGTCAAACATGGAGGTGGAGACATTATGCTTTGGGGGTGTTTTTCTGCTAAGGGGACAGGACAACTTCACCGCATCAAAGGGACGATGGACGGGGCCATGTACCGTCAAATCTTGGGTGAGAACCTCCTTCCCTCAGCCAGGGCATTGAAAATGGGTCGTGGATGGGTATTCCAGCATGACAATGACCCAAAACACACAGCCAAGGCAACAAAGGAGTGGCTCAAAAAGAAGCACATTAAGGTCCTGGAGTGGCCTAACCAGTCTCCAGACCTTAATCCCATAGAAAATCTGTGGAGGGAGCTGAAGGTTCGAGTTGCCAAACGTCAGCCTCGAAACCTTAATGACTTGGAGAAGATCTGCAAAGAGGAGTGGGACAAAATCCCTCCTGAGATGTGTGCAAACCTGGTGACCAACTACAAGAAACGTCTGACCTCTGTGATCGCCAACAACGGTTTTGCCACCAAGTACTAAGTCATGTTTTGCAGAGGGGTCAAATACTTATTTCCCTCATTAAAATTCAAATCAATTTATAACATTTTTGACGTGTTTTTCTGGATTTTTTTTGCTGTTATTCTGTCTCTCACTGTTCAAATAAATCTACCATTAAAATTATAGACTGATCATTTCTTTATCAGTGGGCAAACGTACAAAATCAGCAGGGGATCAAAGACTTATTTCCCTCATTGTACAGTATATGAACATATATAATATATTTTACGGTGGAGTTTTCCTTTAAACATAGTATGAGTTACAATTAGCTTAGTGACAAGGGTGAAAAAAAGCAAAGATCAATTTCCCTTGTTAGTTACAATACATATGGTAACTTGTTTATTGTTAATTATTTTTTCCCTAATAAACATACTTTCAGTACACACGTGCGTCACACACGTCACTTCCAAACCTGAATGTTCTCAATAGCTTTCTCAGTTTGGAGAAAGAAAGAAAAAACCTTTTACACGTTATTTATTTTATTTTTAATTTAGACCATTTTTTCCAAACTTTTGAAGAATATCTATACAGTTATGGGAAAACAAATTATGCCCTCATTCAATTTTATGTTTTTATTAAATAAAAAATGTTTAGAATAATGGAACAAGGGTGTATTTTCTTTTTCCCATGACTGTAACTGTGTCATATGCATTAATCATTTATGAATGTTTAATCTTTTATATTTCTTTCCAGAACTCTATTTGAGCCTTGCGTTTCTTGTTAGTTACTTTTATATCTATTGGTTAATTTCATGCATTCATTTCCCTTCAGTAATTACTTTATCTTGGTGAGGCAAGATCCTATCCCAAGAACACTGAGTTCAGGGTCAAACCCATGACCCTGGAGCTATGAGAAAACAAAGCTACCCGTTACACCATTATCTTCATAATAAGGATGTTGAGAAAAGAATACATGATGGGTGCTTAATTCTTTCCTGAAATCTTGAGTCATACAGTATCTATCATTATTCTTGTGATGGCTGTTGTATTTAATGTTTCTGACTCACACACTCACTGCGTTTGCCAAGTGTTTACCAGTGTCACAGACCATTAAGTCCTGGAGGCCACCGACTAAGCGACTGGCAGATTTGCTTTTCTGACTCAAGGCAAGATGGTGTTAATGACACAGTCCATTTCTGGACTGGTGATTGAATATAAATAAATAAACAAAATAAACAAGACACATTTCTCTTCTAATGTGGTGCACGACCAAAATGCAAACCAGGTGCAGCTTTGCAAATCATTTGCTATGTCTGAATACAAACGTTAATCTATAATTCCTTTTCTTCAACATAGCAGACCTCATTGATAGAGAAATAACTGTGAAGAGAATTAACTGTGGGGAATATTGCTCCACACATCTTGATTGCCCCTGAAATGTCACCTGTATTAATATTTTGAAGAACTTTCAATTTCAATTTAGAAAGTGTTTGGTTTCAACTTGCTAAATCAAAAAGCTTTATCCGGTCAATTGGTTTGAGTGTCGTGCTGCTCTCGGTAATTTCAACTCAAGTGGATGTAGAGATAAAAAGTGTTAGAAAGCTGTATTCACATGAAACTTCTTTCTAGTTGAGAACATTTGGCTAGGGAGAAGGTATATTGGAGTTCTGCAGGTGAAAATGCCTCGTTGATGCGAGAGTTCAGAAGAGAATAGAGAGACTGAGAAAGCGACTGTAACTTAAATAACCACTCTTTACAACCGTAGTGAGCAGAAAGTCATCTCAGAATGTCAAACTTTCAGGTGGATGGCCTACAACAGCAGAAGACCACATTGGGTAGCACTCCTGTCAGCGATGAACAGGAACAGGAAACAGTCGGTACGGGCCACCGCAATGAACAGGAACAGAAACCAGTGGGTACAGGCTCACCGACACAAACAGGAACAGAACCAGTGGGTACAGGCTCACTGCCACGAAAAATAACGGGAATCAGTGGGTACAGGCTCACCACCAGGAACAGGAACCAGTCGGTACAGGCTCACCAAAATTGGACAGTTAAAGATTTCTGCAGCAGGCGGGCGATGGTTGGATTAGAATTTGGTGTCAACAGCATGAATCCATGGTCCCAGCCTGCCTTGTGTTAGCAGTTTTGGCTGGCAGTGGTTGTCTAATGGTTTGGGAAATGTTTTCTTGGCACACATTGGACCCCTTAATATCAATTGAGCATCATTTGAACGCAACAGCCTAACTGAGAACTGATGCTGACCACATGCGTCCCTTTATGCCCACAATTTACCCATCTTCTAATGGCTACTTCCAGCATGATAATGCACCATGTCACAAAGCATCTCAAACTGGTTCCATGACCAGTTACAAATATTTCGGTGTACTTCAGTGGCCTCCGCAATAAACTGAATCCAATCTGAATTTGGGATGTTGTAGAATAGGAGAGTCACAGCAGGAATGAGAAACACTCAACTTCATGAAATTTTTCATTGATAAGGTTGAAAATATTAGACGTGAAATACAGGCCACTAAATTAAAACCGGACAGTACTGTAACAAACCCAATAGATGACAATGTAGCAATATCAGATCAATGTTTAGAGTGTTTTGCTCTGCTTAGAGAAACAGAACTAGCTACATTAATCTCTTCAGCAAATTCATCACCCTGCATACTAGATCCTGTACCTACATGTTTCTTTAAACAGATTTGTTCTGGAGTAATTGAACCACTTTTAAATATAATAAATGCTTCCCTAACCACTGGCTATGTACCTAAATCACTTAAATTAGCAGTTATTAAACTCTTGATTAAAAAACCTGACCTTGACCCGTCTCAATTGTCCAGCTATAGACCAATATCAAATCTCCCCTTCATCTGTAAGATTTTAGAAAAGGTTGTAGCAAAGCAGTTATGCTCATACTTAGATAGGAACAACATTCATGAAATGTATCAGTCAGGATTTAGACCTCATCATAGCACAGAGACAGCGTTAGTTAAAGTAGTAAATTACCTTCTACTGACCTCTGATCAGGGTCGTGTCTCGCTGCTTGTGTTACTCGACCTTAGTGCAGCTTTTGATACTATAGATCACACTATTCTCCTTGATAGATTAGAAAATGTAGTTGGAATTAAGGGAACAGTCCTCTCCTGGCTCAGGTCTTATCTGACCGATCGTTATCAGTTCGTAGATGTAAATGGTGATTTCTCCATGCGTACTGAGGTTACTTTTGGAGTTCCACAGGGTTCTGTTTTAGGCCCACTGCTTTTTACTTTATATATGTTACCCCTAGGACAAATTATTCGTAAACATGGAATTATCTTCCACTGTTAAGCTGATGATACACAGTTGTATGTTTCAGTGAAGCCAGAGGACAGACAGAAGCTTAGTAAAGTTGAGGATTGTGTAAAGGACATTAGACGTTGGATGTTAACCAACTTCCTTTTACTTAATTCTGATAAAACAGAAATACTTTTATTAGGCCCACGTGTAGCTAGAAATAATCTTTCTGATCACATGGTTACTCTGGATGGTCTTTCTGTTTCATCATGTATAGCAGTTAAAGACCTTGGAGTGTCTAGATTAGATTACTGTAATGCCTTACTGTCTGGATGTTCCAGTAGGAATATAAATAAGCTCCAGTTAGTCCAGAATGCAGCTGCTAGAGTCCTAACTAGAACTAGAAGATACGACCACATCACACCAATATTATCAATACTGCATTGGCTCAAAGTAAAATTTAAAATACTTTTATTAACCTATAAAGCACTACACGGTCTCGCATCACAATATCTAAGCGACCATTTGGTTTTATATGATCCTCCACGCCTACTTAGATCAAAATATGCAGGCTATTTGATGGTACCTCGAATAGTGAAGACTACAGCAGGGGGAAGAGCCTTCGCTTATAGAGCCCCACAGTTATGGAACAGTCTTCCTATTAGTGTTCAGGACTCAGACACAGTCTCTGTGTTTAAGTCTAGGCTTAAAACATATTTGTTTACTCAAGCCTACACTGACTAGATTCTATTTTACTAATTCACAGTCCTAAGAATCTTTTTTCTCCCTCTCTCCTTTTGCCGAGTCACACACGAATTTATGGAGATACTGGAGATCCAGATCCTTTCTGCCTCTGAATGGAGCTCGAATCTTCTCCAATTCCAGACTGCTGGGACTACGGCTGCTCCTAAGACCTTACAGACTTCTTATAAATCCATAATGAACTTTTTCACACTATCTGTTGTTACCCAGATGAGGATGGGTTCCCTTCTGAGTCGGGTTCCTCTCAAGGTTTCTTCCTCTTAAAACATCTTAGGGAGTTTTTCCTTGCCACCGTCGCCAGTGGGATAAATTCACACCTTTAATATCTATACACCGTGTTGATATTTCTGTAAAGCTGCTTTGAGACAATGTCTGTTGTAAAAAGCGCTATACAAATAAAATTGAATTGATTGTGCGTTCATGTCAACATGGACCAGAATCCCAAAGAAATGTTTCCAGCACTTAATGGAATCCATGCTACAACAAATTGAGGTTGTTCTGGGAACACGCTGTATTATATATATATATATATATATATACATATATACATATGTTTTATTTTATTTTTTGGTTTTTTGTTTTGAAGCACACAAGGATTACCAGAGAAAGGTGCAAATGAGTTCTAAATATTCCTGAATGCATTAAGGGAAAACTCATTCAGCATTAATGCAATGAAGCAGTCATTAGGAACTGTGTGCAAACCAATTACGTAATGTATTCTGACAGATTCAGTGATTTATCTCTGTAATGTAGAAGATGCAGTTATTCAGAATAATAACATTTCTGTCAACGTTTCAGAGCTGGTCATGACAAATATGAGAAAATTGGCATTTAGTATGAATTGCAGTCAGAGTTATAAATTATGATGTAATATTATGATTTATTATGATAATTGAGCATATCAAATTCATTCAAGTGTTCCCTATGGATTATTTCTTCAGATATTTCGATCAAACTATTTATTTTTATGCATAAATATAATTTTATAATTTAAACACTTATAACGGTTAAATATTCAAGTGTGCATTTTTCCATATGTGGTACATGAACGTGACTATGTTAATTTAAATCAACATAGATCAACATACACATATCTGGTTGTATCTGATTCTCTTCCTGCCTAGTCTTACATTGTCTGTTTTTAGAGCCTAATTTGCCAAAATCTTGGATCATCTTAACTGATAGAAGGATAATCTTCAATGTGATGCTTTACATTAAACAGTGATCTTCAGCGCTATCACTCTGGAGAATAGTACTACATACTTTCGATGGGGTCGCTGGAGGTAGTGTATGTCCTTTTGCCATGCATGAATTCATACAGCATTCAAAATAACACACACACACACACACACACACACACACACACACACACACACACACACACACACACAGGGATGGACATTCTTATGATTATGGAGCATTTGGGCAGCTTCCATGAATTGCAATATTAGTGACTACTGCTGCATGAGTAGCAGAATGCAGAGAGAGTGACTGAATGAGGCTAGGCTAGACATTTTCAAGTGGTTCAGGAAGTGTAAGTGTGTGTGTATGTGTAAGTGTATACACACTTGATTGCTGAAAATGACTGACGGCTGATATAATTAGCTTGGAGTGAGAACACCTGCGATCCACAAGATTGCAGTCGTTTGGTAAAAGTCAACAGCGCATCATCTCTGTAATCGGGCCAAAGACTCTCGGCAGCTATAAAAGATGCTGCACTTTTGGCTATGATGTAAGAATCGTAAAGTAATACTCCTTAACGCACTCAATCCTCCGTCTTGGAGTGCCCGTGTATGTATCAGAGCTATAAGATTGCTCAGAGAATTTAGCAGTTGAATGCATCTGAGCATTAAGGAGTCTAAAATTTTTACCGGTGCAGAATGAGTGAGAATAGCAGTGAGCCTGTTCCCTGAGAAGGGAACGAAATGTTGCATGAGTTTCAGTATGTGGGAAGCGCTCTAGTGCGTGACCGGTATCTGAAGTCTATATGAAATCACGCCTATTTATATGCCTGCCATGGTCAGGTGACATGGCATTTTGCGAGTTGTGTGATTATAAAATGGCACCTGTAAACCACTTCATCAGGTGCTACGATCCAAAGCGATTCACAGGCATGCCCCAGTATGACAAAGCCACACAATGTCTTGTTCCATTCAACGATTGTGTGAGCTTCATGCTGTGGGAACGAGAATACCCACTCCCTCATACTGAGGTTATGGCCTGTTCAAAGGGTCCATGGAATCCATGTCCAAACTGTAATATCAAATGAATGTGTGTGGCGTAGACCACCCTGCCACAGCACACACATCCTGTAAGGCTACCCCTTTGGATAAAGCCTTCAAGGAGGTGACCCCCCCCTCCTCCAGAGCCCTTATGCTCAGAGGCGTAGCGACTAGCAACTGCTCCAACTTACACAACTGGTAGACGTAAGTACAAAGAACCCTTGCTGGACACTGTAGGTGCAATTTCTCTTGTTCCGGTGTGAGGAACAAAGAGTGCATCGCTACCGGTTGGGCAGCAGATGTAGGCGCTTTAGGAATATAATCCAGCCTAGGAAGGCCTTGGCTAATCCTGGGGCAAAGTCAGGCAGGAAGGGAAAACAGAGAGAGCTTGTAGATCTCCTACTTGCTTCAGCAGAAGAGCTACCAGACGTTCAGAGTCAGAAGCTGCTCTGAAGCAGATTCTAAGGGCTCAAATGGGGTGTCTGACAGACCTTCCAGGACCACAGAAAGGTATGCGTGGTCTGCGGATGGGCTTCAGCAACATGCATAAACCTTGATGTTAGAGGATGTTGCCCCACAGAAGCTCCATCAATAAGGGTGTGGCTGGCTGAAATTGTGGCCACGTAGACCCTAATTGTAGAAGGAGCCAACCCTGCTGTGAAATGTTCCTGTAAGAAGTCCAGGACTGTATCTATTGTGCAGTCTACTGGGTTATTCCTCACACCACGAGACAAAAAGCACATACATTTTTCTCACGAATGGTGCTCTAGCGTTCAACATGTTTTCTACAACCTTGTTTGAGCTGAGATCAGAGCTGACTAATTGTGAAGTGTTCACAATGTACACAGTCAGCCCCCTCCAGGGCCACTGCAGCATGCTCCACCCCCAAACACTTCACACAAAAAGTGTACCCAAACGTCACCAAAATAAAACCGGAGCAGAGATTAGCACAGTTCATTAATTCTATCTGACTCATACTCGTAAAGAGGTGAGAGATAGAAAAGCAACTCTCCCTCTCTCTGTATATATATATATATATATATATATATATATATATATATATATATATATATATATAGAGAGAGAGAGAGAGAGAGAGAGAGAGAGCGAGAGAGAGAGGGGAAGGAGGAAGTGAAGAGTTTTTAGGAGTCTTTTGCTGAAGATAATAAATCTGATGACATAGTTTACAGTTGCTGTGGGTTTCAGAGTCTCGATTCACCAGTGTCATGTCACCTATAAATAGGCATAATTTCACGCAGACATCAGATAATTGTCACGTTCCCACAGCGTGAAGCTCACACAAGGTTGAGTTCCCTTTGAAAGGGGGCCTACGGGTAAAACTTTCTCTGAAACAATAATGTCTTAGTTATTTTTTTGATATTTAGACATAGTAATGTTTTCTTGTTTTTTATATTTGGCTTTATTTATCTTGTTAAAAAAAAAATCAGCATATGGAAAATTTTATAGGTCATTATACTGTACATATTAAAATGTTTCTGCCTGTGCTCTACTGTAGATAATTGGTCTTAAGGTGTTAAAACAAACAGTGAGTAGCTGCTAGGGTAGGATTTTAGGGTATAACAACATATGTTTAACAATATGTTATTGTTACTATTGTATGTTATTTTTGTCACGTTCCGTAAGGTCAGAAAGATAGGACGGATGCAAACGCAGCTCGAACTATAACTTTATTTACAGAGAGATGAGTAGACAAAACGTAATGCAGACAAGTAATCCAAAAACAAGCAAGAGGTTCGGCGATCGGTAAATAGGCATATATTTGGGCAAGGCAGAGATCAAGGTCATGGGATACAGGGTCGATATACGAAACATGAAACAAAACAACAGCGAGGGACTGGTAGCGGAGAAACCAGTATAAACTAATAAAGCAAACAAAGACAAGACTATGACTATAACTATGACGAATCTGTCAGACTATGACTAACGCATCTAACTAATCTAAGTCTAATATTCCGCATTGAGTGTTTCTAGGCATGCGGTATATATGCTGACGTGATTACCCTCGTAACAGCTGAGGGTAATCCAGACACACGTGACATGACAACCAATGACAGGACGGGGAGGAGACATGACATAAACAATAACAAAGGCACGTGTAGAAATGTCACTGCTGTCAACATTGGAAAAGCAGGTGCTCGCGCATTCGCGCTTAAAGCACGCTGCTTCAAGGGGAAATCGTGACAATTTTGTAAATATGAGTTCATTGAAAGTGATTAGAATCGCATTGTGGTGCCCCATGTGGAAAAAAAAACATCATGCAGATGAAATACCACAATTATTGCCACTCATTATATAAGCAAAAACAATAAGTAAAATGTGCAGTGGGTGATATTGGGGCATTTTAGAACCTAAATTTAACATAATAGATTTTATTAAACAGCAAAAAGTTTTTCACGTACTGCAAAAAATTATTTAGATTATAAATTGTTGGTACCTGCCAATTACTATTTGAGAAAATCTTCTCTGGATAAAATAACACTGCTGAGTGTCTTCTGGTTATATCTGACTCATTGGATACATTTCTAGAGGGATCATGCAGAATATTTTAAGCTCCTTTATATTCTTAGGTTTTTGGATGTGGACTTTGGCTCCATTCAGACCACAGTTTTTCAAGATAGCAGAGAAATCCATTCTAAATAAGGTTCCGCTTATTCTCATGAGGATTAGTTATGGCAACAGAAAGTGTATTATGGGCCAAAAGTGGCCCGATGGTAAACAACCGGTCTTTAAAATTTTTTATAATGGCATTTCGAATCTGGGCCAGTAACATCCCAAATGCAACCAATGTTTGTGTGGCATTTCAATTTTGGGCTGAAACTGTCCCAGCTGTACACTCTCCTCTAAAACACGGTCTCATCAAGTCAGTGTTTTCGCAGCCAAATTGGTATATAGATGAGGCCAGATGAACGGGTAAGTGTGGGTCATTATTGGACCATCACTCATTTGCTATCGGTTGTTTAAATCCAGAGACCAAGCTTGCAAGATTATGTTTTTGTGTTTCCTCAGTGATTTCTGTGCTGGCTTGTGTGCAAGTTTGGAGTCATTATCTTTTTTGAAGAATCAGAGTCTTAACCTCACTTCCAACACATGATTCCATTTGCATGTCCTATTGCGCTTAGTGAAATTCAGGTGTTACATTCAGACAACCCGGAGAAATAACTAAACTACGCACTTCAGAAAGTGCTATCACATTTGGGGTCTTTTCTGTGTAATTTTGATTATATTCGTTCATTGGAAATCTCTTGATGAGTGCCAATAATTCTGGAGTTTACTGGACTCTACTAATCAATGAAAAGTCCTCACTTGGATAGTGTGTGTGTGTGTGTGTGTGTGTGTGCTAGATTGTCAGAACCATGTGGTGTCCCTCCATTTCTCAGCACTGTGAAGGTAAGTACTGTCCTCCCACACTCGTCTCCTCTGAGGGAGGCTTATTATATACAGAGGTGTGTGTGTGTGTGTGTGTGTGTCTTCTGCTCACTGCCTCCTCGCTGTAAAACACTCAAATTCTCAGCAGTACTGACACCACTTATTTGTATGGAAAGCACTCCAGATTTACAGAGTTATAGCTGCACATTTACAGGTGGTGTGTTAAACATTTATTTATTTGTGTTTACGTTTAGTTTTATATTCAGAATGTAGTTTCAATGTTTATCTATCGATTTTGACTTTTGGTCTGTTGGACAGAATAGCAGGATAGAGAGAATTAATAGTGCATAAATAATCAGGACAAAACAGTGAAGTGAAATCATCAGTTAATATTTTTTTCTAGTTTGTCGACTCTGGTTCATATTTCTTTGTGCCTGCTAGCTTCCAGTCTTATAGTCCTGCAAAGCACCTTCCGTCCATCCACTTCCCATACTGCTTTTCCTACACAGCCTATCCCAGGGAGCTTGGGGCACAGGGTGGGAAACACCCTGTACAAACTGCCAACCCACTGTAGGACACAATTGCATGCATTCACACATTATGGACAATTTGGAAATGTCAATCAGCCTACAGCACATGTCTTTGGACTAGGGAAGGAAAACGCATGGGGAGAGCATGCAAGCTCTATGTGCACAGGGCAGGGATGGGATTCATATCCCCAATCCTGAGGGTGTGAGGCAACAGTGCTAACCACTAAGCCATTGAGGCACCGCCATCGCCAAAGCACCTTAATACCTATTTTCCTACTTCTTATTTTCATTCATTACATTTTACTAGCCTCCTAGTAGCTTATCTAAGAGTCTCCTCATTTTCTTATCATCCCTACTTACTTCCTTCTGGGACGACAGCCATGCAGACCAATCTCATGCAGTGTGCGGCGTATGGTCTGAGCACTGACAGGCTGACGCCCTACCCCTTCAACCTCTACAGCAATGCTGGAAGCACTCATATGTCTATTTCCCAAAGACAACCTCTGGATATGACGCTGAGCACATGCACTCAACTTCTTTGGTCAACCATGGCGAGGCCTGTTCTGAGTAGAACCTGTCCTGTTAAACCGCTGTATGGTCTTGGCCACCGTGCTGCAGCTCAGTGTCAGGGTCTTGGCAATCTTCTTATAGCCTAGGCCATCTTTATGTAGAGCAAAAGTTCTTTTTTTCAGATCCTCAGAGAGTTCTTTGCCATGAGGTGCCATGTTGAACTTCCAGTGACCAGTATGAGGGAGTGTGAGAGTGATGACACCAAATTTAACACACCTGCTCCCCATTCACACCTGAGACCTTGTAACACTAACAAGTCACATGACACCGGGGAGGAAAAATGGCTAATTGGGCCCAATTTGGACATTTTCACTTAGGGGTGTACTCACTTTTGTTGCCAGCGGTTTACACAGACATTAATGTCTGTGTGTTGAGTTATTTTGAGGGACAGAACATTGACACTGTTACACAAGCTGTACACTCACTACTTTACATTGTAGCAAAGTGTAATTTCTTCAGTGTTGTCACATGAAAAGATATCATCAAATATTTACAAAAATGTGAGAGATGTACTCACTTTTGTGAGATACTGTATTTCTTAGTTTCCCAGTCTCCTATATTTCTACTTTCCTTGTTTCTAGTTCCCTCATGGGGCATGGTGGCTTAGTGGTTAGCATATTTGCTTCGCTCCACCGGGATTGGAGGTTTGATTCCCACCTCCAACCTGTGTGTGCAGAGTTTGCATTTTCTCCCGTGTTTTCAAATTGTCCATGGTGTGTGATTGTGCCCTGCGATGGGATGGCATATGCCTTGTGCCCCAGGTCCCCTGGGATGGGCTCCAGGCTCCCCACAACCCTGTGTAGGATAAAAGCTACAGAAAATGGATGGATAGATAGGTCCTTCATCTCTGGTCTCTGAACATCTTTGTCTCCAAGGTTCCTGCTTTCCTAGATTCTTTCCTCCAAGTCTCGTTGTTTCATAGTCCCCTAGTTTCTATTTTCAGCATCCTTATTTTAGTTTCAGTCAGTTGTGCCGTCTCAATCACTCCATCACTATTTACTAGATTTTCTATATCACTGGTCACCAACTCTTTTCCTTGAGATCTACCTTCCTGCATCTCCAACCAAAACTGAACACACCTTTTTTAGTTAATCAAGAATTTCTAAAGGCAATGATTAGATGGTCATGTGGGCATGATTATGTTTGGAGCTAAAATCTTCAGGAAGTTAGATCTCCAGGAACACGATTGGTGACCACTGTTCTAGATAGAGCATTGTGTAGGGTATCAATTAAGGAGATAACACATAGTAGTGAGGGAATGTCTTTGTGAACCATCATTACATAAACAGTGTGAATGTCACAGATTACCTAATGACCTGAATTCAGAAGTATTAAATGTGAATACTGTTGCAATACATAAAACAATAACAATCATTTGTTGGCTTTAGTGGTTGTAGTTTTTTTTAAGTACATTTCCAGCTAAAGAAATTGTACTCAGTGAGGATGTGATGTTCATCACTTGGTTTACAATGCACTATGAGTAAGGATATATTGGACTATCTAGGGAATATAATGTGTCCACTGAGAATTTGGACAACACAACACAATAATCAATGCAGCTGCTGCAAATGTCGACTGAAGACAAAGTGTCATGCCACTGTGTGAAAGAAATGAATATTGGACCAATTAATATTGGAGAGACATTTGCACACTGGAGAACATTAAAGATTGAAACAGATGCTGACATGACATTGTTTTCCTGAGGCTGTTAAGTCTGTGACAAAGTAACCATGGCAATCAAACAAGGGAGCGTGGCTAAACACTAAATGTTTTTTAGCTAAACACTAAATGAATGGTGTCTACATAGCAACCCTGATAAACCTAGCAGTTGGCAAAAAATGATTTTGCCAACGAGACGAGATAGCAATGACATTTTGGTGTTATGAAAGAATGTAAGCAAAACAGCATTTGTTTATTTAGAAACAGTATCGGATAACTTCCGGTGAGAGACAGAATAAGGGTTTGATAACGTGCTCTTAATCGACTGTTTGAGCAGATAAGCATTCCTTACACTGTGTTCTGAAATCGAGTGCCCTGAAACAGTGTTTCACCTTTTAAACACAAGCGCTAAAAAGTGGAAGAGGAACATTTCAGTGCATTTCTCTCTCTCTTACTTTGTTTCTCTGTCTCTTTTTCTTTCTCACTTTCAGTAACCTGTCTGCCTCTCAGTTCTTTTTGTCTCTTTTGCACTCTTTCTCACCTTTTTGCCAATTTATAGTAATTGGTGCACGCACACACATACACAGACACACACATACTGTGATTAAAATCCAGATAAGCTATATGGAGCATGTAGCTGTAACAAACATACACACACCTGCACGTACAAGCAAATACATACACTTGTTAATAGTAGCCTGTCTGTTTCCCTTGGCATTTTACACAGGTCTTATAGATCCCCTGTATCATCATACATACACACACACACACACACACACACACAAGGCAGAGGTATGGAAATGTTCAGATTGGACATCTGACCGTTAAACACATCAACAAAGTACAGTGTGAGTGAGTGATAGATTTGGCTGTTTAAAATGCCGCACAATTAGCAGTGTAACTGTTGATCCAGTGTCAGTGTTTACGATCCCACTCTGAGTGCATCCCTTATGAGATCATCCACATCAAAAGGCATGGCCTCTGTGTCCATCAGTCACAGTGAAGGAGGTGTGGCCTCTGTTTATTTTGTCAGTCCCGGTGAAAGAGGTGTGGCATCTGTGTCCATAATTCCAGTGAAGGAGGTGTGGCATCTGTGTCCATCAGTCCCAGTGAAGGAGGTGTGGAATCTGTGTCCATCAGTCACGGTGTAGGAGGTGTGGAATCTGTCGGTCAGTCCCAATGAAGGAGGCGTGGCCTTTGTGTCTATCAGTCACAGTGAAGGAGGCGTGGCTGCTTTTTGCTACTAGAATTGAACAGATTGCACAATACCTTATCATATCACACTGAAACCACTATTTATTGAATGATATTGAATTGTTGTTATTTTCACACATTTAATTGCCTCAGATCACAGCTTTATTATGACTTGCACTGATATGTAAATAATGTAGCTCTCTAGGTATGACTTCTCCCACACGCACGTACGTCTTACACACGCACGTATACATCCATTTCAGTGTTATCTGCTTGCCGTTCACAGATTATTTTTTTTAATAGAAAGGGAGCTTTGACCCTTTTTATCGACCCTCAACTCTATCACAGCGGTTGTGCTTATTGTCCTTGATCAGTTCTATGAATATGACTCTGCTTATTGATTTACTTATCTGCCAGGTGATGAGAATTGCGAATTTGATAGCCCAGCCATGTAACTGCATGTTTGAAGCATTGCGGTTTACTTGTACAAAATATTTAAAACGAGTCTACTTTTCCACATTCTGTCTAGGATACAGAGACCTGAGATTTTACGTTTATTAATTTATTGGATGCTTTGATTCAAATCAAAGGAACAAATGAAGTAGAAATGTTTAGTGAATATTTATACCACATTTAAAATATTAAATATGCACATATATGTTCCTTTTATCTCAAATGTGGTTAGGATAATTCCCATGTTTAAAGTTTGCTTCTTTAATTTTGTATTGGAGTTATAAGCAGTCTATACAGGATTTATATTAAGAAAAAAAAATTGTGATTGTTGCAGCCAAAAATGCTTGATTGAGTTCCCTTTCAAAGGGAACTTCGACGTTGCATTTAGCAGTATGGGAACACCTTGCGCGTGACCGGTATCTGAAGCTTGTGTAAAATCATGCCTCTACTTATAGGCCTGCCATGATCAGGTGACGTGGCAATTAAGCGCGTCGCATGATATATATATGGCACCTGTGAACCACGCCGCCAGCCTTATTATCTTCAGCGAGACTGCGTGTCTGTTGTTTGTGTGACAAAAACGCTTCATTTCTACTCAATATTTTCTCAAAATCTCTTAACTTTTCTATCCCTTTTTAAAGAAAAGGAGAGGTAGGTAATGAGCGAGAAAGAGTTAAAGATGTGTGTAACGTGCTCCCGTTTCATCACGCAGGAAAAGTGCACACTTTCTGAGTGAAGTGTTAGTGGTGTAGTATGCGATGGCAACCTTGAGGGGCTGCGCATGGTAACGCTCCGAGGAGTTAGAAGGATGTGTTGAAAACTGAGAGCAGCGTATAAAGAGCTGCTTGAAGTGATTACCCAGTGAAAGTAAAAACTTCACACTGCAGAAACTCCCCTGTCTTCCAGAAGTTATGACAAAATCTCACTTCTGAGAAAACTATGCTTAAGCCATAGTCATAACTCCACGATGTTGGATTATTTGGCCATTATGGAAATGAATGGCATGGCTACTTAGCTATGCCCGAGGTGGAGGAGGCGCTTGCTAGCTACCTCTCTACACCGATGGCAGGTAATTACAGGGGCCGGCTTGCATCCAAGGTGGGCAAGCCTATGCAGTAGTAGTCTTGCTTGTGGGTCACTGCAGACAATGACAGGGTTGCCTGCCAAGCAGACCTGCTGAGTGAGCTTGACTTATGGCAAAAAAAGTTGTCTCAAGCTCATCCGGGTGTCCACGAGTGGAGCCTGGGCCAGCATTAGTATGGGGGAAACCCAGAAGGCGAGTATGGCAGCCCGCCAACCCCCGCAGACAGCCAGGGGAACCGGGCGGCCACAGTCGCGGTCTGCTGTTGGGCCTGATCTGAGAATGGTCATAAAGGCCAAGCTGGCAAAGACGAGTGGTCCTCAGGGGCTGTTGAGGGATGTATCCGGGGACATGAGGTTGTTAGGGCAGGTAGCCCCCAGTGCTACTGTAGGGCCTCCCCTAGCCAAGGTGGTCCCCAAGTTTTCGTGTTCCCTGGTCAGCAAGCTGTCACAGGGCAACGGAAATCTGATGCTTCTCTCCAATAGAATGTGGAATAGCTAACGTCACTAGAAGACCATCAGGCAGCGTGCAAGCTACGGCCAAATGTGTCTCCATGGGTTCTGTCTACCATAGAAAGGGTTACCGGGTACAGTTATAGCTCGACCCCCCCCATTCACAGGTGTGCTCACCACAGAAGTCAGCACAGACCAGAGCCCGACGTTAGTGCAGGAAGTAAGCTCCCTTTTGGACAAGGGGGTCCTGAAAAATGTACCCCGTTCCATCAGGGAGGGAGGTTTACAGCCTTTATTTCCTGTTCCGCAAAAAAGTGGGAATATGCAGCCAATTTTAGATCTGCATCATCTGAACCGTACTCTTCGGATATACAGGTTCAGAGGCTGATGTTCAAACGTATCGTGCCACAGATCCAGTTCGAGAACTGGTTTGTGGCGATAGGTCTAAAAGGTGCATGTTTCCGCATAGGATTATTGCTAGCTTTATCCCCTCGCACCTTCGCAAAGTGCATGGATGTCACTCTGGCTCCAGTGGGACTCCAGGGCATCTGTGTACCAAGTTACCTGGACGACTGGTTAATTCTAGCACGATCCAGGGAGCTGGCGGTTCAACATTGAGATGTTGTTCTCGCCCACGTGAAGAACTGGGGGCTCAGGTTGAATCTCAGAAAAGTTGGTTTTCTCCGGTGCAGTGGACAACTTTTCTAGGGGTTATAGGATTCTACTACGATGAGAGCGTTTCTATCCCCAACAGGCGTAGTCTGAATCCTATCAACACTGAGCTAGATAAAGCTGTATATTGGGAGCCTAGGGTGGAATCCACACATGTGGCTGAGGTCACATCTGTATGCTGCCCCCCCATCACTGCTCCCACTAGCTCTAGCGAGAGTTCGCCAAGATAGCCTGCTAATAGCACCTTTTTGGCAGCTCGAACATGGTTCTGAGAGATAATATCTCTGCGAGATGGCACTCCTTGGGAGATTCCCGTCCGCAGGGATTCACTGTGGACTCAGTAACTGCGCAATAGCTACAGTCCTGGGGCTCCTACAATAACATTTCTCAGCGGGGTGAGCTCCTTCTACAATCAGGATTATGTGGCCGCCATTTCGGCCAGCCACGCCCTGTTGAGGGAGCCTCTGTGGGGCAACGTCCTCTAACTTCGAGGTTCATGCGTGGTCTCAGATGGCTGCGGCCCATCTGCAGGCCATGCATACCTTCCTGGGACCTTCTATGGTCCTGGAAGGTCTGTCGGCTGCCCCATTCGAGCCCCTGGAGTGGATCCCATCCAGAAGGAAATCAAATGCACTCAGGTGTCAGCTTTTGTCTTGTGGCATGAGGAACGTCACCTAGACCCAGAGAACTGCGCAATTGCTACAGTCCTGGAGTTCTTACAGAACGTTTCTCAGCGGGCTGGGCTCCTTCTACAATCAGGGTTACTGGGCCGCTGCTTCGGCCAGCCATGCCCCTGTTGATGGAGCCTCCGTGGGGCAACATCTTCTAACTTTAAGGTTCGGACGTGGTACAGACGGTCGCGCGCCCATCTGCAGGCCGCGCATACCTTCCTGGGACCTCCTGTGGTCCTGGAAGGTCTGTCAGGTGCCCCATTTGAGTCCTTAGGGACCTACCGCCTCAAAAGCCGCAGGGTTGATTTATCATCCTTGGCAAGAACTAAGGAAGCTGTGGGTCTGGCCCCTGAGGGGCGCCAGCTAATAGATTCTGGTCACACGACTGAGGTGGTAGTGACCATGTTTCTACAATAACATTTCTCAGCGGGGTGGGCTCCTTCTACTATCAGGGTTATGTGGCCGCCATTTTGGCCAGCCATGCCCCTGTTGATGGAGCCTCCGTGGGGCAACATCTTCTAACTTTAAGGTTCGTACGTGGTGTCAGACGGCTGCGGCCCATCTGCAGGCCACGCATACCTTCCTGGGACCTCCTGTGGTCCTGGAAGGTCTGTCAGGTGCCCCATTTGAGTCCTTAGGGACCTACCACCTCAAAAGCCGCAGGGTTGATTTATCATCCTTGGCAAGAACTAAGGAAGCTGTGGGTCTGGCCCCTGAGGGGCGCCAGCTAATAGATTCTGGTCGCACGACTGAGGTGGTAGTGACCATGTTTCTACAATAACATTTCTCAGCGGGGTGGGCTCCTTCTACTATCAGGGTTATGTGGCCGCCATTTCGGCCAGCCACGCCCCTGTTGTGGGAGCCTCTGTGGGGCAGCATCCTCTAACTGCGAGGTTCATGCGTGGTGTCAGAAGGCTGAGGCCTATCTGCAGGCTGTGCATACCTTCCTGGGACATTCTGTGGTCCTGGAAGGTCTGTCAGCTGCCCCTTCGAGCCCCTAGAGTGGATCCGATCTACAAGGAAATTGTATGCGCTCAAGTGGCACCTTTTGTCTGGTGGTGTGAGGAACGTCAGCTACACCCAGTGAACTGCGCAATCGCTACAGTCCTGGAGTTCTGACAAGAACATTTCTCAGCGGGGTGAGCTCCTTCTACAATCAGGGTTATGTGGCCGCCATTTCGGCCAGCCACGCCCTGTTGAGGGAGCCTCTGTGGGGCAACATCCTCTAACTTCGAGGTTCATGTGTAGTGTCAGACGGCTGAGGCCCATCTGCAGGCCATGCATACCTTCCTGGGACCTTGCTGTGGTCTTGGAAGGTCTGTCAGGGACCCCATTTGAGCCCTTAGAGTCAGCCTCTGAGAAGCTTCTGACTCTAAAGGTAGCTCTTTTACAGGCCCTGACATCTCTCAAGCGAGTGGGAGGTCTACAAGCTCTCCCTGTTGCCCCTCCTGCCTTGACTTTACCCCTGGATAAGCAAAGTCCTTCCTGTATCCTAGGCCGGATTATATTCCTAAAGTGCCTACATTGGCTGCCCACTCTGTGGTGTTGCAGGCTTTCTCCCCTCCTCTGTCCTCTGACCAGAACAAGAGAGGATGCACCCGCTGTGTCCAGTAAGCGCTCTCTGTACTTACGTCCACCGCTCCGGCCAGTGGCGTAAGTCAGAGCAGCTACTAGTCTGCTTTGGCAGCGACAGGAAAAGTGATGCTGTGTCAAAGCAGTGCATCTCTACTGGGATTGTCGAAGGCTTTGTCCAAAGGAGTTTCCTTGCAGGATGTGTGTGCGGCTGCAGGGTGGTCTATGCCTCACACGGTCATTTTGTTATGACAGCCTGGATATTCATCCCTCCCCAGGTTCGAGTGTCCTGCACTGACCCCCCGGGTTTGGGTATTTTTGAACAGGCTGTACCTCGGTATGACGGAGTGGGTATTCCCGTTCCCATACTGCTAAATGCAACGTCGAAGTTCCCTTGAAGGAGGGGTGGGGCTGTTACGCATGTAACCCTGTTCCCTGAGAAGGGAAACAGACGTTGCATAGCGCTGTCATACTGGGGCTGTCCTGTGAATTGCGTCTTCGCTTCAGATAATAGAGGCTGGCGACGTGGTTCACAGGTGCCATATATATATATCATGCGACGCGCTTAATTGCCACGTCACCTGATCATGGCAGGCCTATAAGTAGAGGCATGATTTTACACAAGCTTCAGATACCGGTCACGCGCAAGGCGTTCCCATACTGCTAAATGCAACGTCTCGTTCCCTTCTCAGGGAACAGGGTTACATGCGTAACCCCGACGTTTTTTGAGGGGAAACTACTTGAATTGGTGAAAATGCAATTGCATTACTGTTTCTCTCAGTGCTGTTTGTTGGTTAATGAGACCTTTTAGCTGTACTCATGTTCGACACACGTGAATCAAAGCGGGCTTTGGTTGAATATTGTAATTACGTCACATGACACGTCAAATCTGTGGAAAATCTGCGGTAATTTTGAAAAATAATCCTCAGAATATTGCAGTTTCCTTGATTTTGCATTCATTTCTACAATCGCAAAATCCTAGAGGGACTATATAAAGTTAATGTAACACAAAAAAATAAAATGTTATAGCCATGAAGTTACATGAAGGACTTATATAGTGAAGTGTAATTCTGAGTTGAGCTGATGACGCTGGGTGCTGCGTCACAGTGATTTGGTTTGAGCTGTAGTTGAAAACATACAAAAATCCTGTTTGTTTATGGTTGTTTCTGTCAAGGTATCATCAAGGTGTTAGTCATTGACCCTACAGTAAGCATAAATTTTATTTATATTTGTGTAAACCACAGTTGGAACCGAATTATTTGGTTTCTGTGTTATCTGGAAATGCCTGGACATGTAGCTAATATTCAGTAGCATCCAGCTTGGAAATGTAATTTTCCATGTCGATATTCAATCTTTATTTATATGGGGATGGACATTCTGTGTTCTTAGTATTATGATAGTAATCTGTATGTGATTATAATGCCTAACAAGTGACCGATATTTTGTGCCATTGAATGCCACTCATTTGCCTATGCATTTAAGAGCACTGCATGTTATTAATGGCAAAATTTCCTTTATGGGGTGTATTTTCTGTGAAATGCATTGTTTCTGTTCATTTAAATATTTGTCTTTATACAGAAATGTCACTAAAGCATGTTGGAGATACCTCTGTTGTATTATGTAACAGTGAATGCTTATTGTCTATATTTATTTATTTTATTCAACTTCTTTAATGTATTTGTTAATTCTCAGACTACCTACACCTTTGAATATACATCTGTGGTTACTTCCAATACAAGATGTTAAGCAGACCATCTGTCTCCTCATTATTGGCACCCGGGGTGCTGATCAGATCAATACAAATGGTCCTTCGAGCCAGACGAGTATTCCCTACTGACATAACGGACTCTGATGTGGAGATTATTGGAGTGGGTCGCCCCAAGTGCCACACTCTAGCTACAGCAGTATGAGGTGCAATATGCCAGAGGCAGACCAGTCGCGGAGTATAATGTCCTAAGTACCTTGGATGCACCTGGCCACCGACCCCTCCCCCATTACTCTGGCCCAATGCCACCCTCATGGTGGTGACCTGGTCTGTTCTGATGGCTAAATTCATGTTCTCGAGTAAGCCTACACAGCGTGCTGAATTCCTTCAGCCATCCTTCTCCTCAACTCAATTAACTGGTTTCGCTCCCTCTGCACATGACAGTGAGCTACAACACAAAGGGCGTGAGTACGCACGCCTAATGCAGACCCATCAGGCTTTCCAGGCAGACTTGAGAGAGTTGAGAGAAGTCCATGCAGAGGTCAGAGTATTAATTCAAGTAGCTCAGTCCCTCAAAGCCAAACTCAGTCAAGCCAGAAGCCAGAACATTGTACCAGAGCAGCCAGCTGTGTCACAGTTATCCAACCCCTCTGTGAGGCTGTACGACTCCACAAAATTATGATAGACACTTTGGTGTGCTTTGCTTCTCCCAGCACTGTGGCCTATGCTTGATGTTGATCTAAATACCGGACTGGACGCCCTTGTGCTTGTGCCTTGTACTGTAACATGGGTGTTACTACTTACCAACCTGTGGTGTACAGGACTCGAAGATATCCCTTTGTGTTCCCAGCTGTGGAATCTTGCCTTCATCTTGATGCTCCTGAAGTTAGTGGATTTCCTCTCCCTCCAACCCCTAAAGATCTTTAAGAGTTACTAGCACCTGCAGCCGTGCTCGTATCTGAGAACAGCGAGACAGTGCCCATTTTCTGGCAGTTTAGCTCAGTGCCCGCTTATTCTAGTCCTCCACCCCTTGCACAAAAGTTAGAGCCCAACCTATGACCTGTAGCACCTCATTTCTGGTCAGAATATGTGTACAGGGAGCCTACCAGAATGACCCCGAAGTTCAGTCAGCCTGATCCGGGTGAGTTCGTTCGACTCTGTAGAGCTTTGGAGAACCTGCTCCCTGGGTTCCAATTCCAGATGGGACTGAACTTTTCAAATACCAGATCTTAGTGGATCACGTTAAGCTCGAGGAGGCTCGCATGATAGCGGATGCTTACTTGAATTCACCTATTCCATTCACTGGTACGATGGCTGCGCTACATGAGAAATTTTGCCAATTGCATCAGCTAGCCTTAAGGAGGATCACTATTGTCCTTGAGAGTCCTCACATAAAGAGGGGTGAGATCTCTGCCTTCCAGAAGTTCTCTCTCCACAGTCAGTCACTAGTGGGCTTGCTGTGAACTGTGGGACATGACGGTGAATTGGAGACATGGGTCCCATGTCACTTGTCTTCTGAGGAAGCTTCCCCCTGAGCAGTGAGCTGAGTTTTGTAGGCAATTGTTCCACCAACCTGGTACTATCCTGAATCTGGTTACCTTTCTAACTGGCTCCATTAGGAAACCTGGTGTCACAGCTATGCATAGCCAACCACTAAGGGCTCACAAGATAGGCCAATGGCTATCCTGCACCCTTTACTTCTCATCAGTTCTGATCGGCCCCATCTCACCAATCCAACAGAGCCTGTTTGATGGGATGGCCCAGGGGGGCTGGCTGCTATTCATACACATCTAGGCTGGACTCTCCATGTCTCTGTTGAATGGGTTAAAGAGTCACTCTTACCTACCCTTTACAGCATGGAGAGGCATCTGCTGAAGGACCCGGTGAAAGCCAAAATCTATAAAGAGGAGGAAGGAAACTCATGAAGACTGGAGCTGTTGAGGAAGTGATCGACCCTACCACTGATCCTGCTGATTGCTGGTACATCCCACTTCACATTGTCAGTCATAATGGGAACTTCTGCATCATCTTTAATGCTCCCATCAGTACCAGGGACAAAGTCTCAATCAGTACCCGTTATCTGGGCCCACCCTCAGGACCTTGCTGTTGGGTGTCTGTAGGTGTATGTGTATGCCCACCCTCGGGGTCTTATCCACTTCAGAGAACATCCTGTAGCTGTGATTTGGGATATCAAGGTGATGTTCCATCAGGTCAAGCTTCTTCCTGAGGACCATCCTCTACTCCATTTCCTTTTGGTGGGACCTGAAGATGGATGAGACCCCCAGGATCCTCGAGTGGCAGGTAATACCCTTCAGCATGACCTCCAGCCCACACTGTGCTACCTATGCACTGCAACGCTATGTACAGGAACACCCCCTAACTGCTGAGGCGATTCATTTGTTAGTGGAGAAGTGTTTCTATGTCAATAATTGCCTGCAGAGCCTACCCACTGCTGATGCAGCTCAGAACTTGATCGATCAACTAAGGAATATCCTTTCAGGAGCTGGCTGCAATGATCCTGAGTCAACACTGGCAGATGGACACCTTGTCCTACAAGCACCGAACCGTGATGTACACTACTTCCACCTTGAGGAATATATATAAAGTCCCAGCTACTCAGTGTGACCCAAGAAGATGGCTTCTACCTTACATCAAAGGTTATCATTAAGCAAGTGTGAAACAAGCAGAAATAGTGGGATGACCCTAATCTGCCATCTGAGCTCCTCCAGGCCTGAAGTGCATGGGAGGATGAACTCCAATACCTTCCTCAAATCACCTTTCCCAGGTCTTATGTCCTTCCTGAGGTTGGGTTGAATGGAGCTACCCATGCAATACATATCTTCTCAGATGCCTCCAAGCAGGCGTCTGGAGCAGTGGCTTACCTCCACCCAGGAAGATTGGACTTACCTGTCCTTCCTTATAGCACGCTCCCATGTCACTCCTAAATGAGCTCACTCCATTCCAAGACTGGAACTCTGTGGTAGATTAATCGCCGTACAGTTGGCTAAGTTATTCAAAACAGAGTTGGCCCTACGTATTGAGGCTACTGCTTTGTGGACAGACTCCTCCACGGTCTTACAGTGGTTGACGTCGGAGTCCTCTCAATACGGAGTCTTAAAGGGAAACAGAGTTTCTGAGATACAGGAGCTGACTGAGAAGTGTTCTTGGCATTATGTAAGCTCAGTGGACAACCCTGCCAACGACTTCACAGAAGGGAAACCTCTCCAATATCTTGCTGCACCAAACCAATGGTCCCAAGGACCCTCCTTCCTACTCCAGGATCCCAAAGAATGGCCAGTAATCCCCAGGACCGAGATCATGGAGGACTGAGTTGAGCTGCGAAAGTCCTACCTTACCTCCCTGCTCCATCAACCCTGATGGATGGAACTACAAAATCTGGCAGGAACTATTGGACATCATTGCAAAAGAACTTCAGACTAACCTAGCTCCAGGATCTCCCCCAGAGGCAGAGGATTACTGCCAGGCTGTGGTCCTTATCCTTAAGTGGGAATCCTTCATAGAGGATTACAAACAGTTAGTATCTTGGAAGTGTCAATTCACCCTAGCCCCTGAAATGGATCTGTCCAGGGGCCTGATCAGGGTCAAAGGGCTTTTGAGTAGAGCCCGAGGAGTTGAGCACTAAGCTTTACATCGTCTGGTATTGGATCCTAATCATCTAGTTACCCAGCTTATCATTCACCATTATGACCATCAGTTACATAGGACTACATCTACATTAATTAGATATATCTGAAACTGCAACTCTCTATCTACACAGTTGTTTTCAAAGTTTTCCAAAAATTCCTCGTTCACATGGAAAGGGTTGAAAACACTTACATTCCTTTGGGTATTTTCCCAGAGCATTCATGAAGCTCCATTTTTGCTAGACAAAAACGCTATCTCAGTGTGTATGGAAGGCCAAGACGTAGAGAAAAAGATGCGTTTTCAAATTTATCCAGATTAATTGTGGACGCAGCCTAAATCATCACACGTTCACACTAAAAATACTTTATTTTTACAAACCCAATAATATTATCGTTTCATACATTGTCAGAAATCACAAGTCAGCAAATCTGAGATAGGGAACAACATAGGATTCAGACTAATGCTAAAGTATTAGCAATAAGCTTTCCTTATTAGCCTTGGGAAACAAAAAATATAACAAAACTTCCACCATACATGTCTTGGTTCATTGTAAAATTCTCATCTGCCTTTCAATGTTCTTTTAAGGGCACATTAATGGCTTTTTGACAGACTCATAGCATTCTCATCACAAATCCATTCTCTATCACTATCGTGACGTCAGGCTTTAGCAAATCAGACGGGTTTTTTTTTTCTCTCTTTCAGAATCCTGATCTCTGTCTTAGAGCAGCTGTTTTTCCTTCTTCTGAAATTACTTGCTGTTTGGTTGCTGTGGCTACGAGTTCTTAGCTGTCGTTCTATTTTCTTCCATACGATTGACATTTAATTCAGCAGGCCTGAGTATGGAACTACAGAGAGATGAAAAAAGTGCTCTGTATGAGTGTGTGTGTGTGTGTGTGTGTGTGTGTTGTGCCTAGGTGAGAGTATATTCCTGTGTGTGTATTTCTTTGGAAACAGTATGTCTATTTAAATGTGTCTGTTTGGACATACTGATACTTTACACCAAATTATTCATGATATAGTTATTTCAGCAATAAAGTGCTTAACACTGTGGTGCACTTCTGATGAGATCGCCTAATAGGCAGCATCTTTTTGCTTTGAGTTTGAACAAAATGGAGCACTCAAAATGGAGAACTGTCAGTGAACTGTACACATGTAAATAACTATTTCGTAACTAAAATTAACTTTGCTTATTTGATTAACAGTCATATTTGTGATTTCAGGAAGTATTTAGACCATGTTAGCTTACATAACATAGCTAGCTAGGTAGCCGGTAGTTATGTATTTAATTCAGTATATTTAATTTCCAATCTGTTATATACATCATGACTACAAATGTTTAGCTATACTAAAATAGTGCAAATTGACAGGGAGGATTATGCCAAGACATGTTTGAAAGGGATTTTTTGCTTGATCTATGAGGCTAATATTGCGAACAAATAAGGAATAAGAAAACCCTGACTAGAATAACTGAAGATGAATGGCAAAACAAAGAATGAATAACAAAACATTTCATTATTATTTACTAACTTTCCATCAAATCAGGATCCATCCATCAGGATCGTAGGCCAGCTAGTGGATTTTTCATTAAACACTTTTCATTAAACAAACCGTATATAGAATGTCAAATAAAGTTAGAATTCGCTAACGTAAGTAATCATTTGAAACATATAACAATGATAACAAGCTACTTACATTTGTACAGGGATGTTGGCTCAGAGTTTCGCTGCCATTTTTTATTAGAGCTGAGAGGCTTCAGAAAATCTGATGTCATTTCCAGTAAAGCAATAAAATTGTGAGAATATGGACATAGTGAGCATAGTGAGCATGGATGCGCCCTGATTTTTTCGGTGTACTGTGGGATTTTTTAGGGAGCGTACATTCCAGTGCACTGGAAGGATTTTGCGATTGAGACATCCCTTAAAATGGCCGACTCCCTGATCAGTACCCTGACTACTGAACTAGGGAGCTGGTGAAGACGCACAATATCTCAGTCTCTCTTTATTTCCCTGTCCCCTGATTGGTTGTGGCTCTTGTCTGTCGCAGTGTAGTTGGATATGTTTCTTGCCTAAAGTTGGGGCATTATGACGTTTTATATATCTGAGCATTACATACACATACAGATAACTCTGACACCTAGCTGACTGCGAATTATTATTACAGGATTGTCAAGGTGACTCACAGCAGCACAGGAACATCTTATACTCTATTATATTTCTCCACCTTGACTCAATAATAATGTCTCATTCAGGTTTAACTACATACTACGTACATACACACTGTGGGTTTAATGTGGACACCTCAAAAGAACTTCTCTCCTTGCCTAAGGACAAAGAAATAATTAATGCAAATGTATGTATAATGTAAGAAACAGCTTCAGATGTAATGAGATACAAGCAAATAACCCAAGGAGATTATCTGACATCCATTGCTCAAGCGCTGAAAAACACTTCAAGGAAGAACACTGATTTAGCACTGCGGAATATATTATCTTCGGATATCGGATAGTTGTGTAAACCTCGAAATCTTTGATGACCAGCATTTTTATAGCTATTATAACTCATATTAGTGCACCATCACTTTTATTTGCTATTTCATTACTACTAGAGATGCTATGGTACTGCTGCCTCATTCAGTATAATGACAGCTGTCTTCTAACTTTATCTGCTGTGGACAAGATGGGGAAAAAAGCGCCCTAAAGGCAATTCCATGAGAATGACAATAACTCTGCATGCCTGGTAATTAATTCAGAAAGTACTGTCATGTGTGGGGTCTTCTCTGTGGAATGTTTATTTTATTTCAGTCATTTGAATTCTCTCGAAGGGTGGCAATAATTAAAAGGTGTGAAAAGAATAGAAACTGTCATTTACTATATGTAACCAAATTAGGTTATTAACATCAGAACAGAGCGGATTATGAAGGGTTCATATCTATCAGGGATGGAAAAATGCAGAAAATAATCACTGATAAGAATTTAGTCCTAATTAATTGGATTTTGTCAGTTAGTTGCTAACTTTAGAAGTTATAGAAGGGAAATTATTTATAATCACACTATTCGGTGTCACCCAGACAGCAGTGGGTTCCCTTTTGAGTCTGGTTCCTCTCAAAGTTTCTTCCTCATGTCATCTCAGGGAGTTTTTCTTGCCACTGCTGCCTCTGGCTTTCTCATTAGGGATATAAAGTAATATATATTTTTTTTATGTATACTTTCATATATTCATGTAAATATATACACATAAATATATAGATATATAAATTATGTGGCAATGTCCACTGTTAAAATTGCTATACAAATCACATTTAATTGAATACATTATCTCATGACATCCTTTCCAGTAAAGCAGCATAGTGAGCGTCAATGCTCCATGTTTTTTCTGGGATTTTTTAGGGAGCAGACGTTTCGGTGCACTGGAAGTATTTTGCATTTGAGACAGCCCTTAAAATGGGCTGAGTCCCTTATCAGAACCCTGACTACTGAACTCGGGAGCTGGTTGAGACTCACCCGAAGTCTTCAGGAAGGTAGATCTCCAGGATTAGGGTTGGTGACCATTGATCTAGAGGATCTAGATCTAGAGGACCATCGATCTGTTAGGTGACATTCTGTGTTACCCAGATGAGGATGGGTTTCCCTTCTGAGTTGGGTTCCTCTCAAGGTTTCTTCCTCAAAAAACATCGTAGGGAGTTTTTCCTTGCCACCGTCGCCACTCAGTGGCTTGCTCAGTTGGGATAAATTCCATTTATACCCGTTTGTCTCTGTTTATCTGTTCCTGTTTGTCTCTCTTTATCTGTTTCTGACTGTTTATACCTGTTTTTTGTTTCTGTAAAGCTGCTTTGAGACAATGACTATTGTAAAAAGCGCTATACAAATAAAATTGAATTGAATTGAATTGAATTGGCAGGTCCACACAATCCGCCAGCTCCAAATCCCAGAACACACTACGGTCTATAAACATGGCCACCCCGGACTATGCACCCCAGAATCAAGCACTGCTAACCCGCTCCCAGACACCACACTTCTGATCACATACACCTGTTCCCAATCTCACACACACATAAAGAACCTCTCATTCACTGATGTAAACGCTCAGTTTATCCAGGGCCATCTGACTTTACCAAGCCTTTTGTATGCTGTTACATACTGTATCCTGGTTTTTCGAATCTCTTCCTGGTTTTTTGACTCTTGTGTTTAGTTTTGCCTAGTTTAACCTATTTGCTCATTGCCCTCAACTGTTTTTTTGACATTGGCCCTGCTTCACGTTTTTGGAATTGTGGGTTTTGCTCTAGCAGATGGTGCAGTGTTGTGAGCAGCAGGCAGAGCTCTATGTGTCCCTTTCAGCCTTTCTAATCCACCATATAATAGATCAGAGAGCAGAGGGGTGGTAGAGAGGATCGGAAGCGCAACACAATTTTGCTGGACTCCATCGTAGAGACACAGTTTAAAAATAAATAAATAATAATAATGAATATAGGGCATCCCAAAACCCTCCATACATAGGGGACTATGTTTTCCAGCACCATGTCAGTTCTGCCTTCGTCAGTGGATGTTTGTGGGCATCCACTTTTTGGTTGATCCGTAACACTTTTTGAATTAGATATAATTCAATTCAATTTAATGTTATTTGTATAACGCTTTTTACAACAGACATTGTCTCAAAGCAGCTTTACAGAAATATCAACACGGTATACAGATATTAAAGGTGTGAATTTATCCCAACTGAGCAAGCCATTGAGTGGCGATAGTGGCAAGGAAAAACTCCCTAAGATGTTTAAAGAGGAAGAAACCTTGAGAGGAACCCGACTCAGAAGGGAAACCCATCCTCATCTGGGTAACAACAAACGGTGTGAAATAGTACAGTATGGATGTATATGAAGTCTGTATGGCCTTCGGAGCAGCCGCAGTCCCAGTAGTCTGGAATTGGAGAAGATTTGAGATTTGAGCTCCATCCAGAGGCTGAAATGATCTGGATCTCTAGTATCTCCATAAATTCGTGTGTGGCTCGGCAGAAGGAGAGAGGGAGAAAAAAGATTATTATGACTGTGAAGTAGTGAGATAGAATCTAGTCAGGGTAGGCTTGAGTAAACAAATACGTTTTAAGCCTAGACTTAAACACTGAGACTGTGTCTGAGTCTTGAACACTAATAGGAAGACTGTTCCATAACTGTGGGGCTCTATAAGCGAAGGCTCTTCCCCTTGCTGTAGTCTTCACTATTCGAGGTACCGTCAAATAACCTGCATCTTTTGATCTGTGTATATGAGGATCATATAAAACCAGAAAGGTTTTGATGATGAGATAAAACGTTTGGCAACGGTGTCATGTGTTATGTGCTTGCCATGTTTCCTGTTAAACTCCAGCGACAGCTTCCCGATCCAACCAAGAGAATGATTTCAATGCGTTCTTCATTTGTTAAAGACTATCTGAAAAGAAAAATCTAATATGAACTAAGTATGAATACTTGTGGAAGACATTTTGCTAAAAAAACAAAACAACAAAGTGATAGTTTCTCCAATGAATGGAGACTTTTTGGACACCCTGTAGATTACTTTAAAATAAAATAAAATACAAAAAGAGCACCATTAAAAAGTAAACTTTAATTATGTAGTATAGCCTACAAATCTGTTTGCTTGCTTAAAGGGTTAATCTGTGAATCTTTGAAATGAATATATTATTGTGCAAGTTACTAAGTGTGTTTTTAATGAAGAAGTAGATTACAAATAGTTGATTGTTTTCTGGGCTGGTGTAAGAAAAAAAAAACACTTTAAAGCATGCTTTATTTTGCAAAACTTTTCATTTATTGGTTTGTTTATTATTATCAATAGAATCAAATAGAAAACAAACCGCGAATCAATACAAATTACATAACGAATAAATATGAATACATCATACCAGTACTCGCAGTTCAGTATTTGATGTTTAGCTCAGTGATTGCTCTCTGCTCCCAGTACTAGTTTATATACAGATTTAACAGAAAGATCAGCAATGTTTATAGTACTTGGGCTAAAGAATTATTTACAAAGGTGCTAAACATAAGCACATGCAAAAATAAAATATTTTATGGTGTGAATTCTTGGTCAGTCGTTATCTCAGACCTTGAGGATTGATTTATTTATATGCCGCCTCGATTGTGGCATGTTTTTCTTACACACATGCTGCTGCCTCTGTTCCGAGTGGCTAAGCTGCAGTAATGACACTGACAGAGTGGATATTAGGGTTCTTGGCAGCCATGATGGTTAGGACACAGCAGGCTGGAGACCACAAAGCCAAAGGAGCTTCTGCACACACACACAAACACACACTCTCTATCACTCTCTCTGCCTCTCACTTGCATTTGTCCATGCCTTCTTTCTCTTCTCTCTCTCTCTCTCTCTCTCTCTCTCTCTGTTCCTCACTCACACATACTGTATGTATACACACAAATCATCCGTGTAGTTCTCTTTGAACATGCACAGTCATTGTGAGCTCTGTGTGTGTGTGTGTGTGTGAGTGTGTGTGTGTGTGTGCGTGCGCACACTTTCTCCAGATGGCAACTCAGCGAGATACACCCACAACACACACATACACATAATTAAACACACACCACTCGCACACACACACACACACACACACACTCACACTTAGCTAGATACTCCGAGATATGAATGTGAGGAAACCCCAAGAAGCAAAAGTGATACCATAATCCTTCTCTCAGTGTTTCTCCCTGTGAATGCGCCTTTGTCTGTGCATCTGTTATTAGCTCTGTTCCTGCCACCATCTTGACTTTTTTTTTTATTATTCTCTGTTCAAAATATCATCCACACAGTGTTTGTGTTTTTGATTTAAATAAATAAATAAATGACCATCTTATCTGCAAAGTAACGTAAGAACACTTGTTTACTCATGTTGAATTCGAGTTACCTCAGAAGCGGGACATCTGCGGTACATAGTTCCAATGCAAATACTTGAATATGCATAATAACACATTTAAAGTTCCTTTGTGTACAGTTGATGCTGTGAACAGTCACGCTGATTTGATTTCACTTGCTGAACTCGGAGCTCCTGAGTAGGAATTCTGTAGTACGAGATTTAGTTGAATGCAGCGTAAGTGTCTTTAGGCAACACTGCATGTGTCCATCTGTAAAGGAGTAATTCCTTAAATTTGTTCAAAACAGAGGCATCATTTTCCACTAATGTAGTATTTTGGGGGGCATGGTGGCTAAGTGGTTAGCATGTTTGCCCCCCCGCACCTCCGGGGTTGGGGGTTCGATTCCCACTTGCGTGTGCGGCGTGTTCTTGCATGTTCTCCCTGTGCTTTGTGGGTTTCCTCCAGATTTCCGTCCCCAGTCCAAAGACATGTGTTGTAGACTGATTGTAATTTCCAAATGACAGTGTCACAATGACTCCGTTTACATGGACAGCAGTAATCTAATTATTGACCTTACTCTGATTAAGGTAATAATGTGATTAAGGTGTTTACATGAGTCACTTTTAGAATACTCCTGTCATGTCCCCGTTTTACGTGTTATAGAACATAATTAGATTAACAGCCCGTGTCATTATTTCACCGCGCCATGCCATCCGACGTCCCTCCAGAATTTCACGTATCACCATACAGTTCGTCTTCGTTATGGGACCGTATACCGTTTTGGGTGTTTTTATATATATATAAAAAAAAAATGTACGAACGCTTTAAGTGCAATTAATTACAGTATTTGTCATGCTATACATGCTAATAGACAACTGCTTGAAGCTGTGGGCTGCGTCTCAAACCGCGTACTTAGCGTATAGTTGCTGATATACATGTATTTTTCCCCACTTCAGGCCTATAGTAGGGAAGTATGGCATTTGGGACGCAGCCAAACTCTCTTGTTTGCTGTAAAATGTTGAGAACTGCCGTGTGTATCGTGTCCTGTCGCAAAACACGGTGAAAACTCTCACACGACGTTCGTAATGTGATTAAGGTGTGTACATGTCTGTAATACACGTCCATAATGCGACTAAAACAGGAGTACTCCACACGTCTTAATTCGATTAGAGCTTAATTTGAGTGTGACCTTAATTAGATTAAGGTAAGAAAAAATTTACATGGTAGTTTCTTAATCAAAGTATGGTCTTAATCGGGGTAAGTGGATTTTCGTTGTCCATGTAAACACAGCAAATATGTGGAGTGTGTGTGTGTGTCATTGTGCCCTGCATTGTGCCCTAGCACCGCATCCAGGGTGATCCCAACCTTGTGCCCCAAGTCCCCTGTGATGGGCTCAAGGCACCCCAGGGACCCTGTGTAGGAAAGTGGTACAGAAGATGGTTATAATATTTTATGATTTATACATAATATATTAAGATGATAATATAAACTCATACAGAACCAATAAAAAGGCCATGCATTTTTTTTCTTTCATGTTTTCTCATGATCATGGCTTAATTTTCTCATGATCTCCACATAGCATGTTGTTTTATCGTGATCATGGATCATGGCTCAACCTCACATAACTCTATGTACAGTGGTGTGAAAAAGTGTTTGCCCCCTTCCTCATTTCCTGTTCCTTTGCATGTTTGTCACACTTAAGTGTTTCGGAACATCAAACCAATTTAAACAATAGTCAAGGACAACACAAGTAAACACAAAATGCAATTTGTAAATGAAGGTGTTTATTATTAAAGGTGAAAAAAAATCCAAACCTTCATGGCCCTGTGTGAAAAAGTGATTGCCCCCCTTGTTAAAACATACTATAACTGTGGTTGTCCACACCTGAGTTCAATTTCTTTAGCCACACCCAGGCCTGATTATTGCCACACCTGTTCACAATCAAGGCATCACTTAAATAGGAGCTGCTTGACACAGTAAGGTCCACCAGAAGATCCTTAAAAGCTACACATCATGCCGAGACCCAAAGAAATTCAGGAACAATTGAGAAAGAAAGTAATTGAGATCTATCAGTCTGGAAAGGGTTATAAAGCCATTTCCAAAGCTTTGGGAATCCAGTGAACCACAGTGAGAGCCATTATCCACAAATGGCGAAGACATGGAACTGTGGTGAACCTTCCCAGGAGTGGCCGGCCGCCCAAAATTACCCCAAGAGCGCAGCGACGACTCATCCAAGAGGTCACAAAAGACCCCACAACAACGTCCAAAGAACTGCAGGCCTCACTTGCCTCAGTTAAGGTCAGCGTTCATGCCTCCACCAGCAACGCTTGGTTGCAGTTGTTGCTGCTAAGGGTGGCCCAACCAGTTATTAGGTTTAGGGGGCAATCACTTTTTCACACAGGGCCTTGATGGTTTGGATTTTTTTTCACCTTTAATAATAAACACCTTCATTTACAAATTGCATTTTGTGTTTACTTGTGTTGTCCTTGACTATTGTTTAAATTGGTTTGATGTTCCGAAACACTTAAGTGTGACAAACATGCAAAGGAACAGGAAATGAGGAAGGGGGCAAACACTTTTTCACACCACTGTATGTCTGTCAGTGACTGACGACTTCCACATTAGTGTCCGACACTCAAAAAGGGGGACACCCCTCTCTCTTAATGCAGACACAAAGTCCATCTCTACAGGGGACAATTATTACATTTTTGATGCTGGTTTTCTTGTGATGAAATGACATTATGAGAAAACAACTTTTGTTATGTCGTGATCACACAAAAACAAGAAAGAAAGAAAAATAATCCATGGCCCCTTTAGGGCTTCCATAAACCCATGATAAAATATTAGATTATTGTGATGTGAAATTCGCGATTCTGATTGGTCAGAAGATGTTGGATATTGGTTGAACAAGGTTAAAGACATGTACATTTATTGACACTGTGAAGTTTTCTGTAAGCAGAACTCTATTTATTATTTATGGAAGGAGTCTCCAGTGTCAGCATAATCAGAAGCAGAATCTTCAGCATAGATTGTTTTGTGGTTGCTTGGTAACAAGCTGCATTTTTTTTTTCTTTACTTAAAAGTGATACATTTTTTATAATGAACTTGTTTTGTAGAAATTCCACAACACTAAATGTAACATAATGGACAAAAGTTGTCATTCTGTTAATAATAAAAAAAATAATGTTAGCACTGGAATATTGCTTTGATATAAGAGAAATGAAAAACTATAGGACATGCTGTTTTTCGAAAATAATCGACTCTAATAATAATAACTCTAACAGTAACGCGTGGCATTGAGCTACAACGCACCACTCGGTCATTGATTCATTTCCTATGAAAGCATTCCCTAAAATTGATCATTTCTTATCTGAATCTGTACTGTATGAATTATATATAGGCGCACCCAGGCTCCTCTGTTCAACAGATCTTTCCTCTGTGGTTTCTGCTGAAGTGTTCGCTCTGTATTTCTTTTTCTCACTCTCTCAATTGCTCTCCTTTCTCTGTTTCTGTCTTTCCTTCGCTCTTTTTTCACTGACAAGTTTCAAAAAGCGAATCCTCCAGAGAGGATTTTCGAAGTACGTATGACTCACTTGTGATGAGAACAGGTCTTCATGTCATACGCAAGAATTACATACAACGTGAGTGTATAGAGGCTTAATCGACATGTTGCATACATTAGCATTGGTGCAGTTGTCCATGTTTCTCCCTCAAACCACTGATTCAATCCTGCTGTATTTAGCGTTTAATCATTTTCAAACCCCTAAAGCCTCGTCCACCATGTACTGTTCATGTCGTGTAAGTAATTTGTTACCATCATAAACTTATGATGCCCAACCTCTGATGTCACCAATCCTTGCTTCCAAACCAGCAGCATTTTGCTGTTGGAGTTGGTTCGAGTTCAGTAGCCAAGAACAGGCCCATGTGGTGAAAATGCACAGAACCATTTCCAGATTAGCCTTCTTTTCCTCGTCTACTCCTGCTCCATTTTCACTGCTGGACACATTTTCATTAACTGTTTTCTCTCTCTCTCTCTCTCTCTCTCTCTCTCTCTCTCTCTCTCTCTCTCTTTTAAATCTCCATATCCACATGTAACGATCTATTTCCCTCAGTGATCTCCTTTTGTTATTTTATTTGTTTATTGCCTCCATTCTGCCTGTCATCGCTGCGGTTTTCTCATTGTTCGTTCTGTTCTCAAGTCTCTTTCAAGAGTGTGAGGTTGTACAGTCATGAGCAGCTTTCAAACATGTCAAAAAAGGGGGTCATCAAATGGCATCCTTGAAGAAATACTACAGCCTTATAGAGAAGATATGCCCAGATGAAGAGAAAGCGCTAAGAGGAAGTGGCAGTGAAGGGAACAGAAGAGGTGAAGTGCAAAGTGATATATAAAAAAAAAAAGGCTGACCCAGGAGATTTGATGCAGACGGGGTCCTATGATGTACACTACACTTTATAACCACTAACCACTAAAGCAGAACGGATAGAGGGGACTCTTTAGGCCTTTCATACTGGAGGGTGTGACCTTGCTTATCCTTAAACTCTCTGAGTGATTGCTGACATCCTCTACACAGCTGCACATGGAGCACATCAATGTATTTCATACATTCATATAGAACTGCCATGCACTTTAAGGCTAACACAGACTTGTTTTTAAATGTATGTAGCATTTTAAATAGTAAAGAGCCCATCATTTTATAGTAGACTATATGTTAGTATCATACTCTATATCACGGTCTGTCTAAATACTCGACTATGTTCGGCTTTAAGATATATTTATTAAAATTCATTCAAATAAATGCAATCATATCGCACTTCCTTTATCTCCGTGTATGATATAGAGAAGGCAGGATCCTAGATATGTAAAATAACTAATGAAAAATGAACCGTTATTTTTATCCTTTCAGTCCAATTTTTCACTGCAAACAACAATGGCAGCTGTAATGATTTTCAGTGCTGGCAAGTAACCATGGTCTAAGCGGGATACGCTTCATGTCTGGTGGATCTTTGCCTCCACGTCGTGCATTAAAATTGTGTAATGCACTCCTAGCCATGGATTATCCCTTACATATACCGCCGTGAAGGTTGAAAAGATGAAAACTGTGCAAATACATTCTTATGCAAATGCAGTCATAAAGAGGAGATATCATAATTTTATTATACCCCACGAATTTTACACTTAAGACACAGGCCGGATATCAGCTGACTTCATATTCTTTACTTATTGCATATAATCCTACTGTATATAGTGCACTATTGGCCCATTAGAATGTTGTGTTAGATTTATACAATTGTTTATATATTCTGCGCGTATAACTATATAACATTTTAAACAGTTAGTATAACAGTTAGTTCTGGTCCACTAATTTGATTGGTGGAGCGTCATTCCAAGAATGCCTGCATTTCTTTTAGCTGCACTGGAACGTTTCAGTGTGTAATACTCCGCTCGTCTGTGTGTGCCACATACAATTCCACTTCCTACAGCAAATGTGAGGGGTGTACTCACTTTTGGGAGATACTGTAGATCGAAACTGCTATTACAGTAGTGTTAGCAACATCGGCAGTGGACACAGCAAACGATACCTTTCAGTAATATAATTTCTGACAAATATGAACGCTCGTCAGATGAAAATGAAAGGAAGAAGGGACAGGAATTTTACCTGAAGCACCATTAATTGGGGTGTACAAATCAATGTGTCCAGCTAGCTGACGGGCTATATAGTGAGTGTAGCTTCTTCTGGATCTATTTCCACTAGCGGAGCAAAAGTAAGCAGAACATTTGGCCATAATATATCACTTACTCTATGTTCATTTCTTGTTTATAGATCTGTTGTATACCTGCAGACGAATCACAACAGGGCCGAAGTTCAGTATAACTGCACTCTTGCTCGTGCAATATTGCTTAAATATATACCGTACTTGTTATTCAATATTTTATGTATAAACTGCAAGTAAGTGTGAGAATATGAGAATATGAACAAATCAGAACAGTCTCTGTACATTTTTTCACATCTCTAAAATTCTGTGCTGTAAACATTCCACTATCTTGACTGTCAGGAAGTCTGTCTTCACTCCCATGTATGCAGCTTTAGTACAACAAAATGCGCACATTCTCTCTCTCTCTCTCTCTCTCTCTTCTTCTCTCTCTCTCTCTCACACACACACACACACATACGCACACACTCTCACACACACTGTCTAATCCCATTGTGTTATAAAATACACAACTGAAGAAGTGTGTGGAGTCATGAGCATCTGTGTTCCTTAATACTGACTGCTGACTGTTGAAATATATGGACTAGGCATTTACAGATGTTCGTTTCCCCTCTTTGCTTAAATCACAGTTTGCAATATTATCACATTATTTTCTTAAAAAGGTGCTTACCTCACTGCTCATTAAATAATATCTGAAATTGTGCAAGGTAACGTGGTCAGCAGGTTGCATAGTAGAGGTCCAGATGTGAGTAACCACAAGCTGCATGCTTCCTGTAGAAATATCTATCTTTCCTGGGATTATTGTTCCCTGAACTCTGTATGGGGTCTTATTATGAATATATGAATATAAGAAGGGTCAGTAATATAGGATGGGCATAAATACAGACAAGGACAGCAATGAATACTTGAGAAACATGTATTTTGTTATAATAATACTACTACTACTACTAATAATAATAATGATGATGAAAAAATAATATTTAGGAAATAAGGGGACATATTAACCTGAGAATATAGAACCCTGGAATCAGAGGGCTCTGGGAATGAGGGACCCTAAAAATATTGGGCCCAAAGAATACAGGGAGCTGGGAACATACTGTGTAATCTGGGGAGTGGCCCTGAGAACATAGTAACCTGAGAATATAGAGTACTTGAGAAAATAGCATATAGAGTACTTGAGAAAATAGCACTCTATTGGGGCATAGGAATATACTGTATGTACCTGGAATATAAATGTTCTGGAAACAGGAACTAAGGACAGAGGAATCCATTTTAGCACTGTATTATGTCATGACCAGCAAACATGGTAGCTTGTTAGGTAAAAAAAAAAAAAAAGAAAGAAAAGAAGAAAAAGAAGTGGGAAATTGATGCTAGTATCCAGTATTACCGCTAGTTTTGTTACAACCCCAATTCCAAAAAAGTTGGGACAGTATAGAAAATGCTAATGAAAACGAAGAGTAGTGATTTGTAAATGTACTTTGGCTTGTATTTAATGATTTACCTAATCAAACGCATAGTTTTTTGAAGACAAACGTTTATTTTGGAATTGATGCATGAAACACGTTCCAAAAAAAGTTGGGACAGGGCAATTTAGGACTAATAGCGATGTGACGAGTTGAAATAAGAAGGTGATGTGAAACAGGTGAGGCAATCGTCTAATCAGAGTATATAAGGAGCCTCCAAAAAAGGCCTAGTCCTTCAAAAGCAAGGCTTGCTGATCTGCCAACAGATGCATCAGCGAGTAATTCAACACTTCCAAAACAACATTCCCCAAAGACAAATCGGTAGGATTTGGGGAATTTCACCTTCTACAGTGCACAATATAATTAAAATTTTCAAGGAATCCCATCAAATATGGGAGCGTAAAGGGCGAGGCCGAAAACCACTTCTGAATGCGCATCATCTCCGATCCCTTAGACATCACTGTCTTAAAAACTGTCATGAGTCTTTAATGGAGATCCTGACATGGGCTCAGGAAAACTTTGGTAAACCTTTGTCAGTCAACACCATTCGCCGCTGCATCCACAGATGCATGTTAAGGCTTTACTATGCAAAGCAGAAGTCATACATCAACACTGTCAAGAAGCTCCGCCCATTTCTCTGGGCTAGGTCTCATCTGAGATGGACAGCAGCACAGTGGAATCGTGTTTTGTGGTCCGACGAGTCGACGTTTCAAATAGTTTTTTTTTTTTTTACAAAACAGCCGTTGTGTTCTCCGGGCCAAAGAGGAAAAGGACCATCCAAGCTGTTATCAGTGTCAGGTCCAAAACCCTGCGTCTGTCATGGTATGTGGGTGTGTCAGTGCCCATGGCATGGGTAACTTGCACATCTGTGAGAGTATCATTAATGCAGAAAGATATGTACACATTTTGGAGCAACATACGCTGCCATCCAGAGCAGGACAACACCGAACCACATTCTGCCTGGATTACAAGCACATGGTTGTGTAAACAGAGAGCGCGGGTGCTAGCATGACCTGCTGCAGTCCTGACCTGTCTCTGATTGAGAATGTGTGGCGCATTATGAAGTGCAAAAAAAGGCAAATGAAGACCCCGTACAGTTGAGCAGCTGAAGAAATGCCTAATGGATGAATGGGGGTAAATTCTGCTTGCTAAACTTAACCAACTGGTGTCATTCAGTGCCCAAACGCTTAATAAGTGTTATTAAAAGAAAAGGTGATGTTACACAGTGCTAAACAGTCAACTGTCATAATTGTTTTTGGTGTGTTGCAGTCATCAGACTTGACATGAGTGTGAATTTAATTTATTTTTGAAAATGTACAAAGTAAAACATCTAATAATGTGTTAATAATGTTAGTATAATTAGTAAAATATAATGTAATTCAGTATAGTACAGGGTGAATATAATTTTCAAATGACTCTTTTTGTTAGTTTTTTTGTATTGTCCATACTGTCCCCACTTTTTTCGGAATTGGGGTTGTACATTACCACAGTGTACTGTATGTGAAGCCTTGTTGATCTATAACACAAATTTATTGGTTATTTTTGGCTGATTTTAGCTCTCGAGTAATGGTTAATCACCGACTTAAGATCAGTTAACACAATTGTCAAAGTTTCCATCCCTATTTAATAATAGTAATATACATATGAACAGACTGCAGCATATATTCATCTTTTAATAGTAAAAATGTGATCAAGCCACAAAATATTACTGAAATCACAGCATTCAGATACGATTCTGATGGGAATATCTCTCTGGTTCTGTTTGTTCTGGTTCTTCCTGCAGTGTTTGCCCAGTCATTTATACATTTACTCCTCAAACACTGCAGCCTGAGAGAAAATGTGTGTGTGTGTGAGTGTGTGTGTGTGTGTGTGTTTGTGTGAAGTTTGATGGTGGCTTTACATTTTTAGGGTACTGAAGGCTTCAACTATGCATTTATTATGGGAATTGTGTGTGTGTGTGTGTGTGTGTGTGTGTGTTCATTATACTAGGTTCTGCTGGCCACCAACAACTTAGCTTATTCTATTTCTATCTCGAAGCACAGCACATGAGACACACAGACAGCACTCTGACTCACCATGATGTTTATCTGCACAGTGTGAATGTGTGTGTGTGTGTGGGTGTGTGGGTGGGATGTTTGGGGGGTCACAAGAGGACAGTGTTTCTGTTTGCATAGGACTGAAAGCAATGCAACTCCAGTTCAGACTCTGACCTTCATTCATTTGCAGTTCCATCCAGTAACATTAATAGTCCATATTGTGCAGATGTGTGGGAATGCACATGACATGGGAAAGCACACTGAACCATGCAGTTTAATGAATTCCACGAGTATGCTAACGGGTTCATGGGTTCATTCTTCACTGGTCCGTTTCAGGGTAATTACCATTTTGCATCCTTATTCATCTATGCATTTCGTCAAATTAGACAGAGTATGGATTTGTATAGGAGTCGCTCCAACAGCAAGGAATTGTGTGTGGGCGAGTGGTTGTGTGGGTGGATGGATTAGGTGTGATGTATGGGTTGAGGACTGAGTGTATTTTTCCTGAATGAATCCTAATCTTTCCTTTGATTATTGTGGGGTTTGATGCATGGTGGCATTGGTGATGTTGTACATTGATTGACATCCAACAACAAAATAAAGTCTGGAAATGGAGCCATAATTCTATGATTGGTTTCAGTGTGAGAGCTGTGGTCCGACTTGTTAAAGAGGAATTTGTGGGTGAGATCTACTATCTAACAAAACTGCAAGGGGTGGTGAGAATCACCTGGAACCCCTATGCCACAGTGTCATGAGAAATCTTAGGACTGACTGGAAAGGTGTCCTGAGATGACTGCTGCACTCATGCTACTGAAAGGGGCTAGGTTAGACTTGGAGAAGCTATAACCTGGAGAAGGTACATGGTGATGCCCAGGTAGCAGCGGCACATATTTCCTGGAATTGCATGGCTCCACATGGGATGCTCCTCATAGAGTGGCGTGTCATGATGGGCCAACATGATGACATTCACCAGCCAGTGATCCTATCTATGTGTAGCCAGATGAGCTCCCTGTGTCTTTCCTCCATGATAAATGAACAGTTGATCTGATGAATGAATCGCCACTGTCCGGTACTGTAGAGAGCCTCAGCAGGCTCCCCATCATAGAATGCGAAAAAAGGTCAATACATTGGTTAACAAAAATGTGGACTACCTTGTATGACCGAAGGTTTGTCGACACCTGTCCGTCACACCCAGATGTGGTTTTTGAACGTCCCATTCCAACTTTAGGCCCCTCTTTGCTGTTATAATAACCTCGCCTCTTCTGGGAACGCTTTCCACTAGATTTTGACCATTCAGCTGCAGGTAAGGTTAAACACTGATGTTGTTCGAGGGGGCTTGGGATGCAGCCAGTGTTCCAGTTCATCTCAAAGGTGTTCAGTGGGGTTGAGATCAGGGCACTCAAGTTCTTCATCTCCAGCCTTGGTATACCATGACTTCATAGACCTCACTTTCTGCACATAGGTATAGGCATGCTGGAACAGTTCCAGTGAAGGGAAATTGTAATCCTACAGCAGCAAGAAATTATTTTTTTTACAGTTGTGTGTGTCCAACGGTTAGGTGACGGCCCACAAATGGGTGTGATGGTCAGGTGTCCACAAACTTAATGTATGAAATATAATGTTGGGTAAAAACCCAGAGCTCACTCTGGAATCATCTGGCCACAAATGCATGCAGGGTGAGCTTATTGCCAAGCGTGTAGTTCTCCCAATCTTTTTACTGAAGTGATTGATAGCAAAAAAAAGCAGCCTTTAGAGTACAAGGGTGATCCCATGTCAGGCTCTTGAGTGAGCATGGCAGACAAAGGTCCCTTGCTCCATTCAGATAAGCTCTGACAAGTTAATGAGCCCCAAGTGAAACACAATGTTTGGTGCTCAATGTAAAAGGGGACATTCCTCTGTCTAACAGTCTGTGTAGGAAGGCTGATGTAGGAACATTGCAGTGCACTGGATACAGATGATATAGCACACAACATTTTTGAAACAGTTTCCTCCTGAGACCACTTGTGTACTTGCATTCAGGAGTGTCTTTTGGACATATGAGTCCTCAACCTGCATTTCACTCAATGGGACCAAATCCCACTGACACAGGTTTCTTGGCTAAGAGTACAAAATAAGTCTTGGCATCCCAAGGCATCCTACCCACTAGTGAGAGCAAGCAGGACTCTGTGTGAATCACTGGATTCTGTGTGAAGTGGGTACAATCAGCAATATAGGCAGAAATGCTTACAGTAGACACTGAGGCCAGTCATGAGCCAATGTATCCTTACCTAGTGTGAACAACAGTGAACAGTAAGTCAAGCTCATTAGCAAAGAGGTTCATGTTTGCTTTGCCCAACGTTTTCCAGATCTAGGACACAACTTCTGGTAGAGACGGCACTCTCCAAGGCATATTCTCTGTCTTGACAGTGCATCATAGAAAGTTGCTTCCCATAAGGCTAACCATAGCTAGGCCACTTGAAGTGATTCCACGCAAAGCTGAGAGCACAATCTAACCTTGTGCCACCATGTTGATTGAGGTATTAGACCACCATGACATGGCGTGTCTCAGAGCTGGTAATGGGAATTTGAGAGCTCGACCACCCATGGTCTCAGTTGGTTGATGTGCTCTGCTCTCAAACTGGGGCTCCACATCTGCCCCCCAGCTAATGATGAAGGTGTCCAGGGTGACAATCTCAAATGGGGCACCGTACCCCTTTTGTGAATAAAGCCTTGCTCCTTAGAACTTGTGCCCTTATTTCTTGAGATAAGGATGTGTCTCTGTCTGTGGTTTAGTAGAACGCTGATGACCCACTTCTAATGACATTCCCCCACCCCTCACACACAAACAAATAGACATACACACAGACACATTTCCTGCAGTGTTTTTTTTTTTTTATGTTTGTTCTTAGAAACAGTTTCTGTGCAAATTCACAAGCAGGGGTCTTGTTGTGCATCAAAAATAAATACTGGAGTAGGATTTGTCCAGGCAAATATAGAGTTGCTAGGCAACTGTTGTTGGCATCGGATGCAAGAATTGAAGTGAAGGAGGCGTTGTGTGGAATGAAAAAAAGGACCAAATACGTTTTGGGGCAGTGCCAATTTCATCAGGTTGGGATTCAACAATTATTGATATACTGGATTGTTTTACGAGTAATTTTGTTGTAAGAGTCTTTTGTATGCGAAATCAGATGTAAATTGCGTCATAATGAAAATAAACTGCAGCTGATTTCTTATTTGAGGGAATGATTTCACCAAGTGACTAATTGCAAATGTCAACTTCACAATGTATCGCTGTGTATACAGGAACACAGGTGCTTTGTCCACTCAGGTCTGTATCTACTGTAACTGCTTTGAATGATGTTTTAAGGAAAACGAGGTATTACATTTATCCATTATATCTGTGGGGCATTTACACCAACACATTGCTCTGTTTCATGTCATGAATGTCAAAAGGACGGCTAAAGCTAGAGTTGGAGAACCTTATGACATCCTTATTTTATTTTTTGTTCCAATTTCAATTGTTCCATACAGCAGTTAATCATGACATCCCAACTATACCATTTTCCTCAGTTGTGTATATATTGGAGCAACCACTACTTTAAAACAATTCTTATTGTGTTTATTTGTATGCTTATCTCATATTAAATGCATAAAGTTAATAATGACCATGTCAGCATTTCTTGATGAAGTGTCCATGTCATGTTCACTGAGAAGCTGCTATCTACAGTATGTCTTTGTACATGTGCTCGATATATATGCTTTATACCAGGGGTGCCCAGACTTTTTTGACTTGCGAGCTACTTTTAACATGACCAGTCAAAGAGATCTACCTACACTAAAAATGCGAAACATATATTTTTTTATATATATACTGAGTATACTTCAAATATATACACACACACAATATATGTTCATGTACCTTGTATAACTGCATGAGCCCTTATGGCACACTACAATTCAGTAGATTTTTGGTCAGTACCTTACTCTGGTAACTTGCACTGAATAGAATCAGCCAGGGTTGCACAGTCCGGACAGTAGTAGGTAGCCAGCTGCTGGTAGCCAGCCTCAAGCAGGCCTCCAAATGATGATCAGTCATTGTGGAACGGTATTTCGACTTAATAATCTTCATGTGGTAAAAGGCTGACTCACATACATAAGTAGAGTCAAATAATGCAGTCGAGGAGGTTGTACATTTCCTCATGTTTGGGTACTTTTCCCCTGTGAGTAAGTTCCAAAACTGTCCATGAGCCCTGGACTTCAGCTGAAGGTCAGTCTGTAGTTTCAAAATCTCATCCTCCACTTCAGACTAGTTCAGGTGAAACAGCGTCGCAATTTTCAATGCGAGTGAATCAACCTCAAAATTGTCCCTAAACGGGTAGCACATGAATGTACCGACTGGCTCCAGTACAGCGAAGTCTTGAAAGCGACAGCTGTCAATCTGCTCCGTGTCACGTGCAATGTTCAACTGCGCACAAGCCTTCCGCTGGGTCTCCAGATCTGACGTGAGGTTTTGGAAGTTCCCAAAATCATGGCGCTGCAGCTTTGAGGACAGAAGTTTCATTTTACGTTTAAAGGCATTAACTGTATTTAATTTTTATCCTTTACTTGCAACTCCAAATTAAGTTGGTCAGGTCTGTTAAAAATGCTCGGTTAAAAAAAGTCCAGCAGCCACTGATCATCACTGAGTCGGGTGTATTCTGCATGTTTAACAGCAAAAAGAAACTCCCCAATCTCCAGAGAGAACTCTCAAATCTCTGCAGGAATTTACCCTACTAAGCCATCTCACGTCATTGTGTAGCAGGAGCTCAGAGTGGTCGCAGTCTGCCTTCTCCAGATGTGCACGGAACAGCTGTCTTTGAAGTGATCTAACACATATAGAACAGGCAATCTTTGTTGCCACGTCCATGATCTCTTTCATCTTTAGCATTTTGCATCTTTCATCTTGCGCATAAGGCTTATGGTGTATTATGCAGTGGTAGTTAAGGAAGTCAAGGAAAGCATCGTCTTCCCTGCACTTGACAATGAATCCATTTACGCTGCCAACCACTGGGGTGCGTCCATGGTGACTGATATCAATTTGTACATTGGGAGACTTATTTTCTCAATAAGTCTTTAAAAGACCGAAAAATGTCCCGCGATTTTGCTCGCTAGCTTTTAGCACTGGCTCGCTTGATTGCACGCGCGTGGTGAGAGAAAAGACGAGATCTCAGACTGGCTGTTCTATACAGTGAGGGAAAAAAGTATTTGATCCCCTGCTGATTTTGTACGTTTGCCCACTGACAAAGAAATGTTCAGTCTATAATTTTAATGGTAGATTTATTTGAACAGTGAGAGACAGAATAACAACAAAAAAAATCCAGAAAAACACATGTCAAAAATGTTATAAATTGATTTGCATTTTAATGAGGGAAATATGTATACAAAATCAGCAGGGGATCAAATACTTATTTCCCTCACTGTACGTCAACTAACATATTTTTTTTATTTTTTATGGCGATCTACCCGCACTTCCTTTTGATCGACGATCGACCGGTCGATCGCGATCGACATATTGGGCTGCTTTATATTGTATGTAATACAAATAGGAAAACTTTTGAATATTAGTCAGTATGAGCTTAGATATGACATATATAATGCTGGAATTCCAAGTATTAAAAATCTTACTAGCACACTTATGGTCAAAACAGACTAATGTTGGCATTATGGTTCATACTGAAAAGGCAGAAGCATGGCATATTATAATAGCTAAACTTTTGAACAACTGTGTATGTTAAAGAAAGAAGTATAAAAATGTATGATTTCTAAAGTTATGCTTAAAGGTTTCAGAGGTGGTAAATTTTGAATGTCTTCATTTCTCCATCATAAATGGAATCTATATACATTTTATAGTTTCATTATTACACAATGTATGACATTTCTAAAATTATTAATAAATATTGAAATTTAACAATTTAATTTCTGGCACTGCATCAACTATCTAACAATGTTTCATTCAGGACCTAATGTTATTCAGCTCCTTCCAGTTAAAAATGTAGTCACTGTCTTTGTTTAACTGTCCCAATTATATCTTTGAAATTGCTGGGAAAAGGATTCAATTTCACTTGTACTAGTAACAAAAAGCTCGCTAATACTGTTATATGCTTCTTCAGGGTTTTCCCCCCACAAAATTGGAACACGATTAAACATTTTGCCTATATAGACAGCCTCCTTTTGAACAGAATACATGCTTATACAAAAAGAGTTCATGATAATATGCTCTTTGTTGAATATCTCAAGTATTACAGGGGATTGTATAACTGAATCACCAGGCTGGAATTACATTGTTAATACAAAGTAAGTATGCATAATATTCACTTTTTTATTTCCATTAATTTTGTCTCTTCAGATGTGAAATCAGTTGTAAATTGACAAGCTGTCACAGGGTCACAGTGGAAATTTGTCACAACAGACCGCAGTTCATTATTATTCCACAGTGTGACTAACGACTAATTGGATTTTAAAATCAGGTTAATGGATATACATCATTAAAATATTCATGCTGGCATCATGATGAATTTTGGATTTTGGGATTCACCAGTCAGAGTCACATAAAGGTTTAATTTCTGGAAAACTTCTGAAGTACTGCTTTCAGTCTATATACAGTGGTGTGAAAAAGTGTTTGCCCCCTTCCTCATTTCCTGTTCCTTTGCATGTTTGTCACACTTAAGTGTTTCGGAACATCAAACCAATTTAAACAATAGTCAAGGACAACACAAGTAAACACAAAATGCAATTTGTAAATGAAGGTGTTTATTATTAAAGGTGAAAAAAAATCCAAACCATCATGGCCCTGTGTGAAAAAGTGATTGCCCCCTTTGTTAAAACATACTATAACTGTGGTTGTCCACACCTGAGTTCAATTTCTCTAGCCACACCCAGGCCTGATTATTGCCACACCTGTTCACAATCAAGGCATCACTTAAATAGGAGCTGCTTGACACAGTAAGGTCCACCAGAAGATCCTTAAAAGATACACATCATGCCGAGACCCAAAGAAATTCAGGAAAAAAACATTGAAAAAAAAAAAAAGTGAAAAGAAAAACGGGAGCCAGAAACCAACAGAAAACCAATCCAAAAAGGGGGAAGACATGGAAAGATTGGTATTAAAGTTAAAGTGGTGAACCTTCCCAGGAGTGGCCGGCTGCCCAAAATTACCCCAAGAGGCGCGCCGACGACTCATCCAAGAGGTCACAAAGACCCCACAACAACGTCCAAAGAACTGCAGGCCTCACTTGCCTCAGTTAAGGTCAGCGTTCATGCCTCCACCATCAGGAAAAGACTGGGAAAAATGGCCTGCATGGCAGAGTTCCAAGGAGAAAACCACTGCTGAGCAAAAAGAACATCAAAGCTCATCTCAATTTCTCCACAACACATCTTGATGATCCCCAAGACTTTTGGGACAACATTCTGTGGACCGATGAGACAAAAGTGGAACTCTTTGGAAGGTGTGTGTCCAAGTATATCTGGCGTAGAAGGAACACTGCATTTCATAAAAAGAACATTATACCAACAGTAAAATATGGTGGTGGTAGTGTGATGGTCTGGGGCTGTTTTGCTGCTTCAGGACCTGGAAGACTTGCCGTGATAAAAGGAACTATGAATTCTGCTGTCTACCAAGAGATCCTGAAGGAGAATGTCCGACCATCTGTTCGTGTACTCAAGCTGAAACGAACTTGGGTTCTGCAGCAGGACAATGATCCTAAACATACCAGCAAGTCCACCACCGAATGGCTGAAGAAAAACAAAATGAAGACTTTGGAGTGGCCTAGCCAAAGTCCTGACCTGAATCCTATTGAGATGTTGTGGTATGACCTTAAAAAGGCCGTTCATGCTCGAAAACCCTCTAATGTAACTGAATTAGGACAATTCTGCAAAGATGAATTGGCCAAAATTCCTCCAGGATGCTGTAAAAGCCTCATTGCACGTTATCACAAACGCTTGGTTGCAGTTGTTGCTTCTAAGGGTGGCCCAACCAGTTATTAGGTTTAGGGGGCAATCACTTTTTCACACAGGGCCATGATGGTTCGGATTTTTTTTCACCTTTAATAATAAACACCTTCATTTACAAATTGCATTTTGTGTTTACTTGTGTTGTCCTTGACTATTGTTTAAATTGGTTTGATGTTCCGAAACACTTAAGTGTGACAAAAATGCAAAGGAACAGGAAATGAGGAAGGGGGCAAACACTTTTTCACACCACTGTATATATATATATATATATATATATATATATATAAGAGAGAGAGAGAGAGAGAGAGAGAGAGAGAAAGAGAGAGAGAGATACCAGCGGGGAAAGATGATACCAAGATGCGCTATGGGAAGAAGGCAAGCCGGCTGAGGCAATGTGATGATTTGGGCAATGTTTTGCTGGGAAACCTTAGGTCCTGACATTCATGTAGACTGACAAGTACAACCTACCTAAATATTGTTGCAGACCAGGTACACCCCTTCATGACAGCGGTATTCCCTGGGCCTCTTTCAGACTGCCAGACTGCAAAAATCATTCAGGAATGGTTGGAACATGACAAAGAGTTCCTCAAAGAGGTTTTGACTCGGCCTACAAATTCCCCAGATCTCAGTCCGATCAAGCATCTGTGGGATGTGCTGGACAAAAAGTCAGATCCGTAGAGGCCTCACCTAGCAACTTTAAAGGATCTGCTGCTAACATCTTGGTGTCAGATGTAGAGTCCATGCCTTGATGGTTCAGAGCTGTTTTGGCAGCACAAGGAGGACCTACACAGTATTGGGGAGGTGATTTTAATGTTTTAACCTACCAGTGTATATTGTATATATTGTAATAGTGCTTTTGAAAAACAAAAGATATCCATACATACCTCCACACTCTTGAGCAGTCATATTGCATGTAAAATTACAGCTGGTTTAGTGTCCAGAATATATAAGAATTTCTCATTTAGTACTATCAAGAGTATTATACTATCAGCGTACTGTCAAGACACTATCATTTGGCATCTTAATACATTGTAACTAGCACATGAACATGTTTATAAATGACCTGACTTAAGTAATAAAAAGTACTCTTTAAGATAAACCCTTGAGATTAGGTATGCCACAAAGTAGACTCCTGTTGTTGAGTCACTGAAAGAAATGTGGAAATAATTTGCTGTCTTTTAGTTGTACATACTTTTTTTCCCCCTATTACTTATTTCACTGCAGTATTGACCTAGTTCTAATTTAAGGCCAGGCAGCTATCTGCACATAGTCTCTACAGTATATCAACCCCAAATACATTTTGCTTCCAAAGTTGACCTGTCATTCATCAAGTAATGATGTAATAACTCTTTTTAGACTTGGCCACTCCAAAACATTAATTTAGCTTTTTTTTTTTTTTTTGAGTCATTAAGAGTTGGACTTATTCCCATGCTTTGGACCATTGTCTTTCTGCATGATCCAGTTGCGCTTGAGTTTTCTCTTACAGACTGAAGACTGGACATTCTCCTTTAGTATTTTATGGTACAGAGCAGAGTTCATGTTTCCCCTCAATTATTGTTTTGTCCAGGCCCTGAAGCAGCAAAGCCCCACACCATCACACTTCCACCACCATGCTTGACTGTAAGTATGATCGTCTTTTGGTGGAATTCGGTGATTTGGTTTACGGCAGATGTAACGCGACTCCTGTCTTCCAAACAGTCCCACTTTCAACTCATCAATCCACAGAACATACTCCCAAAAGGTTTGAGGATCAATCTGAGCATCAATCTGTGTTTCGTCCAAATTCAGACGAGCCTTAACATTCTTCTGGGTTATCAGTGGTTTTCACCTCACCACTCTTCCATGATGCCATTTTTGCCCAGTGTCTTTCTGATAGTGGAGTCATGAACAGTGATCTTTTTTGATACAAGAGAGGTCTGTAGTTCCTTTGGTGATGTCCTTGGCTCTTTTGTGACTTCCTGGATGAGTTGTTGCTGTGCTCTTGGAGGAATTTTGGAACTTCTGCCACTTCTGGTAAGGTTCACTACTGTGCAGAGTTTTTTCCATTTGGAGATAACGGCTCTCGTTGTAGTTCTCTGGAGTCCCAGAGGCTTTGAAATAACTTTGAAACTCTTCCCAGAATTACTGGGTAAGATCTTTTAACCAACTTCATGCTGTTGAAAAAGTTCTACGTACGTTTGCAGTAATCAGGTCTGGTTATGTCTAGTCCAGCTGAACCCCATTATGAATGCAGTTTCATAGATTTGGGAAATTAGTATTAGTATCTATGGGGCAAATAGATTTTCACACAGACCCAGTTAGTAGTGGATAAAGTTTTTTGCTACAATAAATAGCATTATCATTTAAAAACTATATTTTGTGTTTACTCAGGTTGCCTTTGTTTTATCTTTGATTCTGTTTTAATTTCTGTTTAATTTCACAATTTGGTATGAGATATACACAAAAACAGAAGAAACAAATACTTTTTCACAGCTCTGTAGTTTAAGCCATTCTTTCACAGACCTACCCATTTATGTCTATCTATCCATCCATTCATGAATGCATTAATTATTTCATTCATTCATTCATTCATTCATTCATTCATTTATATTTTAAGCCATAATTTCAAATATCTATCCATTTATGTCTGTCCATCCATCCATCCATCCATCCAACCATCCATTCATTTATCCATCTGTTTCTCTGTGTGTTTTTCACTCTATCCCACTGGCTCTTCAGAGATTTGCTGTAGGCTACCCTGTAATTTTGGTTGCCAGGTGACTCTAACGTTGCCAGGCTTCACTGTGTGTTCAGAGGAGAAGTCAGGTGGAAAGGGGGATGGGGTGGTTATCTCAGTCTACTCAGTCTGCTTGGGTATGAATAACTCAGCTCTATATGTATGGCTGATGCTGGCCTGACAGTATTTGTTTAATTAAAAGCAAATCAAAGTCCTGATTAAGCATTTAATTACCAGTTAATTATGGGCTCTAAATAAGCGACTTTATAATCTGCATTGTACTTCAGATCCATTCAAGCATATAAAATCCACTCATTATTTCTTATTGTACTGCTGTAGTGGTGTCATATAAAAATTACAGCATTAATGTAAGCATTTTATTACTGTTGTGAGTCCTTCATGCCACTCATGTGGGTGGTGTAAAATCAGGCTATCAATTATGCTCCATTATCACTGCAAAGTAAATATTAAAGTGTACACAATAAAATCAGTACCTGAGCAACAAAAATGTGGCATAGTTTTATTAATTAACCTGGATAAAAGACATTGTCAGATCATAACAGGTTAAGCTTAGTGGAGACACCATGTGTGCCTTCCAGAATGAACACAAGCCAAAGAAGAAAGGTAGTTTATTCAAAATGATCTAACAAGGCTTATGACACACCACCACAACTATGTTTGGTTGTGGCGGTCAGCACTGGTGGAAGAATTTGGCTTTGTATTTGATGCCACAGATCTAGTCTAATCAAACACTGATATAACAATATTAATATATTTTTCTACTGTTCATTGACAAACAGTATTTTTCTTGCAAAAAGCATAAGGTGCTAATCTAGCAACAAGAAGGGCACAGATTGCATATCTACACATGGGTGCAAGTCAGTTCAGGACAAAGAAGACCCAGATCAGGTACTGACAAAGCAAACCTACACCATGTAACAACATGTAACAAGGCTGACAGAAATCAGATTATGATAAGTCGATCAGGTAAGGACAAATCAGACCCAAATGGGGTAAAGACAAGGCAGACCAAGATCAGGTAATAATGATGGGGAACCAAGATTAGGTAACAACAAGGGAAACCCAGATAAAGTAATGACAAGTGGGAGGTGTGCATTGCATCTTGGGGGAAACAGACTGGCTAACAACCTGGTGGTCATAGATCATGCAGCAAAGTAAAGGGAGACGATGGACCTACAGTGGGTAATGACATGAGAAATCTGGGCAACACAAAATGTTAGTGTATCCTTATTATCTGATCAGCATGTAAGGAGTTATAGCGTTTGTATCTTAGAGAGGGTGGACTACTCCATGTTAACCACTACAGCTTTCAGTTTCTCCCACTACAGTTCATAATAATAGTCAGTGCCCGGTGTCTTGGTGCAGTGGGCTAGTTGACATTCTGCTGAGCAGAGTCCAACAGTGTGTGCAGAATGTTGGTTTGTGTGGGGCCTGTTAGAGAATTATACTGCTCTCGCTGCCAAGGTCGAGTGTGCTTATGTTAAAAGCATAACTCAAATACCCCCCAAAATTTAACTGTAAATACAGTCCTTTTAATGATATTATTGGCTGCTTTATTTCAGTTGATATTTTTACTGTTTATATACTTTCAGATTTTGCTAGTGTCTTTGCTTTAGTCTCGTAAAAATAAAAATTAAAATGCAGCTAGGTTTAATCTGTTTATAAACATGCAGCTAGGTGTGAATGGTACCCTGCACTGGTCTGGCATCTTATCTGGGGTGACGTCTCCTGCCTTTTGCCAAGTGTTACCGAGATATTATCCTGATCCACTGTGAGCCTACGATAAAATGGTTACTGAATTAATACTGAGGTATTATACAGTCCATACAGGATTTTACTGAGAGGTTTTTTCGTGTGTGTGTGTGATTGTTGGGGCCTAAAATGCTTGATTTGGCTTGATTTTTTTTTCTCGAAATTTGCAGTTTTATTTTGTGCTTTTTTGCAGAACACTACTTGAATTGGAGATATGGCAATTGCATGAAATTGTTTTGCATGCTCTTTTGCAGCAATGTTTGTTGGTAAATGAGACCTTTTAGCTGTAGTCATGTTCAATGCACGTGAATCGAAGTGGGCTTTGACTGAGTGCTCGTTGTGATGACGTCATGTAGTCGGTATTATACTATAATAGTAATTATCTTATGTTTCGAGCATCCTTAGCATCCAATTGCGTGAATGTGAAAGAATTTTGAGAAGTGTATTTTGAGTGAATATGAAAATAATTTGTACTCGTATATTTTGTGAGAACGTGGCAGCATTTTTGATAAATGTGAGGGAATTTAGTGAGCGTTAGTGTGGACGTGAAATCATTTTGTGTCAGAACATTTTCAGAGTTTGAGAGTTCTAGAGGAATACAAAAGAAAAATATTTTGCTTGTTTGTTTTTTAAAAGGAGTGTTCAAGCAGGCCCACATTGCTCAGCAGACATGACCACTTCTGCCAAAGACAGTTCTACAGTCACCTCCACCTCATAAATTTTTATTCTGATTCCCTTAGAACAATTCTGTATGATTCTGCGGTCGTGAGAGGGTTCAATATGTATCTGTAGACTGTGATTACATTTCCACTGCCCCTCTAAACATGAATAAAACATGACATGGCAGTGTATATCGCTCGACCATATGCAAACAAGCATTTCCCACAGCTCCTGTAAACCATCCTTATCACACACGCATCAGTGTGGCCTGACGGTCAGGACTTTACCATTCATTACCGCAGGAAAATCAACGTGGCTGGCACTCGACCGGTGTGTAATTTACACAGCCTGTGCAGCGGCGCTTTGTTTCCATAACCCTATTAAGACTTACCAAGGAGAACAGGTATTAGAGAACTAGTATTAGGAGAAAGGTCTGGCTGCATATACCAGTAGTATCTATAAGTGGGAAAGGTGGACAAGTCTTTTATTTAATAAGTGACGCCAAAGAACTGTAGCTGTAGCACTACGCTGTGCACTGGGACCAAAATAAATGAAGATATCTGAGGAGATCCTATCAATTCCGTTCGGTGTTAATGGATTTCAGCAAAAGTTGCTATTCAGCTGTTACACAGTGTAATATTTTAGGTTATCTAATAGCAGCTATTAAATGAAAAGCTGTGTAATGTACATAAATTACTGTCTGGCTAATTGAATATCATAATTAAGTTACAATTTTAGAAACAACTGTAGCTTTAGCATTCTTGATGCACCTCCAAAACAGCATGCTTTGCTACTGATAAAACTGTATAAATAAATACTTAAAAATATATTAGTCTTTCATCTTTATTCATTTCATGTTTGATGTTCCTATTCTGCTGAAGGCACTGATTTTATTGACATGCGCTAGATCCCAAATCACATACTACTACACTGAATAGAATGTCTAAATTCTATCAATAATAGTACCACTACGTCCAATAAGTATTGGACGCGTCAACATTTTTGTCAGTAAATCTATTTCCTATGTGGTGATTCACATGAAATTTTCACCAGACATCAGTATTAACCCAAGAAATCCAGAAATATAAAGAATTCACAACATTAAAGTCCATAAATAAAGTTATGTGTAATAAAGTGGAATGACACGGGGAAAAAAGTATTGAACATGCTAACTGAAGTTTATTTAATACTTAGTGGAGAAGCTTTTGTTTGTAATGGCAGCTTCAAGACACTTCCTGTATGAAGAAGTTAATGGATCGCAGTATTCAGGTGTGATTTTGGTCCATTCTTCTAAACATATTGTCTTTAAATCATGTTCAATTCGATTCGAGTCAGGTGATTGACGGGGCCATTCTAATGCCTTGATTTATTTCTCTGACACAATTGAGAGTTTCCTTTGCTGTATGCTTTGGATCGTTGTCCTGCTGGAAGCTCCACCCACATCTCATCTTCATCATCCTGGTGGATGGCAGCAGATTCTTCTCAAGAATCTTTCGGTAAAAGGCTCTATTCATCGTTCCTTCAATTATATGAAGTCTGCCAGTACCATACAATGAAAACCAGCCCCACATCATGATGCTTCCACCTCCACACTTCACTGTGGGTATAGTGTTTGAAGGGTGATGTGCAGTGCCATTTCTTCTCCAAACATGGTGTGTAGTATGACAGCCAAAAAGTTAAATTTTGCTCTCATCTGACCAGACTACACTCTCTTAGTATTTCATAGGCTTGTCCAAATGAGTTCTCTTTAAACGAGCTTCGACGTGTCTTTTCTTTAGTAATTGAGTCTTCAGGTGAGCGTGAGCCATGGAGTGTTTTCTCTGTGATGGTGGAACCTGCTGCCTCCAAGTGTTTCTGGAGCTCTTTCCGAGTTGTCCATGGGCTACTCTTCTGACTATTCTTCTGACTCCCTGGTCAGAAATCTTGTGCAGAGCTCCTGTGCATTGCCGGTTGATGACTGAGTGATGTTGCTTCCACTTGCAGATAACGGCCCCAATGGTGCTTACTGGAGGATTCAGAAGTTTTGAAATATATCTGTATCTAAATCCATCAATATGTTTTGCAACAATAAGGTTGCGAAGGTCTTGGGAGAGCTCTTTGCTTTTACCCATCATGAGATGTTTCTTGTGTGACACCTTGGTAACGAAAAAACTTTTTATAGACCGTCAATTGTCATTCCACTTTATTTCACATAACTTTATTTATGGAGCATTTATGTGTGGATTTCTTGAGTTAATACTGATGTATGGTGAACATTTCATGTGAATAACCTCATTGGAAATATATTTACTGAAAAAAAATGTTCACGTGTCCAATACTTATTTCCCCCACTGCATATATGTGGCATAGCATATAAGTTAGTAGTATGTGTAAGTAGTATGTGATTTTATAACCAGCATGCAGTATACATTTGAGGCCCCTGAACTAATTGCGCTGTTCAAATCTGGCTCAAAAAGGAATACTTTCAAACTTTCAAATATTTTTATAGATAAAAAAAATGGATGGATTTTAATGGATTTTCATCAGGATTCCACCAGCGTTTAACATGCCACTGTCACACTCGCTTTTTGATTTTTTTAAGACCAAGGAAAACAGTTGAAAGCATGAAGCAAAATCAACATACTAGTGTTACTGTTCATTCATCTGTTCAAAAATTAAGCTGTGAGGAATTGAATTGTTGTTATTTTTGTTGTTGTTGTTTTTTTGTTTTTTTTTACAAACTGTTGTGTATACATGCTAGGTAAACAGGAATAAATCTGAGAAGGTGGAATTTCTATAGTATATTGTTGTGATAAACTGCTAAAGACTTATCCTACATTCACACTAGTAAGAAACAAAGTGAAGGCTACCATTTATTTCCTAAGTACATGTACGACACAGGGCTGCAACAAATCCAAATGATTGGCTCATGACTTCTCAGGATAATCTTATGCCACGTGTGGTCTGACATTTCTTAATTTCCTCATTCACAGCTTTAGTTCCCACCTGTAACTTGTTCTCATGTACTGTTTGACATGCAAAAATGGAAGAAAACTTAAAAAAAAAAAATAAAAACTTTTCTGTCATATATGGCATCTCATTAAATCTGTATAGAGACATTACAAAGGAAAATAAAGCTTGGGAGAAAGATGGATTGTGTGTGCCTCTGGCATCATGTTTGTAGCTGGTACAGTTAGCTTTCTTTGGTAAGACACAAGCCACTTGTCACTTGCTAGTGTGAATGTATGAGGTAAGAGTGATCCACTTCAAACGATATTATACTATTTTCCCTTTAACTGAAACCTCACACTGCATCTGCACTGTTATATAGCTTTTTCTGACCAGTTTGAAAATTGGAAACAGATACCAAGATGAATAGAAACGCAGTAATATTGGATTATATGGTTATTATAGCATTCCAATTATATCACTGTTCCACCGCTAGTTTCTTAAGTAGGGAAATAAAAACAGCTGGTGCGACTCTGGCTGTGTGTATTGGCTGGCGTATTATGAAAGTGAGTGAGAGATGAAAGGATGCATGAGTCATGGAAGGTGGACAGGATTATTTCATTTACAAATACACACAGATACAGACACACACACATGCCTGTCCTCTTTACTGGCATATGATCCTCTCCTCATGAGAGTGCAACAGAGTGGACAAACAACATCTGCGGGAGCAGGCAGAGGTCTCCCACTGCCACTACCATGCGCACACACACACACACACACACACACACACACACATCATGCCCATTTATCATACCCCTCAATCGGCTCTGCTCTCATCTGTGTTCCAATAGTGCATATTTGTGCAACTTGTGAATTTACCTTTTCTTTCTTCCTTTGTTTTAAACTCCCTTGTGATTTTAAGCAGTGTTCTTCCTCTTAACAGCCCAAGTAAAGTTTGTTACACTATTTCATTGGTAATTGAGTCGACTATAGAATAGAATAGGATTGACCCGATAGAGACACTATAAGATATGACATTAGCGAGAGAGCAAGGTATTAATTAACCTCCAGCTGTTTCTTTTTACTAACACTTACTTTTCCTGGCTTCTGTTGCCCCGCCCAAACTTTTTTTTAGACATATTGCGGCCATGAAATACAAAATTACCTTATTATACACATAAATGGTACATTTACTCAGTTTAAACATTTGATACATTTTCTATGTTCTATTGTGAATAACATACAGGTTTATACGATTTGCAAATCATTGCATTCAGTTTTTAAACAGCGTCCCAACTTTTTTGGAATTGGGGTTGTATTTACTTAACACCAGACTAAACGCAAAGTCCAACCTGAAAAGTGCCCTAAAATATAAAAACAGCGTATTTGATTGGATTTCTGGAGACTTCCAGCCTGCTACAGCACTCAAGCAGAATTAAACACAAAAAAGAAAGCATTGAGAACCAAGAAAGTTCGATCCTACGTCTGCCAACATCTTTATTATAGAGCTTTCATTACAGGATATGCTGAATTAAGCATGAATGCATAGTTTTAATTAAAAATAAAAGCTGGTTGGGAACATTATGTGTTGTGATTGCTAAAGATGAAGCTCACTCCCTTTTTTACATTTATATATTTATAGTAAAAGGGGGCAAATTCTGGTGAGCTAATTCTCAGCGTTGGAAAGTTATTTATTATTCACACATTGTACTGTATACTGCAGCCAGCAATGCAAACATTAACCTCATTAAAAAGCCAGTATAGGTTCAGATTCCCAAGGGCTTTAAAGTTTTGCCAAAGTTACAGAAGGCTGTGATTATGAATCGCCTGTCAATATTTTCAGAGTTCCTAATAGCAGGAGGGTCTAGTCAATAATCCAATAAGCACTTGTGGTCTGCGGATGATAACGGCTTAGCACTGAGTCTACACAATACAACTCTGCTAAAGAAAAAAAAACCTGCCAAGTAGCCACAGGAGCCTCAGGTAGAAAACAGAACGTAAAAATGGCTTTAGTCGCTCAGCAAAAGGCAGATAAAATGTGGTTGGACAAGATTTAGGGGAAACAGTAGCAAATGTTTGCTTTTTAACCCTTAAGAAGTAAAACAAATGTGTCCTTTTCAATGACCGACATGATGTCATATAGACACTTAAGTCCTGCCATCTATTAAAATGGCTAATCAAATGATTGAAGTATTTTTTTTGTAACCATACATTCAGCTGTTTTATTATAGTCAGGGTTGCATTGAATCTCAGGAACACTGAGCATGAAGCAGGAATAAAACAAGTCAGGACTGAGCAGGACACCATGAAAACACTCATTCACACTTAGGAGTCATTTAGTGTCACCAATCCACCCACTGGCATGATTTTGGGAGGTTAGAGGAAAGCAGACAACACAGGGAGAACATGGGAAACTCCACACAGGAGTGAACTGGGGAGCTTGGAGCTGTGAAGAGGCAACACTATGTACTGTACCCCCATGCCATTTGAATTTTTTTTAGTATTATCATATTTCCATTTGAATTTTACAAATTCCAGTTCACTGGAATTGCTTTTGCTGTATTTCTTTGCTGAATTGTTGTTGGAATAACCAATCAGAGACGAGAGTTACCTTAGTGAGTGTCACATGGAAGGCTTCTGAAGCATGACAGCACTGAAGAGCGAGGATGAGGGACACATTGATATATCAGATCACAACAATATTAGTCTGAATATCTAACTGCCATCAAGGTTTCCAATATCTACCAAGCCAAAATTGTAAAGGCTAATATGTGCTAGCTTAGACACACAAGTCACTACTGTTACACTAATTCTGTAACAGAAATCTAAGAAAGAAAGGCCATCCAAAATGTTCAGCATGTGCAGGTTTGAGGCTGTGAGCATGAGGCTACTATCATTTAATTTACTTAATCTGACAGGAATGATTGTGTGGATTCTTCACCATCCTTTTATTAAATCTGATACAAGAGAATAATAACATTAATGGCTGTCATTAGAGTATGGAATGAAAGTGTCCTCTCGTTCATTACGTGTCAGGGCTGTTATAAATCTAGGGAAGATTAAGCTTGGGGAGGGGCACGAGTTGAGTAACGGTTGTCAGTTGAGTTTCAAACGCACTCCTTCACCTCACACTACAGCTCCATCAATCCATGGCTAGCCCAGAGCCTGACAAAGAAAAGATGATGCCTCAGCCAATGCAAGAGGAATAAGTGTGTGTGTGTGTGTGTGTGTGTGTGTGTGTTTGTCTTTGTGCGTGTGTGTGTGTGTGTGTGGTCCTGTCAGACGTTGCCTGATGCTCGATATAAATAGGTCTCATCAATCACATGGATGTCCTTCACTCAGTGGGAGTCCGCCGGCGGGAAGAGCATCTACGCCATTAAAGCATGCTTTCGATCAAGCGCACATGCACGCAGGATATGATTATGGATGTTGTAGCTTCCAGCACATTTGCATGTTTGTTTTCAGCTGTTGACGGCATTCAGGACGAGTTGATTCCACTTCATTGGTATTGTATAAGTTATGAGGAATGCTCTCATAGCCAGCGGCAACAAAAAAGCTGCCTTGAAGCGAAAAAAAAAAAAAAAACTTTCACGGCTACATTTATTCATTCGCTAAACACTTTTATCAAATACAACTTAGAAGTAAGGAGAAATCCAATTCAGCTGTGAAGCTGAGACTTTAAGGCCCTTGCTCAATTGGATTCAAATAATTCAGATACTAATTACTGTATACTTTTTTCATTTTCAAATGATATTTAATAGAAATTTAATTGTATTGAAAAAATTATCAGTCATTTATTTGCGTAGGCAATACATGGGCGTCACTTTGTTTTGAAAAGTGAATGGGATAAAGACGTTAGGGATGGAACGTAGTCATATAGATCTGCGTGATCTGAATGATTTAAAACCAGTAAACTAAAGCGCTTTACTAGCGGGTTAATTAACTCATACAAACGCATCCTGTAAGAAATGAATCAGATTCATACACAACATAAACACAGTGTATCTCCACAAAATGCACGAATACACAACTGTCCTCTCTTATCCTCTCTATGCTCTTTCTCTAACAACACATTTGATAAATGTTGCCACATGTTTAAATGAATACATAAAATGTATGAATGTTTGGTTTAATTGTGATGTAAGAAATTACATACTGCCTCTAAACAGATTCCACTTCAAGGTATTTGTTAGAAAAGGCTGAATTATCAAAGGGACTATAGACCTCAGTCTCAGCAATATGTGTATAATACCACTCAAAGTGACATTCAGTCAGTTATAGCATGGTAGCAACCGTGAGACATCAAGACCTATCTCTGAATAAAGGGTTACATGGCCGTAATCACCATTCAGAAAGACATCTGTCTAGACAATCCTATCACCTCACCATTTGGGGGTCACCTGTAACGACATCAGTATTGTGAGAACGGAAAGTGATCGCATCAAATGCGATCCTTAATTTGCATTTAGAGTGAAACTTAATTTACATTACTTACAGAAAACTTGTTTTGATATACAGTATAAAATGTCTGTGCTGATATTGTTCAGGGTTCACTTTGACTCCGACAAACAGAAAAAAGTGCTTCATATACTTTGTGACTGCCACGCTGGAATAAAGTTATTCTTCGACATCCTCGTTATTTTTTCTTACACTATAGCATTTAAATTAACATGACTAAAATGTGTGTGTTAGAATAATGCAGTGGTAATGTGGCTGTTGTAGAACACCAGCAACCGGGGTTCAATCCTCAATTGAGGTGGAGTTTTCATTTTATTCAGGGCATTGAAAATACATGATCTTTGATGTACGAAAACAAATTATGTTCATGTAACTCAATTCAATCAGGTGGAACCGATGTACGAATTTGAGTTAAGTAAATCCAATGAGATTTTTTTTTCAGTGTGTGGACTTCTGTGTTCACTTTAATCCATTTTTTCATAGTGAAAATTTATATCTAAGAACAGACAAAAGTTTCCATTGGCTAGAAAGGAGAAGATGGGATGTGAACGTTACTTTGATAAAAAAAAAAACAACACCACTCATTAAATGAACTCTCTCAGCTGAGCTGATGCTCGAACTCCAGCTGCTGACGTACTACACCCTACATGTTATCGCTGCACTAATCTAGTACACACGTTTTAGTCACATAAATTTAAATACTATAGTTATTGCACCTGTACTACGTGACTTGATCACGCATATATAATTCAATCTTGTAATTAGAAACTTGTTTAAAATGTAGGTTTATCATAAATTTTGATGAGAAACGTAATATTTTTATGTGAACCATGCATAATATATTTTTGCTAAATCTAAACGAACACATTCCATTTTTTTAGTGTACTCTGTGTTCCCTTTCAAAGGGAAGTCCACATTTCATTTGGCATAACACTATGGGAGCGCCCCTTGCGAGTGACCAGCATCTGAAGAGCTTGGGGCTCAGGTTGAACCTCAGAAAAGTATGCTTTCTCCAGTGCAACTTTTCTAGGGGTTATAAGGATTCTACAACAATGAGGTTCTATGCATGTTCTATCCCCAACATGCGTAGTCTCAATCCTATTAACATTGACCAAGATAAAGCTGGATTTTGGCATCTCCTCCACTCCTATGGGATACTATTGGAGGTCATGGCACCAGCAGCCAACATTATAACATTGGGCCTATTGCACAGGAAAACGTTTTAGTATTGGCTGAGAAGTTGGGGGATGAAACTTCTGAGAGTAATCAGTGTCAAGGGGTGATGCCTATGTGCTCTGAGAATTTGAGTGCCTTCGCTTATAGAGCCCCACAGTTATGGAACAGTCTTCCTATTAGTGTTCGGGACTCAGACACAGTCTCAGTGTTTAAGTCTAGGCTTAAAACATATTTGTTTACTCAAGCCTACCCTGACTAGATTATATCTCACTACTTCACAGTCCTAATCGTTTTTCTCCCTCTCTCTCTCTTTTTGCCGAGCCCCACACGAATTTATGGAGATATTGGAGATCCAGATCCCTTCTGCCTCTGGATGAGCCCAAATCTTCTGCTGGGACTACGGCTGCTCCTAAGGCCATACTTCTCATTTTCACATTATCTGTGTTACCTTCACATTCTGTGTTACCCAGATGAGGATGGGTTTCCCTTCTGAGTTGGGTTCCTCTCAAGGTTTCTTCCTCAAAAACATCTTAGGGAGTTTTTCCTTGCCACCGTCGCCACTCAGTGGCTTGCTCAGTTGGGATAAATTCCATTTGTTTTATACCTGTTTGTCTCTGTTTATCTGTTCCTGTTTGTCTCTGTTTATCTGTTTCTGACTGTTTATACCTGTTTTTTATTTCTGTAAAGCTGCTTGGAGACAATGACTATTGTAAAAAGCGCTATACAAATAAAATTGAATTGAATTGAATTGAATTGAATTGAATTGAATTGAATTGAATTGAGAGGTCACCATGTGTTTACAGACAACACAGTGGTGGTCTCATATATTCACCACCAGGGAGGATTATATCCACGCCCCCTGTTCAGGCAGGCACAACTAATTCTTCTCTGAAAAGGGAAAGTTTTGTCAGTGAGTGCAATGTACATTCTGGGCAACTGGAATATGGGGGCAGACATCCTGTTGAGGCAGGGGCTGAGGCCCAGGGATTGGTGGATCTATCCACAAGTGGTGGAGTCCATATGGCGGAGGTTTGGCGAAGTGGGACTGCATGTGTTCGCCTCCGAGGAGACAACACACTGCCCGCTGTGGTTTGCCCTCACTCCTCCTGCAATATTAGGGCTGGACGCAATGGTGCACATGTGGTCAAGGTCACATTTGTACGCTTTTCCCCCAATCGCTCTGTTCCCACAAGTTCTAGCGAGAGTTCACCAAGACAGTCTATGTCTGCTGCTAGTAGCACCTAATTGGCTAACTCGAATACGGTTCTCAGAGATAATATCCCTGCTAGATGGCACTCCTTGGGAGATTCCCATCCGCAGGTATCCACTATAGACCCAGTGAACTGCGCAATAACTACAGTCCTGGAGTTCTTACAGGAACGTTTCTTCAGGTGGGCTCCTTCTACAATCAGGGTTTACGTGTCCGCCATTTCGCCCAGCCATGCCCCTGTTGATGGAGCCTCTGTGGGGCAACATCCTCTAACTTCGATGTGCTGAGGCACACCTGCAGGCCACACATACCTTCCTGGGACGTTTCTGTGGTCCTGGAAGGTCTGTCAGGTGCCCCATTTGAGCCCTTAGAGTCAGCCTCTGAGAAGCTTCTGACTCTGAAGGTAGCTCTTCTGCTGGCCCTGACATCTTTCAATTGAGTAGGAGATCTACAAGCTCTATCAGTTGCCCTTTCCTGCCTTGACTTTACCCATGGGTTAGCCAAGGCCTTACTGTATCCTAGGCCGGATTATATTCCTAAGGTTTCGCATGGTCTGGGCATAAGGGCTCATTCCACTAGGGGGGTCACCTCCTCGAAGGCTTTGTCCAACAGGGTGTCCTTACAGGATGTGTGTGCTGCTGCAGGGTGGTCTACGCCACACACATTCATTCAATATTACAGCCTGGATATTCATTCCACCCCTGGCTCGAGTGTCTTGCAGTGACCCTCGGCCTTGGGTCTTTTTGAATAGGCCGTCCCCGTTCTATTACTTAGTGGGTATTCTAGTGTTATGCTAATCGCAAAGTAGAGTTCCCTTTGAAAGGGAACATCTGGGTTACGCATGTAACCCTGTTCCCTAAGAAGGGAACGAGACGTTGCGTAGAATTGTCATAACAGGGCAGGTCTGTGAATTGCCTCTTCGCTTCAGATAATAGAGGCTGACGGCACGGTTCACAGGTGCCATATATATATCACGCGATGCGTTTAATTGCCATGTCACCTGATAAAGGCAGGCCTATAAATATGCATGATTTTACACAAGCTTCAGATGCCGGTTGCGCAAGGGGTGCTCCCATATTGTTATGCTAAACGCAACATATCGTTCCCTTCTCAGGGAACAGGGTTACGTGCATAGTCCAGACGTTCAGCAACGGTGTATTGTTCCATGCGCCACCTGGTGGTTATTGTGTGAAGCACAACAAATTAGTAAATATTCAAAGAAGTGGCCCTGTAGGGTGCTGTATGATAACGTGATGAATCACGTGAAACCACGTGAAACAACATGCATTCTTAAAGGCCACATCTGTTCAAGGAGGCCACTGGTTTCTTAAATAGGGCAGTTATTTAAAAAAAAATTAAATTGCTGTTTGAAGTCATTGATTCATTTGCATGTGAAATGAACATGCACACTGCATCTATATTTTCTGGCTCACCGAAGAATTTTACAACTACAAATCCCAGTTTAGCTCTTTAAAACATATGTAGTGGATTCACATGAAAACTTATGCCCTTACTTTTATGCTACGTGTACGAATCGCTTGTTAAAGTGCCAAAGCATCTGATTAAATCTTGAGGATTTTCACTGAAATGTTTCACTATCATAACATGATGGCTGGAGAGATCCCAAGGGCTGAGGACTGGGGCTAAAGCAACATTTCTACAGTATGGACTGAATGTGTTAATAGGGAAATCAGATATGTCACATGAAATGTATGTAGTTTTAAGCTATTGATTTAGATAAATACGAAGAATGTAATCTAATATTATACATTACAATAAAACCCCCATATCCGCTGTATCAGTTACCACAGTTTCACTGTCTGAAAGAGAAACCACATAACTTTTATTATTATAATTGATCTGTTTTATTATAAGTAATTTTGTTAATGTCTTATTGTGTCTAATTTATAAATTAAACTTCATCATAGGTATGTACAGTATATAGTGTTACTGTCTGTGGTTTCAGGCATCCTCTGTGGGGCTTAGAACCTTTCCCCCATGGATATGGGCTTCCTACTGTATTTGGAATGAACTGATAAAATGCTCTAAATAAAAAAGCATTTCTGGCACACCATGCATTCTTTCATAATTTTCCAGGGCTTCCATTGCCATAGTGTTAGGGTTCATATTTAATAAAATAAAATAAAAACTTTAGGTCACACCCTTTTGGGGTTTAAACCTAAGTACAGATGCAGATATTTGGAGCACTACACATACAGATAGCGGCATTGTTGTCACGATTCCCCCGTACAACAGCGAGCGTTGTGCGCTGTTGCGCATGCGCAGACATCTTCCGGGTTGACGTCAGGTTTTCGTCTCGCCTCGTCAAGAGTCATAGTTCATTGGGTCACGTGTGTTTAGGAATTGCCGGCAGCTGCTAACGGTTGCGGGTTAATGATTAAAAAGACCTATATATCTCGTGAGCCGTGCTCGAGACGTCGCGGTTCGATAAACAGTTCTAGTGATTTATGTATATGTTGTTTTGCCATGTTTAGCGCTTATAGAGCATCCTAGTTTCATGCCATGTTCTAGCCTTAGCCTTAGCCATAGCCTTAGCCATAGCCTTAGCCAAGTGAGCCAAGTTTGTAGTATAGCCTAGCTTAGTTTGCTTTACGTTTCTTGTTTCTGTTTGGTTTGCTTTTCCTTAAATAAAGATCTCCGTTTGAACTGCGATTGCATCCTGCCTACTTGCCTGCCGTCACGCCCCGTGACCATTGTGTTATACCCCTAATGGATGGAGGAATGGATGGACTGATTGATGGAAGGATTAGTGGATGGATGTATGGAAGGATCGAGGAATTTATGGATTAGTAGATGGATGAATGGAAGAATTTATGGATTAGTGGACAGATGGATGGATGGATGGATGAATTTATGGATTAGTGAATGGAAGGATGGATGGATGGATTAGTGGATGTATGGAAGGATGGATGAACTGACTTTATTGATCCTACAAAGGAAAATGTGTGATAAAGTTGAATATGAATATATAATTTTGTATTACATTCACATACAATTAATTTTGCCACAAAATGCCTCCATAAAAGTTTTCTGTTAATTTGAAATATAATTTTGACAACATACAGCAGTGGGATTTTACAGTATTCAGTTTCATAGTGAAAAGGTAAACAGTGCTATATGTGTTGGAGGAATATTTGTTATGGGCATATTGTAAATTAGGGTCCTGGGATAGAGCATAGTACAGTCTTTATGATCATAACAGCAGTTCTTTGGAAGAACAAGGGTCTTTAAAAAAAAATAATAATAAAAAAAAAATCGAATTTCCCCTTGGGGATCAATAAAGTATCTATCTATCTAGCTAGCTAGCTATGGTATGCAGTAAGATTATCCCCCAAAGCAGAAAACTGTTCTGAGAAATACAAATCTCTAGGGTACTCAGGTAAGATTGTCCACAGCAGCAGGTGTTCATAGATGTGGGAGATCAGATTTGAATCAGGCCTAGTCACCAAAATGAAACACCATTTCAAGATAAAGCAATCTATGGAAATTAATGGAAGCACAGAAAAACACAACTTTAACTTTATAGACTACCATTTCTTTGTGGAAATGTGATTTTCAGTCACAACTGCCTTGACTATTTGAAGAAAAAAAAAGTCTCATTGTTTAAATGGTTTACTGAAGTAAGCACTTTTGAGAATTATACTACCTCTGTATTTACATCCCTTAGTGTTTCTGTCTATCAAGGGAACTCACAAAGAGGAAGTCAACAAAGGCACATTAACAGGGGTATTGGAACACGGTCAGGTCACGTTTCCCTCTGAGTGAGTGCAGTCTGTTATTTTACACTTCAGGTGTCTGAAGGAAGTTGAAATAAAGTTTGAGGCTTACCGAGGGCGTTTTTCCCATTACACCTTTCCCAGCGGAGGAAGCAGTGTTTATGGGGGAAATTACATTTTAGCCCCTCAGACAGATTGAGTTTTCTCATTCTGTTGAGTGCCGAAATCATATTTCACCAACTGCACACACACATACCTTTGCTGTTCTCGCATCACGCTCTCTAAATGTCTCAATCCTCATCTTGGCCCCTGGAGTCTGATTCTTTCATCTGCTCTTTTTTTTCCCCCAGCTCTCTGTTTAACACTAGAAATCTCGGTGGTGTAATGCATTCACAAAATATTCATATCAAAAGCTCAGGATAAAATATATTCTCGCAGAAAATCTTTTGAAAACAAAACATTAAGATGTTTAAATTCAATTATGTTTATTAAAAATATACAGTGGTGCTCGAACGTTTGTGAAATTTCAACATTTCTGCATAAATATGACCTGAAACATCAGATTTTCACACAAATCCTGAATGTAGAAAGAGACGCCAATTAAACAAATGAGACAAAAATATTATACTTATCATTATTTATTTATTGAGGAAAATGATCCAATATTACACATCTATGAGTGGCAAAAGTATGCGAACCTTTGCTTTCAGTATCTGGTATGACCTCCTTGTGTAGCAATAACTGCAATTAAACATTTGGGGTAACTGTTGATCAGTCCTGCACATCAACGTGTGTGTTTAGCGTCATTGTCTTGCCGCATGACCTACTTTCTCTTGAGATTCAGTTCATGGACAGATATCCTGACAGTTCCCTTAAGAATTCGCTGCAATTCTAATTGCAGCTTTATCCGCACTGCTTACTCACTTCACCTCATTTTATCATTAACCTCTCCGTACTCTTAAAGTTCATAAACTATCCATACAGCATAACAAAATATCCAGTCTTCTTACAATCTCAGTGCAAAACACAGGACAACACATGAAGTAAACAAATAGTAACATGTACAATGCCGTTATGTTGCATCCTACGTAGTGAGCAATTATAGCGAACAAAACGCTGAGATTCAGCCTAACTGTGTAGAGTTTTATGTGGATCTCGGGTAGCGCAGAAAATGTCAACTTAAACAAAATATCAATGCATTCCTGTGAATAGAAGAAGAAAAACAAATCAATGAAAAAGACATTTTAACGTTCATAATAAAATGCATTTTTTTAATACGACTACTCCAGCAAGTGTAAATAAAAAGAGGGATGTAAAAATAAATAAAAAATCAGTAGAAATGAACAGTACAATACAATAAGCATTCAGTAAGTAAACAGAACAGCAGGAAGACCATGAAGATAAACTGGAGGCATAATTCTGCAGTATTATTACACTCGTGTGAAAACGCTTTGTGTTTACGCTGGAGGTGGAAATGGAGAAAATGTCCCACCTGCGTCTCCTTACACCCTCAGGTCTCTGGTCTCAAGAGAACCTCAGCATCTTTACTGACTCCCACCTGCTCACAGAAACATCACACACAACCAGCTTTGTGCATCCACATTCTAATAGTTTTGTTTTGTAGTTCTGTGTTTCCTGCCTGCTGTGTATCGGTGCAACTGGACTTGCGTTACAACCTTGGATATGGTTCTCCACTCAGCTGAGGTCATGCATTGATTTTGATTGTTGCAATGTATTTGAGACTGATGAATTTCATATAATGTCCTGAATATCTAAAAACCTTTAGCATTCTATTTTCTGTCTAGTTACGCTGTGAAATTATGCTTAGCCTTTTGTTACACTCTAATGCACAGTAGAGTAGAGTTTTTATCAGTTATTGCACTTTTATAATGCTGAATGTTTTCATCCTTCAAAAATATAACTCTACAGCATATATGTAGGCAATGCTTATTTTTCCAATATTGGAAATGTATAGTATCTAGACACATCATATCACATCGAATTAGAATTGTGTGTTGTTAGTAATGTTGTCCTGACTTCAAGGGCAACCTTAAAAATCCTGTCTTGTTTCTTCTTGTTTTGTGTGATTCCTTTAAGCACACAATTTTTTACATAAATTGCCTGCTTCATTCTTTTACTAAATACTATTTCATATTCATTTAGTTTAATTGCAACAAATAAGAACAAGCAACTCATTTAAAGCTACTAAAGGCCAGTCAGGCCAAAAGTGTTTGTCCTTTAGTCATGCATATGCTTTTAAGCAGTGTTTAAACAAACAAAAGCACTGAGATGAGATGAGGGGGAAAAACTTACAGCTATTCATCTAAAAACATATGTAGGATACATGTTTATATCTAACAATCAGCAGTGTTGGTACTTTAGGACACCAGTAGCAATTTCTCAATTAAAGTGTGCCATTTTTTTTTCATACCTCTGACACAAGAAGGTGGCGGCAGCATGTTGTCCATCTGTCTGTCTGTCCTTCCATCCATCCATTCTTTAGCAAGATATCACAAGCAAGAACAAGTGGTTGAATGATTGTAAGATTTATATGGAATTATTATTGGAACCAGCAAAGGAACTGATTAGATTATGGAATTGATCCAAACAGGGTCAAGTTCACAACAAGGTTGCATGTAACTGCAATAAATGCTTTGTCCAATAACTGCTATGTCCATATATGGTATAAACTCTTTTGCTGAATACTATGTCATAGTATGTTATATTTACATTCACTGCATTATTATTATATTGTTATTCTTTTGCACTACATGTTATATCTGACACTCCCACACTAGATCTGTGTACTGTTCGGCGCCACACTGTCACTTAATGTAGCCATTGTCCTGTTTTAGTAGTTACTGTATTGTTCTGTGGTGTTTGCACACGTTTGCACGTGCACTTTGGTTAGAAATGTGTAGATCTTATTTAGTTGTGTCTCGTCTCATGTGGTTAGTGTGTTGTTTTATGTAGCACCGTGGTCCTGGAGGAACGCTGTTTCGTTTCACTGTGTACTGTACCAGCTGACATTAAAGTCATTTGATGTCTGAAAGGACCAGACTTGTTGGCAGCAGAGGAGACCTCCTCGGCTCCGCTGACATCAAGTGTTTCTCTCTCTATGACCTCTTTATAACTCTTTATGCTTAGTGAAGCTTTGACATTTCTTTTGGAAACAAATTACTTATTTAATATTTGACATGTTGTTCTAATTGCAGTTCTAGGCCGCACAATATAGCGTGTGACTGCAAGATGTACGTATCATTCTGTCAGTATTCATCAGCGACTTTCTACATGTTTTATCTTTAGTGCCTTTTAATCTATGAATTGGCCTGATACCTGTGCCTGTATTTACTCCCTTGCACATGTTTAAGTGACAGTGGATTTTTGACTTACTTTTGGCATCCAAAGTAAAAATGTGCAGTATTTATGATATTGCCACTAAAATATCAACAAAATTCTACCGAGAAAGACAGAGAATATGTTTGCTGTAAGTTGTATCAGCCAGCTGGTTTTCTCAGACACTGAAATTTATTTGAAATCTGTAAATGCAATCGGATGTCATTATGAAAATGGCACTGTGGTTCACCGCAGGTTCACCGCAGACTCAGTTCTTAAAGGGCATGAGACGAGCTGATTTGAATGGCTGTCACAGCAGCGCACCTAAACATACCCCTAATAATGTATTCATTCAAACCCAACCCTTTTTCTATTTGTACCGTTTTGCACCACAGATTTAAAAAATGTCTAATGCCTCCATCCTGTATATTTTATTAAATTTTTTTTGTGTGTGCGTGCTATGATCATAAAAAGCCCTAAATTATTTACAGGACTTTTCTTAAAATGGCTCATATTCTAGTAAATGCTAACTAGAATTGGTAGATCAATTCTACCCTTCGGGTCAGAGTGTGTCACGCGGAGTGCCAAGAGTCCTCCACTTTCACTGGCGGCCCCGGCCCCCTGGGTTTAATGTCCCAAGCAGAGTCAGGAAACCGCACAATGTTCTTGGCGGAGCAGGGAAACGGAACAAGGTCCCTAGCTGAACAGGGAGGCAGATTAACGACCACAGCCAGGCAGACAGGCTGAGCGACATTGTCGGTGGAGCAGGAGAGCAGAGCGACGTCCTCAGCCAAACAGGTAAGCAGAGCGACATCCTCTGCAGAGCACAGAAACAGAGCACTGTACTCTGTGGGGCAGGTGAACAGAATACCATCCTCCACGGAGCAGTCAAATAGCAGCGTACTCAGTGGTGCAGGAAGACTGAGCGACGACCTCAGCTAGACAGGAGAGCAGAGCGACGTCTTCAGCTGGACAGGACTGCTTAGCGACGTCCTCAGCTGGACACGACTGCTGAGCAACATTCTCAGCTAGACAGGACTGCTGAGCAACGTCCTCAGCTGGACAGGACTGCTGAGCGACGACCTCAGCTGGACAGGACTGCTGAGCGACGACCTCAGCTGGACTGGATTGCTGGGCGACAACCTCAGCTGGACAGGACTGCTGAGCGATGTCCTCAGCTGGACTGGATTGCTGAGCGACGACCTCAGCTGGACAGGACTGCTGAGCGACGACCTCAGCTGGACTGGATTGCTGAGCGACAACCTCAGCTGGACAGGACTGCTGAGCGATGTCCTCAGCTGGACTGGATTGCTGAGCGGCGACCTCAGCTGGACAGGACTGCTGAGCGACGACCTCAGCTGGACTGGATTGCTGAGCGACAACCTCAGCTGGACAGGACTGCTGAGCGATGTCCTCAGCTGGACTGGATTGCTGAGCGATGACCTCAGCTGGACAGGACTGCTGAGCGACGACCTCAGCTGGACTGGATTGCTGAGCGACAACCTCAGCTGGACAGGACTGCTGAGCGATGTCCTCAGCTTGACTGGATTGCTGAGCGACGACCTCAGCTGGACAGGACTGCAGAACAGCCTCCTCAGCAGGCAGGAGCACCACTGCCGAGATCTCCCCGTAGGCCTCCAGCTGGAGCCCTGCTGTCCTCGTTGCCCCCCCCAAAAAGATTTCTGGGCCAGCCTTAGCAGACTCTGGCGTGAGCCAAGCTGGATTCACTGGATCCGCAGGCTTGGCCGAGACGTCAGGAACTCGAGACTGGACTTGGACAGCAGGAACTCGAGACTGGACTTGGACAGCAGGAACTTGAGACTGCACTGGAGCTTTGGCTGGAGCTTGGACTGGAGCTTTGGCTGGAGCTTGGACTGGAGCTTGGGCTGGAGGCGTGGCTGTGGCTGGGACTTGAGACTTGGCTGTGGCTGGGACTTGAGACTTGGCTATGGCTGGGACTAGAGACTTGGCTGTGGCTGGGACATGAGACTTGGCTGTGACTGGGACTTGAGACTTGGCTGTGACTGAGACTTGGACTCGAGACTTGGCTTGGACTTGAGACTTGACTGGGTGCCTCACCCGGTCATAGTGCACGTGGAATGGAGGTTCAGCACTAGTCGCCCAATTAACTTCCTTCAGCACCTTATCCAGGTTGTAACTCTGCCCTGGATCTCCGAACGCCTCCAAAAATAAGTCCACAAACTGCCTACTATTCTCCAGCACCCAGGGTCTCATGGCAGCCACTCGCTGTGCCCATGTGCGAGCTGGGCCAAAAAATCGAGACTTGATGAACCGAATAAACTGTCTTTCGGTAGGCTTCGGGTCGCACAGGCTGGAGAATAACATTGACAGTCCACCACAAAATAGTCCAGATAACCTAAAAAGCCATCATACTGATCAGGCATATCCTCTAAAGTCCTTTGTGCAAACTGCATAGAATCCAGTGCGGGGATACTTGGCATGGACTCCCGGGTTTCGCGTTCTCTCCGTTCACATGCTGCATCCATGATTCGGCGGTTAATTCTGTCATGCGGCGTGACATCAGGGAAGTAGGACGGATGCAGGTGCAGTTCGAACGGTAGTTTTATTTAGAAAGATGAGATCCAACAGGAAAGAAACCAGAAACATAAAACACAACTAACTCAAATAAATGAAGCTATGCAAACATGGCTATGGCTAAGACTATGGCTATGGACATGGCATGGAACAAAGACTCTCTATCACTATACTCTCTAGTTTACTCTAAGTTTACATTGACATTTACTAAGTTTAATTAACACGGCTCACGGTATATATGCACACATAGTTCAATAGACCCACAACTGCTAACAGCTGCGGGCAATACACAAACACACGTGACACGACGACACGTGACAAGACGGGGCCGAGACATGACGTCAACAACAATAACAAAATACACGAGTCCAACTGTCAACGCTGTTGACATAGAAACATGCGCACCCGTGCTCAACACATGCTGTTTCACGGGGGAATCGTGACAGAGTGTTAGCTCTTAAAGTGTATTTTGTCTGAAACTGAAAGTTTGATAAATTGTAACCTTGTCATTACGTCACAGATTCCCTGTCCCGGAGTATCCCCTTTCAGGCACATTCTAATGTTTTCCTGCTCCTAATACACCTGAGTTATTTAATCAGATATATAAACAGTTGAAGTGTGAGTGTGTTAAAGCCGAGAAAGCAGTCAAATGTGCAGGACAGGGGTTACTCCAAGACCATGGTTGCATCATGGTGTTATTTTTGAACCAGGGATTATTTACTGGCTCATGAGGAATGTTTTGATGCTGAAAATATGTCAGACCCCGGGTTTCTTGTCACGTTGTCTCCTCATATCTCCTCGTTTGGTTTTCTCTTTTTGCTCATTGTGTTTAGTGAGAAAGACCTGTTTAAGACTTTTATTAGAAGTGGAATAATACTAAACTCAGCATCAGTATTTGCATGCTCAGCTCAGTTTCTGTAATGAACATGTGAAGGGAAGATTTATTGAGGATGTGAAAATAAATGTTACAATAGTATTGCTATAAAATCTGAAGAGGAGGCATCTGTGAATCATGCTGCGCCTCCAGCCTCACTATAGAGAAAGGTCACCTGTCACTGCAGCTCATTACAGCAGAGACAGGGAACACACACACACACACACACACACACTCTCTCTCTCTCTCTCTCTCAAAGTGCTTGTGGTCTACTAATGTCAGAGGAGAATAAGGTCAAGTTTGCCTCCCTGCAGTTGCAGCGTGTTAATTAAAATCCACACAATATCGCATTAGTGGTGATTACCAATAGCTTTATAGAAACTATGCAAGTTTACAAGTGTGTGTTGCTTTTTGATTAAAGTTTTATGAAGTGAGCAAGGAATTAAAGTCTAATTCATTTCAAAAGCTCTGCTAATTTGACAAATAAACTCAACCCGACTTAATAGCCATGCCACATGTGTAGACGGTAAACACTTAAAATATTGCTTTCTTTTTGCAGCTTCATTAGTTTGGACGGCTCATGAAGGACTTTTGGCAGAAAGTTTTGTGTACTGTGCTGAACGTCTTTCTACATCTAAAGCTAAAATGCACTACACTAACTGGATTATTCTGCATTTATTGTAATACAATCTTATCCCTTAAACTCACAGTTTATTATTATGGTTATACTTAAAGTATAGTATTAAGGAGTTTTACATCTTGTTGTCCTGTTAAGGGACACAAAATTGAAAAAAAATAAAATAATTGTTTTTATGGCTGATCCTGTTTTCATTCTTGGCTAATCCTCACACGTTCTGCCACTGTCTGGATAAACAATGAGCAGATCCTGCACAAGGGAACTGGAGGTGCAAACAGTTTGAGTTCATTAATGTACACAATTAAATCTACCAGTGTATTCTGACTGAGATAAAAAAAAAATGGTCAAAAGCGTAAATTTGTCTGCCGAAAGAGGAACTTTTCGCCCTCAATAGAAAATAAAATGAAATAGAATGTAACACTTTAGAAAAAAAAAAGTTCAAACAGCATGGTCAAGCCCATTGTGGTAGTAACTTTAGTGTGTGTGTGTGTGTGTGTGTGTGTGTGTGTGTGTGTGTGTATGTATACAGTATGTAGGGTTTTGCAGAAACACATTTGTGCTTTGGGAAAGTTGGTGTTTGTTTGTTTTAGAAAGAATGAGAGTAAACTTTTCTCCTTTCCTGCATGAAAACTTTTCTAGTGTGTATATCTATAACGGATTAGCCGCCCCACCCCGCCACCGCACCGCACATCCCACACCAGCCACTTGGTGATTACTGTAAAACCCTGAATAAGCACATTACAGTTCCCACATAGATAATAGTGTGTGAGCTATACACTGTTATGTCAGGCTTTACTGTGTCACATTTACAGAACGGGTTGTGTGTGTGTATGCATGTGTGTGTTTGATTCCTCTTACACCTGCTCCCTCCTGCTGGTAAACACTCTCACCTTGACCCTGTAGGAATGTGAGGACAGTTTAATGCAGCAGGATGAAACACACACTCAGAGTGAGAAACACACACACACACAAAGTGAGAGAGATAGAAATAATAAGTGAGTGTGAGTGGCACTTTTACACTAGCAATCTACCAATGCAATGTCCTGTTGTTCTAATTAGAAGCTTCCTGTTCCAGAAGAACAGCTGGAGACGTGTGTGTGTGTGTGTGTGTGTGTGAGAGTGTGTGTGTGTGTGTGTGTGTGAGAGAGAGGATCCTATGGCGAATCCTCTAAAAATAGAACAAGCATCACTTTTTCATATAAGGCACATTTTTTACCCCTTTATGTAAATGAGATCTTACTTTGCACTACAGCTACAATAATACTACAGATTTCTGGTATAATCAACATGGATTTGAATGGATCAAAGTAATTTTCTGCTTTTAAAGACAATTAAACTGATTCTCAAGTCTGTGATTTGATTATATAAACCATATATACTGTATATATATATATACAGGGTGTCCCATGTTTGCCAGCGCCACAGCAGTTGTGCGTTTGTCAGTGGATATTAATTAACACATCCAATCTTTTTGAATGTGTTAATAAGTTTGGCCACAGTGTCGTGTGTGTGTGTGTGTGTGATGTGCTTCCCATGTTTCCTGTTAAAGTCCATCGCAACCTTGTGACAGCTTCCTGATCCAACTATGAGAATGAGTTCAATACTTTCTTCTCTTGTCAAAGGCTATCTGGAAGAAAAACTGGAATAGAAACTAAGTATGAAAAAATTTGGAAGACATTTTGCAAAAAAAAAAAAAGATGTATGGAGACTGTTGGGATAACCTTATATCAAAAATCAACCCCCCAAAAAAGGACTGTATGTCATTCCTGAGGGGTCCTGAGTAAACAGACAGATTCAAGTTGTCCAGAGCAGGGTGTCCGATATATTAACCTGAATTACACTGTGAAATATACTAGGTGTCATGTTGCTGCAGTGGTTTACAATGTCTCTGGTTCAGTCATGGGCTTGGGTTGCTGTCTGTGTGGAGTTTCACATGTTCTCCTTATGTTTGCATGGAGTTTCCTCCCAGTTCCCCTTACTTTAGCTAAAATTTATGAGATTAAATATAGTCTTTTAACCGGTTTTAACATATCCAAAAATCACAGCATCTGAACTTTAATTGATTTCAAAAGAAATATACGGGTGATTGATTGATTTGTATGGGTTATTGATTTAAAATTTGTCATAACACAAAATCTCAAGCCATCACGTTCAAAGCTCACTTTTACCCTGTGTGCATGTTCTCCCCGCTCTTCCTGGGTTTCCTCCACCAGTCCAAAGACATGCGTGGTAGGCATCTCTAAATTGTCCGTAGTGTATGAATGCGTGTGTGAGTGTGTGATTATGCTCTGTGATGGGTTGGCACTCCATCCAGGGTGTCCCCTGCCTTGTGCCCTGAGTTCCCTGTTATAGCTCCAGGCTCCCTGCGACCCTGTGTAGAATAAACTGTATGGAAAATGGATGGTAAGATCTTCACCGCAGTTAGCAGTCTATAGATATAACATTCTCTAATTTTGTTGTATTTTTATATAGTCGGCTTCTGTGTTTTTAAACATGTTTGCCATGATTTTTAAATGCTAAACATTAATCACATTATGCCATCATTGGAGAATACAGTCACACCTTTCATTTGTACAGATGTTATTTATAGTAAATTGGCCCCAGTTGTGAGTTTGAACGTGTTTCTTCACAGGTTCAAAAATCTCTACTCAGTTCCTGTTCCGTCCTGGTTTCACACAGCATTTATTAGCTTTGTGTGTATGTGTGTGTGTGTGTGTGTGTGTGTGTGTGTGTGTGTGTGTGTGTGTGTGTGTGTGTACCAAAATTCTGCTGATGGTTGTGATATTTCAGAGGCCTTTTAGTGCTTTTCTATCTGGGAATGTGAAACCCCCTAGATGCTCCATCCTGCATGAAATGAGACATCCATTTTACCTGATTTCCAAGCAGAGAAAGAAACTTTTCGTGAGCAGATCCCATTATTTCTACCGAGTTTATAACTTCTGTTTATAACTTCAGTAACATCCAAAGAAGGGTGGACATTATTGTTCAATTGGGGAAGTCAAGAGGAAAATATTAAATAAAGTGTGCAATGCAAAAACTAGAACAATTCAAACCAAGATACACAAAGTGCAGGATGAAAACAAACAATCAAACAAACTAAAATACATGATGTACATTATGTTTCTGATTATGTTTCCTCTTGTTGATACACAGAACAACGTAATGGATTGTGACGAAAGATATCACTGTAGTGTTTTTTAATATACACCGACACTGACGGGTGATGTACATAGCATTGATTATCTCATTTTAAGGGCACGTCAAGGGGTGAGATATATTAGGCAGAAAGTGAGCAGTCAGTCCTCAAAGGTGGTGTCTTGGAAGCAGGAAATATGGGCAGGCGTAAGCATCGGAGTCACAAATGGTCATAGCTAGACGACTAGGCCTTGTGCGGTGTTCCCGGTATGCAGTGGTTAGTACCTACCAAAAATGGTCCAAGGAAGGACACCCGGGAAAGAATGCATAATTAGACAGGAATTCTGTCCCAGTGCTTTATGTTTTTAAACAGGAATATTCTAAACCTAATGCTCGACACAGTATAAAGCCTTACACAGTGTAATCTTATGTAATTGTATGTAAATACAGTGATGAGATTACAACATAATAAATAGATTATGAATAGCAAATCTGTAACTAACAAATCAGACTCAAAAATCTGCAAATGTGATGGTAATCAGGAATATAATCCTAATATCACACTACTGTCTGTACAATATGCACGTCGCACGGTTTCCATACACAGTACTGTACTGATTACCTGTCTGATTAAAGATGTTATTTTTTTCATTTAGTACCGCCCTATAGAAGCTACATAAGATATTTACATGTTTCCCTGATGACAAAATAATAATTTACACCGATCATCCTGTTCAAAATTTTACACTCCCGTGATATTCAGTAGTGTGTTCCTTTCTTGAGCATCAGTGAACGTTTGCACCTTTTGTAATAGTTCAATAGTGTACGAGTCTCTCAGTCGTCCTCAGTGTGAAAAGATGGATCTGAACATCATATGGCAAGTGTTGGAAAGGGGTCAGATCTGCTGGAAAAGCCAGGACCAGTTGGGTGGACTACTCAGAACAAACAAGGGACTCATGAACAACTCTCACAAAACATAAACACATCATTGCATTGCGTTGATCATCCAGGTAACACCACACACACAGGATTATCATTCAAGTGTTTGTAAACTTATGTTTATTATTGTGTCTTCTGGACTATATGTAAACATCTGTTATGTGAAATAGCTAACTCAGGACAGTACTACAGTAAAGAAAAACATCCAATGCAATTTTTATGGTTCCTCTTTGGGTTTCTTTGTATTTATTAACATTTTGCAGATTCTGCAAGGCGTATGTAACTATATCTCAACTATATCTTTTTAAGACAGGAAATAAGCTCAGTATACTGTATATGCTGGACAAGTGTGGCAGCCTTGGCATTTTCTTCGCATTTCCTCGATTTTCTCGTTTCTATCGAATGAAATTCTGAACGCTTAATGTTTGGCTTTCATTCGGGGCCGAGTCACTGCTTTAACACACGTGAACACACTCAGTGTGAGCTGAACATTTCTCTCTCAAGTTAGCAAGTTGAAAAAGCTGTGTACGCCACTTACGGTTGTGGGTGTTTGTGTATAGTCAGCCTCTGTACAGTATATGGAGCGTGTGCTTGTGTGTGTGTGTGTGTGTGTGTGTGTGTGTGTGAGCACCAGCACAGTGTATTTAGCAGGAACAGCACAGTGAGATCAGAATGTGGCTGAATCTTTCATGAGCTTCTGTTTGCTTTCAGTGAGCTTGAGCCCCACTGCATGCAACTCTATTAGCAGAGAAACCCACACACACACACACACACACACACACACACACACACACACACACACACACACAGTATGCAGTCATAATGCTGGGCTCATCTGAGTCACTGTTTTATTTTTTTTATGATGTGCTCTCTTTGATTTAGATTTACATCTATATTCAACTTGTCTGACTGAATTTCTAAGGAATCGGTATCACACTACTTTAACGATGCCTTTCTAATGAGTGTGTAAGCGTCATGTCAGTGTGCACTGACATTGATAGCGGCATTTATCAATAACATTGATATTCTCACATGCAGAATGTCACACTTTCTGCATGTGGCTGTTGGACGCCACATGCTACACGCCATAAGCTTACACAGAACTTACACATTGTTTACAGACGGCAGCATCATCAATAACGAGGAATTCAGTCAACACGACAAAACTGAGAGAACAAATCAGTCGGAGATGAGTCTTATCTTTAAATGTCATGTGTGACTTTTTACCTCAGGTGCTGAGCCCGAGACTGATCAGGATAATGCAGACTGACAGGACAACTCATTTTCCGTTGTAAACGTATGATTCTTTACAGTGTATCAGTGATATTGTTTTTCCATAAGTAAATGATGAAGTAGACGGGGCTCATTTTGTTGGATTTGGAATGGGATTTGTCATTTTGAAACAGGATTTTCTCCCGTTTCACTTTTGAATGTTCGAACTTGTGAATGCTATATATGCCTACATAGTTTTCAAAGCTATATATAGTAGATAATGTCCAAATTTGACCACGTGTAGGGTTTTTGGAGGCTGCCACAGACATTTTAACTACAGAACTGCAATCTAAAAATAGGCTTGTTAACTAATTACAAGACAAGTGATTCAGTTAGATTTGTAAATGTACATCTCAGTTTAACCCGGTCATGTTTATACAAACGTCCACGTTTGACTCTCGTCCTGTGAACCAACTTATGGGGCCGTCTAAGGTGGTGTTTTTTTTACTGAACGTGACTTAAATTGTTACAATGTTGTGTTTTCTCCTCGGCTCGATTCGATTTCACAAGGCAACATTTCAAAGCGAACCAAAATGTGTTTATGAAAGTCATATGTGAGTAAACTGTCCTCTCATTCGTCAGAGCGCGTCTGTTTGGTCATGGATGGACAGCAGCTCTGCAAGCTTATTGTGGCTTTCTTTTTAGCTGTAGTTATTATTATTTATCAGTTTGAGGGAGAATCGGTGTTTCATGTTTCAGGTAAATTTGTCTTTTTCATCTCCAGATCTCTCAGTCCTGCGGAGTGAATCTCGAACTTTAATGTACTGTCGAGTTTTGGGGATTTTCGCAGCACTGTTCCATGGAGCGATTAAAGCTCATCTCTTTGAGAAGCTCACTAAACACATTGTAAACTTTTGTATCCAATTTCAATGAGGCATTTTACCTTGTCTTTAGTCCAAGTTCAACTGCAATTCGTATTGCGAGTCGTTAGCAAAACAAACCCGAATTTTTACGTAATGCAGTTCCCAACGTGCATTGCTATACAAGTTGGTTCATTGGTTAGATTGCTTTCTCACCACAAGTGAACCACTCCAGAGTTCGAACCTTGTTCAGGTGCTTTCAGACTGATTGTTTTGATGCGGAGCGTTTTCCAAGCGTGATTGCCTTGCTCATGTATGTCTAAATGATCTGAATCAAGGGAGAAAACGCACCAGGATCAGAAACAAGTGCTCCAAACGAGCCAGTTGTGAAACCGCCCTGAATCAAAAAGGATGCTAGCTCTTAAATGTGCTCAAAATCGACAAACTCAGACAGCAGCGAACTTTTCATTTGGACAGGCTTTAGCTCAGGAGTGTGCACATGCTGCCCGAAAATGCAGCCTACCTAGCTAGGGATCTGCCTTGTAATTGGAGCACAATGTCAGATCTGTACCATGCAAATATTACCATTCCATCAATATGCACCTTTAAGCGGGGTGAAAATGAATGTACAACAACACACATAATCCAGGGGTTAAAATTGGTAATTGCCAAACTGCATAACAACAAGGTAGGCTAGTCCAGATATGGAGAGCACACCTCAACATGACTGCTTTGGCAAAACACACAAGTCTTAAGAGCCTCAAGGTCCCTCGCCATCTGTCACATCCCAGAACTGAGGAATGGTGGGGATGAAGCGAAAGTCGCTCAAGAGTACAGTAATCCTTTCAGCCGGTGGTGGATAGAGATGAGGTGATTGCTGATTGTATGGAATGCGCAGGTGTGTGTAGCAAGCCACTGCTTGTTCATATTTTTTGAAGGGGTTATGGTTATAGAGTATTGCCCCACAGCAGGTGTGTAGTATTCTAGACCTAATACTCGACTTCTCAATCTCTACAAAAGTGTACACGTATACTAGCATACTCCGTCAAGCCGCACACAATATGTAATCGTATGTAAATACAGTGATGAGATTATAACATAATAAATAGATTATGAATAGCAAATCTGTAATCAGACTCAAGAATCTGCAAATGTGATGGTAATCTTTGTTTAAAGATGTCATTTGATTTAGGCATTTACAAATTCTCCGTAGTGTGTGAATGTGCCCTGCGATGGGTTGGCACCCTGTCCAGGGTGTGCCCCTGCTTTGTGCCCTGAGTTCCCTGGCATAGGCTCCAGGCTCCACGCAAGCTTGTGTAGGATACGCAGTATGGAAAATGGATGGGTGGATGGCTTTACACTAAATCTGTTCAGTGTGAAGAAACTGAAATCTCCTTTCTTTCCAGATAGCCACTGTTGTGTCTTGATTAAGACCCTCTATCCTGAACTTGCTCATGACTGTGCTTGGAGTGGATTCCGCCTCAATTACAAATCATTTTGGATAAAAGTGTGTGTGCCAAATGAGTGATGTTCATGTAAATGTAAATGAGAGCTGTAATCACTAGCAGACAAACTGAATATGATATATACAGGAAAGGAAACCGAGACTCTGAGTTCTGCAGAGTAGTCCTCTTTTCCTTTTCCCCCTCCATCAACTCCTTTATCCCCACTATCTCTCGTTTTTTTCTTTTTCTTTTTTTAAGAGTCTCTTCTCGTCTCATTATCCGAGAAGCTTCAGTCTAACCATCTTTCTCTTTCTATACTAATGAAAAGTGATGGCTCATTAACATCCAATCACAGCAGATCAAAGCAGGCCATCTCTCTTTCTGACTGTATCTCATTCTGATCCCCCCTCCTTTCTTTCTCACTATCCCCCTTTCTCTCATTTGCTCGGTTTCATTTGCTCACTGTGTCTTTTTTCAGTTTTTCCTTGTCTGTCTGTAGTTCAACTCAATACAGTGTAGAGGACCATTATTTATGTGACAGAACAACATTGACACAGCATCACAGTCTCTCTCTCTCTCTCTCTCTCGCCCAGTCTCCATTCCCCTCCACTATATCTCTCTGTGCTTCTTTCATTTTCTTCTTTCTCTTCTTTTTTTATGCTCACCCTAAGTGTGTTTTTGTCAAGGCAGAAGTTTGTAAATCAGGCAATTAAAAGTCTGTCAAAACAAAAACAACAACAATAATAACAATAGTAGTAGTAGTAGAAGTAGTAGTAGTATAATAATAATAATAATAATAATAATTAATCACAAATGAAACATCTGTAAAGAAACAATGACAGCATACAACAGTATATAAAATGGACATCTTAGCACCGTGTGTGTGTGTGTGTGTGTGTGTGTGTGTGTGTGTGTGTGTGTGTGTGTGTGTGTGTGGGGCAGCTCCATCTGTGTGTGCTGAGACAGCAGTGAGGTAGAGACACTCAGTGTGCGGACTGACAGCTCGTCCCACTGAGACACAATACGAGTCAGCAGGAACTCTCACTGTCCTGACTCTGTGTGTGTGTGTGTGTGTGTGTGTACTGAGGCAGATGAATCAGTGTAGAGGGGAAGATTGAAGGAGGAAAGCAAAAGAGTGAAAAAAGAAGAGAGAAAGCAGGACAGAAAAAAGATGGGATAGGAAGAAAGAGGGTGGTGAGAGAAAGCAATAGAGTAGAGAGAGAAGGCAATGATTGATGCAGAGACAGAACGAACGAAAGAAAGAAAGAAAGAAAGAAAGAAAGAAAAGAAAGAAAGAAAGAAAGAAAGAAAGAAAGGGAGAGACATGGTAAAGGAGAGTAAGAGAGAGATGATACAGAGGAACAACAAAAGAGACAAATGGAGAAAGGTGATCATTCAGTGAACTTGTATTTATTGCATGATTTGTCTTTCATTAATAACACATTCTGCCTCACTCTGTGTTTGGACAGGAATTATAACTCAGAGATGCAGCATCTCTCCACTCAGGAGACACTGATTGGAACCAAAGTGTGCAAGTGAGCCGAGAAGAAAGGAAGCGCAGACGAGATTGAGACAGCGCCCTTTAAAATCTCCATCTCCACACCTGGTGCTCTCATCTACTTTAGCCATTTAATGGACAACTAAGCAGCAATAATCACGCATCACAAATCTACTGGACAAAACAACAAAAAATCAACACGTCACAGCATCGACCCATCCCAGACTCGCCCTTGATGCTCTAGTGTCCCATGGCATGCTGATTAAAGTGGACACAGCTGGACAATCCAAATACAAATAAACACAAAACAGCTAAATCTAACACTTCCTCTTCCCTAATCTGCTTTATCTCGGTCTCAGTGGCATCATGGTGTCCCGTGCCAAGACCATCGTATCAGTGGATGACAGACAAGCAAGAAACTGAGACAGTTGCCTCTAAATAAGAGATACTGTGACTCACAAAAACCAACAAAGAACAAAAAAACAACAAATATCCATTGCATGTATGATATCCATCAAGTAATTAAAGTGGACATGGATGAAAAGCAAAACCCAACACACTAGATAAACAATGACATATCCCACGTCCTTCATGATTGATTAACATGAATATACGTGACCAAGTGGGTGCAGATTCATGTCGAAGCATGATATCCCCATGTTGGTAAAAACAAAAAAATAAATAAGACTAAGTAATGATAATAATAAAACAAAATGAACAAAATATTAACCCCATTTACATCTGTTGTCCCAATGGTGATCAAATTCGTAGGACAAAAGAAAAACAACAGAAAATTATGAGCATGACTCATCCCTAGACTACTGTATGTTCTCTGAGATGTCCGTATTAATAATAATATTTTATAATAATTCCGTAGTTTTATATAACGCTTTTCTAGGCACTCAAAGTGCTTTTACATTGTATGGGGGGGGAAATCTCCTCAACCATCACCAGTGTGTAGCATCCACCTGGATGATGCGACGACAGCCATAGTGCGCCAGAACGCCCAGCACACACCAGCTACTGGTGGAGAGGAGGAGAGGAGAGAGTGATGTAGCCGAATCAGGGATGCAGCTTAATAACAAGAAAAATGGCTGCCTCATAGCAGTTAATCATTCCTAACCTCCTTATTTATTTCCTCCATGATGTCCACAAGGTAACTGAAGCAGACAAATTTGGATGAATGAACCAATAAACAAATGGCAACAAAACCAACACTTTACTTTCTCGAACTGACTTCTTTGTTGTCATCCTCACTGTGATTAAAGTGCGCAGGAACAGACAAGCGGGCAACATAAAAAGAAAAAGAAAAAATTGCTCACAAAGCTAACTTGTCCCCGTGAGCTGATTAAAGTGGATGTGGATGGACAAACAAGCAAACCACAAAATAGCAAAACACCCCCATCCCTGACTCCTCCGTTATGTCTTAGTGTTGTGATTAAATTGTTCGTGGACAAGGGACAACATGCGGTTGTGGACAACGTCCTGGCGCTGGGTGGCATTGGTGCTGTTGGCCTGGGCGATGCTGCTCTTCTTTATGGGTGGTCACCTGGTGCGTGAGAGCCAACACACACATGAAACGACACACACACGACGAGAGCTCGCCAACATCCTCACCAAACTTGAGCGCCTCAAACAGCAGAACCATGAGCTGCGGCGTATGGCGCAGGCTCTAAGGTAAGAGTGTGTGTTTCTGTGTGTGTTTGTGTGTCATTTTGTGAGGGTGGGGGGTTGTGATACATTGTAACTCTTATGTAGATTTTGTACTTTCCGAAGTGATCTTACATAAGTGCTATGTATGGAATTACAAAAACAAATCCATAATCAGATTTATGAACCTGTGACTTTACTTATAACCAAAATTCCACATATTAATTAAGTAATAAAACACGATGGGGCGTATTGGATTATTGTCCAGTAATTACATTTGTTTATAGCTGGAAAAAGTCATTTCCTTCACCAGGCTCTTCTTTTCTCACTTAAATTTATAAAAACAAAACATGCAGCCTGTCGTCTATTCTGCTGAACACAAACTCTGTGTTCTGTACTGAAGAATTTCATGTGGTGGAAGACTTAAAGCACCAGCTTTACCTCTGACTGTTACAAAGCACTGACACTGGAGACTCCTTCCTCACAGAAAACTTTGCCATATCAACAACTAGACATTGTTTTTAATCTGTTCACACAACTTTGCTAAAACATAAATAAATGAGGCCCAGTGTTTCCAATTCTGAGCAATCCTCTTGTCATAGTTAAGGCTTTCTTTCTGTTTTCCCGTTTGCCCTTTCATCTTCTTTATTTTGGTTATGACCTTAAACCTGTTTCTGAATATGTGTCAGAAATGGTGAACGGTTTCAGTGTTAAGTATTGCTGTGTAATGACTGCTTGGTAACACTTGACTTACACAGATATTTTCCAGACATGACTGAGAGTTTAAGATGAGACGTACAGTGTGGTGACCATGAACGTAGACCCCTGACTAGATACTGACTATATACTAACTACATACTACATATGTATTGGAACATATATAAATTAAACATTTACCCACTAGCATGGTTACGTATACTACTTCAACTCAGGTAATGTTACACAGTTTTCAAACATAATCTTACAAATGAATAAAAAATATATATCAATAAAATTAATCTTGGGTAAATGTCCACCATAGCCAGCTAGCCTGTGTTAACTTGTTATTAAATGAGCTAGCTAACACCGAGTCTGTCATTGGAGTATGTTAGCTAGCTAGCAAATCTCTATAATAATAAAAAAAAAAAAATAAATATTTTTTTTTTTTTTTTTTTTTTATTTTATTTATTTTTTTATTTTTTTTATTTTTTTTTTTTTTTTTTAATTAAATTTTTTTATTTTAATTTTAAATATAAAAAAAAAAAAAAAAAAAAAAATATTTTTTAATAATAAAAAATAAAAATATAATTTTTTTTTTTATTTATTTTTTTTTTTTTTTTTTAAAAATTTTTTTTTTTTTTATATACAGAAGGTAGTTGTGTTACAATTGTTGATGGTGATATATTATGGGGGGGGCATTATTTTCCACCACTGCCTTAACCCTCTTGGGCATGGAGTTCACCAGAGCTTCACAGGTTGCCACTGGAGTCCTCTTCCACTCCTCCATGACGACATCACGGAGCTGGTGGATCTTAGAGAACTTGTGCTCCTCCACCTTATGTTTGAGGATGACCCACAGATGCTCAATAGGGTTTAGGTCTAGAGACATGCTTGGCCAGTCACCTTCACTCTCAGCTTCTTTAGCAAGGCAGTGGTCATCTTGGAGGTGTGTTTGGGGTCGTTATCATGCTGGAATACTGCATACTGATCATGCTCTGCTTCAGTATGGCACAGTACAAGTTGGCATTCATGGTTCCCTCAATGAATAGACGTATGACAGCATTGCTGCAGAGGTTGAAGGGAGGTCAGCCTGTCAGAGCTCAGACTGTACACCGCACACTGTATCAAATTGGTCTGCATGGCTGTCATCCCAGAAGGAAGCCTCTTCTAAAGATGATGCGCAAGAAAGTCCGCAAACAGTCCGCAAACAGTTGCCATAGATTCAACAGCGGAAGAAAAAGAAGAAGAAGAAGAAAACTAACGAAAACAATAGGGGTATCCACTCATTCGGGGCTTGACCCCAAATAATAATAATAATAATAACAATAATAATAATAATAATAATAACAACGACGACAACAACAATAATAATGCTAACAACAACAGCAACAACAATAATAATATTTATAATAATAATAATAACAATTGAAACGTCTAGCCAGCTTTGGGTTTTGAAGCTAAGCTTTGTGTCTGTGCAGAAAGCAAGACATTTCTGCCCTCTAATTGTCCTTACATACTAAAACAGAGTGCGCACACACACACACACACACACACACACACACACCACTGAGGAGCCTGAGTGTACATCGCCCTTATCAGAGTGTTACGAGGCGTAATGGAAGCTGTTAGCCAGTTGTCCGTCATCTTTAAGCCATTGACTTTCTTCTCATGGTGCGCGCACACACACACGCACACACACGCACACACACACACACACACACACACACACACACACACACACACACACACTGCAGAACAGTGCTGACAGGGGGGGAAAGGTCTAGAGTTACTGCAGTTACCAAGTACATTACACTACATTATGTTTATACCAGTGACCAGTTTTATCTGTCTGTCTGTCTGTCTGTGTCTCTGTCTCTCTCTCGTTCTGTCTTCCTGGTACACTGTGATCCTAATTATATAGTGAGGGAGGCCCTTCTGTTATACTATAAAGTGTGCAAGTATACAATCTATTTTATTTTATCTACAATTGCACACAGTTGGAGAATTTATTCTCACATCTTGTCAAATGGCTCTTGTGTCTGTTTTCTCTTTCCATCTGTTCAATGTGCAACAATACTCAGCCAGGCAGAACATTTTTAGTGGCTGTTCAGCTTTTTATCTGGTACACTATTCTATTTTAGAAGCAGCTATAAAGTGAGCACAAACCAAAGTGGTGTCTTATTTGTGCCAGTGCCATCCCCTTAGTAATACAATATGTCTAGTAGAGATGAAATTCAATGCCACAATCTGTATCTGTACTCAGATTTAATCACAGTTGTTGAAGCCTGTAGGTTCCAATGTAAATCTGGAAAACTGGAAAAAAAAAACTAGACCTAGATCTAGTTTCACTCAACTAGAGATCTGTGACCTTTTAATCCTGCTCTCATTGTTTCTTCTTCTTATTATTTTTTTTTCAAACTTTTGTTGGTTTTAAACAAACTAGTAGCCTGATTTAAACCACTGTGGCCCTGACTGGGCAGTTACTTCTTGAGAATGAATGAAGGAATAGTGTAAATGCACCGCACAGCACTACATCTTCATTATTAGAACACACATGAATTCAATTTCGTATAGTATTTGTATAGCGGTTTTAACAATGGAGATTGTCACAAAGCAGCTTTACATAAAGATATCAATTCAGGATTTACATTATAAATGTATGAATTTATCCCTAATGAACAAGCCAGAGGTGATTTGAATTTGTATTTCAAGGAATTTTGTGTGTCAAGGAATTTGTATTTCCTCATTTGTAAGTCACGTTGGATAAAAGTGCTAAATTAATAAATGTAAATGTAAGGAAAAACTCCCTGAGACAATAACCTTGAGAGGAACCCGACTCAAAGGGGAACTTGTCCTTATCTGGGTGAGACCAGAAAGTGCGATTATACACTCAATTCAATTCTACAGTCATGGACGAAATTATTGGCACCCCTGGAACTTTTCCAGAAAGTGCACCCAGAGAAGTGTTGCAATGACAAATGTTTTGGTATACTCATGTTTATACACAAAAAAGCAGAAGAAAAAAGGCAAATGTGACATCATTTTACACAAAACTCCCAAAATGGACTGGACAAAATCATTGGCACCCTATTAAAACTGTGGGTAAATAATTTCATTTCAAGCATGTGATGTTCATTTAAACTCACCTGTGGCAAGTAACAGGTGCTGGCAATATAGAAATCCAAACTGAAGCCAGGTAGAGTGTATAAAACTTTGTGTTGTGTGCCTGTGTGTGCCACACCGAGCATGGAGAAGAGAAAGAAGAGCCGACAATTGTCTGAGGACTTAAGAAGCAAAATTGTGGAAAAATATCAACAATCTCAAGGTTACAATTCAATCTCCAGAGATCTTAAAGTTCCTTTGTCCACGGTGCACAATCAAGAAGTTTATAACCCATGGAACTGTGGCAAATATGAAAGAATGCAACGCAGGATAGTTTGAATGGTGGATAAACAACCTCAGTCAACTTCCACGCAAATTCAGGCTGTCCTGCAGACTCAGGGTGCATCAGTGTCAGCTCGAACCATACGTCGTCATCTGAATGAGAAGAAGCGCTATGGCAGGAGACCGAGGAGAACCCCACTTCTGACACAGAGGCGTAAAAAAGCCAGACTGCAGTTTGCAAAAATGTACCTGAGTAAGCCTCAATCCTTCTGGGAGAACGTTTTGTGGACAGATGAGACTAAGGTAGAGCTTTTTGGCATTCTACTGTTTACAGAAAACGGAAAGAGGCCTACAAAGAAAAGAACACAGTACCTACAGTCAAACATGGTGGAGGTTCAAGGATGTTTTGGGGTTGTTTTGCTGCCTCTGGCACTGGGAATGCCTCTGGCATTTCCCCCCAACATGCCTCTGGCATTGACTGTGTGCAAGGAATCATGAAATCTGGAGACTATCAAAAGATTTTGGCCCATAATGTAGGGCCTAGTGTCAGAAAGCTGGGTCTGCGTCAGAGGTCATGGGTGTTTCAGCAGGACAATGACCCGAAACATACCTCAAAAAGCACCCAGAAATGGTTGGAGACAAAGCGCTGGAGAATTCTGAAGTGGCCATAAATGAGTCCGGATCTAAATCCCATAGAACACCTATGGAGAGATCTCAAAATTGCTGTTACGAGAAGGCACCCTTCAAATCTGAGAGACCTGGAGCAGTTTTCAAAAGAAGAGTGGTCCAAAATTCCAGTTGAGAGGTGTAGGAAGCTTGTTGATGGTTATAGGAAGCGACTGGTTTCAGTTATTTTCTCCAAAAGGTGTGCAACCAAATATTAAGTTGAGGGTGCCAACAATTTTGTCCGACCTAATTTTCTGCTTTTTTGTGCTGTTCCAAAGCACTTAAAGGTAATAAACATGTGTATACAAAAACATTTGTCATTGCAACACTTTTCTGGGAGAAATGGTGCATTTTCTGGAAAAGTTCCAGGGGTGCCAATAATTTCGTCCATGACTGTAAGACTAAAAGACAAACCATTATCTTTATTATGTTCGAAGTGGCAACAAGGACGCTACTATTGATTACCAGCTGACAACACAGTCTTCGCATGCATGGAAAAACATGGTCCCCCCTGTTGGAGATCCACATATTTTCTATTATGTAGGCTATCACAAGTGTTACGAATATGCTAAGACACAACTCTAGCTTTAACCAGAAGCCATGCAAACCTTTTGGATATGCTTTCTTGTAGTGTACCTCCTATTCATATCTGCATTCATATCTGTATCCATATCTATTTAGAACACATTATCTGTTCATTCTAAAGATTAATTACATCCCAGTGACGCCTTTGACTTGGAACGTCTATCTATCATGTATCAAAAAAAGCTGATGTGTAAACTTCATGTTCAGCACAAACGTGAACATGTCTAAACTTCATGTAAGAAGCCACTGTTAATCATTATATGACCTGAGACACCCCCACACTCTGTAATAATGAGGAACACTGGAGTTTCTAAATTGTGGCAATCACAAATATTGTCTTGGATTTATGTGACGAATAAAATAAAAACCAACATGAAGAAAACTGTTGGAACCAGTATGAGCTGCTGTATGAGTGTTCAGGCAGTCACAGTATATCCACTACCTGAGGCAGGGCTACATCTCTGTTTATGGCTTTAATCTTGTCAGATATGCAAATTATTATAGGATGAATGCATACTGACTGGAAAAGGTTAGGCACTTTTAATCTGTGTGCCAAGCCTTCTAAATTAGCAGCCGAAATGGGTTGTCCCCAATTTACATATTCAAATTATACCCTTCGTTATTTATGAGAGTAAAGGTATGGTGTTGTTCGGTATTTTCGGAGTTTCTTGTGCATTAAAAACACATTAAACAATGTTTTATTCTTTTGATTGTTCAAAATTCATATATCCCAGCATGACTTAAGAATATACACTTGGTTTACGCATATATCGAATAACTGTATTCATGCAGAGACATTTTTAATATTCGCCACCATGATGAGAGAAGCTGTAAGTCACTGAGGGTAGTGAGGTCCCTAGGGCTCTTCAGATGACTGAAAGAGGGAAGCGTCGTAGTGTGTTCAGCGTTCAGTGCAAGGGGCCTTGGCCAGAGTGTGGAAGTGAGTGAGACTTGAGGATTGAGTGTGTGTTTAAATGCAGAAGATAGGACAGAATGATGGATGAAGAGTGAAGAGATTGAGGAGATGCCAAAGGGAGAGGAAAGAGGGTGTAGGGAATGAGAGGGGGGAGAACAAGAAGAGATGGATGAGACAAGCCACAAGGGAATGACACAGGGAGAGAGCGACTCTGATCATAACCACATCTGACACTGACCTCTGAGGGGGAGAGAGAGAGAGAGAGAGAGAGAGAGAGAGAGAGAGAGAGAGAGAGAGAGAATGCCACACAGAATGACATCTGATTCATAAAACATGTGGTGATTTGAGCACGAATGATAAATCGACCTCAGCTGCGTGAAACAAGCTTTATTACATATTATGTGCATACGACCCACACTTCATACAATCCGCATGAGTCATGCCCTAATTTATGCAGGTGTTTTATTAGTGATAGTTACCAAAAAAAATAAAGTATTCAGATTCAGCATTCAGAAAAGACGTACTCGAAGAGAAGAAAATACATTTCAGTGTCACTAAACCCCATTAACTATAGTCTGTTTTAGGTTCCCACATGTGTAACTGTGATTATCAACGTTATTCAATATTTTTATTATTATTATTTATACTACTCTCCTACTGTACTTACCATGCTGAAGATTTTACTTTTGAATATTTATTTTAAAATCTGGAAATCAATGAATAAGGAACTATTAATGGAAATTGCCTACACTTGTTTTACAATTAGATCTGATCATATGTAAGTGATCTGGAACATATAGATACAGTGAGGGAAAGAAGTATTTGATCCCCTGCTGATTTTGTACGCTTGTCCACTGACAAAGAAATGATCAGTCTATAATTTTAATGGTAGATTTATTTGAACAGTGAGAGACAGAATAACAACAAAAAAATTCAGAAAAACGCATGTCAAAAATGTTATAAATTGATTTGTATTTTAATGAGGGAAATAAGTATTTGACCCCCTCTCAATCAGAAAGATTTCTGGCTCCCAGGTGTCTTTTATACAGGTAACGAGCTGAGATTAGGAGCACACACACTCTTAAAGGGAGCGCTCCTAATCTCAGTTTGTTACCTGTATAATAGACACCTGTCCACAGAAGCAATCAATCAATCAGATTCCAAACTCTCCACCATGGACAAGACCAAAGAGCTCTCCAAGGATGTCAGGGACAAGATTGTAGACCTAAACAAGTCTGGAATGGGCTACAAGACCATCGCCAAGCAGCTTGGTGAGAAGGTGACAACAGTTGGTGCGATTATTCGCAAATGGAAGAAACACAAAAGAACTGTCAATCTCCCTCGGCCTTGGGCTCCATGCAAGATCTCACCTCGTGGAGTTGCAATGATCATGAGAACAGTGAGGAATCAGCCCAGAACTACACGGGAGGATCTTGTCAGTGATCTCAAGGCAGCTGGGACCATAGTCACCAAGAAAACAATTGGTAACACATTACGCCGTGAAGGACTGAAATCCTGCAGCGCCCACACTCCCCCTGCTCAAGAAAGCACATATACATGCCTGTCTGAAGTTTGTCAATGAACATCTGAATGATTCAGAGGACAACTGGGTGAAAGTGTTGTGGTCAGATGAGACCAAAATGGAGCTCTTTGGCATCAACTGTTTGGAGGATGAGGAATGCTGCCTATGACCACAAGAACACCATCCCCACCGTCAAACATGGAGGTGGAAACATTATGCTTTGGGGGTGTTTTTCTGCTAAGGGGACAGGACAACTTCACCACATCAAAGGGATGATGGACGGGGCCGTCAAATCTTGGGTTAGAACCTCCTTTCCTCAGCCAGGGCATTGAAAATGGGTTGTGGATGGGTATTCCAGCATGACAATGACCCAAAACACATGGCCAAGGCAACAAAGGAGTGGCTCAAGAAGAAGCACATTAAGGTCCTGGAGTGGTCTAGCCAGTCTCCAGACCTTAATCTTATAGAAATTCTGTGGAGGGAGCTGAAGGTTCGAGTTGCCAAACGTCAGCCTCGAAACCTTAATGACTTGGAGAAGATCTGCAAAGAGGAGTGGGACAAAATCCCTCCTGAGATGTGTACAAACATTGTGATTGCCAACAAGGGTTTTGCCACCAAGTACCAAATGTTTTGCAGAGGGGATCAAATACTTTTTTCCTTCACTGTAGATAGATACATAGATAGAGAGAGGGAGAGAGAGAGAGAGGGAAGTAGCGGGAATCTACTGTTCAGCTGTTCAGCACAAACGTGAACTTTGTGGTGAACTTCTGATAAACAGATTTATGAGATTGCCTTCTCCAAGAAGCCATGTGACACATGCTCCTTTAAATTTGTCCAGCATAAGGACTCTCAGAAGACAGCTGTCCTTATGCTGCCCTCAGATCTGGACAGATTTTATCTCAGGGGCACAAGTGCTGTGTAAAAATTGTGCCTACCTCCGCAGCCTTCTCTGGAAAGGTACAGTCCTTAACATCTTAACTGTGTTTTGATGAAATGAAGCTTTAAACGAGGTCAAGCTGTGGCTCAAACTCATTCCCTCTGTCCTGGCGTTTAGCTGTGTCAGCTCTTTCTCTTACGTGCAAACACACACACACATACACACACACACACATCCCTGAGTGCTCTGCTTTGATGTAATAACGTGGTCATACAGCCCCGTTTTATTCCCATAATCCTCAGGCACTTTTGCATTTCCATTTATATGTGTTTGTGTTAAAGAGAAGAGCCATGTGCTCAATTTGAAGTGCTGCTAGTGTGTGTGTGTGTGTGTGTGTGTGTGTGTGTGTGTGTGTGTGTGTGTGTGTGTGTGTGTGTGTGTGTGTGTGTGTGTGTGTGGGCGATCACACATTCCACATACATATGTATAAGCAGCATGGTAGCTGACTGGATTCTCACATGAACTCTCTAGGAGTTCCAACATAATATGAGATATGAGAGCTTATCCTCTGCTGATGTCTCTAATGTCACATATCAGGATGTGGATCTGTAGTCCATGTCACGTGCAGTTTTGGGTAAATTACTCAAAAAACACAATCCACTACAGATTAATAATTACTACTTTAAAATTGTAATCTGATTACATTACTGGGCACACAGTGGCTTAGAGGTGAGCACGTTTGCCTCACACCTCCAGGGTTAGGGGTTCGATTCCCATCGCTGCCCCGTGTGTTTATGCGGAGTTTGCATGTTCTCCCCGTGCTGCAGGGGTTTCCTCCGGGTACTCTGGTTTCCTCCCCCAGTCCAAAGACATGCGTGGTAGGCTGTTTGGCATGTCCAAAGTGTCTGTAGTATATGAATGGGTGTGTGAGTGTGGCCTGCGATGGATTGACAAGGCGGTGTACCCCGCCTTGTGCCCCATGCTCTTTGGGATAGACTCCAGGTTCACCATGACCCTGAAGGTTCGATACCGTAAGCTTTATAGAAGATATATGGATTACATTACAGATTACTGCATGTAAAAAGTAACCAGATTACACTACTGTACTTTCAAAAGCTTTCAGTAGGCGCTACTTCCATGCTGTTTGAAATATCACCAGTTTGGTTTGACGCCATTTACGTTCTAATTGTCGAGATGTCTGTTTTAAGGTTCGTGTTTGATCGTTATACCAGGGTGCTAATTTTTTCTCTCTAATTATTTTTCTTTTAAGTGGAGCGATTTTATCTAGCGTGTAGCGGAGTGTTGACTCCAAGCTTTCAGTCGCCTGATCGAGTTCTATGGGATCTGACGGTGATCCAAATCTAATAGATGTTTCTGCGAGGTTATTTATGAAGCTCGGTGCAGTAGCTGATGTGTAGGTACGTTTTACGCGGTAGCGAGGCGAGGTGGAAATACTATGATCAGTATGTATTATGAACGCAAATTATAAAAAAAAAGCTGAGATTAGGAGCGCTCCCTTTAAGAGTGTGTGTGCTCCTAATCTCAGCTCGTTACCTGTATAAAAGACACCTGGGAGCCAGAAATCTTTCTGATTGAGAGGGGGTCAAATACTTATTTCCCTCATTAAAATGCAAATCAATTTATAACATTTTTGACATGCGTTTTTCTGGATTTTTTTGTTGTTATTCTGTCTCTCACTGTTCAAATAAACCTACCATTAAAATTATAGACTGATCATTTCTTTGTCAGTGGACAAACGTACAAAATCAGCAGGGGATCAAATACTTCTTTCCCTCACTGTATCTTTTGATGTGACAACACTGAAGAAACGACACTTTGCTACAATGTAAAGTAGTGAGTGTACAGCTTGTGTAACAGTGTAAATTTTCTGTCCCCTCAAAATAACTCAACACACAGACATTAATGTCTAAACCGCTGGCAACAAAAGTGAGTACACCCCTAACTGAAAATGTCCAAATTTGGCACAAAGTGTCAATATTTTGTGTGGCCACCATTATTTTCCAGCACTGTCTTAACCCTCTTGGGCATGGAGTTCACCAGAGCTTCACAGGTTGATACTGGAGTCCTCTTCCACTCCTCCATGACAACATCACAGAGCTGGTGGATGTTAGAGACCTTGTGTTCCTCCACCTTCCATTTGAGGATGCCCCACAGATCCTCAATAGGGTTTAGGTCTGGAGACATGCTTGGCCAGTCCATCACCTTCACCCTCAGCTTCTTTAGTAAGGCAGTGGTCGTCTTGGAGGTGTGTTTGGGGTCATTATCATGCTGGAATACTGCATAGTGATCATGCTCTGCTTCAGTATGTCACAGTACATGTTGGCATTCATGGTTCCCTCAATGGACTGTAGCTCCCCAGTACCGGCAGCACTCATGCAGCCCCAGACCATGACACTCCCACCACCATGCTTGACTGTAGGCAAGACACACTTGTCTTTGTACTCCTCACCTGGTTGCCACCACACACGCTTGACACCATCTGAACCAAATAAGATTATCTCGGTCTCATCAGACCACAGGACATGGTTCCAGTAATCCATGTCCTTAGTCTGTTTGTCTTCACCAAACTGTTTGTGGGCTTTCTTGCGGGCTTCATCATCTTTAGAAGAGGCTTCCTACTGGGACAGCAGCCATGTAAACCAATTTGATGCAGTGTATTGCGTATGGTCTGAGCACTGACAGGCTGATGCCCCACCCCTTCAACTTCTGCAGCAATGCTGCCAGCAATCATATGTCTATTTCCGAAAGACAACCTCTGGATATAACACTGAGTACATGCACTCAACTTCATTGGTCGATCATGGCGAGGCCTGTTCTGAGTGGAACCTGTCCTGTTAAACCGCTGTATGGTCTTGGCCACCGTGCTGCAGCTCAGTGTCAGGGACTTGGCAATCTTATAATAGGCTAGGTCATCTTTATGTAGAGCTTTTTTTCAGATCCTCAGAGAGTTCTTTGCCATGAGGTGCCATGTTGAACTTCCAGTGACCAGTATGAGGGAGTGTGAGAGCGATGACACCAAATTTAACACACCTGCTCCCCATTCACACCTGAGACCTTGTAACTCTAACAAGTCGCATGACATTGGGTAGGAAAAATGGCTAATTGGCCCCAATTTGGACATTTTCACTTAGGGGTGTACTCACTTTTGTTGATAGCAGAGATGTGTGTTGACTTATTTTGAGGGGGCAACAAATTTACACTGTTACACAAGCTGTACACTCACTACTTTACATTGTAGCAAAGTGTCATTTTTTCAGTGTTGTCACGTAAAAAGATATCATCAAATATTTACAAAACTGTGAGGGGTGTACTCACTTTTGTGAGATACTGTAAATAATTTAATCGATGGTAGGAACGCGTCCTCGGTGGTAATTTAACAAGCAGAAGGGTTTGGGAATGATTAGTACATGCTACATTTACAGCAAGAAGCAGCATCAAGCCACCACGAAATACTGTATGAACCAGTTGGAGCGTGTCCCAAACACATCAAATGAAGAAAAAAAAACAGTTTTCCAAAATTTTTAATGGAGCAGGGATTTTTTATCTTTCCCTGGTTGTTATATGAGAGGAAACATACATTGCTGTAACAAAGCCCAGACACATAATCTTCTGATGTGTTGACCCCGGTTATATGTCTATGATGCCATGTTGTCCTTAATATTCATACATTATTGGTGTGTAATCCGTAGTGGACACTAAATATTTTGTCTCTTCACTAGATGATCAAACCTAGGATGAACATGATCATTTTCTCCAGTGGATCTGATGGAAAGGTTGAGAAATTGGTGTTAACAGGATGTTGGAACATGTTAGAGTGTGTATCGCTGTGCATTAAGACAGTTTGTGAGAGAACAAATTAACAGGCTTGGTTAATGGCTTGGTCATTCCCCACTCACGGCCGAAAAGACTCCCGAACACTCATTAGAGCCTGTTTGTGCTGGAACTGTGTGTGTGTGTGTGTGTGTGTGTGTGTGTGTGTGTGTGTGTGTGTGTGTGTAAAAGCAGTCACATTCAGACTATAATTACTGATTAAAGGCTCAAACAGACATTTACTAAATACACTGCAGCAGATATTACTGTCTCTCCCTCTCTCTGTCCCTTTTTTTCTCTCTTTTCAGGTCTCTTTTTCATTTTCATTTCTCTCTCCACTGAGAGAGAGTTGCAGCACAAAACACAATTTGGTTTAAGTTACCAAGGATGTACAGTCCTTTCTGAAACTATTGGAACGGCAAGGCCAATTCATTTATTTATTTATTTATTTTGCTGTGGACTGAAAATATTTATGTTTGAGAATATAAATATAGTTGAGGTGGAGTTTTGAATTTCAGCTTTTTATATGTAGACGTGTTAAATGACCTAGAACATGGTAAATGGTGCACTTTTATCCAAAGTGCTTTACACTGTGTCTCATTCACCCATTCACACACACACTCACACACCAATGGTAGCAGAGCCGCCATGCAAGGCGCTAACTTGCCATCGGAGCAACTTGGGGTTCAGTGTCTTGCCCGAGGACACTTCGACATGTGGGGTCATGTGGGCCGGGAATCGAACCACCAACCCTACGATTAGTGAACAACCCGCTCTACCAACTGAACCACAGCCGCCCCATAGCCCCATGGAACTTAGTTTTAGACTTCAGTTTCTTCAGCCTGTGAAGAGTGCATTTGTTGTTAAAAAAGAAAAGCTAACATGACGATCAGAGAGATGTCTATGGGAGAAAGGCAAGCCATTTTGAAGCTGAGAAAAGAGTGAAAAAATTGTTGCCAATGCAACAATTTGGACTGTCCTTAAAAAGAAAGAAACCACTGGTGTACTGAGCAACAGTCAATGAAAGGGTCGGCCAAGGAAAACAACAGCAGCTGAGGACATAAACATCAATTTACATCACCAACAAACTTCACAGGGCAGGGGTGAATAATCCACTATTCGAAGATGACTTCAAGGGCAGAAATATAGAGGCCATGCCATAAGATGTAGAAAACTCGTCAGTAGTAAGAATCAGAAAGCCAGATTTTAATTCACAACGAAATACTGAGATGAGCCACAAAAGTTCTGAAACCAAGATTAACCTCTATCAGAGTGATGGAAAGGCCAAAGTGGGGACCAAGTGTGGGGTCCTTCCTTGGACCACATTTGGACTTTACTAACCACTGCAAACCGGGAACCCCTCTGGGGTTTTGGAGATGCTCTGACCCAGTTGTTTACCTATCACAATTTGGCCCATGTCAATGTAGCTCAGATCCTTAAACTTGCTTATTTTTCCTGCTTGCAACAAATCATCATTGAGAACTGATTGTTCACTTACTGCTTTATATATCCCACCCCTTGACAGGTGCCATTATAATGAGATAATCAATTTTAGTCACTTCACCTGTCAGTGGTTTTAATGTTATGGATTTATTATTTTTTTAAATGGATGCTGCTAATTGCCTGAAGTTTACTAAATTGAATAGAATTTGTAATCAGCTGCACTTCCAGTTTCACTACTAATGTCTCTACAAAGGCAGAGAAAAGCACTAAGCATGTTTTCATGTATACACTGTACCTTTAGGCTTGTACTGCATGCCATTTTTGTACGTAACGTAATTGGTCCTAAAAAAACAAACAAACACAAACAGTCTTTTTCTCTCAGTCTTTTTCTCAGTCTCACTCCTTCTCAAGGTCTCTCTCAGTCTCCTATCTCCTTTCTCTCAAGGCTGAGAAAGTTGAGAGTAACTGAGAGTCCTGAGTTCTGAGAGTTACTCTTGAAACTAGTCTTAGAAGTGTACTTAAAACAAAAAAAACTCTTAGGTAAAAATCTGGGAACAAAAATGTGTTGTAAATGTTCTTAGAGCAAAACATTGCAAGGAGTACGAGTATATCCATGGAGTAAAGCTCCTGTGTCCTTCCGATGTAAATCAGAGCAATAATACTGAAAGTTTGTGTGTGTGTGTGTGTGTGTGTGTGTGTGTGTGTGTGTGTGTGACCCTCTCTACAGGATTCCTGAAGGACAGTCTGTTAAACCTGTCTCTGCGGGTCGGCTGCGTCTTTTAGAGGAGCAGCTAAACAGAGCCAAGCAGGAGATCCGCAACTATCAGAGAGTGTTTGGAGATGGTACGTGCGCAACAAGAGAGACAACAATAAGGCTGCATTCACATTACCAGGTTGAAGTAAAACAACTTTCTGCTTTAATGTGACACAATTATGTGGCATAATCGGATTATTTCAAGACTATGTGGACACAAAAATCTAACATTTACATTCTCGTTTTCTGCTAAGAGACTCCCAGTATAGACAGAGTGTGGGGGATGTAAATCAGACAAATTAGGCGGGAAAAAACGGTTAGAGCAGCCATTTTGGGTTAAAAATGAACAGTTGATTAAAGAGTGATTTGTCATTTTCCTTTAGAGTAAAATTCCAGCATTCATTCTATATATTATGGCTCGACAAATATCTAGGTACGAGAAAGTCAAGCAGAGGCATACAGTGGTCATTGGTTAAGATTCTGCACTAGTGCTCATAAAGGATGTGAGTTTAAATCACAGAACTGTCAGAGACACTGCAGCGCTCATGAACGAGACTGTTAGCGCTCTGTTCTGTGCTTACACTGGATTCCACTTTAGTTATAAATCACTTATAAGTATCTGCCAAATGAATACATGTAAATGTAGTAAAAGTGATAGTTCCAGTGACTGAAAAAAAAAAAAAACAGCTTATGTTCCATTAAAACCTGCACTCTATCTGCCACTAAGAGGGTTTTTTTTGGTGAATTTAGAGGATGGGACATGGCCATCTCTTTGAGGCTGGTCTATAAATATCAGCTGGCTTGGTCCTGAGAGAGAGAGGAAAAGGACAGGAGAGAAGAAACGAGAAGAGCAGTAAATACCTGCTTCTTTATATCCCAGCCCACACCACTGAGAGAGGTGACCTGCATCACAGTCACACAGCCTTAATGTCTCCTTGACATTGTACTGTTTTTAGCGCTGAGCATAAAATCTATCTCCAAAAGAAATGAAGACCATCTCGTTCAGGTCATGTGACAGAAGGTCAGTATTGTTTTTTTCCCAATTGGAACATGAGTCCATAGGTAAGCAGTATTTTATTTTTCGGTAGCATTAACATGTTCCTAAGGTAAAACCTGTCCCGTTAAGGAGGCAGTCCGAGCTCCAGATTTTAGGGCAGGACCACATTTATAATCCCCTAACTCTTTTCACCAGAACGAAGATGCATGAAAGTTTTGACAAACATGTCACTCCAGTAGAGGGGAATGTTAAAGAGTATAGCTGTATGGCTCCTCTCATCGGTAGTACTCCTATTTGAGGTTTTCAGGTTTGTGTTTGTGGATTTCCAAAAGTTTTCTGTGATTAAAATTCAGTATTAACATGGCATCACTGTTTCTCTAGCTGGCTCGTACAGCTTACTATTATGTGTTACACTGTGCAAGATGATCCCAATAAAAATCTTGGCTGAATTATATAATAGGCAGTAACGTCCCTCTAACGATTGACCTGCGATTAAAGAAAATATTAAAGGCTAAAATTCTGCTTATGTCATCGGTCCGGGCTCATGCAGTAAATGGGCTCACATTCTTCAGAGTGAGCTTGAGGTAATAAAGGTACTTTTTCTGTGCATAAGCATGCTTCATTTACATTTCACAATTGCCACTACCGTATTCGCAGTTGTGCCGTCAGTTTTGAATAATCGTATGCCATCCTCCTTCTGTTGGATTTTTGAAGAACATCTCACACTTTGGGATTTTACATTTATGGCACTCGGCAAGCTCCATCATCCAAAGTGACTTACATTTATCAAATATAGCAGTTGAAGGTTAAGAGCTTTGCTCAAGGGCAAAACAATGCAGCTAGGTGGTGTTGGGATTTGAAGTCACAACCTTCCTATCGGAGGACCAATGTCTTAACCACGTAGCTACCACCACCCCTATTTAAAAAAAAAAAAAGGTAACTCTTCCATAAATTTGTTGTTGTCTGCCAGTGAGCATGTCACATTGTGAATTCTAAGACTCTCAACACGCAAACAGAGAATTCATTCTTGATGATTTTGTCTGTAACATCAATATCAGACTGAAAACCCTACAGTGTGACGTTGGCTTTAGTGCAGTAGTGTACTCTTCAAGTCAGATAAAACAATAAATATAGTTACTACAGGCACGGGTTGGGCAATATGCCAATATAATATCGATATCGTGATAAATGATTATGCACTTTTCTGAGATATCGTATTTTTTTTACGTTTTTAATCATAACAAATTAAATGGTAGTGAATGGATGCCATTGATTTGATGATTTTTTGTTTTTTTTACTTAATCTTTTTTGTCTTTGTAGTCATTAAAGCATAGTCAAAGTCAGTTGAATGATTTTTGTTTATTTTACTACTGTTTTGCAGACAGTTTGTTTGCTGAATTATATATTGCACTACACATCGTGTAATCCTAGAAATCTCCTCAAGTATTTGTGATGTGATATTTTTGTCATATCGCCATACAGCCCTACTACATTCTGCCATGTTGTGTGCACAATGACCCAGCCCCTGGTTGTAGCTCTTCACCAGGGAAGCTTAACCCTCTTCACTCGTATGGCCGAAAAATCGTCTTGCCCGTCTTTGATCTATTCCCGTAAGGACGAAAAACCGTCTTGCCCGTCTTCGATCTATTCCCATAAGGACGAAAAACCGGCTTGCCCGTCTTTGATCTATTCCCGTAAGGACGAAATACCAGCTTGGTCGTCTATGCCAAATCCCTGTAAGGCCGATATAGCAATATAGCGGCTTTACAGTGTAAACGTTATCCCTCGTGAGGCCGGTATACCGGCGTTACTCTGCTATGATTCCTCACTTATTTTATTATTATTTTTTTGACACGGAAGGTTGATGACATCATGACGTCATGATGTGATTACGCCGTCATTATGATGAAGCTGATCCAAGCGTTAATATTGGTGTAATAGTAAAAGTGAACTAAAAATGCCAACGCGAAAAGCTAATCGTGTTCCAGCTAAAGTTCCACCTGCAGTGAACACAGTTCACACATCTAAAACAGTGAAAAAAAGAGAAACCATACACAGTTACACAGGTGAGAGCGAGGATTCTAGATAGTGACCGCAGTGAAAGTTCAGACGATGTTCAAACCGAAACTGATAGTGACCCAAACTCTGCTGATTCAGACCCTGATCCGTCTTCACCTTCAGCATCAACCAGAGCGACTGACACTGCAGGGGTTTGGAGTCGTAACCTGACATTCGTGCATTCGTGAAAACACTACCTGATGGTCATATATCAACAGAAATGCATTTATTTATTTATTTATTTATTTACTTGAATTTATTCTAAAGGCATGGACCACGCTGATGCTCGTATGGTACTTCTAAATGAGTAGAAGGATTTTAGCGAGCATTTTTTCGTAATTTCTCCAGTTAAGAATCGTGCTCCAAGTTTAGTAAAAACACTGAACTGCTTCATTTTCAAAGTAATATTACACAAATACATTATTATAAATTGTTTCAAGGCCTAAAAATGTTCAAATTAAAATGTTGATTTTGGCCCAGGAACTCAGTGCTCATGTGCTGTTTCTCTGGGGAATATTAGGTTGAGGGACATAATACTGTGGGAACTTAGGGGTAAGAGGGTTAAATATAGTTTCACGTTGTCCTAATATTAAATAAAGTCTATGAAACGAGCATTTGCATGATAATTAGCTAGCTACGCACCTAAAAACTGCAATTAATCTTCTATTTCTGTCACTTTTTGTCCTTATTAGCTATGCTAAGTTGATTATAGGTATGAAAGTGTGTGTGCCTTGTGACTTACTGGTATCCCATCCAGGGTGTACTTCTAACCCAGTGTTCCTGGGATATATTCCACATCAATTGTGTCCCTGACCAGGATAAAGTGATTAAAGTCAGCTTAGTCGAGCAATATCAGTGTCCTAATTTGTAATACAGTAAGGAGATTCCAGCAGATGCAGAAAAACAACATGGCAGATCGCCTGTTTTGCAATCTAGATTCCAACCACAACACAGTCTTCAGGTAATCCAGTAAATTAGCACGTGATAGTGGATAAACAGCTGTCCAAAGCACAGCATGATGACAGTGAAAGAAGAGCGCTATGCCTGCCAGGGTTCAGATAAACGGCTGCTCAATGATACAGAGGTCTTCAAAGAATGCGGTCACTGAAGTAGATGATTATTATGAAACACGTTATGAATTCAGCTGTGCACAGATGATAACCCAGAGTAACAGATTCCTAACTACACTTTTTCTAGACTAATTGATGGCATTAGGGACATCCTGCGCAATCAAAGCAAGAACTTATCGAATCAGCCCAAGACGTCAGACCTCAGAAAAACAGCGTTTTAATATGTCGTGTGAAATTAATAGTAATTGCTGCTCTCTTTCTCTCTCACTCGCCCCTTCCTGCAGTAGGCCCGGGCCGTATGCAAGAGGACTTCAGGAGGAAGGTGGAGAGAGGTGTGAGGGAGTTTTGGTATTTTCTGCGCAGCGAGGTGAAGAAGCTGAGCCACGTAGATCCAGCTGCACTGCAGACGCACACAGATACACTGCTGCATGATCTCGGCCACCAACAGAGGTTTTGCACACACACACACACACACACACACACACACGCACATTACAACCTGTCAAAACATTTAAACCTAGCCCAATTTTCGAAACCCTACTCTATTAGTTTTCTCTAAATATTACAGCTCCAACTCATAGCATGTAACCAGAGATGAATGTAAGAGTGAATTGCAGAGCAATTGCAATATTTGTTGCTTCATAATAGCACTGAAACCTAGCTGACAAAACAAAACTATCCATTGTTTTTCATCTCATCTCAGTTTATCCAAATCACAACATCATGTTGGGAACAATTGAAATATTTTGTTTTTGAATTTAATATTTACCAAGGCAAAAAAAATAAAATAAAGAGGCAGAAAGCCCATCGCAAAACACAATAAATGCCCAATCACTTTATATTTGGCTTTTATTTCCAGCGTTTCGGTGATCCAGAAAATCATTATTCATAGCAGTGATGGCAGAACCAATTTTCACCAGAGGACATTGTATATTACACCAGTGTGGAGCAGACAGGGAGGTATTAGAGGGAAATTGGCAGTTTTATTACTCATTATTTATTTATGCTGAATATTGCGCTTTGAGTTAATGCATAATCTAAACCTAAAAGTGGCCTAATTTAGCAGGATTAGCAAGACAGGCCAAAATTTCTTCCAGTTAATAGCTCGACTACATCTTGACAACTCAGTCTGATGGCTGTTATTGCACAATTGTTGCCATGATCACTTCCACCACCTGTATGCTATAAATAAATGCTCAAAAATGAATCGCTCAATTACAACAGTAGTGTTGGTCTGGAACACAACGGTGAGTATAATAATAACATGATAAAGATTATAGGACGACAATAAACGTTTTGTTTTGTTTTTTGCCGTTGAATTTAGTTGTTATATGCATATTCTTTTCATTATTTTCATTGTTGCTGCAAGAAGCTCAGGCTAATTAGACAGCTAATTATGCTAAACCAATGCTGATACCAATGCTGAAACCAATGCTGAAATAGAATAGTGAAATAGGAACAGCATTTTTAGTGTGACTTTTACAGCAAGTTAAGGGAGATGTGCTATTTTTGGTGTTTCTCTCTCACTTCTCTCTCTCTCTCTCTCTCTCTCTCTCTCTCTCTCTCTATGTCATGATTTATTGATTAATGGGAAATGCTGCTCTAATTACCCCCCTATTAGAGCTGTAATCAGTGTTCAGATCTGGCTGGGCAATCCCACAATCCTTTGCTACCTTAACACTGCTCATTCTCTAAAACCAGAAGAAGAAACAGATGGGCATCATACCATTTTCAATGTAATGTTCTCCGTTTTGTAGTTATTTTAGCCAGATTTTATGTAGAAAAATATATACATAAGCAAAATCCAAATACAGAGCAGAACACACTCTCGATTAGAAAGAATTATTAAAAGGGTGTTCCAAACCTTAAACAGACTGAACAATGGAGACAGAGCAGGGAAGGAATTAAACAGTGAAAACACATTATAAATTATTCTACAACACAATTGCAGTTGCATTTAGAGGAGAAATCTATTCATGAGTACAAAATATGGCTCATAAACGTCAAGAAAAGCATGCGGTTGTATAAATTCACACAAAAGCGCCATCTCACTACTACAGTATGTTGTATTATCCAAATTATAATGCAGTTGTTTTTGCACTTGAGCAGCTGCTACACCACTGCTAATTTACATAATTAACAATAATTAGCTATGTGCATGTTACATAACAGTATTTTATCCATTTATTGTGTTTTTACAATAGTAGTATTTGATCCCATAAGAAATTTGACTTTCTGTGAAGCCCATGTTTGCACATTATAATAATTCTGCTTATAATTCTTCATAATGAAGTTGGTATAATAATTAATTATATTGTACTGCAAGTAATGTGTGCTGTATTGCACAACCTTTATAACTAACAATGATATGAATAATTACAGTATTAAGCAACTATAATATTTATTAATAATGATGTACATATTTGAAATTTTTGCTTCCTTTTTACACATTTAGCCTATTTATACACCCCCCTATGGCACACACACACATACATAGCCACAAAACATGTATGAACAAGGACAGTACATTTAATTATGCCAGAACACAGCTATTTATTTAACAACTTTCGCAACTATAATTAAAAACTTAAAATTCCGCAACTATTTAAACACATTATTTTGACATGCTAATGCAAATAGCTTTTCTGGTTTAAAATATGTTTTACATGAAAATGTGTGCTTACTATACACTGATTCATATTATATTACCCATCCATCCATCTTCTACAGCTTACTCCTTCTTCAGGGTCGCGGGGGGAACCTGGAGCCAATCCCAGGGACCATCAGGGGGTACAGGCGGGGTACACCCTGGACAGGGTGCCAGTATAACTGTATTATTCCACTCATGGAGTCATTTTTATATTTACTAACTACTTTACACATGTCTACAGGGAGTTTGGCCTTCTTCCCTAGATATCAATACAGTAGCTCCTTATAGCAGCTGGTTAAAATAACGTTAGCTATGCTGATGGACGAACAACACCTATCAAACTCACCTCAACATGTCATTTAACCCACCATGGGCAATTGAAAAATCACTGCTTCAAACATTACAGTGAGCTACACAGTTGTGGTCTTTTACCCCAATTATCCATGGGTACACTTTAGTTTAGTCCGTTTTCTACTTTTTTTTATTTGGACACTCTGCCCATGGTGCTGCAGACACTAAACTGAACCGAACTGACGGATGAACTGGAGAGAGAGAAAACTGATAGGTTAGTTAGCACAAAGAGAGACCAATCAGGACGCGTGCTGTCACTCTCTCAGCAGGTCTGTCACTTGCTCTTTCGGTTTTTCCAGAGCCCGTCGACCATTAGAAGTGACCACTGTACTCTCTCTCTGTCGCTCTTTCTCGCTCTAAAAAAATCGATTTCTGGGATATTGCTGTCTATATAATTTGCGCAGGCCCGGCGTCTGGGGGGGGGGGGATCAACCAGGAACTTTGGACAACCAGGAAGAGACTGGTCATTAGGCAGTCATATGTTGGCCATTTATTGGTGGCATTTTTAAACAGCATTATGCTTTAGAAAATGCTTTATTTATTTGGAATGTATCATGCTTGTTTTCTTCATTGTATGTATCTTTACTATGGGCCCACATAACGTCACAAAATAGTTCCGTCCTACAACGCTACTTTTACACACCCCCAGACACACCTCCCATTCATTCGACTTGTCAGAATGGCTACTCATACTCATCTGGTGCTCAAAAACAAAACGAAAAAACAGAAAATCAGAAGATGGCATCACACATGCAAGACAGCAAATGGCAAAATATCTGAAACTAGAAAGACAGAGTGAAGAATCAAAGAAGTAAGGGTGGACGCACACGTGTATGGATCTTCAGATGTGGCCACAAAACTCTAGCTTATTTTAGCCTAAATTGGGCTAACGTTAGCCCAGCATTTTACTTTTTCCCCCAAAGTGTAGTGTCGTAAGGCTTTAAGTTTTGCTACTTCATTAAAACTGCAGCTGCTCTGCTTCCGCTATGCTTATTTATATCTTGCACCACGGACAAAAACATAAACCTAGCAAGATTTGTAGTTGAGTCTCCACAGCCTACCCCTGCGTGAAGGGTTCTTCGTCGAATCTATAGAGATCATTAACTTTCGCAATTGAAGTAGCTATTGAGTGTGTTGTACTTGTACGCTGGTGTCAGTGTAGCTCTTCCCTTCACCATGCTAGGTGGGGAAAAAGTCATCAAACTCCGTGGAGAACGTCTCAGTAGACAAATCTAATTTGTATATTGATTTGTTTGCTTGGATTTTGTAAATGTTACCGAGAATTATCGAGCTATAAATTCGTGTTATGCAAATTTACGGTCCTCTCCCTCATGAATTTAGCGTCTCGTGTGCCATGTCTAATAACTGTAGATGGAAGCGAGAGCTGCTGCGACGGTGAAGAGGCAGTACAGGGAGACAGAGGGGAGGGTCAGACAATAGAGGATGAGCGCGGCTTAGGCGAGACATGCACTGACGTCTTAGATTTTAGTGATGGTGTGGACAGGTTTGAGGATCCTGGACTTTGGCCCAAGAAAATGAGTGATTGTGATAGGTTACAAATAGTTCATGTCATGGCAACTAGGCCTTCTTTCAGTGACAGAGCAAAGGAATTCCCTAAAGATGTAGAGGGAAGGGCATTCCCCATCTACTTGCTATTAATGTTTTTAATGACACTTCACGGGTCCTAATAGTTGTTAGCACGAATAAAACAGGATTTTGAATGGTTACCGAAGGTGCAGCGCTAACTCTGTTTTGAACAAGGTTTAGGCTACATAATCCAGTTTGGTGAATATTTTGCAATAAATGACGTTTTTGAATTTGTCATCAGTCGTTTGAATAGTTGTTAATAAAGCATGGTGCCGAACATTCCAAGCCTACGGTCAAGATTTTTTTGGTTGGTTTAAAAATTAGGGGGCTGGGGAGGGCGGTTGGGGAGGGCGTCCCTGGATTTATGGGCATCAGGGAGCTGCTATTAAAATGCAGGTGACTCCCGGAACTTCCGGGAGAGTTGGGATGTCTGGTATTATTTTGTCATATGTATACTTTACATATATATTATTGGAATTGAATTCTTGTACTCGTACTAATTGAATTACCAAAAACTATATGATTTTGATTGTGTTACAACTATTTCAGTTTACTATCCAGGCAAGTTCATCAGTGTGAAAAACTGAGACAATTCATCGTCTTTGGTGACCTTCTCAAGGGACACGGTATAACTAATGCTATAACTATCTGGGTGCGATTGAATATGGATAAGACACCAGACATGCAGTGTTGAACTTGAGGATGAACACCCCTACCTCAGTAAAATGTTTCAATAAGCAGAAGTATGCAAAGAGACATATCAAATGAACTCCATCTAATTAGAAAGGCTGTTGACGTAAAATTGGCTAATTTGCTAGCATTAAATGGATATCCTGAAGTTTTCTTAGCTGATGATAAGCTAGTACTGTATAACTGGCTAGGCAGCAAGTCGCATTCTAGCTAATGGTAAATATTATTTCTTTAAACGATTCTATTTCTGATGAATTCATAAGCAAACTGGCATAGTTTCTTTAAAACAAAAATCAGCTTCTAACAGTTTTAGATCGTTAATAAAAGTAACTTTTTACATGAACTTATTTTCATCAGGATTAAAACAATTACTTTTACCAGTGTAGGAAGTTGCACTACCTTGAAAATGAGACTATAGTGATTTTTCATTAAGTAAATTTACTTCAGTAAAGTAAATTAATCATTATTTGTACTATTTTGACATCCTGCTTCGTGTCTGTTTTCCTCTCGGGTCTAAATTTGAGGCTCCAGTTATAGAGATGAATTTCTGAACACACTCTGCATCTAATCTAAGAAGGCAAATCATAATTAAGTCATAAGCCCCCAGCAGGCGGCCATATTGCTTTTTTACCTGAGAGCAGATGGAGCTGTAATTCAGCGTGCAGGTGAACTAATCTGTGATGAGGTGTGTTAAGTGTGGGTTAGACGCTGCTGGAATCACGAAAAACACACTCATGACACCAATCTGATTTCTCACTACTATTCCCCCTTGCACCGGCAGTGGATTAGAGGGTGTGTAAGAGAGAGAGAGAGAAATAGAAAGAGAAATAGATAGAAGCTGTGTATTTAAAATCCTCCTTATTGCTTTAAATGGAAATATCAGCTGTAGTGTAGAAAATCAACATGATGACTTGGATCAACACACAAATGTTTGATAAATTAAAGGAAGAGGTGTTGGCTCTGCTGTGCTGTAGGGGGCGTTTATTTATTTTTACTGGAATAGTTTGGGTTCACTTCTCACTTTAGAGGGAAGCGTCACTGTAAATCAATACAAGGTTCTTCTGACTGATCAACTTTATTCTATGAGGAAAAATTTCTATACTGATGGAAGTGGCCTCTTCCAGGATGACTCCACATCCACAGGAAATGAGGGCTCACCGAATATTTAGATGAGTATAAAAATGATGGAAATATTATGCTGTGACCTTCCCAAACATCATTTCAACCCAGCTGAACACTATGAATGATGTTGTTGTGACGCGTTAGAGAGGTCTGTCCAACACCATCATCAAAGCACCAACTGACTGAATATCTAGTGAAGAAAGGTTTTCATTCCTACACTAAATTTACAGAGACTTGTATAATATATGACAAGGCATACTGAAGCTGCTCTGATTGCTCGTCATGGCCCAACACTTTATGAAGACGCTTCATGTTGGGTTTTTCTTTTCACCCATCTGTACATTTGTATGCAAACGTTTGGACACCCTGGCCAAGGCACATATTTTGCTGATTTTTGAAGTGGAAAGAAATTAAATATTAAAACAATTCTCTGCAAATGTTAACGCACAGTTGCTTTATATTTGATGAGCTTAAAAAAATTGTGATTGTGTCATGCGCGAAAGTGTGGACAGCCTTGCAGTTGTAAAGTCTCAGAACGTAATGAACTCATTAGGACATAATTGACTCATTAGAACTCCAGCTCGTAATTTCCACTGTCTAAAATGTCATTATGAAATGGCATTTAAGGGGAACTTTGGAAGTCAAAGCAAGATCTGGAAAACCATGAAATCCATTTAAACACACTGTGCAGATCGGAAATGCTTACCAGTTCAAAAAAAATCAGATGCAGTACCAAAAAAAAACACTGTAAAAACACTGACAATACCAACCCAGAATAAAATAAAATCACTGAGTAGCACCCGTAAAACAAGAAAGTACCCCATGTACATTGAATGCTAACACAGTAGGGATTTGTGTTAACAGTGTAACAGTCTAAGGTTTAAATAAAAATGAAAATGAAATAAAAATGTGGCCCGGTTAGTAATTATTATTAACTACTAACAGTGGGATTCAGGTAACGTGTAATCACTTACAAAAATTCTCCCAGTTTGGTTATTGCCAAATCCTAAGTGCTAGGCAAAATGATGTCAATATGATATGAAATAGTACAAAATAATTATGACTACGAAATAATCTACATTCTATGATACTCTGTCAGGAGATTTCCGTCGCACTGAATGCTCCGGCGACAACACGTGCTTCCAGATTGTCATGCTTTGTTTACATTTTGTCATGTCTCCACCCCGTCTTGTTATTGGTTATCTCCCTCATGTGTCATCATTATACACAGCTGTTTATGTTTTAATTTCGTTGTAAATTTAAACCGCCGTGTGTGTCTTTGTTCTGTATCCTGTGTTTCATGGTTTTTGATCCGGTTTTCTCGTTTACACTTATTGTCTAAGCCCTGTTTGCCTCTTTGCCAATCACCTGACCTTGTGCCTGTTTTGTGACCTTGATATTGCCCTATGATTTTGATTTGACTGCCTCTTTTCAATAAAAGCTTTGACTGCACTTACATCCATCCCCACCCTGATTACATGACATACAAGGCATATAAATAATATGGTAACATTATTACAAGCAATATTAATAGGTAAGACTAACTTGGCATGGCACCCCAGCACTGCCAAGCTACCACTCTTGAGCAAGGTCCTTAACCCTCAATTGCTCAGATGTATAAATGAGATAAATGTAAGTTCCTCTGGATAAGGGTGTCTGCCAAATGCCTATAATGCAATGTAAATGTTACTTTTCAACTTGAATGTGCATAAACCTTTACACTTGTTCTTAATATATGTCTTCATTTCACTTAAAAGAAAATACAGTTGATTTGTTTCCACTAAAAGCACGTTCAGTTGTATTAAAGAATGACACATGTAATGCTTTTTATCCACTTGTACTTCTACTTACAGTACATGTAATGTTGTGTAAAGTTTGCAAATCAAGTTCATTGCTGTTATCACTTACATTATAATAGCTACAAACAGCCATTATTACACCAGCTTCTCCTTTTTCTCACTTTGAAGTCAATACGAATTTTTTTTAAAAGCAGCTTTACTGAAAACCACAAAGACCTGGAGTCCATTTTTAATTGGTTTACAGTATGTGGATCATTTATGTGGATCATCAACTATATTTTATACACTATATACTATACTATGCAGGTCCATCCTGACAGATCTTCACTACTTGAGTCAAGCTGATGGAGCTGGTGATTGGAGGGAAAAGGAAGCAAAGGATCTTTCCAGTCTGGTACAGAACAGGATCTCCTACCTGCAGGTACAAACATTCACCCCATCCCATCATCGCTCACCCCCCAAGGGTATTCTGAGAAATTGGGTTTGTAAATAATAATAATAATAATAATAATAATAATAATAATAATGATGATAATAATAGAGTGCTGCAAGGATGACATATTTTTGTAGGCCAAGCCGGAAGTTACCATGACCCCGGTTCCCTCGACAAAAATCCAATATGATTTTTCCCATAAGCTTTTGGATTATTGCAGAAAATAAGCTCGGTGACCAACAAAAGTTTATGATTCTTACACATTTTGTTCATCAAGATAATTTTCACAAATCAAACAAACACAACTGTTATGAATTTTGATGTCTAAATACAATTGCCAGAAGTAAAAAGCTAAGGGTAGGCTATAAACGAACTACACCACGGTCACATGACTTCAACATCATCACTACTAAGCTTCCGGCAACTCTTTGTCTTTATTTAAAAAACTAAATTACTATAAATTGATAAATCTACAATTTGGCAAGTTTGAATTGGAATAGTTTGCAAGATCATGAGTATAAACACCACGAGGTTGTAGTAGATGAGTCACCTTTTAAAGGGAACTCAACGTTGCATGGGGAAGCGCAACTTCATGCTGTGGGAAGCGCCGTCACACATGACCAGCGCGCATCTGAAGCTTGTGTGAAATCAAGCCTATTTATAGGCCTGCTGTGATTAGGTGACGTGGTAATTAAATGGTACAGAGAGGGAAAGAAGTATTTGATCCCCTGCTGATTTTGTACGTTTGCCCACTGACAAAGAAATGATCAGTCTATAATTTTAATGGTAGGTTTATTCGAACAGTGAGAGACAGAATAACAATTTATATGTTATAAATTGATTTTAATGAGGGAAATAAGTATTTGACCCCCTCTCAATCAGAAAGATTTCTAGCTCCCAGGTGTCTTTTATACAGGTAACGAGCTGAGATTAGGAGCACACACACTCTTAAAGGGAGTGCTCCTAATTGCAGTTTGTTACCTGTATAAAAGACACCTGTCCACAGAAGCGATCAATCAATCATTTTCCAAACTCTCCACCATGGCCAAGACCCCATTTTCACTTAGGGGTGTACTCACTTTTGTTGTCAGTGGTTTAGACATTAATGTCTGTGTGTTGAGTTATTTTGAGTGGACAGCAAATGTACACTGTTACACAAGCTGTACACTCACTATTTTACATTGTAGCAAAGTGTCATTTCTTCAGTGTTGTCACATGAGAAGTTATAATCAAATATTTATGTGAGGGGTGTACTCACTTTTGTTAGATACTGTATATGGGATTCTACTATGGTGAGGGCGTTTCTATCCTTAGCACGTGTAATGTCAATCCTATCAATGTTGATCAAGATAAAGCTGGGACTGGGCATTCCCTCCAGTCTCTATGAGAGTCTGTTCGGGCTTATGGCAGCTGCAGCCAACGTCATACCATTGAGCCTATTGCACATGAGACCATTTCATTGGTGGCTGAAAGGTCTGCGAGTGTCACGCGGTGATGCCTAATTTGAAGGTGTCCCTGGTTTCTAGCCTCAGGTCACATTCTCGGGGTGTCTCCATATCGCAAGATGTTAATGACAGATTCCTCCCTCATGGGCTGGGGCGTGGTCTTAGACGGCTGTCCAACTCACAGTCTCTGGAGTGACCCTCATCTGGAGTGGCATATAAATCGCTTAGAAATGTGGCCCATATTCTTTCTTCCTCAATTGAAACATTGGTCACCATGTGTTAGTTGTGACAGACAACACAGTGGTGGTCTCATATATCAACCACCAGGGAGGATTACATTCACACCCACTGTTCAGGCAGACAAAGGTAATTAAAAAAAAAAAAGTTTTGTCAGTGAGTGCAATGTACATTCTGGGCAAGCAGAATGTGGGTGCAGACATCCTGTCCAGGCAGGGGGAGTCCCAGGGATTGGAGGCTTCATCCACAAGTCGTGAAGTTTATATGGCTCTAATGTACATGGGGTACCTCCGAGGAGACAACAAACTGCCTGATGTGGTTCGCTCTCACTCTTTCCAAAACATTGGCACTGGACTCTATGGTTCACGTGTGGCCGAGGTCACGTCTGTACACTTTTCCCCCGATCACTCTGCTCCTACAAGTTCTAGTGAGAATTCACCAAGACTGTCTATGTTTGCTGCTAGTAGCACCTTATTGGCCAGCTGGAATATGATTCTTAGAGATAATATCCCTGCTAGATGGCACTCCTCGAGAGATTGAATGATTGGTTTGATTTATCACCCTCGGCCAGAACTATGGATACTGTGGGTCTGGCCCCTGAGGAGGAATCTCAGCACCGGCTCATAGATTCTGGTCTCTCAACTGAGGTTGTAGAGACCATGTTGAACACTAGAGCACCATCCACAAGAAATGTGTATGCGCGCAAGTGGTGACTTTTTGTCTCATGGTGTGAGGAACGTTTAGCTAGACCCAGTAAACTGTGCAACAGCTACAGTCCTGTAGTGCGTACAAGGATGTTTCTCAGCAGGGTTGGCTACTTCTACAATAGCGTCTACGTGGCCACCATTTCAGCCAGCTAACAGCTAGGTTTATGCATGGCAGGCTGCTGAGGCCCATCTGCAGACCCCGCGTACCTTCTTGGGACCTTTCTGGGTCCTGGATGGCCTGTCAGGTGCCCTATTTGAGCCTTTAGAGTCAGCCTCTGAGAAGCTTCTGACTCTAAAGGTAGTTCTTCTGCTGGCCCTGACATCTCTCAAGTGAGTAGGAGAACTATAAGCTCTCTCTGTTGCCCCTTACTGCTTTGACTTTGCCCCTGGATTAGCCAAGGCCTTTCTATATTCTAGCCTTAGGCTGCCCAGCCAGTAGTGTTGCAGACTTTCTACCCTACTCCGTTCCTCATACCGGAACAAGAGAAATTACACCTATTGTGTCCTATAAGGGCTCTCTGTACTTAAGTCCACCACTCCGGCCAGTGCCGTAATTCCGAGCAGTTGCTGGTCTGTTTTGGCGGCAACAGTAGAAGTGATGCTGTGTTAAAGCAGCGCATCTCTAATTGGATAGTGGGAGCAATCTCTATAGCTTATGCTTATAGCACTAAGCCTCTGAGCATAAGGGCTCATTCCACTAGGGGGTCGCCTCCTCAAAGGCTTTATCCAAAGGGCTACACTTATACGATGTGTGTGCTGTGGCAGGGTGGTCTACACCGCACACCTTCACTCAATATTACACTCTGGACATGTATTCCACCCTGGGCTCGAGTGTTTTGCAGTGACACTCTTGCTGTCCCAAAACAATCGAGGTGCTAAAATGGTGCTGTCCCTTCAGTACCTCACTGGCAGTTGCGCAAGGAGCGTGCTTCTTGTTGTGTGTGTGGGCTGCCGGCCCACCATCAAAGATGATGTGGGTTCTCTTTTCCACAGCATGAAGCTCATGCAATATTGAGTTCCCTTTGAAAGGGAACGTCTTGGTTACGCGTGTAACCGTGTTCCCTGAGAAGGGAATGAGATGCTGCGTAGCTTTATCATACTGGGGCATGCCTGTGAATTGTCTCTTCACTTCAGATAATAGAGGCTGATAGCGCGGTTCACAAGTGCCGTTTTATATCACGTGACAAGCTTAATTGCCTTATCACCTGATCACGGCAGGCCTATAAATAGGTATGATTTCACATAAGCTTCAGATGCTGGTCACACGCAAGGGCGCTTCCCACAGCGTGAAGCTCACGCAGCGTCTCTTTCCCTTCTCAGTGAACATGGTTACATAACCCAGATGTTTTCCTGTTTGGCATGATGTAACCCCGACAATCTCTAGAGTTTCATTTAGCCACTTGTTAGCAACTGTCTTTTCCAAGACATGTCAAAGCTTAACAAAATCATGAGGTATTACTTATGTATTTTGTATCGTAGAATATCTTGAGCTTGTGTTAACCATAGACCTTTTTTCAGGCATTTAACCAAAAACCCATTAAAACAACCTATTGAGTTTCGGGCTATGGAACCAGAAGTGCTAAAATTAGGATAACAACAAACAAATAATAATAATAATAATAATAATAATAATAATAATAATAATAAAATAATAATAATAATAACACCATTGAAAGAATACTTATTTTATACTTTAATACATAATTGGTATACTTGGTGTGATGGGTGAAGTGTAAGGCAATTAGGGTGCTAGCCAGTTTGTCTGTGTGTGTGTGGGTGGGGGGGCACCACAGTCAGCAATGTTACTCATAGTTGTAGGCAGTGCTTAGGGCCTGCCACCGTTCTCTCTTTCTCCTTCCTTCTCTCTCAATCATTACTAATTCATCTCTCATCTCATCTAGTGTGTCTCTCCATTCCCAGTAGTGTAGAGTGTTATCTGTGCCTCTCAGAGTGGCTTCCACTCCCACTCCCCCCCTGCTATCATAACTAATTCATCTCTCGCTTTTCCAACTTGTCTCTCTGTTTCTCTGCATAATGAAGGGTTTTATCTGTCTTTCAACATCTCTCTCTTCTTTATTTCCCTCCTACTCTTCCTCTTCACTCTTTATTTATTTTGCTCACAGAAGGTGTAATCATGGTTTGTTGATCAGGATACCAACAGAAATAAATATAGTGTCCAATCAGCGCTATTTCAAAATGATTCACAAATCTGATAAGCTAGACAAACAGTTAATGAGCTAGAAATCTATTCTAGTGTTTTGATCAAAGCCAACATTAATAGCATCTAAAAGGGCTGTTGCACAGAAATACTAGATCAGTTCTAAGATTGATTTCCTGAAAAGCCTAATCTAGCAAGTTAACATAACTAGCTAATATCCGTGGAGGAATTTGGCTAACTAGTTTTGAGGAATGCTAGTTTTGAGGAATGCTAACTTGCAGTGAGGGTCAGTAAAGTGAATAATAAAACACTTGTATTGGTTATGGTTAAGGATGTTGCATTTGAAACTTTCATGGTATGATATTAAAATAAATAAATATCATGTATTGTACAAAAAAAGGAAACAATAAGAGATAACTCTCCTAATTGTTCTTATTTCCTTGTAATATATTATTGAGAATGCCTGTTTCATAAACTTCTTGCTAGTATTATTACATTGCCAATAGAAGCTGAAAGATATGTTATTCTGTGCATTTGATAGTGACAGAGCAAATGTAGCAATGTAACATGTTTACAATAGTAGCGTATATTACACAGCAAAAGGCTTTTTAATGTAGTCAAGTCCCCTGAATGGAGACACGGAGCTTGTTGCAGTACGATTTGGGGGTCCAAAGGGATGGCGTTAATGTTTTAAGACAGTGTTTATATCTCTAATGCGAATGTATTTTTATAGATTTTGTTAGCCAGCTGTCAACAATAAGCTAACAAAGTGTCTGTGATTTCTGAGAGGATATTCATGCATACTAATACATTTTCATAACTCTCATTAATAAAAAAAAAATGTCTAGAATGTCTAAGAAGTGCAATCATGAAACTATGAACCTAATGAAAATGTTTGAGGGGGTGGGAGCCCATTTGTCCCACTCTTACCCATTTTGTTTGATAAGTAGTCTACACATTGCTGAATTATACATAACTCAAATATTACTGTCCACTGTCTGAAGAAGTCTTGCTCAGTCCAAATAAATTTCCACTAGTTGTGATGACAGCAGGTTTAAAGAGAAGAACATTTATTGGTGGTATGTGGGACAGCAGGCACAAGGGATCATGTGCATGCACATCTTTATGAAATGTATGGAGTGTACAGGGTTTGCGCTAATGCTGACTGCAGAAAGTACCCTGCAGAGTGGACTTCTTACTATCATACAGCTTTGTGAAGTGGGTCAGTGGGGACGATCACAGACAGTGAGAGAAAGATTAGATAGAATAGATAGAGTTTGGTTAGTTTGCTAACCCCAATCTGTCTGTTAGCAGCTCATGTATGAAATGAAAGTGTGTCTAAGATCATGTATGAGTATGAGTGGGACTGTGAATGGGCAGGTCATATATTTAAGGTCATATATTTGACAGGATTTTTGAGGAAACATCTCTGGGTGCTCATAACAATGTTTTTAATTACTTGGAAAAGTTCGAATGGTGTGTTTTTGAGTTCATATATGGACCCAAGGACAGATTCTCCTTTTCTATTCATTTTCTGTGTCACAAATGACCGTACACACACGTAATTGTTTTAGTTGTGGTTACTGGTACTACAGCGACCGGTCCTGTCTGTCTGTCTGTCTGTCTGTCTGTGATTAGCTATGGAGAATTGCACCGAATACACAGTAGTGAATGTATTTAAAGCCCTGGTTAAATCATGTATATGAGGTAATTTAGTTTTTCTTTTACTCTATGCTTTAAGAATTTTCTGCTAACATAAACACAAACACTAAACAAACACAAACTACTCGGTGTGTTTACGTGAAATGCCGTTCAATTACGGATCGATTTCTTTATAGATTTTATTTAACTGTGTAATAATGTTAAATTCATCTTTAAATAAGTAATTAAGTCTCTAAACAAATAACTCTCTCTCTCTCTCTCTCTCTCTCTCTCTCTCTCTCAGGCATTATTTTGAGTCCACTGTTAACCCTCTCAATTTCCCTTTCTCACACCACATTTTATGTTCACTTATGTGGATTGCTATTTAAGTGAGATTGATTATATTTGTAGTTCATTTAGCTACTTTATCTTTAAATGTAATTTCCCTCGAATTAACAATTAATTTTTTTCCTCCCTCTCTCTTACATTTGTTTATTTGTTTTAGTATTGCTGTTTAATTACTCATCAGTTCTATTTGGACCTGGATTAATGGTAACCATTTCATCTTTTGAAATACCCGCTTCCCTAATTAATAATAAAGACTCTCTCCTGTCTCTCACTTACTCAGAATCCTCCAGACTGCAGTAAGGCGCGCAAGTTGGTGTGTAACATTAATAAGGGCTGTGGTTATGGCTGCCAGCTGCACCATGTGGTTTACTGCTTCATGATTGCATACGGCACCGAGCGCACACTCGTCCTCGAGTCCCACAACTGGCGCTACGCTCCTAATGGGTGGGAGACGGTGTTCAGACCTCTGAGCAATACCTGCACCGAGTGCACGGGAGCATCGACCGGACACTGGACAGGTGAGCGGAGGGCGTGGCTAAAGGGCAATATCATTCATTCATTCATTAGTTTATACATTCATTCGTTTCCAGTGAACGCTTGGACAAGGTTGTGGTCAAAGGCAAATTAAAAGGGTTAAAAAGAAACTAAATTAAAGAGACTAAACAGTGGATGTGGCATAGGTAATAGGTGAGTAGGGGTGAACCTTCTGAGAAAAGTGGTAAAAGGAAAACTACAGGAGATAAAAGGTTTTAATATGGAAGAGTAGTGGTGATAAATGTTAAAAGAAGATGGCCAGAATCTGAAAGTAAAAATCCCCAGTGGCACTGACTACACAAAAGCTTTCAGCAAGAAGAAATGAGAAAAAAGATTATAACCAGGTTAAATAAAATCATGTAGTAACACTCCAGCTTCTCTGACGGATTTATGTAAGTCATTTTTTTAGTCGTCCGCAATGCCTGAGCCAGCAAGGGTGCACAGCAAGGACCAGACCTCACAGTTTATCCATTGCTTTAGCTTATTTAAAGCAAATGATTAGGATGTTCCCCAGACCAAGTCTGTGGTGCAATTTGTAAGTTTGGTTTGTAAGTTTCTTCAAGTCCAGTTAAAAATTCTGAGTCATCGACTCTGTTTGGCAAGTCACATCAAATGTATTTGTGTGTTTGTTTGTTTGTTTGTTTGTTTGTTTGGTGCACATGACTGGGACACAACCTTACAAGTATGGTTTTACCTACAATCCCAATTCCAAAAAAGTTGGGACGCTGTGTAAAATGTAAATAAAAACTGAATGCAATGATTTGCAAATCTCATAAATCCATACATTATTCACAAGAGAACATAGAAAATATATCAAGTGCTTAAACTCTTGCACACAGAGATCTCAGCAGATTCTCATAATCTTTTGATGATATTATGTACTGCTGATAAAGAAAAATTCATAATCTTTGCAATTTTACATTGAGGAACATTATTCTGAAATTGTTCTACAAATTGTAGACACAATTTTTCGCAGATTGGTGAACCTCTGCCCATCTTTACTTCTGAAAGACTCCACCTCTCTATGATCCTCTTTTTATACCCAATCATCTTATTGACCTGTTCCCAATTAACCTCAAGCTGTTTCTTTTTAGTAACACTTACTTTTCCAGCCTTTTGTTGCCCCCATCACAATTTTTTTGACTGTTGCGGCTATCAAATTCAAAATTTCCTTATTTTTTTCTTACAAAGGTACATTTCCTCAGTTTAAACATTTGATATATTTTCTATGTTCTATTGTGAATAACATACGAGTTTATGAGATTTGCAAATCACTGCATTCTGTTTTTATTTACATTTTACACAGTGTCGCAACTTGGAATTGAGGTAGTACTACATTTTATTATTATTTTTTTTAGTATAAATGTGTATAAATTGTACTAAAGTACCCTGTATACATTTAGGTTACAGTGCACGAAAATATGCAAGAGAACTTGTGGTTTCTGCACAGCCAGAGCAGGTAAACTTGGAGACACATCACTTGCTAGTGTGAATGCAGGTTAAGGAATGCAGGAAAAATATATTTTATGTCTGTGTCTTATTCTACTCTTTATGTCAGAATAGTTGCAGCATTCTTGGTCTCTGCCTGGAATTTGTCCTGTCCTACACATGCACTTCCTTTTTCCCTTGTCAAGAATGAAACCCTCTCTGTAATATATGTAATATCTTTATTACGAAAGGGGGAAATCCCATATCAGAGGTTGTCTCCATGCAACATTTCATGCAAAGCAAAACAAAACAAAGGAAAACAACACTTTTTTTACAGATTGACTCAATGACACTTTCATTATGGACTGAAATTCTCTGCTGGAGAGAAACACACTTCTATCATCAGTCAGTCTCCTTCCGTACTTACAGTAAGCACTGATTTATTCACTCAGATCTGAGGACACGCTGAACATGTCTCACTTTGTGTCCTAATGAATAAGACTGCTGGAGGAATCACTTACATGAAACACTTCAGGCTGTGGATAAAAACATCTCTCTCTCTCCCTCTCTCTCATGGACTATCAGTATTTGTTATATAAGTCTTATGTAAGTACGACAGGAAGGGATCATTTTACTGTTAAATATTTGATGGCGTATGCAGTGGAGCAAGCTCACTACCTCACTCATGGCGCTGCTGCGTGTGTTTCATTAGCTTGTGACTGGTATGAGAAACAAATGCTGCTTTTAAAGATCAGGACACACCAATTAGTGCCTTTATTCTATTTCAATTACCAGCTTTCCTGATGTCCTGTTAGCCGTAGCTCCTTCAGAAAGCCCTGCAAGAATGTTAACCAGGTCAGAGAACATTGAACCGATTTCTCAGCTTCTCTCGCTGGCTTCCAGTAAGCTGTAAACTGTCACGGCTTATTTATAAAGCACCATGGCTTTATTCAGACTGGCAGATTAAATCTGCAGACAAACAACTCATGTGATTCAAGCTAGATTTTTAAGTTGTTTTAAGTCCAATTAAAATTCTGGACATTCATGGACTCCGTTTGGCAAGAATCACCAAATGTGTTTGTTTGTTTGTTTGTTTGTTTGTCTGATAGCCATGTAAATCTTTACTCACACAAATTTAGTTTAAATTTGATTTCAGTCTATCTGCGTTTAATTTGATTTCAACTACATTTGGTGCACATGGCTGGGACACAATCTTACAAGTATGACTTTATCTACTTCTAAATATGAATTTTTTAAAAATGTAACACAGCAATGTGTATAAATTATAATCCAGTAGACTGGATGTATTTTGCTTATTCATTCACTCCGTTTGGCAAATCCCATCAAATTTATTTGTCTGTTTGTTTGAATTTATTTACTTATGTATTCATTCATTCACTTAATTTTTTCTATTGTTTTTTTATATTTCTTTGTTTGTTTAGGACTATTTTGTTGTTTGTTTATTTGTTTGTTTGTCTGTTTGCTTGCATTAAGGCAAGTTGAGGAAAAGAGAACTTCGGCCTGGAGCAACAAAGGGGTTGCCTGTCTGTTTTCTTGTTTCATTTTATTTTTATTTATTTTTATTTTATTTTTTTTTGTCTTCTCCAAATGCATTTAAAATGTGACTGGACACTTTCTTCATGTAAAACACTGAAAAATCATCCACTGAAAAAAGCTACAAATATTTTACTACCTAACTGTCAACCGGATGTTGATATTGTCGGTGAGCAAATGTCCTAACAAACAGATCACATTTGGTCCCTCGTCATTTCCAATATGAACATGCAGACCCGGATACGTTCAAGACCCAAGTAAAGAGTGTTAAATTGCACATGCAAGTTGTTGCATTAACGGCATCACCTACAAATTAGATGGAGGAATCAAGATTTTAAATTGCATGTGCTAATCATTCCTGATAGCCACAACGTGTTCCGATTTTAAAACAGACACCTGAACGATTGACACTGGAACTCGCTACACATGTGTGTAATTATGCATCACTTACCCATAACATTAAAACCACCTGCCTAGTACTGTGTAGGTCCCCCTTGTGACATCAAACAGCTCTGGTTTATCGTGGCATGGACTCCACAAGACATCTGAAGGTGTGCTTTGGTATCTGGCACCTAGACGTTAGCACCAGATCCTTTAAGTCCTGAAAGTTGTGAGGTGGGGCCTCCATGTATCGGACTTGTTTGTCCAGAACATCCCACAGATCGATCAGATTGAGATCTGTGGAATTTGGCAGCCAACACCTTAAACTCTTTGTCATGTTCCTCAAACCATTCCTGAATAAATTTTACATTGTGGCAGAGTATGTTATCCTGCTGAAAGAGACCGGGTGTCCTTCCTTTAACTACTTTTGGAAGATGCCATTGTGGAGATGTGCTCACCCAGTCAAATAGCCATCACAATTTGGCCCTTGTTAAAGTCACTCAGATCCCTACTCATTTTTTCATTGATTTATTTATTCATTTTCATATGATTAATTTACATGTGATTCATTTACATATGATTCATATTCATGCATCTGATTCATTTACATGTGATTCATTTTCATGTGATTCATTTAATTTTCTCCCCTCCCTTCACTTTCCCAAAAATCCCCCCCCTCCCCCCCCACCCGGCTCATCATGGCTACTCAATAGCTGTCGCTGGTCAGATCCCTACTCTTGCCCACTTCAAGAACTGAGTATTCACTTGCAGTGTAATAAATCCCAACCCCACCCCACCCCCCCCCATCTTGAGCTTTCCCAATATCGTATATATATGTACAATGATTTTTTTTTAGACGTTATCTGTAATGGTTTTGTATGTAGTCCTATTTCAACAGAAATGACTCTTTCAACAGAAAGAAGTTTGATCGTGTCACCCCAATTTCAGCATCTCTTCACTGGCTCCCAGTCCGTTTTAGGATTCAGTTTAAGGTTCTGATGTTTGTTTTTAAAACTCTTAATAATCAAGCTCCTTCGTATCTTGTGGATCTTCTTAATCCACATTGATCAAACAGATGTCTAAGATCTTCAGATATGTTTCTTTCGCATGTCCCTCGTTCTCGGTTAAAAACAAAGGGGGATAGAGCTTTTGCTGTTGTTGCCCCCCGTCTATGGAATCAACTGCCACTGGATATCCGCCTTGCACCTTCTATTACTACTTTTAAAAATAGGCTTAAAACATATCTTTTCTACCAGGCTTGTTGATCTAATTTTTAATTGTTTAAACAAATTTTTTATTGATATTTTCTATTGTCTATTGTCTGTTTTTATGTGGTTTAATTCAGTTTCTATTTTACTTTCTGTACTCTGTTCAGCACTTTGGTCAGCGTTGCTGTATGAAATGTGCTATATAAATAAATTTTACTTACTTACTTACTTACTATTTATGATGTACATGTAATGATATTTAGCATGTAAGTCACATTCAGATTTGAGCATCAGTGTAAAAGCTAGAATGGCATTTGTAGGCCCTTGTCTATGTATGATGTCACATTTTTTGGTTGGGTCTTGCATTTTTTCTGTAGTATGTGTGGTGATCCTGTACTTTAGCTATATGATCATGTAAATATGTTTTTATAGCCATGGTAAATTTAACCTTTTTACAAGTAAAAAAATATAAGTAAAAAGTGGCTGGAGGGGGAAATTTCGAGTGTGGTCACCCTAGGGCACCATACTGTACTAATCTGGGCCTGCCTGTCACTGGTATTAATGTTATGGCTGATCTGTGTATAATTGCTATTCAGGTTGTCTAAGCTGTATAGAATGTGATATTAAAACAAAGTCAACAAATCCAGACACTAGATTGCATTTTGTTATAAGGTGTTTGTAAAGAGAATAGTAGAAAAAAAGCCTCTAAAAAGTCTTTCCTTTGATGGAGGCAGGCAAGCACTCTTTATATTCCCCTAGCAGATAGAGTCAGCTTTTTGTTTTAGAGTAGAACTTCTTTTATACAAATTTATGTACTACTTGTTCAGTTTTGAACAATGTTTATGGAAATGCAGTTGTGTCAGTTCAGTTTGGTTTGTATTGCAGGCATAATGTTTGTTCTTCTCTCAGGTGCAGAGACTATCTATTTCTCTTTCTCTCTCTCTCTCTCTCTCTCTCTCTCTCTCTCTCTCTCCAGAGGAGGTGCACTGTGTGCATTAAATAACATTTTAATCAGTATCAAGCAGATTCCTCTGCTTCTAGCCAACAGAGAGAGTTATAGTGAGACAGAGATGGTAACTCAAGTCTGTGACTTTGACTGGAGCCCCACTTAAGTTGCAAAAAAAAATTTGACTTGCACTCGTGAACAGCTTACTTGAGACTTGACTTGGACTCGAAGACAGAGACTCATTTTGGTTTGGCATTCCCGATTACATTCTCTCTTTACTAACTCACATGACAGCATCAAACACCACATTTTACAATTAATTCCTTATTCATTCCCTATCGGTATCTGCCACATCCCGCAACTTGTCCCGCATTTTGACTGGAAAAAAGTTGGAACAGACTAAGTGTGGAAGTGGGTGGCGTGCACACGCTTCGTTTGTGAATGGAGGGTGGAGTCGGAGAAGGTGAATGGTAAGGATTGCACACCTGTGGGGAATTATAGTAATGAATGTTATGTGATACAGTGAGCCAAGTCGAGAATAAAAGAGAGACGGGTACCTCGAAAGACAGAGAAAGCCAACCAGCACAGAGCCATGAGTGCGCACGTGTGTGTCTGTAAAATAAAACCGCTGAAAAGAGAAAGATAAAGAATATAGTGCCTTTTGAGTTGTTCCAAGCCTTCCCCCAGCTTCCTCATTTCCTACCCAAATCTGGGAATGTGTTACACTAAGGTTTAAGTAATTTTTTTCTCATGTTTCATGATAATATTTCAGTAAGTTACAAACTAAAATAGACAGAAAACATCAGTTGCATCGCTGGCAAAGCAGTCGTCCCCAGGGGCAGTGGCCAAATTTGAAATTCATCCAATGGCTGTGAAGAAAGCATTGAAGCCTGTCACCAAAGGGCTGTCAGCTTTCACTCAAACTGGGCTCACCTTAGAAATCCTTTTTGTCCCACTTAATTTTTTTTCATGCAGTAATGTTTCTCTTTGTTGCATTGTTTGATACAAAAGACATAAATATAAATGGGCTGAGTGTACATGCTTCTTATTCATTTTAGATAGACATCAAAATAGTAGGCCTTTGGGTGTTGGAAATATACCCCACATTGTCCCACACAAACTTACTACATGTGCCACATTTGGTCCATTCGCATCTGGTCACCTTACTCCGAAGGGCACTTTGAAGTGAGAGTAATCAAGATAGGCATGCTGTAAGATTGCTTCAAACTGAATTTCCAATTCAAAATTACTTATAAATTGAGTTCTGAGTGACCATTATTTTTGAGCGCCACACCTGCAATCTGCAATATTCTGCAAACAAATATGATTTTTTTTTTTTAACTCTATATTCCAGTAGTCAGATATAGTACGGAAGCTTTCTTCATGTGGGAAAGAAAGTCACAGTAAAAGTACACATTTACATCTCTTTATGAATTTAGCATTACCGAGGCAGAAAAACTGAATTTGAAACACTAACAATGAAAGTCAAACTCTGTTTTGGTGTTTTGTTAGCAGCGTAGCCATGATTTACCATTTTAGAGTCAAGTTCAAGAATGTTCAATTAATCATTTTCTATTCACATGCATAAATTCATTTTCATTAGCTGCTTCACAATGGTCAGCATCACAGTGCATCCAGAGCCTATCACAGGAACGCTGGGTGCATTGCAAGGCACACACACACACACACACACACACACACACACACATGCTTAATGAGCGAAAATTTAATTTTGTCAGTTCACTTACCAGCATATATTTGGGAGTTGGGAGGAAACTGGAGCACCAGGGGAAACCCATGAGGAGAACATGTGAAACTCCACACAACACTGACCGAGCTCAGGATTGAGCCTTGAGGTACTACCTCAAATCCTACACACTGCAAGTTTTCTATATTCTACATTATTTGTGGGTGATCTTGCTTGTTTGCTAACTTGTTATAATTCCTAGGCATCTAGCTGGCTTTACTGTAACTAGCAACCATAATACACTAAAAACCACAGAAGACAGTTACAACAACTAATACAGCCTTCGGACTGACTATTCTGCCTCTTTTGTGATGGAGTGTTTTATAGAAACCATTTTGGGTACCCTAAATTCAAGTTCAATTTCAACTCTAAGACAAGTTTCATGAAGTCTGGGATTGCAGTTAATTACATTACAATGCATTTTTGCAGTTTTTCTGGATTTTTTTGTTGTTATTCTGGGTACCTGGTGGCATAGGTGAGGATCACAAGGATGTATTCATGGCCCCGGGCAGACTTTGTGAGCAAACCTACCAGACCCAAGCCCACCCTATCAAAGTGGACGCCAATAATGGGGAGAGGAATGAGGGTCACTGTTCGTTGACAGTAGGGCACTGCTAACAGAAAGCACAACAAATCGGCATCTATGCCAGGCCACATTCCCCGGCTTGGCCAGGGTATTGTGGTCCCTGAGGTGGCCGACGAGTGGGTGGCTGAAGGCCAGGTGCATCAGGGCCTGTGTCCTGGAGTGGGGTATGACCAGGAGGTCGCAAGGCTGGTGTGCTGTCTGGTGGTACAGAAGTCCATTGGACACCAGGAAGTAGTTGGCAGGGAGGCGCTGCTCTGGCTGCTGGTCCATGCTGTCGATCAGATGAGGGTTAGATGAGTGTCTCACCTGAGGGGTGTATACATGCGTGTGGACCGCTCCCTTTTATAGTAGCCGCTCTTGTGCTGGATGCTGCAGAGAAGCCGCTCCAATCATTGGCTGTCAGCCATGTGCGCTCCTGCTGTCCAAAACAATCAAGGTGCAGAAATGGCGCTGTCCGATCAGCACCTCGCCGACAGTTGCGCAAGGAGAGCGCTTCGTATTGTGTGTGTGTTGGCTGCAGGCCCGCTGTCACAAATAATATTAGTAATAATCCAGCCATCTATCCATCTTCTACCGCTTACTCCTTCTTCAGGGTCATGGGGAACCTGGAGCCAATCCCAGGGAGCATCGGGCACAAGGTGGGGTACACCCTGGACAGGGTGCCAGTCCATCGCAGGGCACAATATATTAATAATAATAATAATAATAATAATAATAATAATAATAATAATAATAATAATAGCTTTAACCCAGCTCACTTCTACTTTACAGCGAAAATGTGAAAAGTGAAAATTTGTGGAAATTCTATATACAGAATGAGATGATGAGAGACATTGTCACCTTGCCATATGATATTCAATGACTTCTGAAGCATCTTTCTCTCAGCATGATTTGAGCATGTGGGTGTTAACCTCTCTCTCTCTCTCTCTCTCTCTCTCTCTTCTTCTCCTCTTGTAATTCAAATAATTAATGAACTCTGCCCTGTTCTGCTGAGTGTGCATATGCAGATTAGCGCGGCAGTTAAATAGCATATGGGTCAGCAGCATTGTACATTTACTGTATGAGCGCAGTATGATGTATTGGGCTTCTATTCTTTACCCTCACTGCATAGGTTTTATGATCACTCACTTTGTTCCAAGAGACTTGGTGAAATGGAAACACAACATCTTACTACTGTGCATGCAAAACAATATTCACACGGAACACGGAACAATTATTTTATTGTCTTTTAACAGATGCAAATTCAAATCCATACCCAGGTACAACAGGGACAACACAATAACCTCAGTATGATATAACCCTGAGCAGAACAACTGTTACATTTAAAGTATAAACCATAAAATAGTTCAGCTCATTACATTTTTTAATTAAAAAGATCATTTCAGTACAAATATAGAAACACTGCAGATGTGTACATTCTTCATTCTAAATGTGTCCGCTTATATTTATTATTTATATTTAAATTTGTATTAATGTTTTATTGAGACATATGAAAAGAAGGTATTATTTTAACGAAATAAACAATAAACAGATTTTGAACAAACACATAGGACTGTCAGTAATGAGAAAATCCACTTTTTAATTTAACTCTGAACAGAATTATGGCCATTTTCTACACCAAGAAGGAGACATCATGAAATAAGGAAACGTTAGGACAGCCGCTATTCTCGGGAGACCCAGGCTGCCCAAATTTTTTTAGCGTATTGTCTGTAATCTGTCTGTGTACGTGAGTATCTTGTCTCATCTTTTGCCCCCTAGGGGAGGATCATGATCAGGACGTGCAGGTGGTGGAGTTGCCCATCGTGGATAGTCTTCACCCCAGACCCCCCTACCTGCCTCTGGCCATCCCTGAGGATTTGGCTCCCCGACTTCAGAGGCTGCATGGAGACCCCTCTGTCTGGTGGGTGTCTCAGTTTGTCAAGTACCTGGTGCGTCCTCAGTCGTGGCTGGAGAAAGAGATGCAGGAGGCTGGCATCAAACTGGGTTTCAAACACCCCATCATTGGGTCAGTGCCTTTCTATTGTAAAATTGCATGTATTTACATTAGACATTAAACATAAGCTATTTTAGTTGCTCAGTGTTGCCAAGTTACAGAATAAAGGAATCAAGCTATGTTGATATGAAGTCATTATAATTCAAACTATTCTATGATTCTAATTATTAATTGAATTGATATTTTTTAAATCAAATCAAAGAAAACTAAGTAAGGAATAAAACATGACAGGTTATAGGGCTGTTTTAGGAAAATACCATAATCATGACTTGGTAGTTTGCTACGGCCAGTGAAAAGCACCCTGAGTTTGATTATTTTCCTGTAATAGAATAAAGTGTTTTAACAATTTGTTAAAGAATGACATCACACTTTTTAACCATTTTCATTTCCATTTAATTCTCTGAAGTTGGTTCCTGTTATCATGTCATGAAGAATTTCCTATGTAATAATCATTTCCAGTGTTGACACTGGAGACTCCTTCTATACATGTCAAATAAACATCTCCTTACAGAAAATTGTCACCATATTAACGATTATAAATTATACATGATCATATCAATGATTATAAGGTTTTCTTTGTTAAACAACAACACATTTTTAATCTGTTTTTTATGAGTCTTGGATTGTGTGATGCATCCACCATTCAAGTCCCAGTGAATGAACTGTTACTCGAAACAATGACATCTTAGAATAAGTGTCAACAATATTAGAATATTATCTGAGCTGCTGTTAAAGAAAGTGAATCAACATCTTCTGAACAATTCAACAACACGTAAGTCATGAAATCTTCAGGCGGCGGATGCAAAGGCAGACTTTATTATTGAAAGTGCAAAACAAATAGTCAAAATAATTAATAAAACAGAACCATAAACTTGACCATAAACAAAACCATAAACAATGGAGACATTCAAAATCATGTAGACTGTGAACAAGGCTGAGGCAAACATGACAGCACAAGAGTACAACCACGAAAGCTTGAGAAACTGGTGCTGATACAAAGGAACTTGTTTAACGGTGATGATCAGGGTGAGCCAGGCACAGGTGAGTGTGATTAGGACATGTGACTGGATCAAGTGCAGTGGCTGATGGGTACTGTAGTTCAGTGCGTTATAGCGGCTAACCTGACAGAGCGCCCCGCCCAGAAGGCTTGTGTCCGGATATGTGAAAACAAGTTCAATGGAGGCGGTTCTGGACAGCTAAAGGTCATATCCCTTAGTTGATCAGCATTCCTATGGTCGCTACCCCTCGTGTATAAGGCAGGTTATGATTTAATTACCAATTAATAAATTACAATGCCTCGTAAAGTAAAAGAAGCCAGAACAGTAAGATAAAGAAGTGTGTTCCCAATACGAAGATCTACATTTGTGTAACATATCACAATATCTATGAATATTGCTGGGAAAAAAATCCATGATCAATTTTAAAATTTTAGTTCTTCCTGAATATTTCCCGCCTCTGTTAACGTGCATTAAAAAGGAAAAGAGTGTTTGGCACTGCTAGTTAGCCCCTTTACCCTGTTTGCCTGAATGTTAAGTAATTGTTTTTGTATGTTCTGAAGGAGTTCTACTCTCATTTTGTGAAATGAAATCTTTTTGTTGAAAGATTCTGTATAAAAACACTAAAACATTAACTCCCTCAGTACTGTAAGTTACAGCCTGGGCTTTTTGCTGACAGACAAGTGACATAACGAAACAGCACTATATACAATTCTGAAGTAAATTTTTACACTAAGAAAAGGTCCTTGTGCAGCTCAAGGTCTCTAGTATGGAGAACACACAGCACTGTGCTGTAATTAGATTCATACGGCAGAGGTCTGGAACAAGATTATGGGATATTCTATCTCCAGGCATAATATTTCTCTGTAGTGGGCATAGGACATATACATATGAAGAAGAGCAAAATGTAGTCGAGAGCAGATTAATCCATTAGTGAAAACAGTGTGTGTTTGTTGTCTTATTGTATCCCATTTGTCACGTCCTGAGACATAAGGGAAAGGAGTATGGAAGCAGGTGCAGGTAGAGACGTTTATTTTTATTAAAGGGCAGGTAGAGAAATCCAAATCATAATCCAAAAAACATAGTCAAGGCAGGCAAAGGGTCGGGCGACTGGCAAACAGGCATAAACGGGGCAAAGCAGGAATCGAAGTCGTGGTCACAGAAAACAGGGTCAAAACATGAAACATCAACTATTACTAAAAAACCAGCTGAGGACAAAATGAACTAATTTATTCTATTCTATCAGGGTAACTTAAAGAACATATCTAACTGTACTAATACTGTGTAATGTGCGCTGTGTAATGGGAGGCGCGCGGTATACAGTGAGGGAAAGAAGTATTTGATCCCCTGCTGATTTTGTACGCTTGTCCACTGACAAAGAAATGATCAGTCTATAATTTTAATGGTAGGTTTATTTGAACAGTGAGAGACAGAATAACAACAAAAAAAATCCAGAAAAACGCACATCAAAAATGTTATAAATTGATTTGCATTTTAATGAGGGAAATAAGTATTTGACCCCCTCTCAATCAGAAAGATTTCTGGCTCCCATGTGTCTTTTATACAGGTAACGAGCTGAGATTAGGAGCACACACACTCTTAAAGGGAGCGCTCCTAATCTCAGTTTGTTACCTGTATAAAAGACACCTGTCCACAGAAGCAATCAATCAATCAGATTCCAAACTCTCCACCATGGACAAGACCAAAGAGCTCTCCAAGGATGTCAGGGACAAGATTGTAGACCTACACAAGTCTGGAATGGGCTACAAGACCATCGCCAAACAGCTTGGTGAGAAGGTGACAACAGTTGGTGCGATTATTCACAAGTGGAAGAAACACAAAAGAACTGTCAATCTCCCTCGGCCTGGGGCTCCATGCAAGATCTCACCTCGTGGAATTCACTCGTGCACGTAGCTCATGCATGCACGCGCCAGCTCATCTCTCAGAGCGCGCTGCCAGATGGGGAGATCGTGACACCATTGGCCTGAGTTCCTGACCCAAAACGTGTTGTCATTACAAGTGGAAGCTAACTAGCTTTGCATTAGAATGCAAAATATTATCACATCCCACAAGAACCACAGTGAGAACTCATGCTAATCTGTGACATTTTGGTTTCTTTATCTTTCTCTCTCCTCAAACTGTTACAAGTTTCCTTTCCTGCTTTAATTTTTAACCTCTCCCCATTTTCTTTTCCCTCTTTTATCTCTATTATTCTCTCACTCTCTCTCTCTCTCCATCTCTCAGTCCCCCCCTCTCGCTCTCTCTCTCCCTCTCTCTCTCTCTCTCTCTCTCTCTCTCTCTCTCTTTCCCACTCTCTCTCTCTCTCCCTCTCTCTGCTCCCCCTCTCTCGCTCTCTCTCTCCCTCTCTCTCCCTCTCACTCCCCCCCCTCCTCTCCCTTGCTTGAGTGAAAAGATGAGTGTTAGCCATTAAGGGCTTTCAGACTCCGTTCAGGGTCCAACTGCTATGCTGAGAGCCGGACAGAAATATGCTTTATGGAGTTCGGAAAGTGATGTGCCATTCTATTTTTCATGATTCTCTTGCTTCCACCAAGTGCAAGTGTACAGAATTAGGGTTCAAGGGTTATTTGGAGAAGTGACAAAATTCCGGTATATTCCATCCATCCATCCATCTTCAACCGCTTATTCCTTCTTCAGGGTCATGGGGAACCTGGAGCCTATCCCAGGAGGCATCGGGAACAAGGCGGGGTACACCCTGGTCAGGGTGCCAGTCCATCGCAGGGCACAATCACATACACACTCACACACCCATTCATACACTACAGCCAATCAACCAACCATGAATGTGTTTGGTCTGGGGGAGGAAACCGGAGTACCCGGAGGAAACCCCCGCAGCACGGGGAGAACATGCAAACTCTGCACACACATGGCCCCGGCGGGAATCGAGCCCCCGGACGTGTGAGGCGAACATGCTAACCACTAAGCCACCATGCGCCCATCCGGTATATTCCATATGTCTCATATCTCAACAGTGTCTATGTCTATGACACCCTTTATTTTGATTGCAACCTAACACCACTTTCTATATAAGCTGGAAAGCATACCAAACCTGATTGAGTAATTCGAAAATCATCACACAGCTGTCTGTCTGCATTTCTCGGGAACAATAGCTACGGGCGTTTTCAGACCTATTAGTGTGGTTGCGGAGTCCAATTCAGAAGGAAATTTGATATAATTTCTGTTTGGTTTGGTTTGTGGTCTCACTGCATGTAATGAAGCAATACAAAACAAGTAAAATAGCTGAGGGTTGTGTAGGATATATTAGGCAGCAAATGAACAGTTAGTTCTCGAAGTTGATGCGTTGAAAGAAGGAAAAATGAGCAAGCGTAAGGACCTGAGCGACTTTGCCAAGGGTCAAATTGTGATGGCTAAACGACTGGATCAGAGCATCTCCAACATGGCAGGTCTTGTGGAATGTTCCCGGAAGGCAGTGGTTAATATCTACTAAAAGTGAAGGACAACCGGTGAACCGGCGAAAAGAGGGTTACTGTGCCACCAGAAAATATTTTGTTAAATCATTCTAACGTATTCTGTTATATTGTCACACTACAGTAGATCTGACATTAGTAAATATATTTCATTTAGAAAAACAGCCTCTTATGTCACACACGCCCAAGTACACTACTTGTCTATGTGTGTTAATTCTTTTCTCAGATTAAGCTTGATAGGAAGAGCAGTTGAGGATGAAGGGTCCAGCAGTGGCAGTCTGACAGTGTAGGACTTTGAACTCATCAGTAGGCTGAGACCACTTAACCCTAAACATTAAGACATCACTACCACAAATACATTTTCACAAACAGATTTCACTGATTCACTCATCTTCAGTCAGCACATTTGAGCTTGTTTGAGTAACCATGTGGAATAAACACGTTTCAAAATGGCTGATTTTATATAACAATGATAAATGTGATATTCATGTTTATCCCATTCATACTCCCATCTCTAATCGAAACAGTCATTGAGTATGGGAAGGGATTTGTGTCAGGTCCACGCGATCCACAAACTCTACTACTACTATCCACCACTGCTAATCACCTGACTTCTGACCACACACCTGTTCCCAATTTCACACACATACACATAAAAGAGACTCTCATTCACAGACATTTTGCTAAGTAAACCCTCAGTTTGTTTTAATGTATCTGACTTTATCAAGTCTTTTTTACAGTGTTGGTTGTTCTGTTTTTTGATCTTCTGCCTGTTTCTCGATTTACGTGTTTAGTTCTGCCTAGTTTACTCTGACTGTTCATTGCCTGACCCATGCCTGTTTTTGATATTGATCCTGCCTGACGTTTTGGAATTGTCTGCATTGCTCTCATTAAAGAACGTTGAATTACATCGCTCTCAGACCCAATTCCTGACTTTGTAAAGAGCTGAGCAGTTAATGGTTAAGCATCGTGCTTTAGGGCATAGCAGTGGCTCTTTATCTTATTGAAAAGTGGTTGAAGAAATCTGTTTCTGCTTCTGCTCTATTAAAGTATTAAGAACTATAATAACTGAAAGGTTGATATAAATAGTTGAGTAGGTGTGTACAGTATGTTAAATCATATTGCATCACTACATGATGCCTCTCCTGGTACATTTTCTTGACAGAAATATGGACGTTATAAATGTCAAGGTTGACCGGATAGCTGGAATTCCATGATGCTTGTGGTATTTAAAGTTGCACTGGAGCTGCAACACTAATTTTGCTCTTAAAGCTCACATTGCATATGTGTAGTCTGTTAAAGCGGCCATCGTTCTTCTTCTTCAATTGATGATAAATACTTGGATGATAGTTCATCCATCCATCCATCCATCTTCAACCACTTACTCCTTTTCAGGGTCACGGGGAACCTGGAGCCTATCCCAGGAGACATCGGGTACAAGGCGGGGTACACCCTGGACATGGTGCCAGTCCATCGCAGGGCACAATCACACACACACTCACACACACCCATTCATACACTACGGACACTTTAGACACGCCAATCAGCCTACTATGCATGTGTTTGGACTGGGGGAGGAAACCGGAGTACCCGGAGGAAACCCCCGCAGCACGGGGAGAACATGCAAACTCCGCACACACAGGGCCGTGGCGGGAATAAAACCCCGGACCCTGGAGGTGTGAGGCGACCTAACCTTAGCAAACTTACGACAACACACATAACTTGACTGTTTTTTTGTTTTGTTTTTTTTAACTTTATTTAGAAAAAAGCCAAATGTGTGTACATTTGATTTTTGGCCACAATGTTCCTTTAAGTGATACACCGACTGCTGTTGCTGATCAAATGGATTTTTGCTTATGTTAAAAATTGAACCCGCTGTAGCCTTCTTCTAAGAATGTGGTACAACATGAAGAAGCTTTGTAATGAGCTCTGCAAAAACAAAAAGAGTGAATGAGTTTGTTAGCAGCAGGCGAGATGAGGGAGTATCGATCGCTAGATGCTGAGCACCTCAGTGTAGCTGAGAATCAGAACTGAATGAAAGACATGACACGGAAGAGTAACACTTGATAGAAAGATGAAAGGAAGTGTATGAGAGAGAGAGAGAGAGAGAGAGAGAGTAGCTGAAGAGTTCTGTAGCTTTGTCACTTCAGACAGTGAGAGCAAGTAGGAGAAGCTACCCACCGAGAGATGCAAGAAAGAAAAAAACAGAAAAGTGCATTTGTCAAGCTTTCTGATCTCTCTCTCAAGTGCCAAAGCAGGGAAATGAGTCCCTATCACTCGATAATCCATTAATTAGTTGGGGAAAAAATCTAACTATTTTACGGGGTTTTAAATGGGAAAAAAATAAAGGAAAAAGGAAATCTCAACTAGAAACTAAAGTAAGCATTATAGTACATTTTAAGATTAAGTACATTTTGCCAGCTAATAAAATTTTCAGTGCTTTTTCATTTTCATGATCGCAAGATTTTGTTGGTGTAAGCAATAAAGGTCCAACCACAAATAAGAATAAATGGCATTATATAGAACTGACATTTACGTTTAAACCACTCTCATGCTTTAATAAAACTATAGCACATATAATAATAAATGTTTATACTTTAATAAAACTACACCATATGATGCCAGTTTACATTATAATTCTATTTTATTTAGTCTGATATCTGCAGATTGCACCTCATTTTAGGTGGAAACTGTTTAAATCAAAATAAATGGCAGAGCTTTAACCCACTGCATTGCTCTCTATTGCGTATTGTTTTTAATGCCAGGACATGTAAAGTTTCCTCAAAGTAAATGTAGTACTTTTTAAGACTTTTCCAATGCTACTTCGAGCACCATTTACAGATACATTTGCAGTGAAGATATGGCGAAATGCTTCAAGAACGCTGCGGAAAGAAAATGACAGAAGCTACAAAATCTTCCACACAAATGACACCTTTTAATTGTTTAGATTTTTCACATTGCTGCATTTCAACACATTTATCACAGAATCTGAGAAAATCTGAAATCATATGTTGTTTGATGCAACCTGTAATAATACAAATGTACACTGGAATTCAAGAGAGTTTCATATTTATTAACTTGTTTTTGTTAAAAGTTCTGCATTTTTGGTGAAAAACCACATGAACCACATAAACCTCATCTCCAAAGGACATGTTATTCTTAATTCTGTGCTGTTTTTTTGTGTTGCATATGCAAAAAAAAAAAATTATGTTCTATCTCCAAACTTAAGGATAAACTTCATAAGGTTAAACAAAACCCAATTCATCTCAGTTTCTACTAATTTGGTCCTTTATCAAATCCCAGTGACAGCAAGCAACTGGAGAGGGTGATGGCTATAATGTTTAAATCTATGGGTTTTTACACTACTCCTGAACATCACAGTCTGAAGAAAAGGAAAAATACATTTGTGATAGAATAATGTGTCGAAAATGTGTCGGGATGTGTTGGGTCTGGTTCTTTATTCCTGGATTTTCTCCATATGTTAATGTAGGATTAGACAAGGCTTTGTGTACAGTAGTTGAGTACAGCCTTGTCAAACCAGCGTGTATTGTGTGTTTGCAGTGTGCATGTGAGGCGCACAGATAAAGTGGGCACGGAGGCAGCGTTTCACCCCATAGAGGAGTACATGCAGCATGTGGAGGAACAGTTCCAGCTCATGGCCCAGCGCATGCAGCTGGACAAAAAGAGAGTGTATTTGGCGACTGATGACCCCTCACTGTTACAGGAGGCCAAGAGCAAGTGAGTGATCTGAATGAGGAGTGTGTGTGTGTGTGTGTGTGTGTGTGTGTGTGTGTGTGTGTGTGTGTGTGTGTGTGTGTGTGTGTGTGTGTGTGTCGTGTGTGTGTTTCGGGGATGGAAGGTGGGGTGGCAGATATGGTATGTTGTTTTCTCAGTGGGGACCAAATGTCCCCATAATGGTAGGAATATCTGACAGTTTTGACCTTATGGGGGTTTTTCTCTGATTCCAATAAGGAAAACTTGGTTATGTCAGTGGAAGGATAGTAATACAAACATGTGTGTGTGTGTGTGTGTTTCTCAGATACCCTGATTATGAGTTCATCAGTGATAATTCTATCTCGTGGTCGGCTGGACTGCATAACCGCTACACAGAGAACTCTCTCAAGGGAGTCATCCTCGACATCCACTTCTTGTCCCAGACTGACTTCCTAGTCTGTACATTCTCCTCACAGGTACAGGTACACACACACTGAACCCTCCTGAGTCACACTTATGATAAATCTGGAGTGTGTATTCAGGCTTCAGCCCATCTGTCTCATTTCATTTCTCTATTTATTACCACACCCTTCATGATAATATATGATACAGAAATGTCGACAAGAGCTCTAATCAGCTAACTAACTCAAAACACCTGCAAAGGTTTCATTTCATTTGTAAATCAAGGTCCCAGAGTCTGGAGGAAGAGTGGAGAGGAACAGAATCCAAATTGCTTGAAGTCCAGTGTGAAGTTTCCAGAGTCAGTGATGATTTGAGGTGCCATGTCATTTGCTAGTGTTGGTCCACTGTGTTTTCTCAAATCAAGAGTCAATGCAGCGTCTACCAGGAGATTTTAGAGCCCTTCATGCTTCCATCTGTCATATGTCCGTGACACAGCGGATAAAGGGGACGGATGCAATTGCATATAAGAACGATAGGTTTATTTATAAAGAGGCAGACAAATCCAAAACGTAATCCGTAATCGTAATCCAGAAACAGGCGAAGGTATAAACAGGCATAAACAGGGCAGGACAGAGATCAAGCTCGAGGTCACAGAAAACAGGGTCGAGAAACAAACAAACATAAACATGAACATGAACGTAAACTAGGACGTGGACCTGGGAGCGGATAACCCACCGTGACTAAGTCTAAGATGGACGTGAAATCTAAGTTTAATACACCGCGCTGTGTGTAGCACAGCTCGCAGTATATATATATATATATATATATACACACATACACTGATATCTCTAGCCCCCGCAACTGCTAAAAGCTGTGGGCAATACAATAACACACGTGACACTACGACACATGACAAGACAGGGCGGAGACATGACATCAGCAACAACAACAAACGCACATGTCCAGCTGTCACTCGGGAATGCATCTGCTCTCGTATTTGCGCAGTAGAGCACGTTGCCACAAGGGGAAACCATGACAGAATCCCCCCCCAAAGGCACTCCTCCTGGAGTGCCATGAGTCATGACAGTTCATTGGCGGTCCCGGGCCCCTGGGCTGAATGTCCCATGCAGAGCCAGGAAGCTGCACAATGTTTTTGGCAGAGCGGGGAAACGGAGCGACGTCCTCGCCGAAACTTGAGAGCGGAGCGACGTCCTCAACGAAGCTTGAGAGCAGAGCGATGTCCTCGGCCGAACAGGAGAGCAGAGCGATGTCCTTGACGGAGCACAGAAACAGAGTGCTGTACTTTGTGGTGCAAGCGAACAGAATACTGCCCTCCACGGAGCAGTCAAATAGCGCAGCATACTCCGTGTTGCAGGACGGCTCAGCGACGACCTCAGCTACATATGAAGGCTGAGTGATGACCTCAGCTACACCGAACTGCTGGGCATCGTCCACAGCTGCTTGTGAAGGCTAAGCGACGATCTCCGCTACACAGGACTGCTGGGCATCGTCCTCGGCAGGGCTAGACAGCAGGACAGCTTCCTCGGCTGTGCAGGGCAGCAGTACAGCTTCCTTGGCTGTGTTAGGCAGCAGGACAGCTTCCTCGGCAGGGCTAGACAGCAGGACAGCTTCCTCGGCTGTGCCAGGCAGCAGGACAGCTTCCTCGGCTGTGTTAGACAGCAGTACAGGTTCCTTGGCAGTGTTAGACAGCAGGACAGGTCCCTCGGCAGGGCTAGACAGCAGGACAGCCTCCTTGGCTGGCAGGAGCTCCACCATGGAGACCTCCCTGTAGGCCTCAGACTGGAGTTCTGCTGTCCTCGGTGCCCCCCCAAAGAAATTTCTGGGCTTGCCTTAGCAGACTGTGGTGTGAGCAGGACTAGATCCATAGGCTTGGACGAGATGTCAGGAACTCGAGACGTGGCTTGCACTTGAAACTCGACTTGGATGTCCGGAACATGAGACAGGACTTGGACTGCAGGGACTTGAGCTTTAGCTGAAACTTGGATTTGAGATGTAGCTTGGACATGAGCTTGTGACTCAGCTTGGACATGAGCTTGGGACTTAGCTTGGACAGGAACTGGAGACTTAGCTTGGACAGGAACTTCGGACTTAGCTTGGACATGAGCTTCGGACTTAGCTTGGACATGAGCTGGAGACTTAGCTTGGACAGGAACTGGAGAATTAGCTTGGCGGTCTGTGTTAATCTCCACTCGGTGTCTCACTCACGCATAGTGCACGTGGAATAGGAGCTCAGCACTAGTCCCCCAATTAACCTCCTTCAGCACCTTATCCAGGTCATAGCGCCACTCTGGTTCTCCGAACTATCTCAGAAACAAATCCGAGAACTGCCTACTGTCCGGCAGTATCCAAGGTCTTGTGAACGCTAATCGCTGCGCCCACGTGCGAGCCAGGCCAAAAAGTTGGGACACCATGAATAGAACCCACTGCTTTTCCCTTGGCTTCGGGTCAAACAGGCTGGAAAAATAACTTTGACATTGAATCATGAGATAGTCTGGATAACCAAAGACGCCGTCATACCAATCGGGGAGATCTATAAAAGTCCGTTGCAAAAACTGCATAGAATCCAAGGCAGGGATACTTGGCATGGATTTCCAGGTTCGGTGTCCTCTCCGTTCTCGTGCTGCATCCATTGTAGGCAGAGAATTCTGTCATATGTCCGTGACGCAGCGGATAAAGGGGACGGATGCAATCGCATATAAGAACGATAGGTTTATTTATAAAGAGGCAGACAAATCCAAAACATAATCTGTAATCATAATCCAGAAACAGGCGAAGGTCAGGCGAACAGCAAACAGGCATAAACAGCGCAGGACAGAGATCAAGGTCGAGGTCACAGAAAACAGGGTCGAGAAACAAAAAAACATAAACATGAACATAAACGTAAACTAGGACGTGGACCTGGGAGCGGATAACCCACCGTGACTAACTCTAACATGGACGTGAAATCTAAGTTTCATACACCGCGCCGTGTGTAGCACGGCTCACAGTATATATAAACACACACACTGATATCATTAGCCCCTGCAACTGCTAACAGCTGTGGGCAATACAATAACACACGTGACACTACGACACATGACAAGACAGGGCGGAGACATGACATCAGCAACAACAACAAACGCACATGTCCAGCTGTCACTCGGGAAAAGCATCTGCTCTCGTATTTGCGCAGTAGAGCACGTTGCCACAAGGGGAAACCGTGACACCATCTGCTGAGGAGCTTTATGGAGATGCTGATTTATTTTTCCAACAGGACTCGGCACCTGCCCACAGTGCCAAAACTACTAGAAACTGATTTGCTGCCCATCTTATTACTGTGCATGAATGGCCAGCCGACGCGCCTGACCCGAACCCCATCGATAATCTATGAGGGACACCAGACCCAACAATACAGCTGAAGGCTGCTATCAAAGCAACCTGGGCTTCCAGAACACCTCAGCAGTGCCACAGGCTGATTGCCTCAATGTCACGCTGCATCGATGCAGTAATTCGTGCAAAAGGAGCCCCAATTAAGCATTGAGTGCATAAATTAACATACTTTTCAGAAGGTCGACATTTCTGCATTATAATTTTTTTATTCTAATATTTTGCAATACTGAGATTTTTTATTTCCATGAGCTGTACACCATAATCAAAATTAAGACATAAAAAGGCTTGAAATATTTCACTTTATGTGTAATGAATCTAGATTTTATGAAAGATCCACTTTTTGAGTTAAATTACAGAAAAAAATGACCTTTTCCACAATATTCTATTTTTTTGAGATGCACCTGTAATGGTTTTGTTAATATATATATATATATATATATATATATATATATATATATATATATATATATATAGAGAGAGAGAGAGAGAGAGAGAGAGAGAGAGAGAGAGAGAGATCACACTAAGGCAGTATGGTCCTCAGAAATACGCTACTTTGTGCTCGTTTTGAAATTGAGTAGCATACTGGTTACTGTCTATGTGACATTTTGCAGGTTTTACCTGTGTCTGTATAGGTTTCGTCCAGGTTCTCCAGTTTCCTTCCATCTGTATGTAGGTGAATAGGCTGAACTAAATGGCCCATAAGAGGGAACAAGTGTGTATGTTGTGTCCCATCCAGGGTTTATTCCTGCCATTAGCACACTGTTCCCTTCTAGATCCATGGCTATCCTGTCCAGGAAAATGTGTTTACTTAAGAACTGCAGTTAAAAAGTGAAGCCATAATACCTGTGACACAGTCTAGTGGTTGGCAGCAGTACAAATTTCTAATTCTACCCAGACCTACACTCACTCTTTATTAGGAACACCTGTACACCTGCTCATTTATGCAGTTATCCAATCAGCCAATCATATAGCGGCAGCGCAATGCATAAACCCATGCAGATACATATCAAAAGTTTTAGTTAATTTTTACATCAAACATCAGAATGGGGAAAGTGTGTCATCTCTGTGACCTTTAATAATGACATGATTTTTGGTGGCAGATGGGCTATCACTCTCCTCGGATTTTCACTCACCACAGCCTCTAGAGTTTAAATAGAAAGGTGTGAAAAACAACTGAGGTGAATCATCCTGTTTATGAGAGAGATCAGAAGAGAATGGCTAAACTGTTCTGAGCTTACAGCAAGTCTATAGTAAATAAAATAAGCACTCTTTTCAACCGTGGTGAGCAGAAAAGCACTACAGAATGTAGAAAACGTTAGGTTCCATGTCTGTCAGCCAAGAACAGGAATCTGAGGCTATCATTGGCACAGACTCACAGAACCTGAACAGTTGAAGAATGAAAAAAGACCAACTGGTTTTTTTTTCTAATCTTCACCTCTCCAGTTTGGTTGAGCCTGTGTCCATTATAACCTCAAATTCCTGTTCTTGGTAGACAGTGGACCCCAATGTGGTCTTCTGCTGTTGTAGCCCATCCACTGTAAGGTTTGTTTTGTGCATGCTGAGATGCTTTTCTGCTCATCACGGTTGTACAGACTGATTATATTAGTTACATACATGTATAGACTTCCATGTATAGACCATACATGTATAGACTTCCTGACAGCTTGAGCCAGTCTGACCTATCTTATCAACAAGATGTATGTCACTGTATATGTTACTTAATTTTTACTTAATTAATTTTAGTACACTGTAAGAGTTCCTTTTATTGTAATATACCTTACTATGTTCTTATTTCTCACTGTGTGTACCAGGTGTGTCGTGTGGCCTATGAGATCATGCAGACTCTACACCCAGATGCTTCATTGTATTTCTACTCTCTGGACGACATCTACTATTTCGGCGGGCAAAATGCTCACAACCAGATCGCCATCTATGCACATCAGCCACGCACTTCTGAGGACGTCGCCCTGGAGCCTGGAGATGTTATTGGTGTTGCTGGAAACCACTGGGATGGTTACTCCAAAGGACTGAATCGAAGACTGGGGCGCACTGGCCTCTATCCATCTTACAAAGTGAAGGAGAAAATCGAGACCGTGAAATACCCCACCTACCCCGAGGCAGACAAACTGCTCAACTCAGAAAATAGAGGAAAATAGACTGAAAGAGACAGTAAGAGACTTCTAAAACAGAGAGAGGCATGAAGAGACTGAAACAGACTGAGACAGATAGAGACAGAAAGAGACAGGGTGAGAATAATCCCAAAGAATTTTTTCCTGTATAAAGCTTAATGATAAAGGAGCGATAATAAGACATAGTCCACAAAGAGATACATGCTGTCAATGTGTGTGTATGTGTGTGAGTTCAATGAAATGATGTCAAGAGACAAAGAGATAGAGATGGACAAAGAAATAATAGATGGAAAGAAACAATGACAGAAAGAGATTCATGGAAAGAGACAAAAAAGAGGCATGTGAAATGAGACAGGGACAAAAAAGAGACAGAAAACAAAAGTGGCAGAAAAAGAGACATAGTAAGAGGTGGAAAGGGATAGAGACAAAGATAGATAAAAGAGAGAATGGTGGGAAAATATGTCATAAAAGAAACAAAGTGAGAGGTAAAGAAAAAGCCAGAAGGATGGACAAAGACAACAATACACACAGAGACAGAAAGAAATTGGCATAAGAGAGAGACATCAGAGAAAGAGCTGAAAAGAAACAAGAGGAAAAAATGAAGAGAGTCAGAAAGAGAGATTTGGAATGTATATGTGCTGACATGGAAAGAGAAAAATGACAGCAAAAATAATCAACTTTTGGACTCTGTATCAGGAGAGACAACTGAAACATTCAGAAGAATGGACACACAAACAGGACACCGCTCTATGTATGTTTATGTGTATTTTTTACTCAGTGAGAAAAGATGGAGAAGAAAGTCACGATGTAAAATATCCCCACTAACCTGAGGCAAACAAGCTACAGATTACAGAAACAACAACCTGTACAGAGTCTGCTGAGACAGGAGGGATAATGAGACATAATCCACTAAGACAGACCGAGGACATGTGCTTGTGTTTTGACTTAGCGCAGCCTCCCGAACGGCTCTGATATAGATGGAGGCAGAGCATCTCTGTGTTTGACTGCAGGCTATGTGGACTCGGCAACAGCTGAGCACAATTTACAAACCCACAACTCTGCCTCGCTTTATAGTTTTATTGGTATTTAATTGTCCCAGGGTGGTTTTAAGTCATTTATAATCTTGTATTTTAATCTCTCTTGCCTGTTTGATCACTGTTCACTAAGAAACCTGGGGAAATACGGTAAAGTAGGGAGATAGAAAGACATAACAATTAGGGTGCTTCTTATTTCTTTAATTGCGCTTTAGTTCTTCCCTTTGAGTGGAAACGTGAGGAAAGTTTGCAAGGAAAGAAAACAACAGAGGAATGGATGCAAATCACTGTGCCATGTTAGGTCAGATATACATCATTATAAATCCACATCAGTTATTGAAGACTTGTTGTCCAGCATGCTTTAACCTATACAGTATTTTCTCTGTCATCACTGACTTGGCATGTAAATTCAAGCCCATTTGTTGACTTTGTAGCCACTGTTTCTTCATTAATAGTATTAATTTAGTATTTTTTTGTTCTTATTATTTGTTTGAACCTACACTGAAAAAAATGCTTATTGAATTTAGTTCATTCGTTAACACGGACTGTTTTCGAATATCCAACACGCTGTGAGCATGCATTTTTAAAACCCTGTAATAAAGCCAAACTCCATGGATTCACCCAAGCTCAGGATCAAACCAGGGACCCTAGCATTGTGAGGCAGTGACAGTATTCACTGCACTAATGTGCCACACATGAGTTAATTAAGTTAATTTAACACTATAGTCATTTCTTCCTGTCAGCTCCAACATCCTCGTGAGACTTTAAAACATAATTGGATCACATTAATACTATGTCAGTTGATCACACACTCTACATATTTCTAGCTAGTAGATTAGATACTGTTTGTATTTAAATTCAATTTAGTATAAACAATGAAATCATGTTTTATGTAAACTAAACAAAATGTTTTCTCTAAACACATATTTCATTTTTTCAGTGTAGGTGGTTTGTGAAAATGATAAATGTACACCATAGGTTTATGTCACACATGGCTTCTACATAAGTACCTTTCTCCTCACTCTGGAAGCCTCTGTTTGCATTTAATGAATTGATCATTACTAGTTTAGGGTATCCAGCCTTCTTGGAGATAGTGGAGCAGGTGCTGAAGAATGTACATCGGACTGACTTCATAGTGCTTTTGGGGAACTTAAGTGCTTGTTTGGGTCTTCAGACCTTGAGGCCATATGTTTTAATCACTCAGTTAAAGAGACGTTATTGGCGAGTTGGATTCAACACACAAGGCACCAGCCAGATTTCTGGAGAACCTTTCGGGTTGCCTGGGACCTTGAATCAGAGACAAATTCTCGTGTTCAAAAGGACTTCTCCCTTGTAGCTATTGAGGTTAGAGGCATTAGGTCACAATGGACCATATTCACGTTCTTGATCATCGAGGCAACTGCAAGACGCTGTGGTCTGCTGATTCAACTGAGAGTTTAAGAGAGCCGGAAGGGCTGCAGCAAAGGCAGTAAGAGAAGTGGAAGATTGGCCCCGGAATTTGGAGAGGCCAATAATAGATGTTATTTTGACCCAAAAAATTATCTGGCAAACTGTTCTGTTAGGAGGAGTAGAAGAAGGAGGAAGAGAAGAAGAGAGAAAATTCACCAGCTTTGCTATGCAAGTGCATGTAAGTGGATATTGGTGAGCAATGAATGAAGATCTAGGGCAGTGCCCTTGGAATGGCGAACTGGGATGGGGGTCTCTATTTTTTTTAAGGGGACCAGAGGATGTATTCCATGAATAGAATTACACTCCTCAGTCTCCCAGCAAAGTCGATACCAGGGCTGTGGAGGGGAGTCTGTCAGATAGATTAATCTAGGATTTAGGGGGAACAACACTGGTTACGCCAGGCCATAGAACAAAGATTCAGCTCTTTATTCTTGCGCAACTATGTGAGGAGGTCATACAAATATGGTAATCCAGTCTACATGCATTTTGTGGATTTGGAGATGGTGTATGATTTTGTGCCTCAACATTTGTGGTGGGAGGCATTGCAGAAGGATGGAGTATCTGGATCACTACTTCATGCAATCCAGTCTATGTATGTACACAATGAGCATTGTGTGTGTCAGACAAAATCTGGGTGTCAGACAAAATCAAGGGACTGTTTTCTCTTTTAAGTGTCGTTCACATGGGCATTATATCAAGACACAAGAGGTGTCTTGATATAATGTTAGGCTACAGGTATGTCTCTGAGACTATGGTTGTCTCCTGGAAGAGTGGGATGCTCCGTTCAGGTAAGAGGGCAGACCATATACCTGTTTTAGATTTGGGGATCTAATTCCTGAGATATGGATAATAGAGCACATGAGATGGCTCAGATAAGAGGCATCAATGTTACAGCTATTGTAATAGTTTGTGGTGAAGAAACAGTAGTTCAGTTTGAGTCAGTCTATGTCCCTATTCTCACCTGTGGTCACAAGCTGTGTGACGTGGCTGAAGGAATGTGAGGACAACTGCTGGAAAAGCTTGGAAAACCTCAGAGTAGAGCCACTGCTCCTTCAAATTGAGAGGAGCCATTAGTATAGCCATTAGTGGTGTTGCACCTTACAAGGATGTCCCCTGGTCAGCTTCCTCAAGAGCTGTATGAGGCATGTCCTATTGGGTTTAGTCCCGTGGTAAACCAATGACCTACAGGAGTTATTGTATTTCTCGATTAGCTTGGGAAAATCTTGGGAGATCCCAGAAGGAGGTGTAGTCAGTGACTAGGAAGTCTAAGACTCTAAGACTAGAAGTCTGGGCCACCTCAATCTGTTGCCAGTTCCTAGGGCACAGGCTAAAGAATCTAGGTTTGAGAAGGCAATGAGGCGTCAATTAATGCATTGGGAAGCACTCTAAGAAAACTAGGGGAATAAGGAGAACGTTGGGGACTTTAAAATGAAAAGAAAATGGAGATGTGCAACCTAGGAACAGGAATCATGGAGAATTAAAGACTAAAAAACAAGTAAAAGCTAGGCAACAAGTCAACTAAACAAGAAGTACACAGGAATTAGCAACTAGGGAAGCAAGGGGACTCTGGGAACAAGGATAATCATGGCACTAGAACTGGGGAAAAAGGGGGCCTAAAAAATAGTTAAACAAGGAAACATAATCACTGATTCTGCTCTCTAACATACATCTAACATCGGGAGAGGGACTTATTTCTCACTCATCACTTGCATTGTTATTTTTTTCACCACCTTGGAATTCTGTGAACTACTAAAAAATTTTATGATGGGAAAACCGTAGATGATGTGTTATATTAGACAGCCATCAAAGTGTGGATTAAAAAGACAAGATAGAAATATGATAAAACTACTCAAACACCAGCAGAAATGACAGAACTGTCCAGTTATGTGTGGACTAATATTCTCAAAAGCATGCTTGAGTTCCTCTATCCCTCTCCGTCTACTACACCACTTAAACAAAATGGGACAAATGGGGAGAATCAAGTTTGTTTAAACATACCTACTCACCTGCTTATAGATTTATAACTGTTTATCACATTGCTCAGTAGGTTTCCTTCTCTTTTTTTTTGTTGTTAAATTATTCAGACAGGTTGAGACCTTTCAAGCAGATACTAAGAATAAGAAATCGAAATATGTGTACTTTGTATGTACATATACCAGGACTAGGCACTAGGAACAATTAGGAAACTAAGAATCTTTCAAAACAAGGAGAACTAGTAAACTAGAAGTAGGAGATAGAGAGTGCTCAGGAACAAAACAAACAAAAAAAAAAAAAAAAAAAAACAGGTAACTTAGTTGTAGGGAACTAGAAATGGGAAACAAGGTGAACTGTGAAACAAGAAATCAGAAATCTGAAAACTGCTACTGGAAAACAAATTAAACAAAGCAAGCATTATGATACAAAAAATATATATTAATGAAAACCAGTAAGTAGGAAACAGGAAGCCAACAAGAGGTGTCTGACACACTAATCAACTTATTAGTGTTTAAAAACATGAATTTTGTCTTAAAGTACCCATGTGCCCCTTTGAAAGCACATATGTGTTTTTATTCATTTATCTTTCTACTTGAAGTGTCTCTTCAGTATTTAAATCTGAGATTTGTATTTATTTTATATTGAAGAATATTCTGAACCATCAGATAATGTTTTCAAAGGAGAAGATGTTTTCCTATTTTATGTTCCACAGTATTGTGTTTGATATACCACAGATCAATTAAAGGGGTTCTAAGGCATTTGCTGTGTTTGTTGCGTCCTCACATTGATTGCTTTGGCTGCTGTTTAAAGATGCTCTCCCTTTACAAAACATTTCTATGATTCATCTGATAATGGCAGCAAAACAGGTTTTTGCTTTTTCTCTGCTTCTCGACATGGTTCACAAGCTATGATGTCACTCGGAGAAATGTTCTTTTTATTAGAATATCCCCACCTGACAACAATTCACATTCAGTTCAGTCAGCTCTGACTTGCACGCGCGCACTGACATAGCAGTTCAATGAACTGAAGTTCCACAAACGTGTTCAGTACAGTTTGTATAAACTCCCTGAATAACTAGAGGGCACTCTGAATAAAACAAGTTTTCACACTGTTACTTTGACCTTTAACATTCATATAGAAGAACTGTTGGCTTAGTTAATTGCTGTGTTAATTGGCCTTCCATCTCTAGCGGCTAGCATGATGAATTAAACCTGTCCTTTTGGCCCTCTATATCTCCCATTATTTATTTCTGCAGAGGCTACATAGACCGAACAGAATAGCAAGAAACTGCAATACTGATGAGAGGGCACAGACCCAGAAATGCAGACAATAAGATTTTAGCTGATGCTTTTGGTCAAGGCAGTTACTTGCTTATGAGCGCTGTTCTTAGACCTCAACTAAGGGCAGCCATTGGTGCATGTGACCATGTGGAAGTTGACTCTAATTCAGTATTATTAGGAACTCGAGTATCCCTAAAGGAACAATCAGTGGAGTTACTTTCATAAGGATTGCCTGAGTAGCTTTAGTTCTCAACTTATAGAAGAGTCATTACCTTTACAGCCAGGTGAGAAATTATATTTTATGGTACAATGAATGTGGTCAGGTAGAGGCTGACTCTTAATTCTGTATTATTATTAAGGTTCCAGTAAGGACCAGACCTAATCTCAACAGCCACCCGAAAGCAGTGCTGTGACCAAGTAGCATCAATCTTTACAGACATTTTCAGTCCTTGGACCTCTGCTCTGTTCTCATCTGCTTCAAATCCACCAACGGCACTCCCAGTCCCCAAAATAACAAGAGCCTAAATGACTTCAGGTTATTTTCACTGACCTCTGTAGTCATGAAAGTCTTCAAATTCCTCGTCTTAGTTGATCTGAAGTATACAACTGACCACATACTGGACCATCTGCAGCTAGTGTATAAAGTCAGCAGTCATTCTGAGCATGCATTTGATGCTACAGCATCTACAGTCCAGGAAGCTATGCTAGGATTCTGTTAGCGGACTTCTGCTCATCTTTCAACACCATTGACCAAGAGCTGCTGCAAGACAAGTCTGCTGAATGTATCACAAATCACAGATGTTTGTGTGAAAGGTTGGGAAGGAACTGTTTAAAGCTGTTTATTTTAACCCCTTGTCTTCAGGATTTATACCAATCACTGCACAAAAGGGACCCATCGGTAAACATCATGAAGTTCAGATATGACACCACCAGAGTCTGCCTCTTAATAATCCCATAAAGAGCATTGAACTGGTTGTAGACTTTAGTAACAGCTTAACTGATTGGATTATATTAATGCCTTGCTGTTTGGATACTCCAGCATTCAAGAATATGCTTCTGTTAGTCCCAAATGCAGCAGCCAGAAGGATGGACCATATAATACCGATTTTATTACACATACAGTATTTTATCACACTACATTGGTTCCCAGTAAAATTTTGCATTGATTATCAAATGCTTTAATCCCAATAATAAATAGTACTAAAATACTGATGACTAATAAAGCACTATGGTCTTGCCTAATAGTACCTGAGTAAACATTTGGTCTATTATGATTAGCTGTGCTTGCTTTGATAAAATGCTGCAGGTTCTTTATTAATACCTAGAATAATGCGAACTACAGCAGGGGGCAGAGCTTATTCCTGCAAATAAACTGAGCTATGGAATAGCCTCTCGGTCATTTTTTGGGACTCACTTCTTTTACCCATCAGAGCTACCTGAATGAGCCTGATGCCCAACTTCATCTCTCTTCTTCCTTCTTCATCTGAAGCTTTGTGCACTTGTGACTTTACATTTAATTTATTTGATGGGGCACAGTGACTTAGTAGTTAGCAAATCTGGGGTTGGTCTGCTCTGTGGGCATTGGGTTTGCATGTTCTCCCCATGCCTTGCAGGCTCGCACTGGGTACTCAGATTTTCCTCCCCCAGTCCAAAGACATGCATTGTATGCTGATTGGCATCTCTAAATTGTCTGGAGTGTATGAATGGTTGTGTGTGATTGTGCCCTGCGATGGGTTGGCACCCCAACTTGTGCCTGAGTCCTCTGGGATAGGCTCCAGGCTCCCCATGACCCTTTGTATGATACATGGAATGGAAAATGGATGGATGGATTATATTTATTTGGCTGATGCTTTTAACAAAAGCAAATAGATCCAGAGTACAACTGAACATTTGAGGTTAAAGACAATTGTGGCTTGGCAATGCTGGAAATTCAGCTCATGACCTTCCGCATATTAGCCAAGAACCTAACCCACTGACACTCAGACGACCTAAACTATTTCACTTCCCAAAAACAATTTATGCCTACGACTCACCAGCCTGCTTTAATGAATAATACCACCTGGATACTATATGCATGCACGCTTTAAGAATCATAAATACTATCCTATGTTCATCTAACTTCTATTACCAAGTTGACCACGCCAAATATTTCATATTCTTTTTTAACACACTTAGCACATTTATTGTGATTTGTCTTTTCTCTATATAAATGTACACTTGTGTCAATGAGAGGGAAATGGGTTCCCTTTTAGAATTTGGTTCATCTTTGGGGTTTTGGAGTTGTTGTTGTTTTTTTTTTACATTGTTGCCTCTGGCTTGCTTATTAGGGATCTAAATTTGCATCCTCATTTCTGTAAAGTTGCTTTGTGATAAATGCTAAATGTCTAATGCTAAAAGTGTTATACAAATAAAATTGGATTGAACTGAATGTATCAGCATCATATCTGCATCTCACCTTCATTCACTTTAATATAGATTGGTACAAAATGGCCAAAAGTGGACACCTGACCATCACACCCATATGTGCTCATTCCAAAACATGGCATTAACAGGGTTTTTTTTTTTTTTTTAAATCAGTACAATCACCTATTTCTAATCCATACATCTTACATATCCTCATTGCTCAGTGGTCTTATTCAGAAGTAGCACTGTGAGCATCTCTTCTCCGCAAGTGTGTGTTGGCCTGTTGTTCGGTCTCATTCCATCGCAAACCTGTACAGTCCTACTCCTGCTGTGATGACCATTAGTGTGTGTCTGTGGTCGGTGGGAGATAAACTGTGATTTAGAGCTCTGTTCCCCTGCGCTGCTGTAATCTGCTGCCCACAAACACTTTTACACACTCACCCACCGTTCTAAACCATCTGTCTCTGTCCGGGGGCTTTTACAAAGGTAGACGTGCCACATGCCGGGCCTCTAGCTTTCTGTAGCTAGCTCTATTCTCTAGCTTTAGCTATGTGTATTTATTTAACAAGTGACCATGATGCTGACTCAAGATCTCTAGATCTATTAGAGGCACCAACACCTACAGTAGTGGAAGAAGTTACTGTAACACTGTGTGCTAAGTTTTCTTCAGTAAATCAGACACTTTCTTCTTGTTAGTGAAGAACTTCTATAGACTTGGATAGGACAGACTTGGTGCTTCTGTGAAAGTCTTTTGTGCAAGCTCAGGCTGCCATTCAAGATGTAATTTAACAAGTACACCTTTATGACTGCTCAAGAATATTTCTACAAATGCCTTCAAACCCTTCCGTGCTGACAAAGATTGTCTAACAAAGATAGAAACCACAATTTGTCCTAGTCAGAGTAGCGGAAACAGTGAGAGAGATGGCATATGAAGAGACTACAAATATGCCAGAGACACATCTTTCCATCTTTTTTTCTCAATCAATCGCATGGATGAGCACTGCTTCATTTTCCTAAGACATTCAAAGCCTGAAATAACACACTGCAGTCTTTTCTGCCTAGGAAACCCAATCTGAATCACACACACACACACACAAACACACACACACACACACACACACACACACACACACACACACACACACACAACATACATACATACATATATATATATATATATATATATATATATATATATATATATATATATATATATATATATATATATATATATATACTGGATCACTACTGTTCACTGTACCTTCAATTGTATTGTAATATTTTGATAATTGTCAGTTTATATATATCCAGGGATGGATGGAAAATCATTATAAGTTGGCCAGTTGTTTTGATTTATATACTTTACAGTACCTACTAAACTAGCAACTCTATGTTTTTCAGTGATACCTCCTTTCTTTTTTAAATCTGAAAGGTGAAAAGGCCTAAATAAAGATACATTTGTAGATACATTTTTGTATGTATTGTGTGTGTGTGTGTGTGTGTGTGTGTGTGTGTGTCACGATTTCCCCTCGCGGTAGGTGCTGTAGCATGCAGTGTGCTCGGAAACCAGAAGCACGAGCTCGATGCGTGAGTTCAAAGCCAGAGCATGCTTCTGGCTTTTCAGTGACCTTGACTTTGTTTACATTTGACACTTGCATCTGTGATTTCCGTCCTGTCTCTGCCCCTGTGTTTTTTTATCAGTTGTTTCCCATATGTGTCAACATTGTTCTCAGCTGACTTGTGTTTCACCCCGATTACGTTTGTAATTTAAACCCCTCGTGTATCTATGCATGTTGCGACGTATTACGTGTGTTTTCCCATATACCAAGCTGTTGTTTGAAGTATACCACTTCAACGTGTTTTGCGTCCTAGTTTTGATCCTGGTTTTGATCCTGTACTCATCCACGTTTCTTGATTCCTGTTTTCAATTCAATTTTCAATTCAGTTTGATTTGTAGAGCGCTTTTTACAACGGTCATTGTCTCAAAGCAACTTTACAGAAATATATAAACACAGGATAGATGTTTTAAATGTGTGAATTTATCCCAATTGAGTGAGCCGGTGGCGAGGAAAAACTCCCTAAGATGATATGAGGAAGAAACCTTGAGAGAAACCTTGAGGGAACCCATCCTCATAGCGTGAAAGTAAAGGAAAGTTCATTATGACTGTTTTGGCACTAGACTGTTTTGCCTAGTTTGTGCCTGTTTGTCAGTCGCCTGACCCACTGACTGTTTTTTGATCACGCTATTGATTTGGATTTGTCTGCCTGGCTCTCTTGAATAAAATCTCTTGCATCTGTCCTAACCTCCGTTACGTGACACTTCGTTTATGTGTCCATGCTACACCTCGATTGTACTCATTTCATTTGTTGAGATTCACATTATGTATTTGCTGTCTTAAATGTGATCAAATGATCTTGATACCTCCAGATACAAATGGTTTTATATAGAGTTAAGTTGAGTGCATGGAAAAGAAAACACAAATTAAAAATGTACAAAGAATAATAAAAGGAGCATGCATGCACACAGGGCATTTTGTATTACAGGCAGGTGTAAGAGATTATTGATGCGTGCAGGACCATTTCTGTTACTCAGTCCAATTTATATGCTTGTCATGGCATGAGCCTTTGAAAATACCATCTCTCCACTGAATCGAATAATTCACTGGACACAACTCCTCAAATCCGAGTAACACCTGTCACTGCAGAAATGTGGGCAAATTTAGAACTACATTTGTGAGCTGTCAGAACTCTAAGGCCCATTATTTGTGTCCTGTACCAGAGTTCCTGTAGTGTGTACTATCATGAGTCCATACCACTGTCAAAATTAATGGCTCCTCTGAAACCTGTAGGACAATGGGCCTGTTATGGCTCTTTGTAAAATGAAAGCATGCTGTATGGTTCAGCCTTTGGCCTGTTCAGCTATTGCCCAGCTGCAAAATACTTTCAAGATGGAACCCAGGTAAAGTGTTTGTTTCACTACTTTCTTTTTGTTTGGTGTGTTCTTAAATGTTGACTGAAGGAAAGCCACTTTTGTTTACACTTTTATTTAATTGTTGGTAAATTCTTGGTAAATAAAAACTTGCAAGAAGTTTAACTTGTTGAATGAACCATGTAAGTTAACAATTCTTTCTTGTTTCGCCTCTATACACCAAAACATTTGGTACACTGGATTTTAAATGAAGTAAATCATTAAAAAGTTTCCTTATAGATCATCATGTACTGAATTAACAATTAACAAACCATGAACCTCAGCATTAATAAACCTCGGAGTTGGTACCCCCTCAGGGGCCAGACTTACAGCCTACACTGCCTCGACAGGGCTATGATGTCTGAAAACAATACGTGGATTTGCTACTCAACTATGCCATTCCCCGGGCCTCGGGCCCTACCTCTGAATGATGTCTGTCTTCAACTATAGTCCCCTTTTAGATGAGAAGAGATATTTCCTCCAAAATACGATGCGTTCATGGGGGGGTATGTGGGAGTGTGCAACATTTAGATCTTATTGTGACAAATCAGTAATCGAACTGAATGTATAATATGATAGAATGTGCGTAACATACTGAAATGCAATATAACGCAATATAAGCTCAACTACATTCCAAAAGGCCCACCCAGAGGCCTTGGGCTGGATGACCCCTCAAGATCAACCCTGCCTTTTACTTTTAGGACCCCTCAGGCTACCTAAAATACGGCTTCCTGTGGTAGGGACTTTTCCCCTAAATATGAGAAAGATATTCCCACAGAAATATTACAGACTTATAACCACCCCAACAGCCTCGACTGAGGAGTGGGAGGAGAACTGTAGATGTGGGAAAAGTGACTTTAGATAACAGTGTCCAAACTGGATAAAACATCCAGAAGCCAAACATAAGAGAGCACGAGTTAAATAATACAATCTAAGCCAGCTACCTTACCTCATTCCTTTTGCTCCTTAATAAGCATGTGAGCAACTACACAGTCAGCCAATAAGTAGCCACACCCCCAGTCTACCAGTGAGACATCTAGTAGCCCCCGCACCTCAGTGACAGGATCTAACTGACGCTATCTGCACCACGAAGTGAAACGACACGTATTTAGAGCATACACTTCTCCATGGGTGAATTTGAAGCATTTGTAGAATCCACAGAACTATCCTGGTAGTCACCGAGTCTCACTATGCTACTGGAATCACAATGTGAAAGAGACGCGTAATAGAATGTACAACTTCCTTGTGATAATAAATACCCCCTTTTAAATATGATAAGAAAGCTTTCCTCAGAAATATTTTGCATTCATAACAGCCCAACAGAGTCAACTGAAAGGAGAGGAATATGGTTTCAAGAATGTGCACTTTTCAGATCTTATCATGACAAATCAATACGTGAACTGAATGTGCAAACGATAAACTGAGTATAACACACTGAAACTACATGTATAATGAGCACAGTTTCAGGTAACGCATGCAATCCGAACCCCTGCACGCTCAAGGGAGAGACTTTTTTTTTTAAGTGAAAGTATCATATCTTCATTTCCCTGCCAAGCTCACTGAACAGATATAACATGAGAATATGGGAGATCATTGAATAGATGAAACAGAAATACTGGACGCAAGCAGAATCTCAAAGTCCCCGATATCCCACTTTATCAGCCCCTTAGGACTACTTCCTCCTTCTAGCGCTTAGAATGGTCCTCAGATCCATTCTCACGTCTCTGGAGAACTGGGATGGCAGCTGCCCAGACCCCTGCCTCTGCGTGGGGGGAATGGGGGCAGCCACACTAGCTTTCTGTTCCTCCCTATCAGTGCTAGTCCCAGGCTAAGGACCACTCAAAGCTCTTGGGAGCTTGAAGCAGTGAGGGAGAAATTCATTGAATTTTTCTTCACTTCCTGAAACCTGTCCATGACAGTATTTACTGCATCGTCGAACAAGCCAGCAGGAGAAACAGGGGCATTCAATAAAAACAATTTATCTTTGTTTTTTATTCCTGACAAATTAAGCCACACCAAAGCAATAGAAACAGCTGATTGAAGTTATGCAAATATATCAGTCACAACTGATTCCCATTTGGAAACACACTCAGGTGTTGAGGTTCTTTCACTGGCATGACCGTATGGTATAAAGTAAAATAAGACCTCTTTAGGTTGATCTTGTGTGGAAAAGGAACAATATAGCACAATAAAAAGAAAGTTAGAAAAACACTTACATGAGTGAGAGGAAGAAAAGTACCAGGACATGGGAGAGGAGTGGGACAAGGGCAAAAGTGATGAATGCCTGGACAAGGACAAGGTAGAGAGAGAGGAGTTAAAATGCGTGGTGGCACTCAGAATCTGATTGGAATCTGATTGATTGATTGATTGTTTCTGTGGACAGGTGTCTTTTATACAGGAAACAAACTGAGATTAGGAGCGCTCCCTTTAAGAGTGTGTGTGCTCCTAATCTCAGCTCGTTACCTGTATAAAAGACACCTGGGAGCCAGAAATCTTTCAGATTGAGAGGGGGTCAAATACTTATTTCCCTCATTAAAATGCAAATCAATTTATAACATTTTTGACATGCGTTTTTCTGGATTTTTTTGTTGTTTTTCTGTCTCTCACTGTTCAAATAAATCTACCATTAAAATTATAGACTGATCATTTCTTTGTCAGTGGGCAAACGAACAAAATCAGCAGGGGATCAAATACTTCTTTCCCTCACTGTATATTTAGTGTTTTCACACAATAAAGGGCAGCTATATTGCGTATTTTTGTTATCTTGCAGTGATGTCCTGTTGCAAATAGAGTCTTTACTGCCGCAGTTCTGTCTCTGTCTTCTTTTTTCCATAAACCATACATTCTATGAAGCTACTCTGAGATGGGGCATTCATTTTTGTGTATTGAATTTCTGCAGCGAAAGAAACAAAATGCATGCATTTACTAAACCCAACAAAACAAAAAATGTAGAGAGGCTTCAAAAGAAACTGCAGTGCAAAGCACAATCTATGATCAATACAGTATACTGTCTATTGTATAAGGGCAAACCTGACACTTATAAAATAATGCAGTTTCTTTAATTCCATCTGATGTTCGTGTTTTGAAGACAGTGTGCTATGATTGACTGAATGGTTCTGGTGGAAGAGAACGTGTGTTAGTGTTTTGGTTTGTGTTAGTGTTTATTGTATTAGTGTATTGTCATAACAATTGTAAAAAAAAATTGAATAATAATAATAATACATAATAATAATAATAATAATAATAATAATAATAATAATAATAATAATAATAATAATAATAATAATAATAATAATAATAACAATACTACTACTACTACTACTACTACTACTACTACTAATAATAATAATAATAATAATAATAATTTAAAAACCTGTAATAGGTGTTATTAAAAGAAAAGGTGAAGTTACACAGTGGTAAACAGTCGACTGTCCTATTTTTTTTGGAGTGTCTTGCAGTCATCACATTTGAAATGAGTGTACATATATATATATATATATATATATATATATATATATATATATATATATATATATATATATATATATATATATATATACACATATATATATATATATATATATATTTTATTTTTTTAAATACACAAAGTAAAACACCAAATAATTTTGTGAATAAATAAAACAATTTTCTAATGACTCTTTTTGTTTTGTTTTGATTTGTTTTGCATTTTCCATACTGTCTCAACTTTTTCGGAAATGGGGTTGTATATCTCGAAAGATTACAAGCAATCTTTTGGCTAAATTACTAGCAAAATTATCTGTCAAAATAAACTAAAGTAAAATAATAGGGTTAGGGTTACTGTTAATAATAATAATAATACTAATAATAATAATAATAATAAGAAGAAGAAGAAGAAGAAGAAGAAGAAGAGGAAGAAGAAGAAGAAGAAGAAGAAGAAGAAGAAGAAGAAGAAGAATAAAATAGATGTCCAGGCTCTATTAAGCTTGTATTGGGTTTTGTTTTAATCTAATGGAAAATAATAGATATATTTGTCTTTATTTAAGATAGTTTCACTGGATTTTTAGCATTACAGAAAATTTTTTTATTTATGTGATAAATCATCTATTATTAATTCCTATAGCATATTTCCATTCTGGTCAAGTGGGTTTGTTTTCTTCTATTTTTGCTAAGCTAATATGTGTCTTCTGGCTTCTTCATGTGCCAAACACTGATTTAGAGACACCAAAATACTTGGCTCTGTATGCACCTTCATGATTATTGTTCCATCTCAAATGTAGCATTTCCTGGAGTTCTGAGCCAAAATTCTCTGAATTCTCATGGACTGCACTGTAGTTCAACTTCATTTATTTTACTGAAAGCACCCAGGCCCTGATTTATTAAAGGCAAACATGTGCAAGATGATTTACAAACTGATTTATTATAGAGGACAGAGTCTCTCAAATGAGAAGTGTTGAATATAGAATATGCTTTTTGTCGTGAGTGAGATCAGTCACGTACAGCTCTAAACGTCTATAACCCAAAGAGGTTCTCCTATTATAGATACAGAGCAGTCATTTATCTATGCTCAGAAAAATGTAACAGCCCCCTTTATTTGAATTGTTTCAATTTTATTACAACACTGCAGTTAAAACCAGACTTCCATAATTAAACAAGGAGAGGCTTTTTGAAAACCTACCTTGCTCAGTCATTACTTTGAATTGATTTTTAACAGTAAAGTAAAGCATAGTAATACAATCAATTCCAGGGTTCTACTGTCTGCGTACCATGTAGTTCTGCTCCATACAGAGCATACTGCACTAGTATAATCCCATTGTGAAGTCAGAGCATCAGACAGCCTGTAATTTTTCACTGGAATAACAAAAATACAAGTTTCAAGAACAGGTTTCTCATGTTTTTGGTGCATCTACATGAGTTTTCACTGGGTTTACCTATTTCCTCCCATCTCCCGAAAACATGCAGGTTGGTGGATTGCCGACTTTAAACCCCCATAGTTGTGTACGAGTGTGTGAGTGTGCCTTGTGTCCACTATTCCTAGGACAGCAGGCATATAATTAAAAAAATATTCTGAAAAGAATATTGAAAATACAGCATCAGCCAATAAATTGGCATTTCACGAATCCTTCCATGCAGGCATCTTTAATATTTTTCAGGTGGAGTTTTCCTTTAAGAATGGGGTTATGTGTCCTTGTTCCCTTGTAGCTTGTAGCTCTGAGGAGGTTCTTGCTCTCAGCCATGTCTTGAACACGTCTCATGAGAGAGCTGTCAGACATTTTATCCTAACACAGAGCTGTCTCTTTAATCCTGGACCATGCTGTTTTTCACCCTCTCTGAAAAACGAGGCTTAATATGAAACCAGGTATTTTCATCCGACTCACACAGTCACTGTTTGAAATATCAAGACTTGCTGAGCGGGCAGGCACCCAGTTGCAGTCCGCCAGCGAATCCCTGTGACATTGTGAGTGTTCTTGTGATAAGGGGTTGGCTATCTTCTCCCTCTCTCTCTCTCTCTCTCTCTCTCTCTCATTCTCCCCTTGTTCTTCCGATCCAGTTCCACTGCCTTTGATCTGATGAACATGCAGGAGTGAGGAGGGCCTGTTTAATTAACTGTGTTTCCGAGGTTAATAAGTTCCTTTATCCTGCAGCCTCCTGTGTGACTCACATTATCACCACAGACACAAGGGAATGAATCGAAATGCCGTCTGCTCATCACAACATCACCCCTTCTCTCTCGTTCCTTGTCTTCCTCTCCCTCATTTTTTAAAATCTTTTTACAAATTAAGCTAAATTTTATAATAATAATTAGTCATTTTAGCTCAAAATAGATATTATTTAAGTCAAGGGTTGTATCCAGAAAAATGACCTTGACTCATTTCAGTCATTTGACTCAAGTGTTCACTTAAGTCCCAAGTCCCAGTAAATGAGGTGTGCATAGAGTTAATAAAGAAATGTAATCATATTTTAGGCACTGACATTGTGTACATTTAGCAAACTCTAAGAAAACAATATAAAATTATTTCAAACCAAACATATAAATCACCTCCAAAACTATTGGAACAACAAGGCCAAATCTGCTGTTTTTGCTATACATTGAAGGCCTTTGGGTTTGAGATCAAAAGATGGTTATGAGATGACAGATCAGAATTTCAGCTTTCATTTCCAGAGCTGTACATATAGATGTAACATGACACCTTTGGTGAGAGACCGCGCAATTTTTAGGTGAGCAAATATATAGTAACGCATAGTCTAAAAGTAAATTAAAGGAAATAACACTTAATATTTGGTTGCATATCCCTGATCACAAGTGACATTTACTCAGGGTTCATTAATAATGACGGTGGACTACATTTTCACGCTGCTTTTTTTTTACTCTCATTTCAAATGTTTTCCTTCATTCAAGGCAGATGTTAAATGCTTTTTATATATGTTTATATATTTAATCATTAAAGCAAATCCCCTAATTTTGCTAGTTTAAAGTTTAACCCATTCAAAAAAAAAAATTATTTATTATAAAAATTAACAAAAAAAATATTATCAACTCCATATAATAAATAAATATAAATTTTTTTTTTCAAATCCAATTCTTAACAATAATTGCTTTTCCAAAAAAAAACCACCATTTTTTTTTTTTCCAATTAAAAAACCCAAAATTGAAAGAGTTCATCATGTTTATGGTTCCTCATGATACAATTGTTTTCATGCAGTTTTTTTTATTTTATTTTTTTTTTTTTTTTTTTTTTTTTTTTTTTTTTTGGTTTTTGTTGGGGGGGTGGTTTGAGGTGGGGGGGGTGTGGGGAAGAGAAGGAAAGGAAAGAAAAGAGGAAAGAAAAGGGAGGGGAGGAAAGGAAGGGGAAAGAGGGGGGGGGGGGGAGAAAAGGGGGAAAAGGGGGTGGGGAAGGAAAATGGGGAGAATAAGAGAGAAAAAAAAAAAAATTTTTTTTAAAAAAAAAAAAAAAAATAAAGGGGGTGGGGGGGGTTTTTGGGGCCTCAGGGCAAACACAACAGCAAAGGAAAAAAAAAAAAAAGAGGGGGGGGGGGGGGGGGGGGGGGGGGGCGGCCCCCAACCAAAACAACCCCCCTGGGGGAAAGGGGGCCTCGGGGGGGGTGACAAAACCTTTTTGGAGGGGGCAAAGGGGGGCGGCGCGGGGGGGGGCAACAACAACACGCGCCCTGGGGGGGGGGTGTCCCAGGTGGTTGCAACAGCTTCTTTTAGGAGACTGACAGACTGATGCTGCAACAGGCTACAACAACTGCTCCTTGCCAAAGAATGACACCCAACTGGCTGCAACAACAGCTCCTTGTCAAAGGCCACCAAGCCGACATCCCAGATAGCAGCAAAAACTGGCTGATGGCTGAGCGTCAAGACACAGCCAGCTGCAACAATAGCTCAATATCACCCTTGGCCGGAAATATGGAAACTGGATCTGGTCGCTGAGGGGCACCAGCTCATAGATTCTGGTTTTTCAACCAAAGTTGTAGACACCATGTTGAACGCTAGAGCACCATCTACACACTCAAGTGGTGACTTTTTGTCTCATGGTGTGAGGAACATCAGTTAGACCCAGTGAACTACGCAATAGCTACAGTCCTGGAGTTCTTACAGGGACGTTTCTTTGCAGGTTTGGCTCCTTCTACAATTAGGGTCTAAGAGGCCATTATTTCGGTCTGACCCCTTAATGGAAGCCTTGCATTTCCTTGCTGGAGGCCAATGCCCCAGTTGGCAGCATCATCAGCATCATCAGCTCCTTGCCAGAGGCTGAAGGCAAGGCCACTGCACTGATTACCCAGAATCCCAACACATCCAGGAAATAAGTGACCAGGATCCTTAACTATCAACTGCCCTTACTTGTAAATCCTTGTGGATAAAAGTGGAAAAACTTACTAAATGCACAAATACAGAAGAAACTCATGACAGAAACACTCATGATCCAGTAAAGTTCACAGGAACAAAGCCAATTTAGAGATTTTTGGATTATGGTGTATAGTAATATCCATTCAGTGATGTTGTGTTGAATCAAATGTGTTCTGTGTAACTGCTACTTTCAGACAAGTTGAAGGTGTGTGGGCGCAACAGTGTGGGAGTGATGACTAATGACATGATGTTTGTCTCAGACAGTAATCAAGTGTATATTTTGTATTGTGTATGTCTTTGCTCTGGAGCTTGATGCACCCCTCTGGTATTTCAGCTGCACCCCAAGATTAATCCTCAGCAAAGAAGCCAGTAGCCTTCCTAGAGCTCTTTAAGCACACAGCATGTGTTTATGGTGGTTCCTAATGGAGGAGTACAGTGCAGACGACCTAGTGGTGCATCACTTAGCTCCTGAAGGGGACCATCAATGCCATTGATCAGGCCACTGGACAAGGCCATCACTCTCTTCCCTTCTCTCATTGAGTCACAGAAATGACAACTCTCACTGGGTGGGTGCTTCTGTGCTTGTGTGGAGGGTGAGGAAGTTGAGACGTCACATCCTCCCTCTTTCCCTTTCTGAGGAATTCCCCTCAAGGAGTTGTGAGATGAGATTGCTTCACCTTTGACCAAGTGAGAGCAGTCAATTGTCTTTTCTTCCAACCAGGATTCACACTGATATATATGTTCCATGATTATGTGAGTAATGCAGAACACTTACCTGGAGCTGAATCAACCCATTATTGGTGTCCAAAAAAAATACTTTCCCTTTTTCTCTTTTTCTTCTGGCCAGGTTTTTTTATTGTAGAGACCAACAAATCAATGGCTACTGAACACATTTCTCCACCATCACAACAATTTATGTCAGCTTTTGCAGCATCTGAGACCTGTCGCTGGATGAGGCCATCTTTTTCTACCCTCCTCTGCCTGCTCCCCAGAAATGATGGAGAAATCACCACAAAATCCGCACCCTATTTCTGTCCCCATTACCAAAACATTGTATCTCTGCCATTTATAACCTGATTCACAATATTAATCCAGGTTCTCTAGGTCAGGTTTGGGGTGCTTGGGAGGGGGACTTGGGATTTGAGCTGTCTGATGAACACTTGGGACACATTCTTGATCTCGTTCATACATCATCAATATGTGCAAAACATGGCCTGATACAATGTAAGGTTCTACATAGGATTTACTATACTAATACTAATGCATGTAATCAGTGCAGGCATTCACCAGCGAATCTCATTCATATGCTGTGGGAAGGTCCTAAATTATTTTCATTACTGGACTGAAATATTGAAAACTTTGAAGGAAGCCTTTGACATAGATTTTGAACCAAATCCACTTTTGGCTTATCGGTCAGTGGTGGCCTTTCAGCGATGATTCAGAAGGCTTTAGCCTTTACTACTTTGTTAGTGAGAAATCTCATCCTTTTGAAATGGAAACATGTCACACCCCCTTCCTTTGATATGTGGCTCAAAGAAGTGTTTGCTTGAATTAAACTGGAAAAAAAAAAAAACACAACACTCTTAGGTTCTTTAAGGACCTTTGACAAACTCTGGTGCCCTTCTTGGATTATGTGTTGACTAACTCTCTAGATGTTTAAACTGAGCACCCCTCTTTTCTTGTTTTATATATATATATATAGTCCTAGGTGGTTGATGGGAGGTGGTTTGGTGGTGGACCCTCGTGCTTGAAATGACCTGGAATCTCTTATATGGAAGACCAAGTCAAGTGTAGAGAAGTGTTTGGACATATCAGGTCGCGCTTTTCTGTGTTTTGGTAAAGGTTTCCATGTTTCTCTGTGTCTATTTCCTAGTCCTCAGTTTGTTCCTACTGGTTGATTATTGTTCACCCAGTTCTGTCTGAGCCCTGACTTGTTATACTGGATACAAATTTCAGAATAGTCCCATATGATTTCCTGCTGATATACGCAAATATAATAACTTCCACTCTGCATCAACTGCTTTGGGATTCAGTTTCAGCTGGTGTGTGGTCTTGAATGTAGGCGAAGATTTTTGCAGAAAGCATCCATCATGTATGTGTAATTATTTGCTAATTAATATCTCATAAACTTTACCACAGACTCATTCTCTCTTGCAGTGATGAAAATGATAATTGAATAAGAAACGGCGAGTATTTTTCAGGATGCTTGAGCACACTGTTGATCAAGCCCTCTGTAGGGATTTTCTACCCTGGATCATCCCATGCTGCAGTTCCCTCCAACACATAAACACATGCAGATCTTTTTAAAATATGCTAATGTAATACTACATTTTTATAGCTGCAATAACTACATAGATTTAAAGATGTAAATTTTCTATATGCATTTTAAGTCATTGTTTATGCAGAAAGATGTGTGAAATGATCTGAAATTATTTACGAAATAATGTCTTGTTTTCATTTAACTTTTCTATTTGTGTAAGTGGAATGTTTACTGCTTCCCAAATATTTCCATGTGTAGTTAGGGAAGTTTTTTTTTTTTCTGGTGGGCAATAGGGCAGGTGAAAGTAGTATGTATGAAAAATTAACCAACTACTCTCCTAAAGTACTAAAGAAAGTATTAAGTGCTTCTAAAGTACTTAAAGAACTTATACAAACTCCATTGTAACCTGAATGCTCTTTCCACAGCACTGGAGACTAGTAGGACAATCACGCTACAGAACACTACTGAATCTAAGGATTACACTAAAATAAACAGTTCTCAGACAAGGATGTATTTATATTTTTACAAAGAGAGGGGCTGCACATTCATTACTCCATTTCAATGAAGCTAAAAGTGGCCAGTGTAGTCCTGAGGAGGTTTTGCCTTTGTGTCTGTCAGTCCTATTGAAGTACAGTAGGTATGGCCTGTGCCTTAATCCAAGTGTCGAAGAGTTCCTTTACCTGTCAGTATGTTAAAAGTAGTTATTCACCCATCCATCCATCTATTTTCTGTACTGCTTATTCTACACAGGGTCGCCTGGAGCCTGGAGTCTATCCCAGGGGTCTCGGGGCACAAGGCGGGGTATAGCCTGGATGGAGTGCCAACTCAACACAGGAGAGAGTAGTAATCTTTTCAGATTAAGCTTTTCATATTAAATGTTTGTTTAAAACAAACTTTTCAGACACTTTCTTTCACACCAACGATGAGTTTCTTTATAACTAATAAGGCATTAAGTGATCATTGATCAAAATTTTCACCATTGGCAGCCAATCAATAACACAATGCAACAACAACACAAAACACCACGTTCATCATCCTGACAAACAGTATCAAGTTCTACTCTCATTAAGCTAAGCTATGATAAAATTTCAGCTGAGGTAACCTCGTTGACAGCCGTCTCAATTTATCTTTGTTGGTCTTTCCCTGCAATGCATGTGAAGGCGAATATCTGTAAGAGGACAGTGTCTCTTTTCTAGCATGCTAGTACGCAATCTGAACACAAGATTGTGCAGATTGTGCTAGAACACAATCTGTTTCTTTCATGAACAGCAAAATATTGAACATCCTGTGTGTGATGTGCTGACACACCAGGCTGTGAATTCCCACATGAGCAGGTTTAATTTGTGATCTGGAGCCAACGAGCAGCCTGAGAGGCAGGAATAAAGGGAAATCAGTGTGTATGAGCTCTGAATAATGCCTGGTTTGGACTGTTTCTATTATAAGACTTACAGGCCACAGGGTACAATGAGCCATATTTCCTTTGAAGCAAATTTCAAGAGAAAAGAAGAAGGGATGAAAAAGAACAACTTGTCTGGATTTCATTTGATTTTCATTAAGTCATTAAAAACAAAGGCATGAATGCTAACATTGTTCCTCTACAAATCGGGAGCATGGTGGCTTAGTGGTTAGCACATTTGCCTTGCACCTCTGGGGTTTGGGGTTTAATTCCCACTTCTGCCCTGTGTTCATGGAGTTTGCATGATCTCCTTGTGCTTCACGGGTTACTCTGGTTTCCTGCCCCAGTCCAAAGACATTAGTTGTAGGCTGATTGGGAACAAGTTTGTGTATGGATGTGTGAGTGTATGTGTGATTGTGTCCTGCAGTGGGTTGTCACCCTGTCCAAGCTGTCCCCTGGGATAGGTTCCAGGCTCCCCACAACCCTGTGTTGGATAAGCGATACAGATAATGGATGGATGGATGGATGGATGGATGGAGGAGAGCTTATTTGAGATGCAATGTTGGGCAGCAATGTCAATACAAGTAGAAACGAAAAGTACAACAACAATTTTCCGTTAGGCTTCAGAAACCGACCAGGACTAAATAATGAACAAAATTCCCTCTGACTATACACAAAGTGAACTTTAATTAAACTGTAATTAAACCATTACTACAGGTAAATAAATAATAACAAACTTGAAACATTAATTTGTATGATAAAATTGTGACTTTGCCTCTTGAATATCCATCCAACCATTTTCCATACTTGAGTTTCCCAGGGAACTCAAGGCACAAGGCATGGGACATGCTGGACAGGGTGTCAACCCGTCGCAGGGCACAATCACACACATTCACACACTACGTGCAATTTTCAGACACCAATCAGACTACAATGCATGTCTTTGGATTGGGGGAGGAAACTGGGGCGAAACAACTGAGGCGAGATTCAACCCCTCAACCCAAGAGGTGCAAGGCAGACATGCTAACCACTAAGCCACCGTGCCCTCTGCTTTTTGAATATGCCAGAGACATTATGAGGATTGATTGCCTTTGACCAATCAATGCTCCGCAGCATTTTAGCTCCCGGGCACATTGTACCTGGCCAAGATTGAGTGTGGGCATTTAGTTACGGACCAGCTTGCTTGCCAGTGGAAATAACAACAAGTGCAGGATAATGGTTAATTAACCGTGACATACCACATCTTTTGGTGGACAACCATTATATATGTGTGTGTGTGTGTGTGTGTGTGTGTGTGTGTGTGTGTGTGTGTGTGTGCGTGCGTGCGTGATGATTATTATTATTCTGCCGAGTGCTCAGCAAAGCTCCAAGAAGACAGAGAAGGAAGGAACCTTATCTAACCTGACATGTGCATGTGTGTGTGTGTGTGTGTGCGCGTATGTGTGTGTGTGTGTGTATGTGTGTGTGTGTGTGTTAGCCCTAGAAAATAACGCTATCTGAAATGGATGAATCAAGCGTGTCTTGAATAATTTACCGTCTCCAAAAACAAATAAATAAATTCTAATAAATAAATAATCTGTTGTTTTTTCCCCACCAGATCTAGGCTATGTGAGTCTGTCATGAGTGTTAATGGAAAGGAGAGGTATCTTTGTATTAGATGTCAGGAAATTGGGACCCATATTTAGTTTTCTTTAGCCTTCCGGCAGTTTTATGGTGTAAAGAGCAGGACCCATGGTTTTTGCACACTCTAATACTCAGAAGTTCATATCACACAGGAGCTTTTAGGCTGCAGGTTAATAATAATCAATAAGGAAAGGGTGAAACCAGACGTATGTATCCAGGCAGTTAGATACCAAGTGTCTTTCTGAAACAAAAGCACCTGTGTGATACTCTCAAACAGAATTACAGCTCAACACTCTCAAACTCATTTATTACTGCACAGCGTTTACAGGACTATGGAAGATTATTTCATTCAAATGAGCAAAATAACACATTTTGCATGATTTGCATGTGTTCCTTAATGAATATGCAAACTGATACGTTTTTACCTAAAAATGGAAGGCTGCTGTTTATACAAATAGATGAATGTAGCACCCACAATATAACTCAGAATTTCAATCTTTCAGAATGAAATTAGTACAACTGAAAGACAGGTATTAAATTCACAAAAGGCAGTTTCCTCCACTTCGGGACAAAATTATATCATGCAGTAGGTTTTAATAATGAGAAGGTTTATCAAGGGTGGCTGTAGCCCTGAAAGGCAAGGCACCTAAAAAAAATGTCTTTAATAAAATAAAATAAGAGAGAGAGAGAGAGAGAGAGAGAGAGAGAGAGAGAGAGAGAGAGAGAGAAAGGCAGCTTAAATCCTTTTCAGGGTCACGGGGAACCTGGAGCCTGTCCCAGGGAGCATCGGGCACAAGGCTGTGTACACCCTGGACAGGGTGCCAGTCAATCACAGGTCACAATCACATACACACTCACATTCATACACTACAGACAGTTTAGACACACCAATCAGACTACCATGCATGTCTTTGGACTGGGGGAGGAAACCGGAGTACCCGGAGGAAACCCCCGCAGCACGGGGAGAACATGCAAACATTTTTATGTTGGTTATTATCTTAGGAGACTAAAAAAAAATTAAATAAAATAAAAAACCCTGTTTGTATCATACCAAGCTTAATATTAGAATATTTTGATAAGGTTTGAAATAAATGTAAAGAAGATAGAAATATGATAAACATTGATGATTAGATCAATCTGAGAACTGTCATTTTCATATGAACATATCTGATTGAGAGCCCTCTGTCTGAGATTCCCTGCTACAGCAGGCAGCACAGAAAAGAAAAAGCAAGCAATATTAAAGTTCATTTAACTAACATTAATACGTGCATCAATTTTAAAATGAATACACCATGCTGTAAGTAGTTTTAACACAGCAAGAACGCATGGTCTGTATTGATTGGTCCACATTAGATCTTGTGATGAAATTGAATCTTTTAAATCGCTGTTGTAGACTCATCTTTTCTGCTTAGTATTGTATTTGGTGTTTAAGTGTCGTATTGGATATGGTTAAATGTGTGTGTATGGTAACTTTGAGGGTAAAGCACACGTTGTTTTATATGTGTTATATAAATAAATTGTGATTGACTGATTGATTGTTAAAATCTTAACATTAATTACACATGCATTAACTGTTTTTTACTTGCTTGTTACGTTGCCAGTGTGTAAATTGCTAACTCTAGCAAACAAGGAAAATGTACCAGGCACGACATATGATTGATGTTTGTGTGCTGCTGTTGGTGTGAATTGACTGAAGGGCTGAAGTTGGAGAAACGGTGCAAATGTGTGCAGTTTAGTTCCATAAGGTTGGTTGGTTTTTTTTTGTTGTTGTTTTTTTTTTTTAAAGAAAACATATTTCTTTTTCATGTGTGACAGAATTATACACAACAGTGCACGCAGGTAGAATTTGATAAGCCCAATATATACTAATCTGCTGAGGTACAAAATTGTAGATCAATTTTAATATTGATATTGACCCAAATATCAATACAAGTCTAATTTGAAAGCAAACATGGATTCAAGTTCCCTGGGGCTTTAAATATTTTATCACCATAAAAGTTTAGTCCTAACTGAGTTCTTCCTCTTATTTACACACAACATATAATGTAAATTTAACACTTTCCTTTTTTCCACTGACTCCACCAGTCCCCTCTCCTCACTTCATTTTACTTTTACATACATTTTTCAAAAAGTGATTGAAGTGTCCACTCTGGTGGACTGCATGCGTTCGAACAAAGAATTGGTGTCCACTCTAGTGGGTTTTAAGCAGTTTGAATAGCTGTCCACTGTAGTGACCACTGTACATGAAAGGGTTCAATATTCTTCATCATCCATCTCTCCTCTATCTCTCTGTCCTTCCTTCTACTCTTCTGCATTTCTCTCTCCAGTCTGATCTCAACTCAACCCTCAAAGCCCAATGCATATAGTGTATATTTCATAATCTTTTTGTGCATGTGCTTTGTTTAACCGGAGCATGTGTTCTGTTCTGGAGAGTGTGTGTTTTTTTCTGAGAGTTTTGACACTAATGATGCACTATGCTGTTAATGAATAGATTAATAAGAAACCCAACCGACCAGCTACTTCATTATCATTGAAATATACTGAGTAAAGGGACATCAGCTACATAAAGACACACACACACAAACACACACTCACACACACTCACTCACTCACAATTTCACACACACACACACACACACACACAAACACACACTCACACACACACACTCACTCACAATTTCACACACACACACACACACACACACACACACACACACACACACACACACACATACACGCACACTAATCATAGTACAGTGAGGAAAGTATTTGATCCCCTGCTGATTTTGTACGTTTGTCCACTGACAAAGAAATGATGAGCCTATAATTTTAATGGTAGGTTTATTTGAACAGTGAGAGACAGAATAACAACAAAAAAATCCAGAAAAACACATGTCAAAAATGTTATAAATTGATTTGCATTTTAATGAGGGAAATAAGTATTTGACCCCCTCTCAATCTGAAAGATTTCTGGCTCCCAGGTGTCTTTTATACAGGTAACGAGCTGAGATTAGGAGAACACACACTCTTAAAGGGAGAACTCCTAATCTCAGTTTGTTACCTGTATAAAAGACACCTGTCCACAAAAGCAATCAATCAATCAGATTCCAAACTCTCCACCATGGCCAAGACCAAAGAGCTCTCCAAGGATGTCAGGGACAAGATACAAGACCATTGCCAAGCAGCTTGGTGAGAAGGTGACAACAGTTGGTGCGATTATTCGCAGATGGTAGAAACACAAAAGAACTGTCAATCTCCCTCGGCTTGGGGCTCCATGCAAGATCTCACCTCGTGGAGTTGCAATGATCATGAGAACAGTGAGGTATCAGCCCAGAACTACACGGGAGGATCTTGTCAATGATCTCAAGGCAGCTGGGACCATAGTCACAGAGAAAACAATTGGTAACACACTACGCTGTGAAGGACTGAAATCCTGCAGCGCCCGCAAGGTCCCCCTGCTCAAGAAAGCACATATACATGCCCATCTTAAGTTTGCCAATGAACATCTGAATGATTCAGAGGACAACTGGGTGAAAGTGTTGTGGTCAGATGAGACCAAAATGGAGCTCTTTGGCATCAACTCAACTCGCCGTGTTTGGAGGAGGAGGAATGCTGCCTATGACCCCAAGAACACCATCCCCACCGTCAAACATGGAGGTGGAAACATTATGCTTTGGGGGTGTTTTCTGCTAAGGAGACAGGACAACTTCACTGCATCAAGGGGACGATGGACGGGGCGATGTACCGTCAAATCTTGGGCCAGGGCATTGAAAATGGGTCGTGGATGGTTATTCCAGCATGACAATGACCCAAAACACACGGCCAAGGCAACAAAGGAGTGGCTCAAGAAGAAGCACATTAAGGTCCTGGAGTGGCCTAGCCAGTCTCCAGACCTTAATCCCATAGAAAATCTGTGGAGGGAGCTGAAGGTTCGAGTTGCCAAACGTCAGCCTCAAAACCTTAATGACTTGGAGAAGATTTGCAAAGAGGATTGGGACAAAATCCCTCCTGAGATGTGTGCAAACCTGGTGGCCAACTACAAGAAACGTCTGACCTCTGTGATTGCCAACAAGAGTTTTGCCACCAAGTACTAAGTCATGTTTTGCAGAGGGGTCAAATACTTATTTCCCTCATTAAAATGCAAATCAATTTATAACATTTTTGACATGCGTTTTTCTGGATTTTTTTTTTGTTGTTGTTGTTATTCTGTCTCTCACTGTTCAAATAAACCTACCATTAAAATTATAGACTGATCATTTCTTGGTCAGTGGGCAAACGTACAAAATCAGCAGCGGATCAAATACTTTTTTCCCTCACTGTATATAAGGAGCCTCCAAAAAAGGCCTAGTCCTTCAAGAGCAAGGATGGGTCAAGGTTCGCCAATCTGCCAACAGATGCGTCACTGAATAACACAATTCAGAAGGATTTTGGGCATGTCACCTTCAAGGAATGTGGTCAAATCTCGGTGCATAAAGGGCAAGGCCTGAAAATCACTTCTGAATGCATGTGATCGCCGATCCCTCAGACATCACTCTTTTAAAAACTATTATGATTCTGTAATACCCTGACATGGGCTTAGGAATACCTTTGTAAACCTTTCAGTCGACACCATTCGCCGCTGCATCCACAGATAAATGTTAAGGCTTTACTATGCAAAACAGAAGTCTTTAAGCGCTGCTGACTTCTCTGGGCATGGTCTCATCTGAGATGGACAATAGCACAGTGGAATCGTGTTTTGTGGTCTGACCAATTCCGTCCATCCATCCATCCTCAACCACTTATCTGTAATCGGGTTGCGGGGATAGCAGTTCTAGCAAGGGACCCCAACCTTCCCTTTCCTGAGCCACATTAACCAGCTCTGACATGGGGATCCCGAGGCATTCTCAGGCTAGTGTGGAAATATAGACTCTCCACCTAGTGCTGTGTCTTCCCCGAGGTCTCCTCCCAGCTGGACATGCTTATAACATCTCCCAAGGGAGGAGCCCAGGGGGCGTCCTTACCAGGTGCAATGAACCACCTCAACTGGCTCCTTTCAATACAAAGGAGCAGCGGCTCTACTCTGAGTTCCTCTCGGATAGCCGAGCTTCTCACCCTATCTCTAAGGGAGAGGCCAGCCACCCTCCTGAGAAAACCCATTTCAGCCGCTTGTACCCACGATCTAGTTCTTCCAGTCACTACCCAATCTAATCTTCATGACCATAGGTGAGGGTAGGGAAGAGAGTTTTGCCTTCCGGCTCAGCTCTCTTTTCCTCACACCGGTGAGGTAAAGCGATTGCAATACCGCTCCCACTGCTCTGATTCTCCGGCCAATCTCCCACTCCGATGTCCCTCACTCATCAACAAGACCCATATTTATTTGATCTCCTTCACTTGGGTTATGTTCTCAATCCCTACCCGGAGTAGGCACTCCATCGGTTGCCTCAAATTTAGAGGTGCTAATCCTCATCCCAGCCGCTTCACACTCGGCTGCGAACCGATCCAGTGCAGGTCACGGACCGATGATGCCATCTGGACCACATCATCTGAAAAAGTAGCGATGAGATCCTCAGGTCACCAAACCGCAACCCCTCCCCACCATGACTATGCCTCGTTATCCTGTCCATGAATATCACAAACAGGATTGGTGACAAAGCACAGCCCTGGCAGAGACCAACCCCCACCTGGAACAAGTCCGACTTTTTGCCGAACATTTGGACATAGCTCTCGCTTTGGGCGTACAGCAACTGGATAGCCCTGAGAAGGGAACCCCTCACCCTCCTCCAAGATCCTTGCTAGAGTAAAGAGCTGTTCCACGACCAGGACAGAATCTGCATTGTTCCTCCTCAATCCGAGGTTTGACTATTGGCCGAACCCTTCGTTCCACCACCTTAGAGTAGAGTTTACCTGGGAGGCTGAGAAGTGGGATACCCCTATAATTGGCACACACTCTCTGGTCCCCCTTTTTAAACAGGGGAACTACCACCCTGGTCTGCCACTCCTTGGGCACTGTCCCCGACTTCCACGCAATGTTAAAGAGGCATGTCATCCCAGACATCTCTTTCGCACCCAGAGCTTTCAGCATTTCTGGACTGATCTCATCAATCCCCGGGGCTTTGTCACTGTGTAGTTGTTTGACTACCTCAGTGACCTCCACCACGGAAATTGACAATGATCCCCCATCAGCCTCCACCTCTGCCTCTACCATGTTAGTCGGATTCAGGAGTTCCTGACCAATTTCGACATTTCAAATAGTTTCTGGACAAAACAGCCGTCGTGTTCCTCCGAACCAAACAGGAAATGGACCATCCAAACTGTTATCAGCGTCAGGTCCAAAATCCACCATCTGTCATGGTATGGGGGTGTGTCAGTGCCCATGGCATGGGTAACTTGCACATCTGTGAGGGCATCATTAATGTAGAAAGATATGTACACATTGTGGAGCAACATACGCTGCACCCAGAGCAGGACAATGCCAAACCACATTCTGCCCGGATTATAAGTGCATGGTTGTGTAAGCATGTGCTAACATGGCCTGCTGCAGTCCTGACCTGTCTCCTATTTAGAATGTGTGGTGCATTATGAAGTGCAAAATAAGGCAGCGAAGTACAGTTGAGCAGCTGAAGAAATGCATAATTTATGAATGGGGGAAAATTCTGTTTGCTAACTGTAACCAACTGCTGTCTTCACTCAGCACCAAAATGCTTAATAAGTGTTATTAAAAGAAAAGGTGGTTACACAGTGCTAAACAGGCAACTGTCCCAACATTTTTGGAGTATGTTGCAGTCATCACATTTAAAATTTTCATATTTTCAAAAATAAATTAAATTCACAAAGTAAAACATCTAATAATGTGTTTTTCAGTATAGTACAGGGTGAATTGAATTTTCAAATGACTCTTTTTGGGTTTTTTGTTTTTTTTTTCATTTTCTATACTGTTCAACTTTTTTCAGAATTGGGGTTGTATTAAAGTTGTTGGGACACAACAAGCCAGAACCCGTTTAAATGCACCTTGGCAATTTTTCCACAACCTTGTCACCTTGAGCAACCTTGTCTGAGCCACACTCAGTCACCTGAAACTTACCTGGATATCTCTCCTCTTTGATGATCTGTAAAGTTCTTGATTGGTTGTGCTACCTATGAGAGTGTTCACTCAGACCTGTTTATTCTTTTGGAACCACTCACCTACAGCCAGAGAATCAGTAGGTTTAGCATTCTACAAAAGGGGGGGAGTCATTTGCTAGCTGGTGATACCTAGATGTGAGACTTAGTGTGAAACCTTATTTCTCCAACATGTTTGATGTGAACTGGGCTCTGTCATCTGAAGCAATGTCCTCAGGAACTCCACAATATTCAAAATAATACTTGAGTGAACATGAGCTCTGCAGTTGTTAGTGCAGGTAGGGGAACTAATATTTGGAGGGTCATTGAGAAACCATCCACAAGAATAGTTTTGTTCTGCTTTGATGGCCAGAGATGAATAATAAAATCAAGAGCAAGGTGTGACCATGGATGTTGTGGAGTCGACAATGAGAGTAGTTTTCCAGCAGGCAGTGTTCTCGGGTACTTTGGTTCAAGTAGAGTATGAACAAATATACTGGTGATTATTGGTTATTATTCTGTTCCACAAGTACTTTGCTTGCAATAGTTGATGAGTTATAAACTTCAGGGTATCCAGCAGCTAAGGATGCATGAGCCAAGGTGATTCATTTCCCTCTTTGATGAGGGGAACATGTTTTTCTGGGATATAGTGGAGACACAGACTGATGTGAGTACTATATCTATATAATACTATATATAATACTATATCAAGAGATGGCACTGACGAAACATGATTCCAAAAGGGTGGGCTCTGTAGCATCCTTCTTAGGGATTGCTGTGTACATTCTTATTAGTTAGTCATTTTTACTGTTCTTTGAGCCAGAATGTTATGGGATTGTGTACTGGAAATGGAAGTAGAATAATGCTCATTGGGCTTGTTGTAGGTTCAGTTGTTGTAGCTATTTTCAAATACTCAATGTTCTTGTTCTCTATTTAAATAAATAAGGGGTGTACCACCACCATTAATCAGTGACACCATTCCCCTAACATAGTTTCACAGTTTCATAATTTTGCTCTGCTTGTGTCTGAAGGTGGAGACCACAGGATGTTTTGTTTTTCTTTCTGAGACAATATTGCCCCTACACCAGACTCTGATACATTGTCCTCCATGAATAAAGGTTAAGAAGGATTGTGGTGTTTTAAGATGAGGGCCACTGTGAAGGCCTCCTTCAGATGTGGGAATGCTTTGCCAGTAGAATTGTTCCATTTGAGCTTTCACAGGGATTTACTTAGTAGGTACCTGAGTGGAGTGGCAATGGAGTTGGAGCCCCAAATGAACCTCCTGTAAAAGTTTACAAATCCTAGAAACCTCTGAAGATCTTTGATGGCATTACAGATGGGCCACTCAACTGTATTGACCCAATTTTTACCCATGATTACTCCATTTTTGCTAATTATATATCCATGGAATGAGATCTGGAGCATAGGAAATTCACATTGCTTTCACATAAAGTTGGTGCTGTAGTAGTTTGGCCAGCACCCACGTGACTCATATGACTTTCCAGGACAGGAGAAGGGCTTTTGCTAAGAAACATTCGATACAGGGTCATGAGAGGAACTGAGCGTCCACAATAGAAGCACAATTCCATTACTTCCTCCGTGGAGAGTCAAACTTGAACTATTTGCATAGCTTCAGAATTGCTGCTGGCTTGAATTGTGACTCTCTCTCTGCCACCCCTCTAGGTTTGGAGCAGATTATCCTTTACAACATTAGAAGGATTCGTCCATTTCTATCCATGCCACTCAAGTGCTGGTTCAGTCTCTTTTTATTTCAAGACTGGACTTCTGCAACAAAACCCTGGCAGGTCTGCCTCTTCAATTGATTCGACCTCTGCAAGTGATCCAGAATGCATCTGCTCAACTTGTTTTCAACCTTTCTAAGTTCTCCCACACCACCTCATTGCTACATTCCCTATACTGACTTCCTGTAGCCGCCCGCATCAGATTTAAAACACTGAGGCTTGCCTACAAAGCCAAATGGAACAGCACCCACTTACCTCAAATCACTTATCATACCCCACACTGCACTACACTCTCTCTGATCCTCTAGCACCGCTAGACAGGTGCAACCATCTTTCAGGGTACAAGGAAGGCATGCATCAAGACTCTTCTCTGTTCTGGTACCTAACTGGTGGAATGAACTTAAGGCCAAATGCCATAAATGTAAATGAGTGTGTCCAGGGAAGTCTGATCCCTGCAACCCAGCTAAATAATTGTCTTGTCTAAACCTCTGACAAAAAGCAGCCTTAAGTGATCGCACGTTCCATCCACTGACTACAACTAGTCTTTTGAACTTGAGAGTGTATTCTGCCGTGAGAGATGGTGTGGAGTTGCTCTCCAATATTGTTGTCATCTGGTGTGTGATGAAAGGCTTGCTGAAAGAGAGCGATGAAGCAGTCACAAAATCCCAGCATTGCTAAGCTGCTACAGTTGGGTCCTTTAGCACAACCCTTAACCCACTGTTAAAATAAAAGTCACTTTGGATAAAAGCATCAACCAAAAGAGGAACTGTATATAGTTTAATTTGAATAGATTTCTATATGCTTAGAAACAAATTCCAAGTACTTGAAATCCAAATGGCAATTCAGTAAAAAAAATTCACATCCTGATTTGTGTCACGATATGGAGTTGAGCACAGATACAAATGCTGATAAGAGTTTTATTAAATTAGATATAGGCAGACAAATCCAAATCGGTAATCCAAAGCATGTTCCAAAAACATGCAAAGAGGCATAAACAGGGCGAGGAAAAACACAAAACAAGAAACGAGAAACAAAGTCAATAACCAGGAATCAAGAATGAGAACTATGGAAACAATCACTTGGTAGTGAGATAAACTCAATACTACATGAAGTCATTGTGTTCAAAAAGTTTTTTAATATTGTGTTTGTGAGTGCTGTGAATTCGATGCAGAACCCCCTCCCCAAGGGCACTTCTCCCAAAGCGCCAAAATACACTCCCGCTTCCTGACAGTCCTGGTCCTCTAGGCAAAATGTCTTCACAGCCCATTGCAGTCCATTGCAGTCATGTTTGTAGGCCGCAGTGCAGGATGTGAAAGGTAGTCACTGGCTTGCTGCGACATGACAATTTGTATAACTGTTACGATACGTGACTGTGGCGTAGACGGAGGCAGACTGGACACGGGCGTAGGCGCAGATCGATGCTTTATTTACAAGCTTTGAAGATACAGGGCACACTCTTCATTCAAAGCACAGAACGCAAATCATAACATTAACTCATATTACTTCCGTACTTAACTACAACTCAAACACGTATACATACATACATACATACATACATAAACATAATCACGAGAGACGTGCTCGGGAAACACAGGTCCTTAAATTGAGCAGGTGATCACCCTAATCGTCGACACCTGCTGAGAGTCCACGGCCATGCCCGCGCTTGCTCGTGCCCGACTCAACTGCGCCACAGCGGCCCCCAGTGGCCGTGTTGTCACAGTACCCCCCTCCAAAAGGGTGCTCATCCGGAGTACCCAAACCCCCCTACCTGAAAAGACTGTTTCTCGCAGACTCCGGAAGAGAGGCTGTCCTGGCCGGACAACGGCTGGGTGGTTCGACCTCACCCAAGGGAGGTCCCGGGCCCCTGTGAATACAGTCTCTTGCTGGGTCAATCTTTCCTGCTGGGCTGAAAACAGACACGCCGCCCCCGGTGGATCTGGAATGTGGGATGCTCTCAGCAGGGCTGGTGGATGGAGGCACAGCAGGTGGATGGAGGCACACCCCCAAAAAAAAAAAAAAGTTTCAGGGTTGACCTCCCTGGCAGGGTAGGCTGGGCACTCAGGGACTCTGGACTCTGCTTTCAACCTTGAGGCTCTTCTATTCGACTCTGAGGATTCATTTCCATTCGACTCTGAGGATTCACTTTTCAACTCGGAGGATTCACTTTCCAACTCGGAGGATTCATTTTTCAACTCGGAGGATTCATTCTTCTCACTTTTCAACTCGGAGGATTCACTTTTCAACTCGGAGGATTCACTTCTCAACTCGGAGGATTCACTTCTCAACTCGGAGGATTCATTCTTCAACTCGGAGGATTCATTCTTCAACTCGGAGGATTCATTCTTCAACTCGGACGCGGGAGGCTGTGCGTGTGCACCGAACGCGGGAGGCTGTGCTTGAACTTGCACTTCACGGGACTGAGTCTGGATCCGAGGTTGAGCATCGTGTAACTGGGCTTGGAACTGCGTTTGCGCATCACGGAACTGAGCTTGGGTTTGCGCGTGGCTGTCGCTGACAGGAGGCTTCGGCTTGACCGCTTTCTTTAACTGCTGTATACGGTCCTTCAGTTTTCTCTTCTGCCATTCCAGCTGCTGTCGTACTGTTGCATGCTGTAAAGCCATGTGACGCTCATGCCCTAGCTCCGTGTTCAACCTGTCCATGAGTGTGTCTGTGTTCACCACTCGATCCATCTACTGCACTACTGCAGATCCTGGACTACTGCAACTCACTGCTTTCAGGCCTCCCAGCCAGCTCCATCAAACCCCTTCAAATGATTCAGGATGCTGCAGCGTGCCTTGTCTTCAACCAGCCCAAGACTACTCATGTCACACCCCTCTTCATCTCCCTCCACTGGCTTCCTGTAGCTGCCCGCATCAAGTTCAAGGCCTTGATGCTCACCTACAAGACCTTGTCAGGAACAGCACCCTCCTACCTCAACTCTCTCCTGAAGGCATACATTCCCTCTCGCAATCTGCGATCGACTAGCGACCAACGATTAGTAGTTCCCACTCAGCGAGGCGTAAGGTCCCGTGAACCTAACCAACGTGAACACCTAACCAACTCCTAAAAAAAAAAAAAAAAAAACACAGACAATGCACTTACACCTCTACTCTGTACACTTTGCTTCCTCTGGTATTCAATTAATGGATCTTGTATAGTAGCACTACTTGTATTGAAATCTAACCAAAACTACTTGAAATCTAACCAAAACCATAAATAGTCATGCTTGTTTAAATTCATGTGGATTTTGATGAGATTTGGTTCACTTGGTCAGATGTGTTCAAACCTTTAGCCGATGTTACTGTGTGTGTGCGTGTGTGTGTGTGTGTGTGTGTGTGTGTGTGTGTGTGTGTGGGTGTGTGTGTGTGTGTGGGTGGGTGTGTGTTTGTTGGGGGTGAGAGTCTTAGTGTAATGAATCACCTTCTCATAAATATGTTACACAGTCCAAATGTTGAGTCAGACCAGGCTGGCGTCGACCTTGGCCTCGGTGTCATATATGCTTAGTGGTGTATACAGGAATCAAAGTTGACAGTGCAATTTCTTGTGCTGTTCCAATAGCGTTACAATTACTGAGAGGAGTTCACACACACACACACATACAACATGTCTGGTATCTCATCATGGGTGGCAGCAGATCACAAGTCTTGTTTACGCTCTTTTCTAAATGGGCATCTGAAGGACAGAAAGGACAAAACCCAAAATAAAAACCTCTAATTAGCAGATTAAGCGTGATTTATTGAGAAGTTCATATGGATTCTAAAAAGTGAGGATAATGTGATTGGACTGAAGAAAATATTCAACTGTAAATTCCATCCCAATCCTACCATTAATACTTGGATGTTTTCATACGGGGGGTACGGTGGCTTAGTGGTTAGCACATTTGCCTTCCACATCCAGGGTTGGGGGTTAGATTCCCACCTCTGCCTTGTGTGCATGGAGTTTGCATATTCTCCCTGTGCATTTTGGGTTAGATCTGGGTACTCTGGTTTCCTCCCCCAATCCAAAGATCTCAAAATTGTCCATAGTGTGTGAATGGGTGTGTGTGATTGTGCCCTGTGATGGGTTGGCCTTGTGCCCTGAGTTCCTGGGGTAGGCTCCAGGCTCCCGGCAACCCTGTGTAGGAAAAACAGTACTTCATACAAGTTTAGTTTGAGAATTGTTACAAACTACCATGCATGCGACCATGTTGGCTTACCTCCAATGAAACTGGCCAATACTTTTGTTGAAGAGGTTGGGAAATAAGAACTATAATAATAATAATCATCATCTTTTTATTGATGAATACATGTAATGTATTGATGAATAATAATAATCATCTTTTTATTTATGAACACATGTAATAACTATATATTTATTATTATTATTATGATTATTATGATTATTATTATTTGAAGTAGTAGTAGTAGTAGTAGTAGTAGTAGTATTTGCTTATCTTTATATTACTACGAGGTAATAAACAAAAAGAAAGCTAAAAAGAAGTGGTATATGGTATAATATAATATCCTAAAATATTAAGAGAGTCATTAAGGAAATAGAAACGCAGTGGAAGGATGGGGTTTTAGTTTTGTTTTGTTTTTTAAAGTGAAAGGGAAGTGTAAGCATGAAGGTGAAGAGGAAGAGAGTTCCACAATTTTGCAGCAGCCACATTAAAAGTCGCATGTAATATTGGGCTGGAGCCTTGAGGAAGGGACAGGGTAAAATATTTCAACTTTTTCAGAGATGCAAAGTTCAACACTTGTATCACTCCATGGCTGCATTCCATCCACTAGTTTTCTGTAGCTCCCTGCATTGAATTAAAAAACTTGGTTTTATCTACAGTGATCTTAAGAGCTAAATAGGCTGACTTATACAAACCCTGATCACAATCAAGGCTGGTCATAGCTTTAACCATGTGAAACCTTTGGACAATAAAGATGCTAAGCAGCCTGTGTTAGGCTCATGCATATCTATACACTACTGGCTAGCCTATACCAAACTTTTTTTAAATTTTAAATTAATTTTTATTTCATGCCACCAACAACAACGGAAAAAAAGAACACATAAATGCTATGTTGGTGCAACTGACCCCTGATACTTGCAAACAAAGCCAAAAGCTGACACTCCTCACCATCCACAATCAGGTATGACTTGACCTGTCACCCTTGAAGACACAAGGATAACAAGTATCGAGACTTAATAAGCAACTCGACCGACACCCATCTAGTAGGATGAGTCTCTTGAGGTTTCCTTATGTATCAGCACTGACTCCTTTCGCCTTAGCTTGATGGTGTCTTTAAAAGGATAACAATAATTTTGCGTAGACGATCTGTAAGTCATTCTAGATAAGAGCATCTACCAAATACCATAAATGTAAATGTAAATGTGCACACAAACACACACAGCATGCACTAGTAGTTATTTCTGCACCACTAAGCAGGTCTCATCCATTGTGTGTGATGGCTGTAGTGAGCTCAGTGCTGCTGTGATTACACTGTTTTGATGTCGTGCAGAGCCGGAGGGAAGCAGTCGTTTCCCCATCAATCCCACATCTGCGAATCTGGGCTCGGCTGCCTCGGCCTGCCTGTCGCGAAAGCCTAAATGAGTCCGTCTGTTTTCCCTGCAACATCCTCAAGGGGACCCGTGCTGATAATAATGAAGATTCATGAGCCATATATCAAACAGAATCATCTGTTTGGGTCTCCTGGCGCTCCCTCATGTGTGATTGATAGGACGGGGAGCTTGATGGAGGGTATCTTGTGATGGATGGGTTAGCTAGGGCACTTAGAGGAGTGCACACCACTTGTCTGAATGTGATTACTGGGGGTTTCCATCCACCTGTTTTGTTTTTTTTAATGAGCATTGGCAGATTGGTATGTGTTGGTTTCAGGCAGATTGACATTGTTTCCTACAATTACAATGTTCCTACAGTCCTACAGTATTTCCTCATCCAATAAGACATATTTCCTTAAACTTTTTCAAAGCGTCTTTTCAAAAATACACATGAAACCGCAAAAACCTCTATGTGCAGTCAAAAAATATCCAAACCCACTTTGGGTATAACATGATTTTGATCGAACCTTTTCGTGAGGAATGTGGTAACACTTTACTATAAAGTCCACAATTAACAATATATGAATATCCAGTTCATTCACTCATCGTGTAAATAATACATGTGCATTATGTCACATTCACTGTGGACAATTCCTCTCCAGACCACTAGAAGGCAACTTCACTCATGTTTTGATTGTCTTCCTTTATTCTCTGCTTTACTTCCTGTGATTGTGTTTCATACTGATTAATTCCTCCATATAAGTTCTGCCTGGGTTTGTCTCCTTGGTTGCTGAGCATTGTTATCATTACCATGAGTAGTGTGTGTCTCTGCTGAGATTGCCTTGCTTCAACTTGTCTTACTTTACACTCTTCTTTGCCAATTTTCTTGTCCTCTCTGTTTGGTTAGTTTGTTCTTTAATTAACATTAAGCATATCTACACCTGTATCCGACCTCAGGGGACACATTATTACCTGTTAAATAAAACCTTCAGATATAAATAGCCATAAATAATTGTAATAGTTAAGCATAACTCATTCTAATAATTATTATCATTTACACAATATTAATAAAAAATAATTTCCATTATGACAAGTCAGTAAGCAATCTAGATTAACATAAATTATAGGATATAATGTATGTTCAAGACCCTTTAGAATATTTTGTTTACCAGCAACCCTAAAATAATGTCAAATATTTTTTATTATTACTGCATAAGGCTTGATACTAATGAACAAAATGTGTTAACAAGATGTTACTACTTAACTACTACCATTATTAATGCCTATTTATATATGACCCAGCTGGCCGTTAATGTACTATATACACTTTATTATTTCCTGATGAGCTAAAGATTAGTGCATTTATTAATTCATTATTATTAAAGAGTTAGTTAAGCTACCAGGAACAGTAACATTTGCTTGTTCCAAAGAAAATATTTAAATTATAATGTCATTTTTCCGTCGTAACAATGGCTGTACTAAAATAGCTGTCATTAAATTAGATCAAAATAGTTGTCATTAAATTAGATCAAAATAGTTGTCAAAATGCTGTACCACAAGTGTAATTGTAAAAATTTGGCAATTCAAACTTTATTATACACCACCTAAGCTTTGCATCTTACAGTTAACACCCCCCAGGTATTCCAGTTTCCTCCCCCAGTCCAAAGACATGCGTTGTACTTCCAAATTGTCCACAGTGTGTGATTGTATATTGTGCCTTGCAGTTGTGCCTTGCAAAAGCTTGTATGAAAGCTGACATGATTAGATGAATATTTTATTATAATGCAGTTATAATATGTTTCAGCATTGTTGATAAATGGCCAGTCATTAGTGTGTATTTTAGTTAATTTTTTTATTCTTTCCCTTGATTTTAGGTGGCATTTATCAAATCAGTGCCTCACATTATCACTTTGTTCCATATCTGTGGCAAAATGTTTGAGAGTGTAATGCCTCCCAGGCCTGGTAATTGTTGAATTTATTCATAACAGTCAAAGAGATACTGTCGTTTTTGCCTTGAATTTGGAAATTGTTGACTGTGCATTTGATATGAATAACACTTTCAATGTAGAAATTCTAATACAAATGACCCCTGCCCCCACCCTCCATCCCCCACAACAAACACACTATGTTGTTGGTCTGGGTTTTTTCACCCCCTGTCTATTTACATTTATTCATTTAGCATACGCTTTTATCCAAAGCAACCTACAAATGAGAAAATACAAGCAAAGTGATATATCAAGCAGGAAACAATACAAGTAGTGCTACTATACAAGATCTTTTATTTGAGTTCTAGAATAAATTTTTTAAATAGATTTTGTATAGGAATACAATATTTTATTAGAATACATTTAAATTATTATATTAAGGATATTTTAGAATTCATTTTTTTTATCTTGCCAGGTTGAACCCTATGAGGCCATGTTTAATTCATTCTTAAACCCCAGTGAGCCAAAATCTGAAATTGAAATTGGTGAACACTGTTCTTATGCTGCTGCGACTTGTATCACAGAGTTCTCCTCCATTCTGCTCTCACTCTTACTCCTTTCTTTCTGTTTTGTCTTTTGCTCAGACACAGCAGGTAGCAAGCGAAAAGTAAATAACCTTCTGTCAATGTTCTGGCTTTGCTTTGTGTCTTGTTCTAAGAAGAGAAGAAGGAGCAGGAGGAGGTTTTACAATGAAGAAAGCTCTATAATAGAGGCAGTTAAAGGAGGGATTCAACAATAGAAAGAAAAGCAGCCAGAGAGAGAACGGGACAAAAATGAACAACATTAAGGAAATACAAAGGTGTTGAACATGTCTAAATAGCCTGTTAACTTGCTCATTTACTGCTGTTGAATTACAGTCATATTTACAAGTGTGTTTGCGTGTGAGAGCCTTTGTGAGGTCTGTATAATACAGTGATAATAAAGTAGCAGGTCAGCAGAGTGTCTTATTAATCGCTTCATTAAAAACACAGGGTAAAAAGACTTCTCTCATACATGGCACCACTTACATCAGGCTGTAGGACCTACAGTGTGTGTATATCTACAACCTTCAATTCGGAAAAAGTTGAGACAGTATGGAAAATACACCAAAAAAATTCAGTTCACCCTGTTCTATATTGAAAACACATTTAATGTTTTACTTTGTTAATTTAATTTATTTTTGAAAATCCAAAAAAGTTGGGACAGTCGACTGTTTACCGCTGTGTAACATCCATCCATCTTCTACCGCTTATTCCTTCTTCAGGGTCGCGGGGAACCTGGAGCCTATCCCAGGGAGCATCAGGCACAAGTCGGGTACGCCCTGGACATGGTGCCAGTCCATCGCAGGGCACAATCACATACACACTCACACACCCATTCATACACTACGGACACTTTAGACTGTCAGCCCACCATGCATGTCTTGGGACTGGGGGAGGAAACTGGAGTTCCCAGAGGAAACCCCCACCGCACGGGGAGAATATGCAAACTCCGCACACACATGGCCCCAGACCCTGGAGGTGTAAGGCGAACGTGCTAACCACTAAGCCACTGTGCATGTGTAACATCACCTTTTCTATTAATAACACTTATTAAGCATTTGGACCAGCTGGTGTCTTCACGCAAGTTTAACAAGCATAATTTTCCCCCATTCATCCATTACGCATTTCTTCAGCTGCACAACTGTACATCGCCTTCTTTTCCTTATTTTGCGCTTCATAATGTGCCACACATTCTCAATCAAAAATTTATTTTCTATCCAGGATGTCCCCCACCTTGTGCCCGAGTTCCGTGAGATAGACTCTAGGCTCCCACGACCCTGTGTACTGTAGTATAAATGGTATGGAAAATGGATGGAAGGATGCTTGAATTGAACAAATCTCCCAAGAAGTGAGTTAAAAGTCTTCTATGTATGTAGTCTTATATCCTTTTAGATATGTGGGTTTCCACTTTAAGGTCTTTTCGGGGTTGTGTACTTCCATTTAGATTACAGAAGGTTTTGAACAGAAACATTGACCCCTACTGAGAATAACAGAAGTGATATCATTTCAGCACATCACAGAAGGGCAACATTAATGTAGCTTTATAAACCAGCTGCACTTGGAAATCAGCACAACAGCAATCATACACACACACACCCACACACACACACACACACAAGCCGCTATGTAATGAGCCGAGACTATTTTTGCCGTGAGCAGCGTGCCATTAGGAACATGTACCCACACACTCCCATATTGTTTTCAACTCACTGCGTTTTTTAAAAAACAACAGAGTGGCAAAAATGTTCTGCTTGCTGGTTGTTCTAAGCTGTGCTTTCATGTGTTACTCACTCACCATTCTTTCAATCACTCTTTTACTTTTTCTAAAACCCTTTTTGGAAGGGATTTGTTTTATATAATGAGGTAAAGAAATGTATTTATTACCACAGAGCATGTATATGTCATTTTAGTCTTCTCTGAATCTATTGCATCGTCTGTATATTTTATACTGTAATAAAAAAGACATATTTGCAGACTGAGCATTCTTGTGTCTGGAAAGTTCACGCAATCATTTACTTACACTGTCTGACGTTACAGTAAATGCTGGTAAATACCATGTCATATCTTTTGAGAAAAGCTTTTACGATTCTTTTTAAGTATGAAGAAACCCCAGGAAGTGGTCTTTTTTTTGCCAGTGCATGGAAGGTTTAACTTTTGATATACAACAGTTGCCCTGAAGCCAGTTATTTTGGACTTTTTTTTGGAAAATAAACAATAGTACTCCAAAACAATGATTTTGAAAAAGTACAGTATGCAGTAGGAGCTGATTTATTTCTAGCGCAGGTTCATGCAGCACTGACAGTTGACAGTCAAGTGATTACATATAGAGAAAGGTCTCTGATATTTTCCCTTTATTTTGGCTCATTTTTATGCCTGTTTTGCTGACACATCAGTGATCAGGCAAATGAGAAATAAAGTAGTTGGTTGAATGAACATGAACTTGGCAGCTCAGTAAATCAATCAAAAGGTCTTTCAATGAGAAAGTAGAATTAAAATAGACTAAATACTCCCTTGGCACCTACTAATCAAATTTACATAAGGTGGTTATATGAATATAACCACTAGATTTGGATATCAAAAGATGCTTTTTCCTTTAAAGTCTATTTATACCAGCCAGACCTGGCCATAATAAAAAGGACTTCCTTGAGTATCTTTATCATCTTTGGTGTATTGGTACAATCAAAATCACATCTGAGTGTAAATGTGAGTTTAGAGTTTTATCAAAATCAGTGTTATCAATACAGTGAGGGAAAAAAGTATTTGATCCCCTGCTGATTTTGTACGTTTGCGCACAACAAAGAAATGATCAGTCTATAATTTTAATGGTAGATTTATTTGAACAGTGAGAGACAGAATAACAACAAAAAAATCCAGAAAAACACGTCAAAAATGTTATAAATTGATTTGTGTTTTAATGAGGGAAATAAGTATTTGACCCCCTCTCAGTCAGGAGGATTTCTGGCTCCCAGGTGTCTTTTATACAGGTAACGAGCTGAGATTAGGAGCACACTCTTAAAGGGAGTGCTCCTAATCTCAGTTTGTTACCTGTATAATAGACACCTGTCCACTGAAGCAATCAATCAATCAGATTCCAAACTCTCCACCATGGCCAAGACCAAAGAGCCCTCCAAGGATGTCAGGGACAAGATTGTAGACCTACACAAGTCTGGAATGGGCTACAAGACCATCGCCAAACAGCTTGGTGAGAAGGTGACAACAGTTGGTGCGATTATTCGCAAATGGAAGAAACACAAAAGAACTATCAATCTCCCTCGGCCTGGGGTTCCATGCAAGATCTCACCTCGTGGAGTTGCAATGATCATGAGAACAGTGAGGAATCAGCCCAGAACTACACGGGAGGATCTTGTCAATGATCTCAAGGCAGCTGGGACCATAGTCACAGAGAAAACAATTGGTAACACACTACGCCGTGAAGGACTGAAATCCTGCAGCGCCCGCACGGTCACCCTGCTTAAGAAAGCACATATACATGCCCGTCTGAAGTTTACCAATGAACATCTGAATGATTCAGAGGACAACTGGGTGAAAGTGTTGTGGTCAGATGAGACCAAAATGGAGCTCTTTGGCATCAACTCAACTCACCGTGTTTGGAGGAGGACGAATGCTGCCTATGACCCCAAGAACACCATCCCCACCGTCAAACATGGAGGTGGAAACATTATGCTTTGGGGGTGTTTTTCTGCTAAGGGGACAGGACAACTTCACTGCATCAAAGGGCCGATGGACGGGGCCATGTACCGTCAAATCTTGGGTGAGAACCTCCTTCCCTCAGACAGGGCATTGAAAATGGGTCGTGGATGGGTATTCCAGCATGACGATGACCCAAAACACACGGCCAAGGCAACAAAGGAGTGGCTCAAGAAGAAGCACATTAAGGTCCTGGAGTGGCCTAGCCAGTCTCCAGACCTTAATCCCATAGAAAACCTTAAAAAGCCTCGAAACCTTAATGACTTGGAGAAGATCTGCAAAGAGGAGTGGGACAAAATCCCTCCTGAGATGTGTGCAAACCTGGTGGCCAACTACAAGAAACGTCTGACCTCTGTGATCGCCAACAAGGGTTTTGCCACCAAGTACTAAGTCATGTTTTGCTGAGGGGGTCAAATACTTATTTCCCTCATTAAAATGCAAATCAATTTATAACATTTTTGACGTGTTTTTCTGGATTTTTTTGTTGTTATTCTGTCTCTCACTGTTCAAATAAATCTACCATTAAAATTATAGACTGATCATTTCTTTGTCAGTGGACAAACATACAAAATCAATAGGGGATCAAAAACTTTTTTTCCCTCACTGTATATAAGGAGCCTCCAAAAAAGGCCTAGTCCTTCAAGAGCAAGGATGGGTCAAGGTTCGCCAATCTGCCAACAGATGCGTCACTGAATAACACAATTCAGAAGGATTTTGGGCATGTCACCTTCAAGGAATGTGGTCAAATCTCGGTGCATAAAGGGCAAGGCCTGAAAATCACTTCTGAATGCATGTGATCGCCGATCCCTCAGACATCACTCTTTTAAAAATCTTATGTATTGTATAACGAGTAGTATGGCTAATAACAATAAAACTATTCTCACTGAACACATTTTAGGAACACCTGTACACCTAATCATTCATGCAATTATCTAATCAGCCGATTGTGTTGCAGCAGTGCAATGAGCAGCTTCAGGTAATGTTCACATTCACTATCACCATCAGAATAGGGGAAAATGTGATCTCAGTTAGAGTAACCAAAGATTTTACTCTAGTACAAGTAAAACTACTCAAGTCATAGTAAAAGTAATAATGCCAATCATTAAGAATAACAACGTATCCAATGAGAAGACTACTCAAGTAGCAAGTTACAATAATTACTACAGAAATAATTACTACAGAAATGATTCAAATAAAGGGAAAATCCTGAATCTCAGACTACATGGAGAACTGTAAGTCCCATCTCTCCTTGAACGTCTGTCTGTTCGGTTTATATAAAATAAAACCAAGATATCGAGAAGCAGTATATCCCAATATGTGATGGGTAGAATTACACAGAACCTGTCGTTTTCAACACAAAATCTCTCACACACTCTCCAAAAACATTTTCCCAACAGTTAGCTGTCTTTATTTTCACATGTTAACAACACAAACTTGTCAGCGTCTGCATTTAAACAAGACAGCAGAGAACAAAAGAACAGACTGTGGATCAGAGAAGAGAATGTGTGTGTGTGTGTGTGTGTGTATAGAGCGAGAGAGAGAGAGAGTGTGTTAGCATGTTTGTGTGTTTATTAAAACTACATCTTTTCATTAATATTTAACAGTAACGGAGGAACTCCACCGACTGTAACAAAGAAAAAGTACATTTCTGTGAAAAATTAACTTGAGTAAGAGTAAGAGTATGGCCAGTTAAACCAACTCTTAAAAGTAATTTATTATTTTTTTCCAAAACGTAGCGCGTCACTACCCACCTCTGATTTCTATAACTTCTCATCTCCTGGGATTTTCACACACAACAGTCTCTAGAGTTTTCTCAGAATGATGCAATAAATAAAAACCTGTCCAGTGGCCACACTGGCTCACCAAAACCGGACAGTTAAAGACTGGAAAAGCAAAGCATGGTATGATGAATCTCGAATTCTGCTGAGGTACACAGACGGTAGGGTCAGACTTTGGTGCCAACGTCATAAATCCATGGACCCAAGCTGCCTTGTGTCAACAGTAGGGAGAGATGGTGTAGAAACCAATCAGCCATGGCTTGAATGCCACAGTCTTTTTGAGTACTGTTGTATGATAATGCACAAGTCATCTCAAACTGCCTTCATGAACATGACAATTAGTTCAGTGTTCTTCAGTGGCCTCCTTTGGGATGTGATAGAATGCAAAGTGAGGGGCTACCCAGTGTTAGTTTAGTGTTCCTAATAAAGTGCTCAGTGAGTGTATTTTCAAATATTGTCTAAAAAAAAATCACAATTGTGCAAATAGTAAAATTGAACCAAATGTACTAAACATGTCATTTATAAATGTGAATTAGAATGTGCAGACGTGTATCTCAATCAGCTCATTAGTTCTTTAATTGAGTAAGTGATGCATTTGTATACAATGCACCACAATGATCAGCCCTAGATTCAGAACTATGGGCAGATAGGCTTTTATACAAAGACTCTTAATGACCATACAACTGTTTTTGTTTGTTTGCTTGTTTGTTTGTTGGTTTAGGTTGTTATATAATTTCATATCATCATTGAAACGCAGGATTATTAAAGGAGTATTGATAATTAATTATCTATAAAGTATTAATTCAATCTGACTTCAGTTAAATCAGACCTATTCAAGTTTTAAACGGAATAAAACTATGTTGTTAATAGAGTTCACTTAGCTATACGTGAGGTTGGGAAAGGGTTCATATTTCTCCCAGAATGTGGCTCTATGAAATACATTTTTTTAAAGCACATTTCCATGATTAACTTTCTATTTGCAGCAACCTTGGAGAATAGCATGTCTGACTTGGCCTCACTGAAATGAGGTTTTTTTTTTCTCCTCTGCTTTAGACGGCTCTTTTTTTTTAAATCTTTTTCTTTTTTTAATTTTAATGCTTGCTATTTGGAGGAGACACTTTGTGAGCCCAGCATGGCACAGTGTGAATTAAAAAAACTATTAAAATATAGGCAAAGTTCTAAATGACATTAAAACAAATAAGCAGTGATAATACATGTCAGTGTAACTGTTTTATATTTAGAATATGAATCACACATGGAGCTTACAGATCTGTGATTCTCCGGGAACTGATTCTCTCTCTCTCTCTCTCTCTCTCTCTCTCTCTCGCCTCATATTTTCTTCTGTGACTCTTGCTCTTACTTACTGCTTCTCCTTCTCTATTCAGTTCATCTCTCTTCTCTCTCTCTCTCTCTCTCTCTCTCTCTCTTACTTGTGCTGTTTTAAGTCAGCTTTGTTTGAACTTGGTGAATATTTTGTTCTCTTCTTTTCTGAAGGGTTCTAAAGGCATGGAACGCTTTCTTCCTTCCCTGTAAAATGCACTTTTGTCTCTTTCTTTCTGTTCCTCTTTTCCGTTATTTCTCCACTGCTCTGAACAGTTATGAAGCTCTCCTCAGACTTAACATGTGAGCGCTCACTCTCTCTCTCTCTCTCTCTCTCTCTCTCTCCCTCCCTCTCTCCCTCTCTCTCTCTCTCTGGGGTCTGGCGGTTCACAATTAAAGGTTGACTGACTGTTCAAAATTAAAGGGTCTATGTGCTCAGCTTCTACCCATAAACGTTCCACTGGACTGTAACCTTTCCATTTGACCAGATAGAGAAGCTTTCAAGCCTGACTCTTAAATTTTGGTGTATAATATCTACTTCTCTAAAAGAACAGGCTGATCATCAGTACTGTCCTGTGGGTCGCTTTTTTACTGAGCAAACACAGGTGTTAAACCTGAATCTCTCAGCACCTCCCCACACACAGATGCTTACAGAATACAGACAGTTGGGCATGAGTAGCTCAAGTAAAGTAGAAACATGTAGCAAAACTTGAAAAGCAAAGTAGCAAGAAATGGGTGAAGTTTGTCAAAGATCACAGCATCTCAGAGTAGAATGTCAACTGATAGCAGATGAAAACTTGCAGAAAACAACTTGTGGCAAATTTGCACTTGGGTTTTGCAGTCAATCTTCACTATGTTCTAGGGCTGCACAATGAATCGGATATCGATCGCGATTACAATTTAGACTGCCCACTATTAAATGAACATGATCGACTGCGATATTAACGTTTAAAGTTCGTCCTCCGCTAATAGAAATCTCCACTGCAGATCAAATCAAGCGCTTCCAACACTTATAGCCAATCACATAGAGCGGCGCAGGGGTGAGGTCATTTTGTAGGGCAGATGCTGTTGGGGACATTAAATGTCATCAAGCCGAACAGGAAAAAACGTTGCAGATAAACTCAAGGCTCGACAGTGCGACCAATTCACTTGTATTTGCGACTGAAAAGTAGTTTTGCGACTGTGATTAAATATTTCATCGCACCGGTGAGAGTTGTAGAATACAATTAGAATAAAAACTTCAGAAAGTCCAAAATGCATCTACATCAAGCAACAGTTACTTTCACGCTGCTTTTCATCTCCTCAGTCAACCGAACAAGTGTGGAAATACTACAGAGAAGTCATTATGATGAAAAGTAACACCGAACATCATCTGCTTCAACTTCCCGATCTCACAAACCCCCATCTTTTATTGATCCCGCAAAATGACCTGAACCTGCACCTGTTCGTGGAGCAGTGTTGGGCGGAGTAAATTAAAAATAATGCTAACGCTACAAGGTGGGTTTAATTCAAACTTCTTTATTAAATAATTCCTCAACAATCATAATCAAGATTAGCAACTGCTCAGAAGGAGTACGTTGCTGCTCTCCTTCACGCTCTTCACTAACTCAAATACATAACGTATTCACTTCATTTAAACTCAGGGTTGACAGATATCACTAGAAAAGTCAGCTCCAGTTTCCATGTTTTAGTTTATCCCGAAAACACAATATTATCAGCAGATATGGCAACACTTTACTGGGGGAACAGATCTAAAAGGAAAAACTGATTGTCACAAGGTTGGCACAGGAGGGCAGAGAGGCTGGGCGGCATCCCCAGCGGAACAGGCAGGCTGGGCAGTGTCCCCAGTGGAACAGGCAGGCTGGGCGGCGTCCCCAGGAGAGCAGAGAGGCTGGGCCATGGTCGGGACAAGGCTCAGAGACATGGCGAGAAACATGGGTAGAAACATGACGAGAACTTGAAACATGGCGAGAAACATGAGTAGAAACATGACGAGAGCTTGAAACATGGCGAGAAACATGGCGAGGACTCGAAACATGGCTAGAAACATGGCGAGGACTTGAAACATGGCTAGGGCTAGAAACATGACTCGAAACGTGGCGAGAGACATGACGTGAGCTAGGGACGTGGCAGGGATCTGGGATGTAACATGGACTGGGACCTGGGACGTGGCAGGGACCGGGACATGGGATATGGCAGGAACTGGGACGTGGCAAGGATCTGGGATGTAACATGGACTGGGACCTGGAACGGGACAGGGACATGAACCTGGACCAGGACAGGGACTGAGAAATGGAGTGGGACAGGGATCAGGGCGTGAACTAGGACGAGAAGCCTGGCTTGAGCTTGGATGAGAGTCATGGCTGGAGCTTGAGTGGTGAGTGAAACGTGAAACTTGACAGGGTCTTGAGACTTAGCTGTGGCAGGAACCTGATAACTGGTCTGGACTGGCTTGAACTTGGCTCTCAGAGGCTTGAACTTGGACGACCAAGGCTCGAACTTGGCTCTCAGAAACTTGGACTCGGAACTCGGAAACTTGGACTCGGAACTCTGGGTCTGGGTCTGAATTTGGACATCGTGGACTTGCAACTGGGTTTGAACGTAGACAGCGTGGACTTGAGACTGGGACTGAATCTGGACATCATGGACTTGAGACTGGGTCTGAATTTGGACATCGTGGACGTGAGACTGGGTCTGAATTTGGACATCAGGGACTTGCGACTGGGTTTGAACGTAAACAGCATGGACTTGAGACTGGGTCTGAATCTGGACATCGTGGACATGAGATTGGGTCTGAATCTGGACATCGTGGACTCGAGACTTCGACCTGACTGAGTTTTTTAGTTCCTGTACTTTGGCAGTCAGCTTCCTTTTCTGCCTTTCTAGCTGCTGTCGTGCAGTCTCACTCTTCAGGGCCGCTCACCCTCTAGCTCTGTGCTCAGCATGTCCACTTGTGCGGTTGCTTTCATCAATCGGTCATTAACAAGTTCAATGTTGACCTGCTTCTCTTCAAGTTCCTTCTCCAGCTGTGACATACAAGTTTCCCACTTCTGCTTTTCCTCATTCAGGGTAGCTATCTTGGAGTAACAACCAGTTACCTCTTCATGTAGCTTATCTCTGTCCTGCAGTATCTGCTCCTGACTGTGGACAGCTGCAGACAGGTCCTCTTGGAGCTGCTCCTTTTCTGCTGTGAGACAGACCTGGCGTTCACTCTCATTGGCGCTGCTCCGTGCCGTATCTCTCTCCACTCGGAGTTCCCCCATCTCCCAAACTGGTCCTTTAACTGAGTCTGGACTTGTGTTAGTTGTCCTTGTGCTGTGACTTGAGTCTCTATAGCCTGGATGAGCTGAGCTTTACATTCAGCCAGGTCCATTTCCAGTTGTTCCTTAGCTGCAACAGCTTGAGCTCTCAGTTCTCTCTCATACTCCAGCTCCGCCTCCATTTCACGCACTTGGTCCAGCTTTTCATCCTTCTTGGCCATCAGAGTCTGAACAGAGTGAAGCACTTTCTGCTGTTCTCCCTCTAGTTTTCCGATCATGGTGTCAGTAACCCTCATCCGGAGTGTCTCCTCTTGCAACAAAACCTGTGTTGCTTGTAGTTGTGACTCCATGGATGAGCATTCTTTAGTAGCATTGATGCATTTCTTCTCCATTTCAGACAGAGTGCTGCTCAACCTCTCCAACTCCATTTTGCTCATTTTTTCCGCCATTTCCTTCCTCTGCTTCTCACTCTCGCTGTGTTTCAGTTGGAGCTCTTGCAGCCGAGCGTCGCCTCTCTTCTTGCGAGATTTAGAGTCCTTTTTACTCTGCGCGATTACAACGAGAACGTGAGGCTTGGCTGTGACTGGAGCTTGAACTGGAAGTGGGACTTGGGCTTGAACTTAGAACTTAGCTGTGGACGGAATTCTGAAAATTGGGTCAGCAGACTTGGAGATGAACAGATTCCGCTTAGCAGGATGCGTGGTAACTTGGACCTGTGGCTTGGCCTGGACAGGGACATGGGCCTGGGACGCGGCAGTGGTTGGGACTGGAGACCTAGAGATGAGCAGAACCTGCTCATAGTACACGTAGAATGGGCGCTCTGCCACGTCCACATCCTCCAGCAACTGTTCATAGTCCTCCCAAAACACGTCCAAAAACTGCCAAATATCCTCCAGCACCCAGGGTTCCGTGGCTGCCACTCGCTGTGCCCATGTGCGAGCTGGGCCAACAAGGCGAGACAAGACAAACAGAAGGACAAGCAGTCCTTCGGTCTGCTTCGGGTCGCATAGGCTGGAGAAATAATACTGACAGTCCCTCAAAAACTTATCCAGGTAAAAGTAGCCATCATATGGCTCTGGCATGACCATAGAAAACCTCTGTGCAAAGCTCATGGAATCCAAGGTGGGAACACATAGCGTGGGCTCCCAGGTGCGGCTTCTTCGCCGTTTTCCTGCTGTATCCATGGTGCCGCGGTTCGATCTGCTGCGTCCGTAAGCGGGCTCGGTATTCTGTCACAAGGTTGTAGACGGGGACGAAGGCAGGTGCAGATCCAACTCTTTATTAAACATAAATATAAAAACTCAAATCAAAGTAGCATAGACAAACCAGGAGCAAATGTAGCATAGACAAGGCAGGAAACCGCTACAACACATAATACTTGTGAACCAAACTAATAGAATCACTATCATTAAATACCGAGCCACGTGTTCAGTCACTCAGGGGCTTACAAACACAACATTACTAACACATAACATTACTAACACAAATGCCATTAACGTAACTTACTTCACCTGTGGCACATTACGGTAGTTAAGCTCGTGCTAAATCAGGAAGTAAGCGAAGCCAAAATAAAAGTCACATGGTTGTCCGAAGACAAGTCCCTGTGCCACAGTGCCCTCTGCTGGTCGTACCGTGACACTGATAAACAAATAAACAGAAAACTAATAAAATGTAAAGACAGAAAATGTGCTTAGTTATAAATAAATTATTTAATATAAAATAGATATTATACTAACTTCATAAAATATAAATAAAATGATAAATGAAATAATGTTTAATTACTATGGGTTGCATGTAAAATCAATTTGACATTAAGCTTAGTTCGCTATTTCCTTAGAAGGCTATTAGCCTTTTTCCTAGTATGGATAATTTATGTGTTAGTCTACTTTTAATTCGGACTATTGCTTAAGATATTTAAAAATAAATATTTTATGCTTGTTTTTTTATCAATTAACCAACAGTATTTCTCATTGCTATTATTTTAATTCAATTATCAGTGACCATGAATCTTACATTTAACTGTTTATGACAGACCTCCTGATTAAAGCTTAAATAAAAAAGATTGGTATCTGGATCGGTTTCTAAACTAAAGCGCTGTGCATCTGATGGGTAAATGAACTCACCCAACCACATCCCATAAGAGATTATTCAGATATATACACAATATACACAGAGCGGTTCGAGAACTGACTCCAGCCCAGGACCATGACAGTGGAAAATGTCTAATAGTGTAGCTTTATATATATTTATATATATTTAAGGGGAGCAGACTTCAAAGACTGAACATTGAGGTTTATTGTATTTGTTTACAAGGTGGACAGGGTAAGCAGCTGGTACCGATTGCGTGCTAATGACTGTGTGGATATATACCGTGAGCCGTGCTTCACACGGCGCGGTTGAATGCGTTGAATACATGTATGTATCGCTGTTCGTATGCCATGTAGAGCTCGAGTATGACTTTAGCGAGTCTTGGTTTCGGCTGTGGCGCAGGTGGTAGAGTGGGTTGTCCACTAATCGTAGGGATGGCGGTTCGATTCCCGGCCCGGGTGACACCACATGCCGAAGTGTCCTTGGGCAAGACACTGAACCCCAAGTTGGCAGCTCTGCTACCATTGGTGTGCGTGAATGGGTGAATGAGACACAGTGTAAAGCACTTTGGATAAAAGCGCTATATAAGTGCACATTTACCATTTTTACCATGTCATGTTTATGCCATAGCCTTAGCCTTAACCTTAGCATTAGCGTTAGCCATAGTCCTAGTTTAGTTTAGCTTAGCTTAGTTGTAGAGAGAGTTAAGTTTCTTGTTTCTTTTTTTGTTTGCTTTCATCACTTTGTAAATAAAACTCACCGTTTGAACTGCAATTGCATCCTATCAACTTGTCTGCCGTCACACCACGTGACAATTATGTTCCTAAATTCCGTCATAATTGACCAGCTCAAGTTTTCTCATGCTACTTGTGTGTTATATTGTGGCACATTAATGTTACCATATCTAAAAAAAAATTTTTTTTTTTTTTTAAAAAACCTCAACTAAATTTTTGTAATTAAGTACTCCTAAAAGTACAAGTACTCTTGCGTCTCTCCTTCTGTAAACACTGTTACTACCTTTTCTGCATTCGCCAGAATTGTTTTCATTTGGTTGCATATTTTTATATTTGATGCATATTTTCATTTGGTTGATGGCATTTTTATTTTTACTTATCCTATATTTGGGTACAATTTTATTTATCTTTTGCTTCTGCGAGATGATGCACTTTAACGATCGGTCTAATTTGATGCAAAGATTTGTACATTAGCAGGAATGTAGCACGACATGGAGGTGAAAGCAGCCTTCGGTTTATTTAAATGTAAAAGTGCATAAAAAATATGTCGTCCCTAATATCAATGAATAATCGTGATAAATAATCATGATCTCAATATTGATCAAAATAATCAGGATTACCATTTTGGCCATAATCGTGCAGCCCTAAAATGTTCACTCAAAAAAATATAGTCCTATTAAGTCCTATTAATGTATTTTTTAATTATTTTTTTTAGAAACATTATGCATAGCTTGAAGCATTAAGCAAAGATACATTTTTAAAGCAGAAAACATCAGCAAGCATGGACTATGTGTATACGATAGGTGCCATTTGAGCAAATAAAATTCCCTCTCTCTCTCTCTCTCTCTCTCTCTCTCTATATATATATATATATATATACAGTGGTGTGAAAAAGTGTTTGCCCCCTTCCTCATTTCCTGTTCCTTTGCATGTTTGTCACACTTAAGTGTTTCGGAACATCAAACCAATTTAAACAATAGTCAAGGACAACACAAGTAAACACAAAATGCAATTTGTAAATGAAAGTGTTTATTATTAAAGGTGAAAAAAAATCCAAACCATCATGGCCCTGTGTGAAAAAGTGATTGCCCCCCTTGTTAAAACATGCTATAACTGTGGTTGTCCACACCTGAGTTCAATTTCTCTAGCCACACCCAGGCCTGATTATTGCCACACCTGTTCACAATCAAGGCATCACTTAAATAGGAGCTGCTTGACACAGTAAGGTCCATCAGAAGATCCTTAAAAGCTACACATCATGCCGAGACCCAAAGAAATTCAGGAACAATTGAGAAAGAAAGTAATTGAGATCTATCAGTCTGGAAAGGGTTATAAAGCCATTTCCAAAGCTTTGGGAATCCAGCGAACCACAGTGAGAGCCATTATCCACAAATGGCGAAGACATGGAACAGTGGTGAACCTTCCCAGGAGTGGCCGGCCGCCCAAAATTACCCCAAGAGCGCAGCGACGACTCATCCAAGAGGTCACAAAAGACCCCACAACAACGTCCAAAGAACTGCAGGCCTCACTTGCCTCAGTTAAGGTCAGCGTTCATGCCTCCACCATCAGGAAAAGACTGGGCAAAAATGGCCTGCATGGCAGAGTTCCAAGGAGAAAACCACTGCTGAGCAAAAAGACCATCAAAGCTCATCTCAATTTCTCCACAACACATCTTGATGATCCCCAAGACTTTTGGGACAACATTCTGTGGACCGATGAGACAAAAGTGGAACTCTTTGGAAGGTGTGTGTCCAAGTATATCTGGCGTAGAATCAACACTGCATTTCTAAAAAAAGAACATTATACCAACAGAAAAATATGGTGGTGGTAGTGTGATGGTCTGGGGCTGTTTTGCTGCTTCAGGACCTGGAAGACTTGCCGTGATAAAAGGAACTATGAATTCTGCTGTCTACCAAGAGATCCTGAAGGAGAATGTCCGACCATCTGTTCGTGTACTCAAGCTGAAACGAACTTGGGTTCTGCAGCAGGACAATGATCCTAAACACACCAGCAAGTCCACCACCGAATGGCTGAAGAAAAACAAAATGAAGACTTTGGAGTGGCCTAGCCAAAGTCCTGACCTGAATCCTATTGAGATGTTGTGGTATGACCTTAAAAAGGCCGTTCATGCTCGAAAACCCTCTAATGTAACTGAATTAGGACAATTCGGCAAAGATGAGTGGGCCAAAATTCCTCCAGGATGCTGTAAAAGCCTCATTGCACGTTATCACAAACGCTTGGTTGCAGTTGTTGCTGCTAAGGGTGGCCCAACCAGTTATTAGGTTTAGGGGGCAATCACTTTTTCACACAGGGCCATGATGGTTTGGATTTTTTTCACCTTTAATAATAAACACCTTCATTTACAAATTGCATTTTGTGTTTACTTGTGTTGTCCTTGACTATTGTTTAAATTGGTTTGATGTTCCGAAACACTTAAGTGTGACAAACATGCAAAGGAACAGGAAATGAGGAAGGGGGCAAACACTTTTTCACACCACTGTATATATATATATATATAAATCCCTCTCTCCCTATACACAGGTTCAGAGTAAATACAATATTTTCAATATACAATCAGATAAAATATTAAAAAGTAATTAAATAAATGAAATGTCATTATGCACACTGAACAACAAAACTGCCACAAAATTCTGGTGCAGTGAGGAAACAAAATTGTTGTTGCTTATTTTATCATACTGAAATACTATATAAGATAAACTGCCATCATTTCAGACTTAAAAACACAAGATACTAATCTCATGTTTGCTACTTCTTACATTCTATCATGACTTCCCGCATGTCTGCTCGTTATGGTAGGTGTTAGCAATAAAACTAAGATTAAAATCTGAAAAGAACAGACACGGCTTTATCAATTACATAGCCTATATGCTTTCTACATAATCATAGTTGAATAAAAGACTACTGAATTCTGTTTTGTCCTCGCAAAGCATTCCACAGCCCTCTGTGTCTGATGAAATTTTAATCAGAGTGCATTTGTTTTCCATCCATGATAAACTAATTAATTGTTCCGTCATGCTCTGTTGGGTTCACCTTCATTTTCCGAAGGCAGATTTAGTTTGCAAGTCATATGCAGTGTCTTTGACTCTCTGATGAATAGACAGCTGGGTGAAAAGCTCATCACTATCGGAATGAATCTAGCTACCGTGTGCAGTTTATGATGCATTACATGATGAGATCATTATTCATGCTTGCTGCAAATGTCCTCATAAGCATGCTAAATCACCCATATAAGACTGATTTTTCAAAATTCAATATCTTATCTGACTGCAACAGTGCGATTTGATTAGGGCAAAATGGAGGCGAAGGTGTTGGCCTCTGTGATGTTAAATGAGTTTCAGATACTCCTTATTCCTGAGGAGCAAAATGACAAATGCGTGTCACAGCACTGTAATTAATTTATTATAGCTCTGTCATGTGATCTCTCATGAAGGCTTTCTGTTGATGATGGGTGGGCAGACAGAGAGTCAGAGTAACCAATAGATGTCAGGTAGACACACAATCAGATGGATGGATTGTTAGGCAGTTGGTCAGATGGATAGGCAGACACAGGGGCACAGCTTGTGAACAATCACAGTGGGGAACTGTTTGGGGCCCCAGGTTGTTAAGGGGCCCCAGAGGGCTGACAAACTTTGCTCCACAGCAATGTCGCAAAATGGTGGTAATCACAGAGACAATGAATGACTTGCAATGACATGACAGTCTGAAACCTCCTGAAAGGGGCCCCATGTCATTCCCTTCGACTTTTCAGCAGTAATATATTCAGAAAACAACATCAATGGAGGAAAATGGCAATTATTCTGTCAAGTTTTTTGTTAGTTAACCTACCTGGGATAACAGCTAGACCTTTTTCTCTAACTGATGAAAGCTACTCCGGTCTCCGGAGGCTACTCCGCTGCCCAGGTGGAGACTCCTGCTGGGAGTATGAGTCCAACTCTGCCTGCGGTGACCAAGTCCAGAGACAGTTATTAACATTGTCTCTCTATCTGCCATTCATGTTAAACCACAACACTGCAAGACCAAACTGACTTCTCTTTCTAGATTATTACATTAGTAACTCCCTCAACATTAACCACTTCCTGTTCTGTATTTCCATACACATCCAAGTTCTCGCCGTCGCTCCTTGATATTTGTACTATGCTTACATTGGTTTTATTTGAAGTGTTTTGCAATGTTTTATCATTCTGTAGATTTATATTTTGTTCTATCTTTTTATTTACAATCTTCATAGTCTTTTGACCTGGAGTTATTTTGTTATATATTTACGTTTTTATTGTTCTTTGTATTTATAATTTGAAAATTGCACTAATGTGAACATTTTAAATAAATACAAAAGTTTAGATTGTGTACATTTTTTGGTTGGTGTCAGATTATCCATCCATCCATCCATCCACCCATCTTCTACCGCTTACTCCTTTACTCCAGGGTCACGGGTGGTGTCAGAATATTTATAACATAGTAGTGATGAACACTGGTTGGATAATTTTTGCCTAGGGCGCCAACAGAGTCTAGGCTTGCCCCTGTGCAAACGGATGTAGTAAGGTAGATGAGCAGACATACCAACGAATGAGCAAGCGGGTACAGCAGATGTCTGAAGGGATGAGTGGATAGACAAACTGATAAACCAATGGACAGGCAAACATACTCAAACAGAGTGATAGACATATGAATAAACACATACAGACGGATAGACATCAAGACATATGGACAGACAGACCAAATAAAACAGATGAACTGGATAGACAGAGAGAGAGTGATAGACAGCAGGATAGACAGACAGACATAAAGATAGAAGCTAAATGCATAGATGTCAAATTGGGAGATAGATAGACAGAGGGATAGATAGACAGACAAGTGGTTAGACAGACAGAAATAAACATAAAAGCATGTGATAGACAAATGGAGGTGTGGATACACAGGGGGATAGATAGATAGACTGAAAAACATATAGACAGACAGACATATAGATAGAAGAATGGTATAGACAATTGTAAGATTGTCACAGAATGTAAACACACAGACTTAAGTAAGACATGCACTCATTTAATAAAAGTCAAGCACCAGGTCCTTCAAAAAGGATATGAATCAAAATGAGTAATATCTCAGCCATTTTAACATTATCAAAATGTACGACTATTAATAGCATACAAGTCAGTAAAGACAATTAAATAAATACTGTAAGTGAAATAATAAAATAATCAGTACATTCATGTCAGAAGTCAGCAGGATCGTTACAGGCAAATGCAATTTCCTTCACACAGCTACATCTCTTCACACACACTGATGGTGTTAGAATTTGTGTCAGGATTCATTGGTTTTACTGATGTTCACAGGGCTTTGTGTCACAAGAATGTGTGACCTGTGTGATCATTTATTCGTCTTGATAAGTAACACTTAAAGACACTATCGGAGGACATGTTCAGGAAGCTCAGTAAGGAAGGCAACAAGGATCTGGGGAAATCAGGAAAGTCATGTTGTGGTCACGTTTAAGATAATCATTTACAGTCCTTGACTGCACTGTGTAGTCTATTTACAGAAGAGGTATGATTGCTAATGAGAAAACCCCAGCAGGCACAGGGAAATGCAGAATTTTACCACAAAAAAAAAAGAGAAGAATTAGCACGTCAGTGGACAAGACATTTTTTTTCCAGATGTGTACCCAGCAGTAAGAAAACAGTGAATTGCTATGATTGCAACTTAATAGCAGATGTTCTATTTTTTTAAACCATCTGTCATGTCAGTACCGAATTTGCCGCCTGACTAAATTTCCCAGAATGCACCTCAGACTGTAATCATGGACACCCTGGACTCCCAGACTGCGTCTGAATTCGGGTACAGTACGAACTGCACAGCTGTGGAAACAGTACTTTCTAATCAGTATGTGTGTGTAGTCTGAATATAATTCCAGACGTACTACATCTGCCATGTTGGCATTGTCATGTGACCTTCGACATCATCATAAACACAAAAATCCTACAGGGGCCACCAGATTACAGATCACCCGATAACCACACTAACTGCAAAATGCACATCAGGAAAGTGAACCGAATTAGTAATTCAATGTGGGCGGGGTTAACAGGCTGAGGTAAATTCATTGCGGTTAGCTTGGCCGGCTAAGTCATGATGGAGACCACAAAAAAGGTTTCAGAAGCTGTGACAACTGTTTTCTAGTTTAAACCTTCAACAAGTTAACAATTTATTTGGGTATTGTTAAATAAGCCCTGTTTAACCAAGGTTTAATATTTAAATAGACCTGACGCGCTGTCTTCTGAATTTTTTTCAGAGCTCGTCCGCACCAGTCCTGTTGCATTATGGGATTTTTTGACTCGTGTAGTGTCCATCGTTTGCACAGTGCAAAATCTCATCGGAAGCAGTACACCATCCGGGTATTTCTTGCCTACTGAGAATTCGGACATTCTACCCCTCTGCTGGTCTGCTTTTCGCCTTCTGTGTAGTAGGGTAGTACACGATTTCTGAAATCGCAAAACCACGTAAAACCTTGGTGACTGAGTCCAGCTGTGTGGACTATCGCACCTCCACACACTGTGTAAGCACATTCACAGCACAATGACTTTGCAAAGTACTCATTCAGCTCTGCTCCTTCTCTGACATACCAAGCCTTTGTTTCATGTTTGTTATTGCTTGGTTTTGACTTTTGTTTGTTTCCACATTTCACAATTATAATCTCATCCTCTGAATACCTGTTTGTACCTGGCCCACCTGACCCAGCGCCTGACTTTGGATTCTGTGATTAAGATTGTGATTGGGATGTATTTGCATGTGCCAGTCTTTCATTTTAATGAAAACATTCACCGCAACAGTCGCTGTCTGTGCCGCCTGACACCATCGAAATGGATCACATCTCCACCTATTGTTTTGCTTTGGCTCACAAGGCCGAGGCTTGTGAATGAACAGGTCAAAGTTCACCATAGATATAGTAAGAGAGAAGCTAAATTAATCACTACCAGAAGCAAAAGTGCATCTTTTACAACCTGTGTCCTTTCCTCTTCAGTGAACTGGTTTTCTCTGGAACTGGAATTTTATTTGCGTTCAGTCTGAATGTAGTTTTATATGGAAAAAGTTGTTTATTGTCAAACAAGGAGTCAAAAATCATCAATGCAGTAGTTGCAAGTTGGCACTTTGTTCTATACTCAGTTCACGGGGCTACACAGCAAAAAAAACTGCAATCATAGTGTAGTAACAATGTCAAATAATGAACAGTCAACATATAAGTTCATAAGTGGTTGAGACAGAGTTATCCAAATTTCCACCAGCAGATAGCAATGTTCCTCTACTGCTGTTCAACATCACCCATAACACTTTACTGTCAGGTTACCTTGCAATATTAGCGCCCTAGATTTACTGATTATCCCCAAGATGATCTTTAACTAGTTGGCTCTAGTTAAATGTCAAAAAAAACTGTCTGTAGCGTGCAGTTTGTCTTTGCAAATTGTTATAAGACATTTTCGATGATAATTGTGTCACATAAAACCAGTAATCCTCCAAAGGATACATTTCAAAAGATTTAAAAAGGAAGCAGCTTTACTTTTTATCCAAGGAGCTTGCATCCCTTATGCATCCCTCATTAAATGAAACCCTTTTTGAATGCATTTGGAAAAAGAAAGCCATTTATAACCCATACAAAGTGAGCTATCTCTTTTGGGTATCTCTGAAGAGTTGCAGTGTTTGGATGTAGCAGGGAAAAGGCGAAAAATGCTTTATTCATGCTGTAGTTTTATTGTTTTGTGTAGTGAAGGCTCATCCGCAGGTGCAGGTGGGGCAAATCATAACCGAACATTCATTCACAGTACCATACATTTTAAAAATTCTGTTGGAACACTGATTACCTCTTTTGAGTGAACAACAATTACAAAAATGTTGTGATTTGACAGATATAAGCCAATGATTTACTTGCCTTTATAAATCTTGCCTTTCTACATAGATTCACAGTTGTGGGGTGAGGCGACATGCTCAGTACCTCAAATTAGCTCTACGGAGTTATTATTTCATCTAGTGGTCCAAAATGGGAACTACAATAAGCGCTAGCTGGCTCATGCTCAGGGGACGAGCAGCAAGCAGGACAGTATTTATTTAATTTTTTTTAATAGTAGGCTAGTTAAACATACTCTACAGCTGTCAAGATCTGGTTTTATAGCAAATTAAATCTAAAACATTTCCACAAATAAAGGCAAGTGCAGACAGTTTTTCTATGCTTTACAGAACCATTTCTATTTTGCAAAGGCTGAGAGAGTGAACGGGGGATTATGGTGAGCATAATGTTATTAGATCACATAATGTGTGAGTAACACAGCGACCTTGTCTCCTACGCGAAGACTGTGAAAAAGAGGTCAAATGTGTCTCCCTTTTCTAATGCTTGAATTTTATAGGCTAGCTTTTGTGTGGTTTTGAGAAGTTGTTAGAAACCCTAGAACTAGAAACCCTGATTAACAGCAAAGGGAAGCACATCTGATGTTTCAAATGCTGTTGAACTTACAGAAAGTATGTCTAAAACTGCTAAAAACATGCTGCTAGACTGTATGCAGGATGACTGTATAATAATAATAATAATAATAATAATAATAAACTTTATTTTATAAAGCGCCTTTAATAGCAGCTTTTCAAAGCGATGCACACAAAATAAGCAGTACATAGCACAGTAAATAAAAAATAAAAGTAAACATCAACATGCAAATTCTAGTTTTAAAAAAGTATGTCTTGAGTTGAGCTTTAAAAATGTCATAGGTCTGAGTGTCCCTAAGTTCAAGAGGAAGAGCGTTCCGAAGGGATGGAGCATAGACAGAAAAAGCTCAGTCTCCCATAGATTTTAAGCATTTTTGTGGAGCAGTTATCAAATTACACTGTGAGGAGTGTGTGCAGACTGTGATTTGGGGTGTAAGGGATTAACAATGCAGGTAAATAATGAGGAGCCAAGCCATGTAATGCTTTGTATGTCAGCATCATCATTTTATAATCGAAATTGAACCTGTCCAGGAGCCAGTGCAAGGACTCCAGAACAGGAGTGATATGATTGTATTTCTTGGTCCCAGTCAGGATCCTGGCAGCAGAGTTTTGTACACATTGGAGCTTATTAAGTATGGATTTAGAAACTCCGATTAAAAGGGCGTTACAGTAATCTATCTGAGAGACGACAAATGAGTTTATCAGCTTTTCAGCTACGGAGAAATTTGCTATATTTCTGAGGTGAAAAAAGGATGCTTTAACATTACTCTGTACAAAAGAATCAAATGTAAGATTGGCTTCAAAAAGGACTCCAAGGTTCCTCAGCTTCTTTTGAGTCTCCAAAACAGAGCCATCAACAAACACATACAGTGAACCAGCTTTGAGAATGCTGCCCACTCTCAACTGTGTATTACAGGATCACACTAAAGATTCATTAGATAGTAGTTTATACATGCCCAAAGACAAGGGACCATTCACACCCATTTACACTGTAACTGTTGTCTATTTTCAAAGGACAGACTCTGGCTTTGTCTTCTGATGAGATTTTGTGTGTAAACAGGATTAATTGGAGAAGTGAGATGCTGTTGATTGTGAAAAGCAACCATGCCTTTCATAAACTAAATACAATTCATTTTTTACCATCATGTAGTCAATCTGCAATGACTGTAGGTGTAAATGATGATGATAATACTAATAGTATAATAATAATAATAATAATAATAATAATAATAATAATAATAATAATAATCATCATCATCATCATCATTTTTTATTCAAGCATCTATTTTAAATTTTTCTCAGTATTCTCAAATTTAATAATTCAGCTTTCAGGTATTCAGGTTGTTCATTCCAGGTCTCAGATTTGATCAGTCAAATTCAAGCTACTTTACATTTCAAACAGGTTTCGAAACAAATGATACAATGTGTGGTTTTTGAAGTAAAGTATTTCAATCCTATGAATTCAATAGTGTTTAGAAATCAAAGAATTCTGTAGCTTTTAAAATTCAGTCTCTCTTTTTTTTCTTCTTTTCTTTTCTTTCTTTTTTTTTTTTGCTTCTATCAAGACGACAAAACACTGCAAATGTACAAAACGGAAGCCAGACACAAAGAAATGTTAGTAACTCCTTCTGAATCAGAATCCACACTCCCATCATTGTTTTGTCACTTGCAGTCTTTATGATGGTTGATGCCTCCAGGCAGCAGGAACACCAGGGCCAGAATAATGTTTCATACAAGCTTGGGCCTGTCAGAGTTCTGTAACTGAAAGAAGAAGAAAAAAGTCAACCTTGGAGTAAACCATCTTCTTGCCACATTCAATTTAACTTCAAATTAAGATATATAAAAAAAAAAAAAAAAGTGCAGCAGAGGTGCACACATCCTACTTCCAATTTGGAGAAGAGTCTGCCTGCATTCCTGATTCCTGATTTTTCTAGCCAACTCTTTTTAACAGAGAAACAGTAAATTCTCAGGGTCTTAAAGAAAAAAAAATCCATTTGTTGCATAAAAGTACAAATAATAATAGTACAGTCTTGTAGGATGTTAGCAACACCAGTGCTGTTATGTGTGGGTTCACTGTCTCTAGGAAACCAAAACCAAGAGAATAAGGAGAAACTCCTTTGTTATGGGAAAAACCCCAAAAGGAACTTCGACTAAAGACAAGCACATTGTGATGATTTGTGGAAATGTGGGACAGATATAGGAGCCAACTCTTAATTGGTCAGAAATCATAGAAAAAGATTTGCTAATTCTGGGTATTCGGACTTAGTGTTTTAATGGAAACCGAGTCGTAGAGTTATGCTGCCATCTAGAGATCCCCACCTGTATTACAGCTTCAGGTCTTTTACTCCTAAGGTAAGTGTCATTTCAGTCAAAATGAGCTCATGATTAGAAATTTATCCATTTAATTAGTAGATTTAAGTAGAATTTGATTTATATAAAGTATAACTGAAGGCTGTGTGATGTTTCATTTGTGCACAGCTAGACTAAGAACAGAAGGGAGGAACAATGAATGTTCAAAAAAACATTTTTTATTTTTTTTTCTCTAAAGGGTTTTTCTGTAAAGAGGTTACTAAATGGAAATCTTGCATGTTTGCCAGTGGGCTACAGGAAAACATCTGTAGATGGTCATCTGACATGTAACTCACATTGCCTCTTTCTGTTTAAGTCAGTTCTTGGCCATGTTATTGATGAACTGAAGCTAGTGGTCTGGCTAGTGAGACTAACCTGAGTGTAAAGTTATGTTATAGCAATGGTTAGTGAATGGCTAATCTTCATCAACTAATCGAAACCTGAGAATCAGCTAATGTCGTCTCAATAAGCATTTTGCAAATTATTCATGATTATAAGTGAAAAAGTTCAACAGCATTCTCAGTCGAATTTACACTTCACTGGCGTTTTCACGTTCTCTCTCTCTCCCCTCTCTCTCTCTCTCTCTCTCTCTCTCTCATGACCTCTCTTTGATGCTTTACATTGAAAAATTCCGAAACAATCCAGAACTTGGTCATAAACGGGAAAAGCAAGCTAGCATGCACTAGCATGCTCAGTAATGCACACGCAGAAACTATGTACTTATGTGAAAGTTCAATTAATGAACTTTATTGAAGAATAGGTGAAACATTTAGTGACCAACCTTGGAAATTTAGAATATTTTATGTTTTCTGCGTCTTGTCCAAGATGTATTCCTGCCTCATATCCCGGGATAGGCTTCAGATCCACCATGACCCTGACCAGGATAAAGTGATTGTCTAAGGAACAAATCCTGTAGCAAACACACAACCTTAATTTAGATTATATTTTCTATCCCTACTCTGCATGTGAAGTAATTTATACAATTGTTCTTTGTATATGAACTGAGACTAATGCATGTTATTTAGGATCTTAGTCAATCAGGGCCATATCAGGATTTCATGTTACAAAGATCCATCCCTCTTCTACCACTTACTCCTTTTCAGGGTCACAGGGGAACCTGGAGCCTATCCCAGGGAGCATCAGGCACAAGGCGGGGTACACCCTGGACAGGATGCACACTCATTCATACACTACGGACACGCCAATCTGCTTACCACGCATGTTTTTGGCTTGGGGGAGGAAACCAGAATACCCGGAGTAAACCCCCACAGCATGGGGAGAACATGCAAACTCCACACACACGGCCCCAGTGGGAATCGAACCCCAGACCCTGGATGTGTGAGGTGAACGTGCTAACCACTAAGCCACCGTGTGTTTTCCATCATATGGCAAATGTGTATATGCTATATACCGTAATGCTGCATTGATCTTCTCTTATTCAATTCAATTCAATTCAATTCAATTTTATTTGTATAGAGCTTTTTACAACAGACATTGTCTCAAAGCAGCTTTACAGAAATATAAACACGGTATACAGATATTAAAGGTGTGAATTTATCCCAACTGAGCAAGCCACTGAGTGGCGACGGTGGCAAGGAAAAACTCCCTAAGATGTTTAAAGAGGAAGAAACCTTGAGAGGAACCTGACTCAGAAGGGAACCCGTCCTCATCTGGGTAACAAAAGACAGTGTGAAAAAGTTCATTATGGATTCATAAGAAGTCTGTAAGGTCTTAGGAGCAGCCGTAGTCCCAGCAGTCTGGAATTGGAGAAGATCTGAGCTCCATCCAGAGGCAGAAAGGATCTGGATCTCCAGTATCTCCATAAATTCGTGTGTGGCTCGGCAAAAGGAGAGAGGGAGACAAAAGATTATTACGACTGAAGTAGTAAAATAGAATCTATTCAGGGTAAGCTTGAGTAAACAAATACGTTTTAAGCCTAGACTTAAACACTGAGACTGTGTCTGAGTCCCGAACACTTATCCCTCAATGAATATGAAGAATCAATTATCTGAGGATCCAAAAACATCTGGTGCCAAAATGTTACACAACACATCTTTCAAAAAAGTTCATTTGGAGGTGGATTGACGATTATCTCAACACATCAATACACTGTATACACTGTATTTTAATGGTATTCTAGAAAAGCATTCAGTAAACTTCATGGACATTTTGGCTGACTGTCAAAGTGACACCCACTCCCCCTCTAGCTGCTTCTCGTTGTCTCTCTTGTTCACCTTTCTTCTTTCATCTTTTTCCTCTCTCCCTGGTCCATTATCATGAACACTGCCATTCATTAACTATTGATCTGCTGTAGTTACTTTAGTGTGCAACATTTTTAGTTTGTTTCCAAGTGCCTAAATGGACTCAATAGAAATGCAGCTCCTTGAAAGTGAGAGGGAACTGTATGAAGGGATGTTTTCCCAGGGAATGGTTTTAGAACTGATCAATCACTCTTCAGACCCACTTCTTGGACAATTAATAACACACTAAAGTTAAAGGGGTCATATGATGCTTTTTAATGTTTTCCTTTTCTTTTAGTGTGTAATGTATCTGTTTTGTGCATGTATCTGCGGAAGATCATAGTAGCTAGTTGGATTAGAAGATTTCTAGCCTTTTCGGGTGAAAATATACAAATTATTCTCAGAGCATTTTTATATGCCTTTTTTATATTTGCCTTTTTATAATATGTTCTGTGTCTGTGTGTGTGTGTGTGTGTGTGTGTGTGTGTGTGTGTGTGTGTGTGTGTGTGTGTGTGTGTGTGTGTGTGTGTGTGTGTGCGTGTGTGTGTGTGTGTGTGTGTTGTGTGTGTGTGTGTGTGTGTGTGTGTGTGTGTGTGTGTGTGTGTGTTTGCATGTCCTGCAGAATAGGAAATTATATAAGCTCCAGTTATTTGCAATCAATACTAAACCTCAAGTCTGAACCAATTATGGATTATACCTGAGAATATTTTAGCCCTCAACTGCTTCTATCCTGGATTCAACCACCATGGACATTTGGGTCAAGAGGTCAGTGTTTGTCATGTCACAGTAAAGCAGTGACCACATTTCCCATCCTGCACTGCGGCCTACAAAAATGGCCGCCATGGACTGCAATTCCCAGAACACTCATTCATTCTAATCACGCACACCTGCATCCAATCTCACATGCACTCACACCCACAGTATAAAGAGACTGTTTGAACACAATGACTTTGCGAAGTATTGAGTGTTATCACCGTACCAAGCGTTTGTACCCTGTTCCTCATTTTGATTCATGTTCTTTGATCTTGTTTCTGGTTTCTGGTTTCTCGTTCTCGCTTCTTGTCTTGCCTCGTTTATACCTGTTTTCTGTTCACCTGACCCATTGCCTGTTTTTGACCAGGTTATTGTCTTAAGATTTGGATTTGTCTAACTGTCTCTCTTTATTAAAAGCTCCTTTCTGCACTTGTATCCGTCCTAACCTCCATTACATGGAATACGTGACAGTGTTACTTCAATGCCATGACAACATTCCAAGTCATTTCACTTATCTACATGACAGAGATTAAAATAATCACAAATTCATATGCCTGTAATGTTCAGAAAACCTCCTGCAAACCTAAAATTGTCAAAAGTAAATCTGAGTAGAATGAGCGATGAATAGACAGGTTAGTGGAGGAAGAGAAGGCTGATAGAGTGAGAGATATGCTCCAGGAAGTCTCAGCTCAAGGAGCTTTTAACATGCACTATGCATAGTTTAGAACTGCAGATCAGCTTAGCATACTGTGCTAGGTCAACTGTGTGTGTGTGTGTGTGTGTGTTTGTGTGTGTTGCTTTCCTTCTCTTTTACTCCCTACTATTAATTCCCTCCTCTGTCTCTCTCTCTCTCTCTCTCTTCTTTTTACAGCAGTATACTGCACTCATCACACTGCAGCACATATAACACTCAGCTCTTCACTCATCCCTGCTTTCCTCCCTCTCCTTCTCTCACTCTATCACTCTCAATTTCAATTCAACACTGCTTTATTGAGAAGAATGTTACCTTACAGGGGCGAACTGGGACATAATTTCAGGCCAGACGTTTCACATTCATGCAGGTGACCCCATACACCCACAACATATTTCCAAACCACTGACAACACTATTTTTTCTTTCCTAAATTCAATTTATTACACACAGTGTGGTCATCCCATAAAAACATAGACAAGCAACCTAGAGGTAGTGAAGCAGTCCTAATTTATATCAGCTTACATGGACGAAGCATTTAATAAACACCTGAAGTGCAAACTGCCAGTAACTCTCTTCTTTTCACTCACAAAAGGACATTAAATGCAGAAGAGATGTAAAGAAAAGACACTTTAATTTTTGCCATTTTTCATGCACCTGTCACTTCTGTACCAGGTCTACTGCTATGAACAGGACCGTCAACATTTTAACCTCACTGTAAATTGTGAGCACAGAATCTAAATTTCTTTTAGTTAAAATTAAAGCATCACATTAAGGCAATGTGTGCTCCAGCTCGCTCTGTGCAGCGATGACTCTGTTCCAAACTGTTCGTCGGAGCTGAGGAGAATGGTAGCGTTTCGAGTCAAGACTGACAGATTCATGGTTTATTATTGATTTATTATAGAATGGCTAATTCGGAAAGGATCACTTGAGTACATTGAACACACAATAGTAGATAGATAGATAGATAGATAGATAGATAGATAGATAGATAGATAGATAGATAGATAGATAGATAGATAGATAGATAGATAGATAGATAGATAGATAGATAGATAGATAGATAGATAGATAGATAGATAGATAGATAGATAGATAGATAGATAGATAGATAGATAGATAAGGTTATTAATCGCAGAAATATGTTCACAGACTATCTATCTATATATATCTATCCATCTACTGTATATATATATATATATATATATATATATATATAGAGAGAGAGAGAGAGAGAGAGATTTATATATATATAAATGTAAATATATATATATATATATATATATATTTTTTTTTTTTTTATTTTTTTTTTTTGATCTGTTTATCTCTCTGTCTGGGGGCATGGTGACTTGTTGGTTAGCACATTTGGCTCGCACTTCTGGGGTTGGGGGTTTGATACCTACCTCCATCCTGTGTATGTGTGTGGAGTTTGCATGTTCTCCCTGTGCTTCAGGGGTTTCCTCCAGGTACTTTGGTTTCCTCCCCCAGTCCAAAGACATTGTAGGCAGATTGGCATTTCCTGATAGGATGCTAAACTGAGCCCATGTGTATGATAACATACACATACTGCATAACATTGGCTAAATGAGAGAAGAGACCTAAATAAAAATGTAAGGAGTAATTTCCCTTGGAAATGTGTTTAAGTAAGAGTGCTCAATGTCAATTTCAATTAGTATTCAATTTCAATAACACTTAAATAAACTATAATAACACCAAAATAATACTATCTAATTATATATAATACCAAAATAAGAATATTATGCAATTGAGTAGACCTTGTGATATAATGGTTTGGTCAATGTTGATAGTTTCATTGTCAAGTTAGTGATACATATTTGGTTTTCTAGCATAAACTGGTCTCTACTTCCCTGAGACCTGGGCTTTATTATTATTATTATTATTATTTGTATTGCTCCTGCAGGTCTAGATGCTTCTGTCTCACCTACTTGGTGAGGGATAGCAGTACCAGTCATTTTGAATGCCCTCTGCATTTCAGGAGTTCTGCATTTCCACATTTCTGTCCTTGCTTAATTTCTGAGAGATGTAAATCATTCTTTCCATATTTCTGGGACTTTTGTGAATGTGCACTGGTTTGGATTTGTGTTCAGTTTCCCATTAAAGGAATCTTTTGTAGCTTTTCAGATCGCAATGCTTTTAGCGTGAGTTCACTTTTTTGGGTGCTGCTTTTTAAAGATTGGGATCTTTGTTTATCACTTTTTTTTCATTTGCATGTTTACTTCAGTTGCACATTTGTGGTATTTGCATACACTTATACATACTGTATAGTATAAGTTTATTTGTTTTACTTTATTAAGTTTGTGTCAGGTTGGTTTGGTTGGATCTCTGTTACTATAAATTTGTTAATAAGATTTGTCATTTTGGCAGATCTTAAATTCAGACATATTGTTAGGTCTATTTAATGTTGACTTAAAGTTGTAATATTCTTTTTTTTCTGTGGTTGCTGAATTATCTTTAGGAAGACATTAATTTGATTAATTTCAGTGGTCTGATGGTGATAACAACAATAATAATATAATAATAATAATAATAATAATAATAATAATAATAATAATAATAATAATAATAATAATAATAATAATAACTGTGCTCTGACTGTAAATTCACTTACAGTATGCAGGAGGGGTTCATGTCAGTACTGGCATAGGCAAGAACAATACAACCAACAGCTGAGCAGTAAGTGAACCAACCTAATTTGTCTCATTTGCATTACATTTGTCTGACACTTTTATCCAAAGCAGGGTACAAAAAGAGACAGCATACAACTAAGATGATCTGGGTTGATTCTTTTCTAGTGTGGGCAAGTATGGGGAGGTGGGGGTGATGAATACAGTATGTACTTATGTCCATGGACATCAACATCACATTCCCAGCCTGTCCTAGCAATGTAGTCCCCACACAGCAGCACATTTCCCTGAGCCTGGAAATGCCTGGTTTCTCTGCGGTGATAGTGGAAAAAAAAGATTATAATTTGGGGACTTTGCAACTGGAATTTAAACTGCACAAACAAATTGGTATAATTATTCAGAGTCTCTTCAGAGTATTATATTTGTTCTTCTAAAGTATGATAGTGCCCTATTTTTCAATATTTTCAAGGAAATCTTTGTTTGAATTTTTGTCTCAGAAACCTGAGACAAGTATTTAAGTAATTATTTCATAGAGACGTTGTAACAATTTTTGTTAAGAATTTCTGGACTGCATTGTTAATGGTTGTGTTTTGCTGGGATTGGGATTTGTGGGACAGCACTCTACTGGGCTGGGATTTCACAAGGTGTGTTAAATTAAGCTTGTATACCTTCTGTTTTGGTGGCTGGTAGGCCATGTGGTAGCTGGTGGGTTGTCTTTGGTTTCGAGGTCCATCTGTTATAGTGTTTGGGGTGATATGAGGCCTGCTGGCTGTTAGGTTCATCAGAAGGCGGAAGAACTGGCTGATGGTTAGTTGGCTAGATGAATGGCAGGCTGGTCGGCTGGATGGATAGCTGGTTGGTGAGCCAAAGAGATAGTGGCTGGTGGGCTGGATAGTTGGCTGGTTCATGTGCTGAATTTTTGGTTAGTAGGTGGGCTGAAGGTATGGCTGGCTGGTGGGTTGAATGGATGATTTACTGAGCTGGATGTTACATGAGCTGGATGTCTGGATATTTGGTGTACTGGATGACTGCCTGCTGGGTGGGCTGAATGGATGGTGGGATGGAGGGCTGGATAGATGACTGGTTGGCAGGCTGGCTGGCTGGATGTTGGACCTGGCCTGTTCTAATGCCTCACCTAAGTTGATCAGCAAGTGTTTGAGACTATATGAAAATCTGGAGTTCTTTCTGATTATTCTTGGGTTTCCACCGTTCTTTCACAGATTGGTGATTTTCTGGGGCTTGTCCATTTTCTTTTCCAGTTGTCCCATTTTTGTTTGAGTCCGCTTTTGCAGCTGTTGCAGCTCTCTCATATGTGTAGGGTTGTGCTACTTTCTTGGAGTATCCTCTCCTTGAACTCCATGATCTCCTTCTCCAGCAGGGAGCGACTCTCCTGGATGTGGGACACAGATACAGCACAAGGTGGTGTGAATAGCGTGAGGAGTGGACAGCATCTGGGGACGAGGCTAGAGGAGGGGCACATGCAGAAGGAGCAGTGGTTAAAAGTGTGGCCTCAGAGTTGGGCAGTGTTCTCAGATCTTCCATCTCTTTTGCAGCTAAAGCTTTCATCTTATCAAAATCTTCCTGAAAGTTACCAAGACTAACTTCTGGTCACTGAATCTTTACATTTTCATTAAGATATAAGTTCCCAGTTACCAGCCAATCCCAGTCCCCACTGTATTCCAATCAGTTTCAAGTTAAAAACCATGTCCCCAAATTAGTTTTCAATCAGTTCAAGTAAATGTTACTTCTTTTGTTTTTGTTTTTTCTAGTTTTGTGAGCACTTGCAGGATAATGTGTAATTGAACTCAGTAAAGTAAATACAATATACACTCTGGGTTTTAACCACATATTTACATGAAATAATATTTGTTCTGGAGGTTTTTGTTTGTTTGTTTGTTTGTTTTTTGCTGATGATCAAAATATCTCTCTCGTTCTCTTTCTTTTGTCCCTTGGTCCAATTCTCACTTCATCAACTTTACTCTCTCTGTGTATTATTCTCTCTGCTTTATCTTTTTAATTCCATCTCTTGCTCTCATACTCTGACGTTCCCTGATTTAATCTGTCTTTCTGTTCTCTAATACGTTCAGTTTCTCATGATCTGATCATGATCTCTTCAGTGTGGATTCTTCATGATGAATTTAAAATTTTACTTTACAACTGCACAACAAAAGGCTCTCAGAAAATATCACTTTGCTATGTTTATCAGTCTTTCGCACAGAACAGTGGAGAGTCACAGCTAGCGAGAACACAGCATGTGATTTTGGCCTGTTTTCCAAAATGTTTGTTTATTTATTTATTTACTTTTTGTTGCCTAAACTGGAAATTGGATACTTTCTTTAGATTCTTTTATCCTTTTAGGTTAAACGACATGGTTCATTTGTTTTGTTTTGCTACTATAAAGATTCTCCACTTCTGCTTTGAGCTTCTGGGTTGCTTACTTTCAGCTGTTATGGAACCTCCAACACAGACACCTGAAAGATTCCCAAAAACAGTTCATACCCAGGTCTAACCCATGCTTCAGTGGATAACTTCACTTGGATACTGAACCTTTCTACCTAAGAACTACTGCCGTAATCATAAATACGCTCCTTGCAGTACTTTTAATCACAATATGTTCATACTGAGTGTCTTTTCAACACAGTACTGTTAGTGTATTTATTGCATACAATTATAGATGAGTAATGATTTATAATCTTACTATCCAATGTCACAGAGAAGAGGATGGGATCCATTTTAAGTTACGGTTTTCTTCCTCTTGTGTTCTCAGGGAGTTTTCCCTTGCCACTGTCATTCCTAGTTTGCTTGTTAGGGATCTAGATTTACAAAAGGACTTCTGGAATGGTGTTTTATTACAAATATAGCACTATAATTTAATTGACAAAACTGGGGGTGTGGATATTCATTTTCAAACTCAGAAAATGTGTGTGTCTCTGACATTCAAATGTGTCACTCTAGCTGCTAGAGATTAGCATCAATCTATTTAGGAATGCGCTGGTTGAACATTGTCCCAGTATCACACTACTAGTGGCCTGATTGGACCAGATTTGAGCTTGTTCTTATGCCTATATACGTTATTGTCTGAATTATTTGTGCTTTGGAAATCTTGTAGGACTTAAATGCGCTGTGTGTATGTAAGGAGGAATATCAGATCTACCTCTACTCACTGAACCCTCGCCTCTGTGACTGTGTGTGATGTGGAGTTAGGAGTGGACATGAGGGGGTAAGTGAATTAATGAGCTGCCTCCCTCCCCCTCTTTCCTATCAGCAGATGCTCTCTACAGAAACCTCACTGTAGGGCCATGTCCTATTTAATCAGGCCCCCTCTCGCTGATCCCTGCAAGTGCTGACTCAGCTACTTGGACAAGCCCAATCCTGTGTTCACATATCATCTCCACTTCAGCTCTCCCCTACCACACGTCTCCTTTTTTCTGTCCTCCTTCCATTTGTTCTTTCTTTTCTTTCCTTTTTTCCTCCCTTGTTCTTTTCCTCTCTTTATCTCCCTTCTTCTCTTTTACCTCTACCTCCCTTTCAGCTTTTCTTCTCCTCATAATGTCTTCACCTTTTGTAGTCTCTTCTTTTATATATTCTGTTTTATCTCCTCTCTTTCTGTCTACTTTTGCAATCGATCCTTTTCGTCTTATCTTCTTCTTATCTTCTTACCATTATGTTCTTCTCATATTCTCTGGTTCCTCTCTTCTCTTTTGTTTTATTCTCTTCTTTACTGTCATGTCTTTAACTTTAGGTTAAAGCAGATGCATGCAGATCTGGAAATACCCCCCACCCAGCCCCCATCAAGTGTGGCTACTTCCACACAGCACAATAATTTATCTCACTGAAATGGGTATATCAATATCGTAAAATTTCCAGTTTATTGCCTATAGTGCTCTGTGGCCTTTTATATTCAATAAATTCACTGTTATGCTGAAACACAATAATGATCAGGAATTATGACCAGGAATTATCCATTTTTATTAAACCAGTAATTCATCCCTCCAGTAATGATCCATGTTTCAGTTGTGAATCATTTGGAAATTAGCTATAAATCTGATATCAATTACATTTTTTGTTTTGTTTTGTTTTTTGAGAATGCTCTTTATCCTGAATTGTAATCATCATCAGTTCTGTGGTGAAATACAAGGTTGGTCACCGTAAATTCAATCAGTTTTATGAAAAGTGAAGACTACTTATCGTAACCATAACCTACAGAATTTTACATGTGAATTGTAAGAAATCTGATGAATGTTTTGAGACTATGTTCAGGGTAGATCGCCGATGCAAGTGTTAAAAAACAAGAGGTGTCTCGGAGGTTGGAGATTTGCCCTTCACCTTCCTGCCGCTGTATAATGATGGGTGAAGTAAGGGAAGAAGAAAGTAGGAGCCATCACTGTCTGTTTTATCAGTAGTGGGTCTCAGGAAGTCACTGATCTCTCAACTCCTTTCCTCTTCAGCTTTCTTCTCATTAGCTCTAATCTTCCATATCCTCTTTTTGCATCTTTATTCCAGGCCTCAAATATTCTGTTCCATTTTCTCACAATAAATATATGATAAGTACACATTTATTATGTTTCACACATTTTCACATGTGGACCTTTCCCATGTAGTACATATGTTTCATTTTCCTACGTTATTTTGTTCATTTATTTATTTATTTATTTATTTATTTTTTATACATGATTCATTTAGTTTTATATGTAATGTTTACACTATTCATTCAAATTTAAAGTATTCTGTCACGTAATGAGGGGTAGGCTGGTGCAAGTGCAGATTAGAGCTTTATTATAGACGAGATCCAGACAAATGCAAATCGTGAAACGCAGGTGTGGCCAGAACAGGCAAAGGGAGAAAACTGGAGAAACTGGGAGCGAGATCAAAAACTAGACATGAGAACATATAATTAACGGCTTGGTACGGTGAACACTCAATACTTCGCGTCTGAACAATGACACACAAGGGGATTAAATAACGAATATAATCAGGGGTATAACACAAAACAGCTGTGATTAACAAGAACACATAAGGGAGACAGGACATAAACCACAACAAGCACACGTGTTGAAAGTAAACAAAGTCAATATCAGTGCAAACCCAGAAGCGCGCCCTCGTGCTTCGAGCTTCGGAGCACGCTGCATGCTCCAGTACTTAGCGCGAGATGAAATCGTGAAATGATTTTTGTGAGGAAAAAAAAAAAGATTATTTTGTCCATTAGAATACATATATATATATATATATATATATATATATATATATATAGAGAGAGAGAGAGAGAGAGAGAGAGAGAGAGAGAGAGAGAGAGAGAGAGAGAGGACCATAAGGTCTTTTCATCTGTTCCTTTCATACTATATTTAAACTTCCCTTTTTTCATTATCTGAGACTTATCAGGGTGTGGTCTGGCCAACAAAGGGGGAGGGTTTTTTCCCTTTTTTGGAGGGAAAAAGAACATAAAATTGTTTTTAGGTAGCTGAGAAAAAATGGCCAAAAAAGGAGGAAGAAAAAAACTAGACAGCTCCTGCTGAGTAGCTACTCGTTTACCTATTATGTATTCAAGTAGCTTAAGGCTAAAAACATGGGAAATTGAACAGCAGATGCAGATGTAGATCACTAGATGTGCACTGCAAATCTTCTGGGACCATATCTGGGGAAGAGATTTTTACTTTCAGGTTAGTGACTGGTGAGATAAATTCTTTTCGTTCCTGTTTCTCTTTTTTTGGCTTGGTGGAGAATTTTATTGCAAGGAGACTTAATCTCACAAATGTAGTGGGATATCTTTTGGAAACCTTTTGTTTTAGGCTTCTTGCTGTCTTTGGATTTTAAGATCTAAATCTAATTTTATTTTTATATTTTTTCTTTTTTTGCACATGCGACTTTGATAGCATATAAATGCAGAAGTAGAAACATTTTCAGTTTAGTGAGAACTTTCAGTTAGGCCAGTTTGTTGTATTTACAGTATGTGGTGAATTTATAACCATTGGTTGTTGATTAATCATAAATGTAAGATATATTTACATTTCCTTTATCTATACGCTATAAAAAAAGCACAGCAGCTCATGTATGCATTAGAATCATATACATGAAATATTTCAGGAAGAATTTAGGCCTCAGCCAAGTTTTGAGATAGCACTGGTCAAAGTAGTAAATCACCTACAGTACTACAGGCCTACGATCAGGGTTGTGTCTTCTTGCTTGTGTTGCTCATTCTTTGTGCAGATTTTGATCAAATGGATTAAAATATTCTTCTAGATAGAATAGAAAATAAAAATGGGCTCTTTCCTGGCTCAGGTCTTATAAGACTGATCATTATCAGTGTGTAAATATGACTACTTTAAGCAACCAAAAGTATACTTTGGTCTTCCACAAGGCTGCTCTGGGTATAATTATTTGCAAATATGATGTTAGTTTCTGATACTATGCTGATGACACACAGCTTAATAAAGTTAATAAACTTCTTATCACTTAATACCCACAAGAGAGGAGTATATCTCATTACATTAAAAAAGTAATTTGATGGATACAGAATATGTTAAGTTTCTTGTAGCAGATAAATAATTCAGTGAGTGACTATAATTTTAGCATTCAAGGTGGATATATTGCATATTATCACACAAAGCTAGCATGACAAGGAAAAGGAAGTGTCATGAAAGTCTCTGGAAAACTAATTATAATGCATGAAGCTGATGCGTAAAAGAGCAGGTCGCATACTCATTCATAAAATTATTCATACTGAAATATTCAAGCATTCTCCCATTTTAGCAGCATGACAGGTTCTTTTTGTTGCTTGAGTCCAGATGAGATTATTGTATTTCCCTTTTTATGACTCAGATGTGCTGGGGGTTGGGGGGAATGTGATGAAACTTCCTCTCTGCTTATGCTGTTTCATTCCTTCAGTAAAGTACCAGAGAGCTTTTGGATTCTTCATAAGTCTGGGTTTCAAACAGTGTTTTGTTACCGGTGTCCGTAGAAATACAATTTTCAGCCATGACTCAATTATAAAATGATTCTTTAAGCATCATGAAGAAACTGTTTTTGTTTTTTTATAATACACGTTATGTTTTTTACCCACTGCATGACTTCTTTTAAACATTATATAATTTTCATGCTGTCATGACTCCCCCTTTGTGCAGCACGCTATAGAATATGTGATCACCTAATAAGCAGTCTACTAAGGCTAGCCCAGAATTTTTTTCTTTTTGGGGGCGAGGGGGGGGGGTGAGGTTGTCGCTCAGTCTTCCTGTGCTGCAGAGGTCGTCGCTCAGTCTTCCTGTGCTGCTGAGGTCGTCGCTCAGTCTTCCTGTGCTGCTGAGGTCACCGCTCAGTCTTCCTGTGCTGCTGAGGTCGTCGCTCAGCCTTCCTGTGCTGCTGAGGTCGTCGCTCAGTCTTCCTGTGCTGCTGAGGTCGTCGCTCAGTCTTCCTGTGCTGCTGAGGTCACCGCTCAGTCTTCCTGTGCTGCTGAGGTCGTCGCTCAGCCTTCCTGTGCTGCTGAGGTCGTCGCTCAGTCTTCCTGTGCTGCTGAGGTCATCGCTCAGTCTTCCTGTGCTGCTGAGGTCATCGCTCAGTCTTCCTGTGCTGCTGAGGTCATCGCTCAGTCTTCCTGTGTGGCTGAGGTCATCGCTCAGTCTTCCTGTGCGGCTGAGGTCGTTGCTCTGCCGTCCTGCCCCATGGCGAACATTGTTCCCCCCTCCTGCTTTGAGGAGAGCATTGTTTCTCTCCATGGCCTCACAGGGGACTTCGCTTTCCTGCACGCCTGACTACAGCGCTCTGTTTCCCTGTTCTGCCGAGGACGTTGCTCTGTTTTCCTTTCTCATGCTTCGATGAGGACGTCGCTCCACTTCCCTGCTCCACCAAGAATACCGTGCGGTTGCCTGGCTCTCGGGACATTCTGGCCAGGGGGCCGGGACCGCCAAAGAGGTTGTATGACTCATGGCCTTGGGGGGGGCGGGGGGGTTTGGGTTCTGTCACGAGTCCCCCTTTGTGCAGCGTGCTATAGAATATGTGAGCGCCTGCTTCTGTTGTGGACAGCTGTGACATTTCTACACATGTATTTCTTTATGTTTATGTCATGTCTCCTCCCCATCCTATCATTGGTTGTGTTGTCACGTAAATCTGTATTGCCCTCAGCTGTTTGTGATTACGAGGCTGAATCATGCCGGCATATATACCGCGCGCCTCCCAGCACACAACGAAAAAGATTAACGTAGAGTATCGTAGCATAGCTTAGAGTTAGACTTCGTATTTGTGATGTTTGTCCTTGTTTCATGTTCATAGTTTCATGTCTTACTTTAGGGTTAGGTTAGTTAGTTTAGCTTACTGGTTCTCCGCTACCAATCCCTCGGTCAGGTGCCTGTTTATCGTTTGTTATCTCGACCCTGTTTCCTGTACCACGACCTTGATTCATGCTTAACCCTGTATATCCCTGTTTGCCAATCGGCTGACCTTCACTTGTTTTGGGTTACGTTTATGGATCACGTTTTGGATTTGTCTGCCTGTCTCTCTTAAATAAAACTATTACTCTTTACTGCTCTTGCATCCGTCCTATCACAGTATTGAATGTATTTGTCCTGTAGCATTTGATTTTCCTTCAAATGTGTACTATACATTTTAATGGGACTATAGGACTATCGAAACACATTTACATGTGTTTCGATAGTCCTATAACCATTCATTCAGCCTTCATTCCCTATGGGAAGAGAATGGACCTCTCTCATCAGAATAGAATTATTCTGTCACAGAATAAACGTGATGAAGCCGTAGAACTTTATATTGATTTGCAGTGACTCTTCCCTCTAATGGGACAAGTGGACCTCAATCATGGCAGCAAAATCCCATAACATATCACAGCCACCAAATCTCACCAAATTTTCTCTTTAATTTGTCACCTATCTGTACTTAAATATACTAGAGATATGCTAAAGTTCAACAGTAATCTCCACAGATTTGTAAATCTGAAAATGTTTCTACAAGTTTGTAGTTACTCTTCTTAACTTAGTTCCTCGTATTACAGCTACAAATCCAATAATCCAATAATGAATATTGCATATTCATCTAGGTAAAAATACAAAATAGACATTAAATGTTATTTGGCTCATTTGAATGATGCATCATCACAGGCAAACCTTTTTGACCTCCAAATCATTGAGTGATCGAAAAACAGCTTGAACTATTTCCCATTCAAAAAGAAAAATGTCCCATGAAAAGCCCCCACACAAAATTTGTTACAGATGAACAAAATTGATTGTGGATTTGTGATTACAGCATGGCATTCGCATACAATTACAGTAGACAAGAAATCACACCCATATTTTTATAACCGCACAGCGGGCGGTTGTGGCGCAGCGGGTTGTCCACTAATCGTAGGGTTGGCGGTTCGATTCCCGGCCCGGGTGACTCCACATGACGAAGTGTCCTTGGGCAAGACACTGAACCCCAAGTTGCTCCCGATGGCAAGTTAGCGCCTTGCGTGGCAGCTCTGCTACCTTTGGTGTGTGAGTGTGTGTGTGAATGGGTGAATGAGCCAATGTAAAGCGCTTTGGATAAAAGCCATTTTCAATTTGCACTGTTGTGGCTTCTGCAAATGTAATACCTGCATCAATTTACATATGCTGTAGTGACGTTCATGCTTAATACATCACATCGTGGGTTCTAAATGAATAATTTATTAACTTATTTTCCACACTTTTACATAGAAATGTCCTCAATTGTATACATTTTAGCTAGAAATGCCCTAAATTGCATTGCAGTTACAACAGCTTGCAAATGCCCCATGAGATGCCTAAAAACAATTTGTTACAAATTACAGATTTATGGAATTTAATATGGATTTGATATTATAGCGTGACATTCACATACAATTACTGAAGACAGGAAATTGCACCCATATTTTTATAAAGCCGCTGTGGTGAAAACCCCACATGTACTGCATATTTCTGCCTGCCATGATGTCCTGCGTCAGGTTTACCATTGGTGTAAATTAGCCTGATACTTAGCTGAGTCTGGGATTTAGCACATCTTTGCTAACTCAGCAGAGTCGCTTGGTTTCACTCCAGTGGTTTCAACCTGTGCTCATTCTTGAATATCCCAATACTCTTACTACATTCTCTGATTTTCTGTTGTTTCTGATATAACGAGTGTTGTTTACAGATTTAAAGGACTGCAGTAATGCAGGTTCTCGGTAATTTGTCATTTACCTGTCCACTTCACTGTATTTACAGGTACTGTAGGTACTGTAGGTACTACAATAATGTATTACTATTATAACATCCTAACCAAAAGACATTGAAAGAAAATGTATACTTTACAAGCATTTACAAATCTATTGAATGAATGTCTTTGTTTGAAGTATCATAGCTGAACGTATGGCAAAAATCATGGCACCTGACAGCCATTTGTAATAAGGTGTATGACTGTAGCTGTGTTTGTGACATTGTAACATTGGATGCCTATACCTTATACATAACACTGGTCAGTAATTGTTGTTCGTGCCACACTAAATCCACACTTCTAAATACACACACACTCAATCACCCCACCAGACTAATCACCTCACACCAGTCCCTCCAGGATTTTGCAAAAACAGAAATGAATGCAAAATCAAGGAACCTCCAGAATATTCGCCGGAGCTTGCGATAGTCATTGCCGATTTTGCTCATATTTGGTCAAGACATGCCATGTGACATCATCACAACGCCCATCCAAAAAAAAAAAATTATAAAAATAAATCCAGCCAAAGCCCACTTTGATTCACATGCATTGAACATGAGTAGAGCTAAAAGTATGGAAGTATTTCCATATAAAAGGTCTCATTTACCAACAAACATCACTGCGAAAGACAATGCAAAAAAAAACAAAAAACGTGCAAAACAATTTTGTGCAGTTGTAATATCACCAATTCAAGTAGCTTTCCACAAAAAAAGTACAAAAACTAAATCAAACACTTTTGGCCAAAAAATAATCACAAAAAAATCTCCAAAATCCTGTATGGACTAAAACACACACTCCATCATTCATTCTCTTAAGTCTTGGTCACTCTTATTCCATTAACCGTGCTTCACACACACACACACACACGCACAAACACACACGCACACACACACTCACACGCTGGTTGAAATGGTTGAAAATAATAATGCATTCATAACTGTTACCAGAAGTGGAAGATTATGACACCACACTGATTGAACTTTCTAATTTTAAAAACAATATCAGATTAGATTTTCTAAATTAGATTTGCTCTACATATGACATTTCATATCCATCCAGAGAAAAATGTGGTACAGAAACTGAGCTGAACAGGGTAAAAGAATATGTCTGTGTTCGAGGAAGAATTCAAATTACTCCAATTCAAATTTACACTGTAAAACCACAAGTTTAATTTATTTTCACAATACTGATATGTGGCACATTTTATACAAAACTTTGTACTTCGATGGTTAACTTGTTTTAAAATAGTGCCAGCAGAGGTGTGCCTCCAATTTTCTCTGTATTCTTTATTCTGTTTGGTTGGTCATTACAACATAAAGCAGCTGAAAAAAGACACTTATAGTTTATGAAGCCAATGATGGTGGGTGCACGGAAGGAGCCTCCCCTGATGCACTCTGGGCAACGTTCAGTATCATACTGCTGAGTGGCTAAATCTTCCACCATGATGGTTCCACTATGAAGTCAAGCCTTGACACGAAAAGAAAAAGAAGAAGCCAATGATTTGACTGATTGATTGATTGATCAGTCAGTCAGTTGTGCACATATGAGTGCTTTTGTTGTTGTTGTTGTTGTTGTTGTTGTTGTTGTTTTTGCTCCCAATACCCCCAATTTTTTCAGAAGTTTTTCGAACCAATACATTTTTTTGTCTTGTACTTAACTTAAATGTCTTATATAAGACATTTAAGACATTACTAAGACATTTAAGACATTATTAAGACATTAAGACATTTAAGACATTACTAAGACATTTAATACATTACTAAGATATTTAAGACATTACTAAGACGTTTAAGACATTACTAAGCTTTAATGTCTTATATGTCTTATATAATGTTTTGTAAATTGTATATCTTGTATTGTTTACTGTGGGCTCACCAATAAATAACCTTGTTGCTTACATGGCTTTAGAAATCAATAAACAAACAAACTGATTTTTTTCCAATTAGACAATTAACAGCGCTTTCTGAGTTGAAGTGGGTGTATTAGGCCAGGTAATACACTAAAATGTGCTGGAAAGGGGGTACTCCAGGACGAGGGTTGGGAACCGGTTGGTTGATTTGGGTGGGTTGGTTGGTTGGTTGGTTGGTTGGTTGGTTCACCTAGGTTACAGTATTGTACAGTGATGGGCGGCTGTGGCGCAGGTGGTAGAGTGGGTTGTTCACTAATCGTAGGGTTGGCGGTTCGATTTCCGACCCACATGACTCCACATGCCAAAGTCTCCTTGGCAAGACACTGAACCCCAAGTTGCTCCCGATGGCATGCTAGCGCCTTGCATGGCAGCTCTGCTACCATTGGTGTGTGAGTGTGTGTGTGAATGAGACAGTGTAAAGCGCTTTGGATAAAAGCGCTATATAAGTGCATATTTACAATTTACCATTTACCATAATGTACAGCTCCAGGCTGGCCTGTGTGGGATAAACCGTATTGAAAATGGATGGATGGATGTATGGATGGATAGTAATATTATAAACATCCAAAACTTTTAATAATAATAATAAGAAGAAGAAGAAGAAGAAGAAGAAGAAGAAGAAGAAGAATAAATCTGTTACATGTCATAGGTAGTATACTGTAAACGTATACCAATGTTTTTGTTGGAAAAAAGGCATTACAATTATTCCAATATGGCAATGTTTTTGGTGAGATTATAATGTAATACATTTTTCATAATGTAAAAATCATTATTGCATTATGAGCTCAAGATTTTATTACGTTTTGAGAAAATTATTACGTTATGAACATTTTATTACCTTGTATATTGTATTACTATAATATTGTAATACTTATTACATTACGTGCAGTTATTACATCATGCTTTATTACACTGAGTTGCTCCAGTTGTACAAAGATGATATTGTAGCAAAATTACAGTTAGAAAATATGCATCACATTTTATTCATAATCATTGCGTTACTATTATTAACGGAACAGTATTGCTAAAGCATATAAACCAGTCACAGATTAAGCAATAAACCGTCAATTGCATAACATCATTTAAAAAGGTATTTGACTACAAATCTTTCTTTCACTTACTTTTCACACATGCTCACGCTACAATTTGTGTCAATCCCTTTTCTAAAGTCATAGATTCAGCCTGAATGCCTGTGTGTGACCGGAATGAAAAAGCGGTGAGGATTGCAGCATCCTCACAGCCTGAATCCCAAGTGGTTCTGTGTATTGGACATACACTGCGCTAAAAACCATTATTTCAGACCCTATGTACTGCACTTATATGGGCAGTAAGGAGCCTTTTGGGATTCAGCCCCAGTCCCTGTACCAACCAGCATCAGGAGGAAGCTAGGTCTAGGTTCCATGAGAATAAACAAGAGGAAATTATATGCTACAGAAGCGTGGAGTGATGCTATAAATAGAAACATGGCTTTTGCCTTGGGATGTCATTGCGTTTAAACAGGTCAGGCCATGAGCGCTTACATGATGACTGTGAGGGCATCTTGGACAGGATAATAATAATAATAATAATAATAATAATAATAGCTAAACATTTTAGTAGCTTTAAGTCCTTACACTGGGAGAGTCCAAACGTAGTGTGCAGAATAGGTCGTCGATGTGTCCTTCATACACCACACGCATGTTTATACAGGTAGCTCACATAAAAAGTAAATGATATTAATCCTTAGCCAGCTCCAGGTCTATTGTCCATACATTCTTTTAAAAGGTTCAATCTAGCACACTAAAGGGCTCTCTGATCTGTTCATCTCTGTCCCTCTTTTAAGAAAGTTTTTTTTTTCTAGGAATATACAGATGTATTTATATCAAGATGACATGGCACTTTAATTGCACATTGATGAACTGCACTCGACTTATTTTGTGACTTCTGATGGCAATTCAACGGTGTCACGGCAAGGGGGGTGAAGACTTATGCAATTACAACCTTTAAGTTTTTCATTAGACAATTTAATATAACACTCCAATCAATATGTGGAAATGTTCGTTGGTGTAAAAGAGTGTGTAAACGTGTGTATGTATGGTATGATGGACTGGCGTCCCAGCTGAATTCTCTTGTCTTGTGCCCAGTGTTACCTTGATAGGCTCTGGATCCACTGCAGCCTTACTCAGGATACAGTGCTTACTGAAAATGAGTGAGTGAGTTCCCTTTCAAAGGGAACTTCGACGTTGCATTTAGCATAGCAGTATGGGGAGCGCCTTGCGCACGTGACCGGTATCTGAAGCTTGTGTAAAATCATGCCTCTACTTATAGGCCTGCCATGATCAGGTGATGTGGCAATTAAGCGCGTCGCATGATATATATATGGCACCTGTGAACCCCGCCGCCAGCCTTATTATCTTCAGCGAGACTGCATGTCTGTGGTTTGTCGTAAAGAAAAGAAAAGAAACGCTTAATTTCTCCTCGGTATTTCTCAAAATCTCTCAACTTTTCTATCCCCTTTTAAGAAAAGTAAAGGAAAGAGCAAAAAATGAGCGAGGGAAAGTTCAGATAGTGTGTTACGCCTTGCCCCCGTTTTATCACGGGAGGAGACGGACACGCTTTCTGCGTGAAGTGTTTGGGCGTAGCGCATGCTACAGCAGCCCTCAAGGGGTCTGACTGTCAGCATTGTGAACGTTTCACGATTAGGCAACTACGCTCTCGGCTCGCTCTCTTCTCACCTGATGGGAGTTGGGTCTCAGAGCCTCGCGGGTCTGGGCCGGCCGCTGTCGAGGCAGCCAGCCGTCTCAGGTCCTGGGGTTCGTGTATGGATTTGGAAGAGGAGCCTGAGACGAGCGCAGCTCTATCTCTTGCTCTGTCTTCCGGGTCAGGCTCTCCGCCTGACTTTGGAGCTCGCATTGCGACTCCTCCTATCCCTATGCAAAGCCAAAACACCCTCGCTGACTCTGAGGAGGCGGTAGAGGGCGCCTTTTCTCCAATAACTGACAGCAGCTCTCAGGCATAAAAAGAGCTGCTTGAGGTGATCACTAGGGCGGTCCAGAAGTTGAATCTAGACTGGCCTGGGGAAGAGGAAGTGGCTCGTAACCAGACTGAGCGCGTTCTCCTCCAGTGAACGTAAACACAAAGCTCCCTCACACTACAGAAAACTCCCTTTTTCCCAGAAGTGCATGATGAGATTTCACGCTTCTGGAGAAAACCTTACACTAGCTGTGTTTATAACCCCGCAAAGTCTGATTACTCAGCCATCGTGGGGGTGCGCAGCGTACGGCTATGCGGTGATGCCAAAGGTGGAGGAGGCGGCTTTGCGAGCCACCTCTCCATATACGGCAGGTAATTTAGGGGGCCAACCTTACCGTCTAAACCGTGTAAAGTCACTTCGGGGTTGGTGGGGCAAAGCTCTGCGGTGGCGCGGGTCTTGCATGTGGGTCCCTGCATACAATGGCAGTGTTTTGCAGGCCTACCAGGCAGACCTGCTGAGTGAGCTGGATACTGGTGAGGGAATTGGGCCAGAGGCAGTGGCAGAGCCGCGCGCCGCGCCACAGATATATCTCTTCGGGCGACCGCGCAAACGGCGCTGGTCATATCGGCCGTTCAATGGGTAGCCTGGTTGTGTCGGAGAGGCACCTATGGCTCAACCTGTCAGGGATGGGGGACAAGGATAGGGTCTCCTTGCTGAACGCCCCTGTTGAGCCTTCCGGCCTGTTTGGTGGCGCAGTCAATGCCATCTCCAACAGGTTTCGCGGACGCCAAGACAGCAAACGGCGGCGTTCAGCCGGTTCCTTCCCCGTCGTGTCGAGGCTCGCACGGGCCTGCGAGTGGAGCCCGGCCAGTGTTTGCGCCGAGCGAGATGCAGAAGACGAGTGTGGAGGCCCGCCTCCCCCGCAGAAAGCCAGGGTGACCGGCCGGCCACAGCCACAGCCTGCTGGGAGGCCTGATCTGAGAATGATCAGAAAGACAGGCACGGAAGGAACGGTCCTGATGGGTCACGGAGGGAAATATCAGGGGACACGCGGCGGCCGGGACATCCAGCCCCCAGTGCTACTGTAGGGCCTGCCCTGGCCGAGCCCATCCCACATTTCCAGCCTTCTCTGGTCAGCGAGCTGTCACAGGGCGGCGGAAATCTGATGCTTTCCCTCCAACAAAATGCGGAAAAGCTGACATCACTGAAGGACCATCTGGCAGCGTGGAAACTACTGCCAAATGTGTCCCCATGGGTTCTGTCTACCATAGAAAAGGGCTACCGGGTCCAGTTCAGAGCTCGACCCCCCGGTTCAGTGGTGTGCTCACGACATCTGTCAGCACAGAGCAGAGCCCAACGTTAGCAAAGGAAATAAGCTCCCTTTTGGACAAAGGGGCCATAGAACGTGTACCCCGAGAGGTTTTTACAGCCGTTATTTCCTGGTCCGCAAAAAAGATGGGAGTATGCGGCCAGTTTTGGATCTGCGTCATCTGAACCGTACTCTTCGGACATACAGGTTCAAGATGCTGACACTCAAACTTATCGTGCCACAGATTCAGTCCGAGGACTGGTTTGTGACGATAGATCTGAAAGATGCATATTTCCACAGAGGAATATCGCCCAGTCACAGGAAGTTCCTGAGGTTTGCGTTTGGAGAAAACACATACCAATTTCGGGTTCTTCCTTTCGGCCTGGCTTTATCCCCTCGCACCTTCACAAAGTGCATGGATGCTGCTCTGGCTCCCTTGCGACTCCAGGGCATCCGTGTACTAAACTACCTGGACGACTGGTTAATTCTGGCACGATCCAGGGAACAGGCGGTTCAACATCGAGATGTTGTTCTCAGCCCACATGAGCAGCTTGGGGCTCAGGTTGAACCTCAAGTAAAGTATGCTTTCCCCAGTGCAGAGGACAACTTTTCTAGGGGTCATATGGGATTCTACTACGATGAGGGCGTTTCTATCCCCAACACGCGTACAATCGATCCTATCAACCTTGAGCAAGATAAAGCGGGGTCTGGGCATCCCCTCCGGCTTTTACGAGCGGCTGTTGGGCCTTATGGCAGCAGCAGCCAACGTCATACCGTTGGGCCTATTGCACATGAGACCATTTCAGTGGTGGCTGAAGAGTCGGGGGTTTCATCCGAGGATGAAACCACTGAGAGTACTCAGGGTCACGTGGCGATGCCTACGTGCTCTGAGTGTTTGGAGGTGCCCGCAGTTCCTAGCCTCTGGTCACACTCTAGGGGCGTCCCCTTACCGCAAGACGGTAATGACAGACGCGTCCCTCACAGGCTGGGGCGCAGTCTTAAATGGCTGTCCGGCTCACGGTCTTTGGAGCGGCCCTCATCTGAAGTGGCATATAAATCGCCTAGAGATGCGGGCCGTATTCCTAGCACTGAAATTCTTTCTCCCTCAGTTGAGAGGTCACAGTGTGCTAGTTGTGTCAGACAACACAGCTGTGGTCTCGTATATCAACCACCAGGGAGGGTTACGTTCACGCCCCTTGTTCAGGCAGGCGCAACTAATCCTCCTCTGGGCGGAGGGGAAGTTCTTGTCAGTGAGTGCAATGTACATTCCGGGCAGTCGGAATGTGGGGGCAGACATTCTGTCGAGGCAGGGGCTGAGGCCCGGGGCGTGGAGGCTCCATCCACAAGTGGTGGAGTCCATATGGCGGAGGTTCGGACGAGCGGAAGTGGATGTGTTTGCCTCCGAGGAGACAACACACTGCCCGCTGTGGTTCGCCCTCACTCCTCCTGCCCCGTTGGGACTGGACGCCATGGTGCACACGTGGCCGAGGTCACGTCTATACGCTTTCCCCCCGATTGCTCTGCTCTCACAAGTTCTAGCGAGAGTTCGCCAAGACCGTCTACGTCTGCTGCTAGTAGCACCATTTTGGCCAGCTCAAATTTGGTTCTCAGAGATAATGTCCCTGCTCGACGGCACTCCTTGGGAGATTCCCATCCGCAGGGACCTACTGTCTCAAGCCTGAGGGCTGATCTATCACCCTCGGCCAGAACTATGGAAACTGTGGCTCTGGCCCCTGAGGGGCACCAGCTCATAGATTCTGGTCTCACAACCGAGGTTGTAGAGACCATTTTAAACTCTAGAGCACCATCCACAAGGAAATTGTATGCGCTCAAGTGGCGGCTTTTTGTCTTGTGGTGTGAAGAACATCAGTTAGACCCAGTGAACTGCGCAGTGGCTACAGTCCTGGAGTTTCTGCAAGAACGTTTTTCAGCAGGGTTGGCTCCTTCTACAATCGGGGTTTATGTGGCCGCCATTTCGGCCAGCCATGCCCCTGTTAATGGAGCCTCTGTGGGGCAGCATCCTCAAACCTCGAGGTTCATGCGGCGGTGTCAGACGGTTGAGGCCCATCTGCGGACGGGTTACCTTCTTGGGACCTTTCTGTGGTCTTGGAAGGTCTGTCGGGAGCCCCATTTGAGCCCTTAGAGTCCGGAGAAGCTTCTGACTCTAAAGGTAGCTCTTCTACTGTGAGTGGGGGATCTACAAGCTCTCGGTTGCCCCCCCGCCTTGACTTCACCCCGGACTGGCCAAGGCCTTCCTGTACCCTAGGCCGGATTATATTCCTAAAGTGCCTACATCGGCTGCCCACCCTGTGGTGTTGCAGGCCTTCTGCCCTCCTCCGTTCCGCACACCGGAACCGGAGAGGTTGCACCTGTGCTGTTTCCGTAAGGGCCCTCTGCACTTATGTCCACCGCTCCGGCCAGTGGCGTAAGTCAGAGCAGCTGCTGGTCTGTTTTGGTGGCGACAGTAGCGGTGACGCTGTGTCAAAACATCGTATTCTACTTGGATAGTGGAAGCACCCTATCGCTATAGGCGCGCGGTCTCGCCACGCATCTAGGCATAAGAGCTCATTCCACTAGGGCGGTCCGCCTCCGAAGGCTCTGTCGAAAGGGGTGTCCTTGCACGTATGTGTGCGGCCGCAGGGTGGTCTACGCCCCACACGTTCATTCGTTATTACAGCCTGGATGTTCATTCCACCCCGGGCTCGATGTGCTTGCGTACACCGGCTCGGGGCTTTTTGGACAGGCCGTACCCTTTGGTATGACGGAGTGGGTATTCCTTCCCCCATACTGCTATGCTAAATGCAACGCGCGTTCCCTTTGATGAGGTGAACGTCGGGGTTACGTGATAACCCTGTTTCTCTGAGAAAGGAACGTTGCATTTGTATTTGTAGCATTGTCATACCAGGGCAGGCCCGTGAATCGCGCTTCGCTTCAGATAATAGAGGCTGGCGGCGGGGTTCACAGGTGCCATATATATATCATGCGACCGCGTTAATTGCCATGTCACCTGATCATGGCAGGCCTATAAGTAGAGGCATGATTTTACACAAGCTTCAGATACGGTGCAAGGCGCCCGGGGGCTCCCATACTGCTATGCTAAATGCAACGTCTCGTTCCCTTCTCAGGGAACAGGGTTACATACGTAACCCCGACGATTTCTAGAATATTTTACACACTAGTAGCATGGCAGGAAATTATGGCAGTTTTTTGGGGTAAGATGTTTAGCACTCAAGCCCAAATGGGGCAATTCTGGAGCGCTGGGGCAATGGGGCAACACTCTGGGGCAAAAGAAATACCCATTTCATATTAATATACCTTAAGACAGCTTCTTGACAGTTTGTCTATCATCAGATTCTGTTTATTTTACAATGAAGTGGATTGTAATGAAATTGAAACGGTGAAAACATATAAAATGTCTCAATGATCTATTTCAGGATTTTTTTTTTAGTCCATTTTAGAGTAACACGTTCAATATCAGAGCAAAATTCATACTTTTTTCTTCTTTTCTTTTTTGGTTTCACACTGCACATATTCAAAGGCAAAAGACAACAATGGCTGAGGGGTGTTTAAGACTGAAAACTTACTCATACCACTTTGAACACATACTCAAAATGCATACTATATGCCGTATATTTGAAAGCACTATTAATCCTCCTTTTGGAGATCCACAGCACTGCACTTGGTAAGTATCTCCCTGATCTGAAACACTCACTTCATCTTATCAAGATTTCTGCTAACGAGCTGATAGTTGAATCAGATGTGTTAGACAAGGGAGACACTTAAAATGTGCAGTGCATGTGATACGTTTCTTTTAAAATACCTACATTCAGATATTTATTTCTCATTTGATGTTGCTACAATAATGCAAAGTATCATGTGTGGGGCTGTTAGAAATTATTGCTGGTTTTTGTCAAGGCGGCAGTAGCTTTGTCAGTTGGCAAGAGAATAGGTCAGAGTTTATGAAACAATGGGAGATACTGCCAGGTGGAAATGACCCAGACGGACCAAAGCTACCTCAAGTATGAATGGCAGCTGAAATTCACGGTTTTGAAAAGCAGTAAGAAAAGTCTTTGAAATCTGAAAAAACGGTTTGAAGACATCTGGCATCAGGATTGTTTTTAGAAGAATGACTGCAAGAAGACTGCTGATTTTTGACTCATAAAAAACATCAGGGATTTATCTCAACACTGAAATTTGGCGGGGAAACGATTTAAATGGAAATACAATATTTTGCATTAACTTGTGTTACATGTTGCTGCAGTCTTTATTTGCTTGTTAACTTTTTATTGATTGCTCATTTAAAATTTCTTGGACTTTTTTTTTTTCTTCTTCTTCATTTTTTGCCACAGTGCACTTGTAAAAGCTGTCATTGTACACACAATTTAGTGCATTTATACACAATAGAGAATGTGAATCCCAAATGGTTCCCTGCTAGACATTGCATATGGTAGTGGGTATAGTGTGTTCTAGTGCATAAAGTTTGATTAATTGATCAATTATTTTATATATAGTGTAGACATTTATACTATATTGGAGATAAGAGATGAATCCCAATAGGATTACATGGGATTTCTTCAAATTCTATAGAAGATAAGATTTCTAAGCCTTTGTAATGCATTTATGAATTTAAGGAGCTGAATCCCCAAGTAGCTCTCTCTTAAATCTATACTGCATTAAGGGTGTAGAAGTCATTATTGTATACCTTGTGTAGCGCACTTAGATAGGGAGTAAGAAGCTGATTCCCAAATATGATGGATTACCCGGTCAAGACTCTACAGTAAATGGGCCCTTTCACAATCTTGGGTGAGAACTGTAGGATTGTTATTTTAAATTTCCTTTAAGGCCTACATAATACTGGCTTCATTTAACCTAATATCGTGTTCAAATTGCTTCATGAGCAGGAATCATGTGCGCCAATATTGATTCATATGGTTGCATTTTCTGGAATTTGTATGGATCCAACACACACACACACATAAACACACACACTCACACACAGCTTTGGTGTCGAAACCTATTTGAAATTGTAAAAAATTATTTAAATTATTAACATATATAATATATACAGTCATGGGAAAGTACCCCTCCTTCAATTCTATATTTTTATTTGTCAGGGCCTAAATAACAATTGTTTGGTCCTCACCAACTTCTATGAACAAATAAATAACCTCAGGTGACAAAAAAAACAAAAAAAACACAGATTTTAATATGTAGTCATTTTTTTTTAATTTTTTTTTGGTAAAAATTAAACCCACAATCAGAAACCAGGTGGGAAAATGTGTGCACTCTATAATTTAGTGACCTGAAGAACCACCTTTAGCAACAATCATTTTTAAATGTTTAAATGTTTAAATGTTAAAAAAAATATTCAATGTTTCCTGGAGGAGTTTATCAGTCTCTCACATCATTTTGGAGAAATTTTGGCCACGTCGTCTTTACAACATTGCTTACAACATTGACTACACAGTGTGTTACAGTAGTATGTCACATATATATACATTGGGAAAATAAACCAACTCAGTTAGAAATACAATTATAAACAACCCAACTAGTGCCTTCCCAACACTGGGTAAATGTCCCTACCTAGACTACTGGGTTATAAGTGACCTAATTGTTGAGTTGTTTTGTGTACTGTTATTATTAATATTGGTGTTTCTGCTGTTGTTGTAGTTATTATTATTATTATTATTATTATTATTATTATTATTATTATTATTAGTGTATGCATATAAGTGTCTTTTTTAAAAGATACAATTTGCATTCACACGTGTAATTCTATGCTAGACTGCAGAGAAACTGCATGGTGCAGCATTCAGGACCAGTGTTGGGTAAGTTACTCAAAACATTTTATCCACTAAAGATGACTAATAATTACTACTTTAAAATTGTAACTTGATTACATTACTGATTACTGCATGTAAAAAGTATTCACATTACTAATTACTTTGCTTTCAAGTTACATTCAAAACCACTCAAACCTACAAAAATGCACTACAAAGTGAAACCGATTGACGCACCGCCATGATGATATTAACAGGAAAGAGTTGGATTTATAATAAAACTTGCCTTGGGTGATGTCACTGTTTGTAGGACTATCAGACCGATAAAATATCAAACTTTTCTAACTAGGCTAGTTTAGTATCGCTAGCCAAGGGAGGCGCAACTAAGCTATGGGTTTAGCTGCTACAGTGCCATGCAGAGTACATTATCTTTCCTTATGCTCTGCTCATATCATGTGGAACTCATATAGACATTTAAACACCTTGTTTTCCTGCTCAGCATCAGAGGATGTTACTGTTTCAGTTTCAGCCCTTTTACTGGTTTAAAAAAAAATCAGCGTATATCCATTTTTCCTCAAAATGATTTTTTGAGATTTGAGAATTGAGAGACTGTCAGCCAATAAGACACGAGTGTGTCCATGTATTTTCCCATAACCCCTGTCTGATTGGTCTCGCCTCCGTTCACCGAAGATATCAAATTACAGCCGTTCTTCTTTTACTGACGTTCAGTTACGTAGTGACAAACCGCTCCGAGTGGAGAATTATTCAGGGCTAAAGAAAAAAATCTTCGGGGCAAAACTTGATTTCTTTTTTTAAATGTATTTTACTTAATATTGTTTTCTGAACAATAAATTTGTAACGCGAGTAACGTAATTTTATTGACATCAGTAACTGTAATCAAATTGCATGGATTTAAAATGTAATGTGTTACATTAGTGCGTTATCAGAAAACGCTCATTAGATTACAGTGACGCGTTACTAACGCGTTACACCCAACTCCGTTAGTGACCTAATCCTTTTGATTTTCACTTATCAGGCCAGAAAATGTCAAATGTATCAAGTTCAACTGTTCCGATATACTTGAATTCACCATAAATACAAAATGTCGAGTAGGCTAATTTTTTTTTATAGGAAATATTTCATTGCTCCTGCTTTACAGGTAATTGCGTCATCTCGCAAGGCCTTCTGGGTAAGTTCCACCCCTTCAGTCTTCAATCATGTTGACTCAGTCCCTTGAGCCTCCAAGGTCTCTTCTAACAAACTTCACCTGAGCTGATAAATTAATGGTACAATCCCCTACGAGGAAATCTCTCTCTCTCTCTCTCTCTCTCTCTCTCTCTCTCTCTCTCCCATCCTCATCCCCATCTAATGGTCACCTCCTGTCAAATCTTCACTACAGCCGAAGTCGCTGAATCTTCGATCGGCTACTCTCCCCTGCCCTCCAATCCCCATTCCCACCGCCACCCCCCTCCTCCACCTCCTCCAGCTCCATGCCCCCACCCTTCCCCGAGCTCCACGCCCCGCCCCTTTTCCGAGTTCGGTGCGCTCGACACTCGGGGTCTGCGCGCGGAGTTCTCAGCGCTGGTAACCATGGCGTCGGACGGGATGATCTTAACGAACCACGACCACCAGATCCGGGTCGGTGTCCTCACAGGTAAATATGCGCTTTTCGTGATAATTCATTTTTAGTAGAAAGAGATGTGTGTGGGTCTTTGATGCGGTTTTTTTTTTTTTTTTTTTTTTGGGTAATGGTGATGATGATTGGGGGTGCAGCGGTTTATCCAGCGGTGTCACATCTGTCAGCGTTGCGCCCCTCGGTGATTTTAAGCCTCCTATGTTCCCCATACTTACACAATTGCGTTCACCTAAGGCGGAATAACAGGAATAATAATAATAATCCCCTAAGCGGCTGTAGTGTGTAGTGTGTAGTCCGGTGTGGGGTACAGTCAGTCTGGTTTCTATGGCTATGCCAAATGTGTTCATTTCTTATTGGGGGGGGGGGGGGTAGGTGAATGATGCGATTATTATTATTTATTTTTTTCGGATTGTCAAAAACCTGAGGTGTGATGGTTGAAAAATGGGCATTTCTGAAATGCACGCGCTGATCTGATCGTATCTGCTCAGGAAACAGGTGCGGGTTTCCCTGCATCACGCATCCATCTCAGCTGCAGGGCGATAAATAGATATGGGATGATTTGTGGTTTGTGAAGAACAAGCGACACAAACCTCTAAATGACTGAGACGTTATGTGACTCTAGTGCATTAGGGGTGGGTTTTTTTTTGGGGGGGGGGGGTGCTGTGTGAAAAGCAGGTATGGACAAATCCTTTTCTCCTCTATAAGTAGGTAGGAACCCGTATCCGTCGTGTTGTTGGTGAGCGGCGGGGTTGTGTGGTGCTGATGCTGCTGCTGATGCTGCTGCTGCTGGTCGATATCCCTCAGACTAACAGCAGAGCTTTAAAATGGCCACCGCGGTTCGGATGCCTCCTCTCGTCAAGCCTGATATTATCGGCATTTTGCTCCTCCGAGAAGCCGTTTTTTTTTTGTTTTTTTTGGTGAAGGTGATGATGTGTAGCGATGGAGAAGATGAGGGAAACCCCGCTCTTCACCCCCCTCCCCTCCATCACCGTCACCTCCACCCCCTATAGAGGCGCGGAGTGGGCGGGGGAGAGGAGCCGTGACATGCAGCGGCGCTCAGCGACTCGCCTCTGATTCCAGCGCTCTAATATCCCCGGCTCCTGCTTTAAGTAGAACGCTTAGCGCGTGCGTGGAATCCTGGCACTGGAACACACAGCGTGTGGGTTCCAGCAATTAAAACGCCAGGATGAGGTACGTCACGACTGGAATGGAGTTCCAGCATCCACAGTTAGTTGCAGAATTATTGGCACCCATGGACTAAATGAATCCCTATATATATATATATATATATATATATATATATATATATATATATATATATATATATATATATATATATATATATATATATAAATATATATGTGTGTGTGTGTGTGTGTGTGTGTGTGTATATAGCTATGTATGTGTGTGTGTGTGTGTGTGCACAGAATAATTCATCCTAAAATGCATTCCTTAACATATCAATCACACAGTTAATACTCTCTCTCTCTCTCTCTCTCTCTCTCTCTATATATATATATATATATATATATATATATATATATATATATATATATATATATATATATACACACACACATACATATATATATATACACACACACAGACACACAAATACATATATATATATATATATATATATATATATATATATATATATATATATATATATATATATATATATATATATATGTGTGTGTGTGTGTGTGTGTGTGTGTGTGTGTGTGTGTTATATATGTGCATAGAATAATTTTTCCTAAGACGCATTCCTTGAAATATCAAACAGTTAATATTCTGGCCTACCCAGAAGTGAATAGCAGCATTGATCCACTTCCTGTAATGTCTCTAATGCAGGAGACACATCCTTTATTTCTCTGTCTTGGGGTTTGTTTCTTTTTTTTGCATTGTTCAATTCCATTTTATTTCTATACACTGGTCATTGTCTCAAAGCAGCTTTACAGAAACATATAAACACAGGATAGAGATTTTAAGTGTGTGAATTTATCCCTGTTGAGCAAGCTGGTAGCTACGGCGGTGAGGAAAAACTCCTTAAGATGTTTTAAGAGGAAGAAACTTTGAGAGGAACCAGACTCAGAAGGGAAACTGTCCTCATCTGAGTAACAACAGATATTGTGAAAGTAAAGGAAAAGTTCATTATGGTTCATTATGGTTTTATACCCGAGTGCAAAACTGCATGTTGTCCCGGGCCCACAGTCCCGGGGCCAGAGTAGCAACTGTAAACCCAGCAACCACAGTGAGAAGGTCCATGTGGAATTGGAGTTGATGAGAGCTCCATCCAGAGGTATCCGAACGGTTCAGGCAGGTCCGGAGTAGTTAAACTGCATTGCTCAATCCAGACTGATTTTCAGCAAAATATTGTTTGTTTGTTTGTTTATTTTGTTCCTGCAACGTATTGGATTTTGTTGAAAGATTAATCCAGAGTTACATTCTAATCTCCTAGCAGAAGCAACCAGGATTTGGGATAAAATATCCTGGGACACAGCAGAATTCATTTGCCATCATTCGTTATAAGAGTGTCTGGACCTCTTGCTTTAAAGACTGAAGTGGAACTGATCCACTACCCTATTTTACAGTGGGTTTGGGGCCTTTCCTCGTGTGCAGCCACAAATTTCCACCAAATGTGCTGAGGCTCTTTGGTTTCATCTGACCACAAACCCAGATTGAAATTATGGTTCCAGTGACAACTGACAAAGTTTAACACTGTCATTTTTTGTGCTGCTGTCATAAAAGGCTTCTGTCTTACAACTCTTTCTTTTAATAAATATCCACTACCTGATTAGTGCTGATCAACAACCATCTGTTTTTGGAGACAGGTAGGAATTTTCTAAATATTATGATGCATCATATAATTGGTTGTTGGCACATTAATAGTCTGTCAGACATTCTGGCCCAGGGCTGGCCAATCTTATCCACAAAAGGCTGGTGTGGGAGCAGGTTTTCATTCCAACCAAGCAGGAACCACACCTGTCTCCACCTGTTTCATCAGTTGTTCTTGGGTTTCAATAGACTCAGGTGTGGCTTCTGCTGGGGTGGAATGAAAACCTGCACCCACACCGGCCCTTTCTGGATAAGATTGGACACCCCTGATCTAGCCAATCACAGACCCACAGGGTGTGGCAGGCACCAAGGCTACACCTCCTTCACTTAGACTGGTAGACAGAGAATTATGTATAGGGGTCTGAGAGGAGTGCTGGAGGGTTATGTGCAGTGACTGTAGGACTAGTAATAAAAGGAAATGGTGTGACTTTATATTAATGGACAGGAACTTTCTCAACCAATCAAATTCCACTATATTTAAAGTTTCAAATTATCTTATAGCAGGTGTTCCTTCTATATCTCAGATACTATGACTTATTGATCACTTGCCTTCAACTGCACCTTGGCCATCAGGCATCTGTATATATGTAATTAGTTACATGCACACAGACCAGACACCAGCCCCATACTCATACACAGGCTTCATGCTTGTCTTGTAACTGATTGGTCGTGCGGTGGCGTGGCGTTGACATTTGATCCAGGCACTGTCCGTTATTTATCACGGGGTGTCTCTTCGCTATTGTGACGAATGACTGTGACCAATACACACACACACACACACTATGTGTAGACAGTGTGGGGTGAGGTAAATAGAGACGGCAGGGTAAATAGAAGGAGGAGAGAGATATCACAAAGTAAATTGGTCTTTCGTTGTCATCTGACCTTTTAGAAATCTCTGCTTGCTCTCTCTCTCTCTCTCTCTCTCTCTCTCTCTCTCTCTCTCTCTTTTTCTCTGTCTCTGTCTCTCTCTCTCCCCACTCTCTCTCACACACACTCACACACACACAAATACTGCCAGAATAAATTTCACTGCTCAACCACTATACTGAATTTTCATAAAATATATGTATTCAAAGACATAAAATTCACATTAGAATGCTTATTATCAACACATATTCCCATTTTAGTCATACCTTTCCTAAACTAAAGCTGGATGATCCACTAGAGAGATATCTTACCACCAGTGGCTGATTAGCTTTTATAGAATTGTTGCAGGCCTACAAGGTGAAGAGGTCATTTGTTTTGGACATGCTATCATGTAGCTTAAACTAGCACAGAGATTTATTTCCAAAAAGATTTTACTACAGGCATTGGGAATCACAAATCGATACACAATGGATCCGGCTCAATTTTTCACATGGACGATGTCACGTCTGTGGTCAAAATGGTATACTACACATACTCATTCTACACACTCATACTACACATACTCATTCTACACACTCATACTACACATACTCATTCTACATACTCATACTACACATACTCATTCTACATACTCATTCTACACATACACATACCACACATACTCATTCTACACATACTCATACTACACATACTCATACTACACATGCACATACTATACATACTCATACTACACACTCATTCTACACATGCTCATACTACACATGCTCATACTACACATGCTCATTCTACACATACTCATACTACACATACTCATACTACACATGCTCATACTACACATACTCATACTGCACATGCTCATACTACACATGCTCATTCTACACATGCTCATACTACACATACTCATTCTACACATACTCATACTACACATACTCATACTACACATACTCATTCTACACATGCTCATTCTACACATACTCATACTGCACATGCTCATACACACATGCTCATTAATACATCTAATACTCATACTACACATACATCTCATACTACACATACTCATACTACAACATACTCATTCTTCACATACTCATACTACACATGCTCATACTACACATGCTCATGCTACACATACTCATTCTACACACTCATTCTACACATACTCATACTACACATACTCATTCTACAGGTACTCATACTACACATACTCATTCTACACATACTCATACTACACATACTCATTCTTCACATACTCATACTACACATGCTCATACTACACACTCATTCTACACATACTCATACTACACATACTCATTCTACACGTACTCATACTACACATACTCATTCTACACATACTCATTCTACACATGCTCATACTACACATGCTCATGCTACACATACTCATTCTACACACTCATTCTACACATACTCATTCTACACACTCATTCTACACCTACTCATTCTTCACATACTCATACTACACATACTCATTCTTCACATACTCATACTACACATGCTCATACTACACATACTCATTCTACACATGCTCATACTACACATGCTCATACTACACATGTTCATACTACACATACTCATGCTACACATACTCATTCTACACACTCATTCTACACACTCATTCTACACATACTCATACTACACATGCTCATTCTACACATACTCATACTACACATGCTCATTCTACACATACTCATTCTACACACTAATTCTACACATACTCATACCATACATATACTAACACATGCTCATCTACACACAATTATTCTCAATAACTATTCTACATATACACTCATACTACACATATCTACACCACATACTCATACTACACATATTCATTCTACACACACTCATCTACACATTCATTCTACATAATCTACCCACCTCATCTTCACACATAAACACATGCACATACCATACACACTCATTCTACACATACCACACTACACATACTATACCCTTCACACACTAATTCATATCACACCAATACTACACATTCATACAATACATACACCTACCACATACTACACCATCTCCACACATACTCCACACTAATACTACACAATTACACCACACATACTACTTACTCCTTCACATACTCATACTACACCATACTAATACCATAACTACACCATATATCATACTACACCATTTACACTCATACTACACATACTCATTCTACACATGCTCATACTACACATACATTACTACACAGCTCATACTACATAACTCATACTACAACATACCATTCTTCACATACTCATACTATATCTCATACTACACATGCTCATGCTACACATAATCATCTCTACACACTCATTCTACACATACTCATACTACACATACCATCTCTACACGTACTCATACTACACGTACTCGTTCTACACATACTCATACTACACATACTTATTCTTCACATACTCATACTACACATACCATTCTTCACATACTCATACTACACATGCTCGGCTACACATGCTCATACCACATACGCTCATACTACACATACTCATTCAACACACTCATTCTACACATACTCATTCTACACACTCATCTACACCTACATCTACTCATACTCCTACTACACATACATCATTCTTCACATACTCATACTACACATGCTCATACCATACACAACTCATTCTACACATGCTCATACTACACATGCTCATACTACACATGCTCATGCTACACACACTCATTCCACATACATACTCTATCTACATACTCTATTCTACACATACTCATACTACACATGCTCATTCTACACATACTCATACTACACATGCTCATACTACATACGTCATTTCACATACACTATCTACACACTCATTCACACATACTCATACTACACATGCTCATACTACATATGTCTACACCACATGCTCATACTACACATACTCATTCTACACATGTCCACTACACACAATACTCATATCTCATCCCACTCATCTCTACCCGGCTCATACTACACATGTTCATACTACACACACCATCTCACATACACTATCCCACTACATACTACACACACCCATATACGTCTCATTCATACATACTCATTACACACTCCATACTACCCCATTCACACATGCTCATACTACACATGCTCATACACACGTGCTCATTCTACACATACTCATTCTACACATGCTCATACTACACATACTCATTCTACACATACTCATTCTACACATGCTCATCTTACACATGCTCATACTACACATGCTCATACCACACATGCTCATTCTACACACTCATTCTACACATGCCCATACTATACATACTCATTCTACACATGCTCGTACTACACATACACATACTATACATACTATTCTACACATACTCATACTACACATACTCATACTACATATACTCATACTGCACATGCTCATACTGCACATACTCATTCTATACACTCATTCTACACATGCTCATTCTACACATGTTCATACTACACATACTCATTCTACACACTCATTCTACACACATCATACTACACATGCTCATTCTCCACCATTATTCAATACACTCATACTCTACACATACTTATACACACTCCTCTATACATATTCATATGCTCATACTACACATACTCATAGTACACACACCTCTTACACACTCATTCTACACATGCTCATACTACACAGCACATACTACACACACTCACACCACACATGTTCATACTACACATGCTCATTCTTCACATACTCCTTCTACACACTCATCTCTACACACATACTACACTCAATACACCATCTGCACATGTCATATACCTCCAATACTAACACATACTCATTCTACATACTCATACTCATTCTACACATACTATACTCATTATTCACACATACTCATCTACATACTATCTCACGACACTCATACTACACATGCTCATTCTACACACTCATTCTACACACTCATTCTACGCATACTCATTCTACACATGCTCATTCTTCACATACTCATACTGACCATGCTCATACTACACATACTCATACTACACATGCACATACTATACATGCTCATACTACACATGCTCATTCTACACATACTCATTCTATACATGCTCATACTACACATACTCATTCTACACATACTCATTCTACACATGCTCATACTACACATGCTCATACTACACATGCTCATACCACACATGCTCATTCTACACACTCATTCTACACATGCACATACTATACATACTCATTCTACACATACTACACCATATACATACTATCTACACATACTCATACTACACATACTCAATACATACTAATTACACTGCACATGCTCATACTACACATACTCATTCTATACACTCATTCTACACATGCTCATACTACATATGCTCATACTACACATACTCATAGTACACACACTCCTTCTACACACTCATTCTACACATGCTCATACTACACATGCACATACTATACATTCTCATTCTACACATGCTCATACTACACATGCTCATTCTTCACATACTCCTTCTACACACTCATTCTACGCATACTCATACTACACACCCATTCTGCACATGCTCATACTACACATGCACATACTACACATACTCCTTCTACACACTCATTCTACACATGCTCATACTACACATACTCACTCTACACATACTCATTCTACACATGCTCATACTACACATGCTCATACTACACATGTTCATACTACACATACTCATTCTACACACTCATTCTCCACATACTCATACTACACATGCTCATTCTACACATACTCATTCTACACATGCTCATACTACACATACTCATTCTACATATACTCATTCTACACACTCATTCTACACATGCTCATACTACACATACTCACTCTACACATGCTCATACTACACATGCTCATACTACACATGTTCATACTACACATACTCATTCTACACACTCATTCTCCACATACTCATACTACACATGCTCATTCTACACATACTCATTCTACACATGCTCATACTACACATACTCATTCTACATATACTCATTCTACACACTCATTCTACACATGCTCATACTACACATACTCACTCTACACATACTCATTCTACACATGCTCATACTACACATGCTCATACTACACATACTCATTCTACACATACTCATACTACACATACTCATTCTACACATACTCATTCTACACATGCTCATTCTACGCATGCTTATACTACACATACTCATACTACACACTCATTCTTCACATACTCATACTACACATGCTCATGCTATACATACTCATTCTACACATACTCATACTACACATACTCATACTGCACATACTCATTCTACACATACTCATACTACACATGCACATACTATACATACTCATTCTATACACTCATTCTACACACTCATTCTACACATGCTCATACTACACATACTCATTCTTCACATACTCTTATTAATCCCATACACCCCACATCGCAGACTGCGCTCCTCACAGGGGAATCTACTGACGGTTCCACTTACCCACCTTAAGTCTATGGGTGACAGGGCTTTTTCTGTCTACGCTCCATCTCTTTGGAACTCACATACTCATACTACACATACTCATTCTTCACATACTCATACTACACATGCTCATGCTACACATGCTCATACTACACATGCTCATACTACACATACTCATTCTACACACTCATTCTACACATACTCATTCTACACACTCATTCTACACCTACTCATTCTTCACATACTCATACTACACATACTCATTCTTCACATACTCATACTACACATGCTCATACTACACATACTCATTCTACACATGCTCATACTACACATGCTCATACTACACATGCTCATGCTACACATACTCTACTCTACACATCATCTCATTAATACTCACTCATTACATACACACATACTACACATACTCATTCTACACATACTCATACTCATACTCACACATACTACCATACTACACATACTCATTCTACACACTCATTCTACCATATTATACTCACATACTAATACTACACTCATACTACACATGCTCATACTACACATTGCTCATACTACACATACATACTATCTACATACTGTTCATACTACACATACTCATTCTATACTCCACATACATCTATTCTACACATGTTCATACTACACATAATCATTCTACACACTCATTCACGATACTCATACAACATGCTCATTATAAACTCATTCTACATACACTCATTCTTACGATACTCATTCTACACATGCTCATTCCTTCATATACTGACCATGCTCATACTAACATACTCATACTATACATGCACATAAATGCATATAACATGCTCATTCTACACATACTCATTCTATACATGCTCATACTACACATACTCATTCTACACATACTCATTCTACACATGCTCATACTACACATGCTCATACTACACATGCTCATACCACACATGCTCATTCTACACACTCATTCTACACATGCACATACTATACATACTCATTCTACACATGCTCATACTACACATACACATACTATACATACTATTCTACACATACTCATACTACACATACTCATACTACACATACTCATACTGCACATGCTCATACTACACATACTCATTCTATACACTCATTCTACACATGCTCATACTACATATGCTCATACTACACATACTCATAGTACACACACTCCTTCTACACACTCATTCTACACATGCTCATACTACACATGCACATACTATACATACTCATTCTACACATGCTCATACTACACATGCACATACCCCACATACATACTTCTACACAACTCATTCAATACATGCTCATACTACATACTACCCACTCATACACACACTCATCTCCACATACATACTCATACACATACGTCATACTACACATGTTCATACTACACATACTCATTCTACACACTCATTCTCCACATACTCATACTACATTTATGCTCATTCTACACATACCATTCTACACATGCTCATACTACATACTTATCTCACATATACCTCTACACACTCATTCTACACATGCTCATACTACACATACTCACTCTACATACAATTATACACATGCTCATACTACACATGCTCATACTACACATACTCATTCTACACATACTCATACTACACATACTCATTCTACACATACTCATTCTACACATGCTCATTCTACGCATGCTCATACTACACATACTCATACTACACACTCATTCTTCACATACTCATACTACACATGCTCATGCTATACATACTCATTCTACACATACTCATACTACACATACTCATACTACACATACTCATACTGCACATACTCATTCTACACATACTCATACTACACATGCACATACTATACATACTCATTCTATACACTCATTCTACACACTCATTCTACACATGCTCATACTACACATACTCATTCTTCACATACTCTTATTAATCCCATACACCCCACATCGCAGACTGCGCTCCTCACAGGGGAATCTACTGACGGTTCCACTTACCCACCTTAAGTCTATGGGTGACAGGGCTTTTTCTGTCTACGCTCCATCTCTTTGGAACTCTCTTCCCCCTGAACTCAGGGAAGCTCAGTCCTTTGGAATTTTTAAAGCTCTTTTAAAGACACACTTTTTTAAACTCGCTTTCGATTCTTAATATCTTTTGACTGTTTTATATTTGTTTATTATTAGTTTTATTCATGTTATTTAAGTTTTTATTTATTCTGTGATTTGTCTTTTAATGTACAGCGCTTTGAGAAGCCACTTTAAAGGCGCTTTATAAAATAAAGTTTATTATTATTATTATTATTACTCATTCTACACATGCTCATACTACACATGCTCATTCTACACATGCTCATACTACACATACTCATTCTACACACTCATACTACACATACTCATACTACACATGCTCATACTACACATGCTCATACTACACATACTCATTCTACACACTCATACTACACATACTCATACTACACATGCTCATACTACACATGCTCATACTACACATACTCATTCTACACATGCTCATACTACACATGCTCATACTACACATACTCATTCTACACATGCTCATTCTACACATGTTCATACTACACATACTCATTCTACACACTCATTCTACACATACTCATACTACACATGCTCATTCTACACATACTCATTCTACACACTCATTCTACACATGCTCATACTACACATGCTTATTCTACACATACTCATTCTACACACATTCTACACATGCTCATACTACACATACTCATTCTACACACTCATTCTACGCATACTCATACTACACATGCTCATTCTACACATACTCATTCTACACATGCTCATTCTTCACATATTCATACTGACCATGCTCATACTACACATACTCATACTACACATGCACATACTATACATACTCATACTACACACTCATTCTACACATGCTCATACTACACTTGCTCATACTATACATACTCATTCTACACATACTCATTCTACACATGCTCATACTACACATACTCATTCTACACATACTCATTCTACACATGCTCATACTACACATGCTCATTCTTCACATACTCCTTCTACACATACACATACTATACATACTATTCTACACATACTCATACTACACATGCTCATACCACACATGCTCATTCTACACACTCATTCTACACATGCACATACTATACATACTCATTCTACACATGCTCATACTACACATACACATACTATACATACTATTCTACACATACTCATACTACACATACTCATACTACACATACTCATACTACACATACTCATACTGCACATGCTCATACTACACATACTCATTCTATACACTCATTGTACACATACTCATACTACACACTCATTCTACACATGCTCATACTACATATGCTCATACTACACATACTCATAGTACACACACTCCTTCTACACACTCATTCTACACATGCTCATACTACACATGCACATACTATACATACTCACTCTACACATGGTCATACTACACATGCTCATTCTTCACATACTCCTTCTACACACTCATTCTACACATACTCATACTACACACTCATTCTGCACATGCTCATACTACACATGCACATACTATACATACTCATTCTACACATACTCATTCTACATATGCTCATACTACACATGCTCATACTACACATACTCCTTCTACACACTCATTCTACACATGCTCATTTTACACATGCTCATACTACACATACTCATTCTACACATACTCATACTACACATACTCATACTACACATACTCATACTACACAACTCATTCAATACGTTCATTCTACACATGCTCATACTACACATACTCATACTACACACTCATTCTACACATGCTCATACTACACATGCACATGCTATACATACTCATTCTACACATACTCATACTACACATACTCATACTGCACATACTCATTCTACACATACTCATACTACACATGCACATACTATACATACTCATTCTATACACTCATTCTACACATGCTCATACTACACATGCTCATTCTACACATGCACATACTATACATACTCATTCTATACACTCATTCTACACATGCTCATACTACACATGCTCATTCTACACATGCTCATACTACACATACTCATACTACACATACTCATTCTTCACATGCTCATACTACACATACTCATACTACACATGCTCATACTACACATACTCATTCTACACATACTCATACTACACATACTCATTCTACACATACTCATTCTACACATACTCATCCTACACATGCTCATTCTACACATACTCATTCTACACACTCATTCTACACATGCTCATACTACACATACTCATTCTACATACTCATACTATACATGCTCATACTACACACACTCATTCTACATACTCATACTACACATGCTCATTCTACACATACTCATACTACACATGCCAACCCCAGCCAAAAAAAGTATATAGTGCATGGTGTGTGAATATGAATATTTCGGAGAATGCGAAATCAAAGCAAATTTCCAGGTCTGTTCTCAGACCTAGCTTTATAAGTATAACTATATAGTATACGATTATAGTACAGCCTCATTAACATTCAGTCAAATAAATGATTCAAGTTGGTTCTTGCTCTTCTTACCGCTGGATTTATCTTTTTGTGCGGCCAGGGACCAGAGATGACTCTGGACTATTGATTTTTGGATGTTGGGTGTTTGTCTATATTTTAGGTCCTAAATACATATACGTCGTTTTTGCTTCATATTTAATATCAGATTGTAGTCTTCTATACAACAGTGGCAGTATTTTCTATGTCCTCCCAAGCCTTATTAAAAATGCGAATTCTACTCAAAATCTAGAATTTTCCTCTGCCAGTTCTCCATTGTCTTGACTCCCAGCAAATAGGTACATGCTAATAACACTATTGTGACATTGTATAACTGATTATCATGGACGCTTTCAAATATTGTCATTACCCTTCGTTCTATTTAGAAGATGGCCACAGATAGCATTTTTGGTAGGTAGCATTTTTGGACAGCGTTTATGTTTGCTTACATGCTTACAAATTGTAAATGCTTACAAATTGTGTTACAGATTGTTAACAAATGCTACATCCTAATTTAAGTCATTCACACACGTCTTTCCAATGTGTCTGTGTCACAATTCCCCCGTACAACAGCGAGTTTTGAGCGCTGTTGCACATGCGCGGACCTCTTCGGTTGACGTCAGGTCTTCGTCTCACCTCGTCAAGGGTCGTAGTTCATTGGGTCACGTGTGTTTGGGAATTGCCGGCAGCTGCTAACGGTTGCGGGTTAATGACTGATAGACCTGATATATATCGTGAGCCGTGATCGAGACGGCGCGGTTCGATAAACAGTTCTAGTGATTTATGTATATGTTGTTTTGCCATGTTTAGCGCTTATAGAGCGTCCTAGTTTCATGCCATGTTCTAGCCTTAGACATAGCCTTAGCCATAGCCTTAGCCTTAGCCAAGTGAGCTTAGCTCGTAGCCTAGCCTAGCTTAGTTTGTTGTTTGCTTTACGTTTCTTGTTTGTGTTTGGTGTGCTTTTCCTTAAATAAAAATGTCCATTTGAACTGCGATTGCATCCTGCCTACTTGCCTGCCGTCACGCCCCGTGACAGATCGAACCGCCTAACCATGGATGCAGCAAGCAAACTGAGAGGACGCCGTAGCCGGGAGCCTATGCTCCCCGCCTTGGATTCTATGAGTTTTGCACAACGGACTAACGAGAACATGCCTGACCGGTACGATGTTTTTGTCGGGTATCCGGATTATTTTGTGATGGACTGTCAATGTTACTTTGCCAGCCTGTGCGACCCGAGCCCGAAGACTTATTTTTGGTGGAGTTCGGAGAACCAGTGCTGAACTAGGACCTGGATAAAGTGCTGAGGGAAGCGAATTGTGCGACGAGGGCAGAGCCCCTCTTCCTTGTGCACTATGAGCGGGGGAGACATCGAGCGGAGATGGATAGGACTGTCACCGCTCATCCAGTGAAGCGAGTTCCACTCATCTCTAAGTCTCCAGTCCCTGCCACATCCCAGGTCCATGTCCCTGCCATGTCTCAGGTCCATGCCCCTGTCCAAGTTAAGTCTCCCTTCCCTGTTCGAGTCATATCGCAAGTCCCTGTCCAGGCCAAACCACAGGTCCAAGTCACAGCCACAGCCAAGCCCCAAGTCACAGCCACAGCCAAGCTCCTGCCTGACCCAATTCTCAGAGTTCCGCTCAAAGCCAAGTTCCAAGTTCATGTTCCAGTCACAGTCACGCCTACAGTTCAAACCCCAGTCACGCTTCCAGTCCAGGCTCCAGCCCCACCTCACGTCCAAGCCCTAGCCACAGCTCGAGTCCAGGACTCAGCCAAAGCCAAGTCCCAAGGTTCAATCCAATCCATGCCTTCAGTTCTGGACCTCCAATTTCAGTCTCAAGTCTCTGATTGCAAAGCCCAAGTCCCAAGTCTATGATGTCAAGGCCCAAGTCACATCAAGAGTATCTGACCCTCAAGTTCCTGCCAAGTCTCAGGTTCCTGACATTCCTACCCAAGCCATTGCTCAAGCTCCAGGCACAGTCACTCAGAGTAGTTACATCAAAGCTATTGAAGAGGGCTCATCTGTGGAGTTGCAACTACAAGCAACACAGGTTTTGCTGCAAGAGGAGACACTCCGGAAACGGGTTCTGAGCATACGGCTTTGTCAACTAGAGGACGAAAGAAATCGACTAAGGGAGCTTCTGGAGGAGGAAAAGGAGAGAAGGAAGAGTGCAGAGAACCAGCTTCACAACGTTCAGACACAAATGTCAGAATTGGAAAAGAAATTGGAACAGGTGCATGAAATGGGGGCAGAGCTGGAGGATGAGAGGAAACAGAAAGCTCTGGCTGTAGCAGCAAAGAAGAAGCTGGAGCTTGACCTGTCCGAGCGGGAGGCTCAACTCATCCAGGCCATTAAAGCTCGGGATGAAGCACAGGGACAGATGAAGAGAGTACAGACTCAGTTAAAGGATCAGTTGCGGGAGGTGTATGAAGACCGAGCGGCGAGAGATGCGGCGCGGAGCAGCGCCGAAGAGAGTGTACGCAAAAAGTCAAGAGTATGGAGGCAGAAAGTGTGCGTTTCCATGAGGTTCTGTCTGCAGCTGATCGCAGTGAAAAGCAGGTTCAGCAGGAAAGAAATGAGCTGCATGAGGATGTGACCAGCTGTAACTCCCAGATATCTGCTTTGAATAATGAGAAGCAGAGGTTGGAGGCTCGTATTTCACAGCTGGAGGAGGAGCTTGAGGAGAAACAGGGCAACGTTGAACTCGTTAATGACCAATTGAAGAAGGCAAATGCACAAGTGGACACGCTGAGCACCGAGCTAGCGGGTGAGCGCAGCAAGGCTCAGAGGAGTGAGACTGCTTGGCAGCAGCTAGAGAGACAGAATAAGGATCTGACTGCCAAAATACAGGAGCTGGAAGGCTCCGTCAAATCGAAGTCCCAAGTCCACGACGTCCAAGTCCAGACCCAGTCCCAAGTCCACGACGTCCAAGTCCAGACTCAGTCCCAAGTCCACGACGGCCAAGTCACAAGGGCTTGACGTCCAAGCTAAGTCTCAGGGACCGGACATCCAAGCCATATCTCAAGCTCAAGCCATGTCTCAAGCTCAAGCCATATCTCAAGCTCAAGCCATGTCTCTCGTCCAAGCCACATCTCAAGCTCAAACCATGTCTCTCGTCCAAGCCATATCTCAAGCTCAAGCCATGTCTCTCGTCCAGGCCATGTCTCTCGTCCAGGCCATGTCTTTCGTCCAAGCCATGTCTCAAGCTCAAGCCATGTCTCTCGTCCAGGCCACGTCTCAAGCTCAAGCCATGTCTCTCGTCCAAGCCATGTGTCTCGTCCAAGCCACGTCTCAAGCTCATGCCATGTCTTTCGTCCAAGCCATGTCTCAAGCTCAAGCCATGTCTCTCGTCCAGGCCACGTCTCAAGCTCAAGCCATGTCTCTTGTCCAAGCCATGTGTCTCGTCCAAGCCACGTCTCAAGCTCATGCCATGTCTCTCGTCTAGGCCATGTCTTTCGTCCAAGCCATGTCTCAAGCTCAAGCCATGTCTCTCGTCCAAGCCATGTCTCTTGTACAGGCCATGCCTCTCGTCCAGGCCATGTCTCAAGCTCAAGCCATGTCTCTCGTCCAAGCTATGTGTCTCGTCCAAGCCACGTCTCAAGCTCATGCCATGTCTTTCATCCAAGCCATGTCTCAAGCTCAAGCCATGTCTCTCGTCCAAGCCATGTGTCTCGTCCAAGCCACGCCTCAAGCTCAAGCCATGTCTCTTGTCCAAGCCATGTGTCTCGTCCAAGCCATATCTCAAGCTCAAGCCATGTCTCTAGTCCAAGCCATGTCGTTCGTCCAAGTCATGTCCCAGGTATCAGCAGGCCAAGCGCAGGTCCTGTTTAGAGTTCCTGACATCTCTTTCAAGCCGGCGGTTCCGGTAAATTCCGCTCAGCGGCCCTGTTCAGCTGAGGACGCCACTCAGCAGCCCTGTTCAGCTGAGGACGTCGCTCAGCAGCCCTGTTCAGTTGAGGATGCCGCTCAGCAGCCTTGTTCAGCTGAGGACGCCACTCAGCCTCCACGTCCAGCTGAGGTCGTCGCTCAGCCTCCACGTTCAGCTGAGGTTGTCGCTCAGCCTCCACGTCCAGCTGAGGTCGTCGCCCAGCAGTCCCATCCAGCGGAGGATGGGACAAGCGTTGAGGAGCGCGTCGCTCAGCCTGTCTGCCCGGCTGTAGTCCTTGCTCTGCTTCCCTGTTCAGCTAGGGGCTTTGCTCTGCTTCTCTGCTCTGCCAAGAACAGCGTGCGGTTTCCTGGCTCTGCCTGGGACATTCGGCCCAGGGGCCCGGGGCAGCGAATCAAGGGGTGGACTCTTGGCACTCCGGGGTTCTGTCACAATTCCCCCCTGTTGCGCATGCGTGGACCTCGTCCGGGTTGACGTCAGGTCTTCGTCTCGCCTCGTCAAGGGTCATAGTTCATTGGGTCACGTGTGTTTGGGAATTGCCGGCAGCTGCTAACGGTTGCGGGCTAATGACTGATAGACCTATATATATCGTGAGCCGTGCTCGAGACGGCGCGGTTCGATAAACAGTTCTAGTGATTTATGTATATGTTGTTTTGCCATGTTTAGCACTTATAGAGTGTCTTAGTTTCATGCCATGTTCTAGCCTTAGCCTTAGCCATAGCCTTAGAGATTGCCTTAGCCTTAGCCAAGTGAGCCTAGCTCTTAGCATAGCCTAGCTTAGTTTGTTGTTTGCTTTACGTTTCTTGTTTCTGTTTGGTTTGCTTCTCCTTAAATAAAGATTTGAACTGCAATTGCATCCTGCCTACTTGCCTGTGCCTGCCGTCACGCCCCTTGACAGTCTGGAAAAATATGTTTTACTGTTTAGTATGTAAATTACTGTGTGTGTAATTTTTATTTATTTATTTTTAAGACCCCAAACCTTTTTAAAATGACTTTTTTCAGGAGTATAACATCTTAATCAGGGGGTTGTCAGACCTCCTCTTAATCCTCCATGTTACTTGTCCTGGTAGCAACATACTGTAGTTATGTAAAGAATAATATATGATGGGTGTCCTGTTATATCATTGATGTGGTTGTGTAATGTAGCCTAATACAAAGCGTAGTCACTATTACCATCCCTAAGCTGATTATTTTTTTATAACAGTGCAGTGTTAATGTTTTATTCCTCTTATACAACCCATGGCAAACAATGATGGAATCATCACTCTTTAACAAATCACAGCAAATAAACAAATCACAGATATGAAAAAAAAATATTTTTTTGTTTAATAGATTAACATTCTGGCTTTATGAAACATTCTTCAAACAAATTAAATTAGATCCAGATCAAGTAGAGGACAAAAATATGGTCTCATCAAAAAAAAAAAAAAATGAATGCACTACTGCTCCTCCTCTGGCTTTTATGATGGTCTGAATTATTTGAGGTATGGACGTCACTAATGAAAAACAATATTCTCCATTAAGCTGGTTCCAAGTTTCTCGAATAGATGTTGCCCAATCAGCTTTGCAGGATAGAGCCTTGTCCTGCACCAATTTTTTACGTTTCCACCATAAATTTTCTCTGGGATTGAGATCCGGACTGTTTGTTGGCCATGTGATTGAGTTGATCTGCCTTTCCTGAAGGAAAGCTTTGACATTCTTTGCTCTGTGGTGAGATGCTAGATATTTTCTATTGATGGAATGAGAAAAGTGGGCAACATGTCAGTGTACACCTGTGCATTGATTGTTGAGGTCTCCCTTGGTCCTCTACCTGACATGCAACACAATATCATAAATGAGTAGAGAAATGTGATTGATTTTTTCAGGCAGACATCTTTATATGTTTCATTAGAACGCCACCAGACAAAAGTTCCAGCATCGTCTCCTTGGCCAATGCAGATCCATGATTCATCACTGAATATCACTTTCACAAGGGGTGACTGTGGATCAGGTGGTAGAGCAGGTTGTCCACTAATCGTAGGGTTGGCTATTCGATTCCCGACCCACATGACTCCACATACCGAAGTGTCATTGGGCAAGACACTGAACCCCAAGTTGCTCCCGATGGCAAGTTAGTGCCTTGCTTGGCAGCTCTGCTACCGTTGGAGAGTGGGTGAATGAGACAAAGTGTAAAGCGCTTTGGATAAAAGCACTATATGAGTGCAGACCATTTACCAGTTACTTTCATCCAACCATCCATACTCCATGATCGCTTCTCTTTAACCCACTGTAACCTAGTATTCTTCTGTTGAGGTGTTAGTGATCGTTTCATTTGACTTTTCTTAATGTAAATCTCATTTCATTCAGCCGATTTCTTACATTTCTTACTGGGCGGCTGTGGATCAGGTGGTAGAGCGGGTTGTCCACTAATTGTAGGGTTGGAGGCTCGATTCCCGGCCCGCATGACTCCACATGTCGAAGTGTCCTTGGGCAAGACACTGAACCCCAAGTTGCTCCCGATGGCAAGTTAGCACCTTGCATGGCGGCTCTGCTACCTTTGGTGTGTGAGTGTGTGTGAATGGGTGAATGTGTTTTGCATTTTCTATTTTCAAGGCATATTGCTTTGAGTTTTCTCTCGTGACACTTTGACGTCTTCCTTGGTCTATCCGTATGTTTTAATTTTACAACCTTACCATTTTGTTTATACTTGCAGACCCAGCTGACTGGGAATGACCAACATCTTTTACCACACAAGAAATTTTATAATGCTTTCCATTGGTTCAATTGACAACTCTCTTGTTGAGGTCATGTTTCCTTTCAAATAGTTTAACGTATGTAAGCACTCTTTTAAGGTATGATTGCACTCTCTTTTCATTGCAGACTATTTTGCATGTTTAGACTTGTGCTGGTATTTGCTAATCACAAGGCTAATCACATACTTTTTTCCTCAACATTGAGTGATTTCCTTTATTTGATCTGGAAATAAAATTTCCATTAATTCAAATAATTTCATTTAATTAATTTGAGGTATGTTTCACTAAGCCAGAATGTTCAGCAATTAAGCAAAAAATGTTTCCTCACTGGTCTACCTTTGCTTCTCACTTGAAGTTAATAAGACAAAAATAAAACACACACACAGCTTGCTATGGAGATTGAAATTGCAAAGTCATCTGTCCTGAAGACTCCCATGGGATTGGAACAATACTGACACTGGAGACTACTTCCAAAAAATGTGAATAACACCATATTTTTTAAATGCATTTATTATTAGGCTTAGATTATGTGAAGAGTCTGGCGAGCTCTATATATCGACAGAATCTCACAGTACACTGGTGTTCGGAATGGAAATGGACTTATAATCAGTATAAACAAATTAATTATTTTATTGCTGCAAGTCTGTTATAAGATTGGTCAGGACAGTGTTGGGTTTCTGTGTGTAGAGCATCGTCTGTGTTTAATTGCTGGTGCGCACTATGATGGGAAAGGGGATGGGTGTGAGCCCCCTGCTGGGCAAACAATTCACACATATCCACATTAACGTTGGTACAGAGATAAATATATATATATATATATATATATATATATATATATATAAACTAAATATTTATTTTATAGTAAAACACAGTATACTGTAACTGCCACAATAAAATGATAATATTTCAACCTAGTGGGCTAAACAAAAAAGAACTACTTATGAAAAACTGCAAATTCTGTCCAGTGTGTCTACTGTCATATCAGCCATTAACCACTACTGGAGTGTGACATCACAAATAAATTCAATGCTGAACACAGGCACCCCCAAAACAGAACAGAACAAAATGTGATTTTTTTTTTGGCCTTTGGTAAAAAAAAATAATAATAATAAAAAAAAAAGAGTTAATTTAAACCTGTGATTTGCGTGGCAGCTGGAACTACTCTGTGTGTGTGTGTGTGTGTGTGTGTGTGTGTGTGTGTGTGTGTGTGTTTTGTTTTGTTTTTGACTCTCAGTCATGCTAAATATATCACACCCACCAACTTGGACAAGATTGAGTTTAACCTCTTGATAACCGCTTGTCTGTCAGCATACAGATTATAAGGTTATGAGTGATCTGTGCCATGACTGTGCCATCCGAGTCATACCATAGGAGCCATGAGCCCACGAAAGGCTGCAGCTTTGCGTCTCCACCTCCCTTTCTGTCTTCCCCAATGGCCGCAGGGTCACGTGATGCGACACGCACTTTTCTCTGGGACTGAAGGGAGCTTTGGTTGGCATGGCAACTCTCAGTCCAATTGGTTTTCAGAGCCTGACGTGCATGCAGCGGCTCGACGAGCGAGAGTGTCGCTCAGTCTTTGGCGGATGGATGTGGTCATCCTGGATGCAGAAATGAAATTGGAAAGTGTGTGTGTGTGTGTTTGTGATGTGAGAAATGCATGTCACTTAAAAGTGAAATGAGCCAATGGAGGATCTGCCTTAAGTGTTTTATAAGATGTGTAATAATCCTGTGTTTGAAAAGCAGTATTAGACTTCATAGCAGACTTCATAGCTGCTGTGTTTCAGCATAAGATGGAGTAACACTGTGTCACAAGTAGGTATGCACCATCAAATTCGTTTTACAATACATCATGGCATTCAGCACACACTATTGTTATCCCAGATGCTTCAAAAGAGGATTCCATATGGAAAGAGGCTTTGTGGGTAGGCAGCATGTTTGGGTAATATAGTGACCTATTTAGGAGACAGCGCAAGGTCTCTTAAAAAGGTCCTTTATTTCAATATATTTGAATCAGTGTTTTTGATCATTTTAATTGCTAAAATAATTTTTTACTAAAATCCGCTTAGTAATAAGTTTCTAATGTTTTTGTGTGTGTGTGTGTGTGTGTTTTTTTGTGCCTTTCCATCTACTGTATTTTACCACCATTTTGAATGTGTTCAAGATCTGTTTCCATAATAAAGGAAATTGGTTGAGAGTCCTCAAAGAGAGCAGTCGGAACATGCATCGTTTTCTCACCCCCAAAGTCTCAAAATTCAACTTGAATCGTGCGTGGAGTCTAGCTCATGCAAAGCAAACGAAGGCAAAGCGTGTGCGTGTCACTGTCGAGTGCTTTGTGTGCTCACAATTCACAGCACCTCATGCTCTGTGTTAATAAGCATGCTCGCAAACACTCTGTTCCATGCGCTCAGGTCAGCCGCCCTCGCGCTCTCTATTAACGATACTGTTTAAACACCATAACTGCAGCTGATGTATTAGCACGAATCTTGATAATTTCTTCTGCATTGATGAACTTGATTGGATGATTGGAACTGAAATGGAACAGCAAACTAAAGTACTCAAGTATTGTCCACCCCTGATATAAAATAGAAACATAAACATGTTGTTAACATGTAGGCATTACTACTACCGGTTGCCATAGTAACATTTATCAGTGGGTGGCATAACTAGCATTCCACGTTTGACAAGAAATCAATTTTCTTGTTGCTAAATTGAAACATTCTGGAACGAGAGCGTTTGTACATCAATTTCACCAATGTGTGTGTGTGTGTGTGTGTGTGTGTGTGTGGCTTATAATCACCAAAAAAGCTCATTGAGTTGAGCAGCGGCATGCGTGGAATATATTTGTTCCTCAAACACAAAACCACTGCACCCATAATCATCTGACCTTTTAGAAATCTCCACTCGGTGTCTCTCGCTCCTACACACACACACACACACACACACACACACATCTGTCAGAGTGTACACAGGCAGGGCTCACTGTGTGTTTTCTCCATTCCTGCTCAGATTCAGGACAGTTTAAGCAAGAGCTCTGTGCATATCTCGTCAGCTATCAGGAGTGGCTGTAGTGTTGCCTGCGTTCTTGGCTCCTGGAGTGTTTTTTTTGTATCAGATCACACACTCCCTAACACACCTGCTTTTCGTTTTTAGCTCCGTCAACTTTGTGAACGCTGACCTAAAAACCAGCTAAAGCCGAGCATGATAAAAGGGGGTTGTAGCCATGTTCCTGTCACCTAGCAGGGCTGCTGTGAGACATGCAGGCGGGTGGTAGGGGGGAATTGTGGGTCACAGTGTGCGGACTACACAAAAACACACACACACACAGTGTACTTCTAGTCCTTTGCACTGCCCGCAACCTTTAAATATGCTTCTGCCGGAGGATGGATGGATAGATGAATGGATGGACGAATGGATGGATGGACGGACAGTTGGACCGACGGATGGGGACTGAATGGCCAATGAGCATGCTTGCCTCTGCAGCAGACAGCATGCATGTATTTCTTTCTTTTTCTTTTTTTTCCCTCTCAGCTGTAGCAGCGCATGCTGGATGAGGATTGCGTAGGCGGCCTCCACACTCACATGTACATCAAAGCACACATGAATCGACTCCAGCTTCACACAGCAGCTAATTTTAGACCGCTGTCAGAGCCAAAGCCTCATTTACTGCATTTAGCTCATTTATCATTACTTTATATAGCTCATTTATCATTTCTTTCGTTTATTACATTTAGCATTCTTGTTGTATATTGGTTGTATATAGACATTCTACATAATCATATTTTTTTTATTATGGACACTTCAGAGTATCTGCACTACTCCACTGTCGTAATGCAGTAATGTGGAAATATCTTAAACTAAGAGAAGCCGTTGTGCATCTTAATGTGATATGGACCTCATGTCTAGTGAGGTCAGTGTGTCATTTTTAAATTTGTTCACTGTTTTGTAGGATGGGTAGTGGGGAAATTCCCCACATATGTACCTGTGCTGTGGGTGAGATCACCTGTTTTTATGCCAAAAAATAATAATAAATAAAAGTTGGCATATAAATACATCCATCTATCCATTCATTTTCCATACGGCTTATCCTACACTGGGTTGCGGGGAGCGTGAAGCCTATTCCAGGGAACTCCGGGCACAAGGTGGGGGACACCCTGGATAGGGTGCCAGCCCATCGCAGGGAACAATCACACACCCATTTACACAATACAGACAATTTGGAAATGACCATCAGCCTACAATGCATATCTTCAGTCTGAGGGAGGAAACCGGAGTACCTGGAGGAAACCCTCAAAGCACGGGAGAACATGCAAACTCTGCACACACAGGATGGAAGAAGGATTTGAACCCCCAACTCTGGAGGCAAACGTGCTAACTATTAAGCCACCATGCCTCCTCATATCAGTACATTTTTCAATTAAGTATCACATGGCAAGTCTGTCTTTGATGATTTCATCCAACACCAAATACTCCTGTGCCCTGTGATGGAATGGAACCCTGTCCAGGGTGTACCCCGCCTTGTGCCCCATGCTTCCTGGTATTGGCTCCAGGTTCCCTGTGACCCTGAAGAAGGAGTAAGCGATAGAATATGGATGGATGGATGGATGGACCAAATACTCCTATATCCCAATGTGCTACTTCTGTTTGGAGCTTCTGTACTTGTGACTTCTGCTGTTTTGGATAGACTAAACATTTTCACTTCCTGAAAACAGTTTAAGTCTCCCTTGCTTCAGTGGATAATCTCACCTGCATGCTATAGGTTTCTACCTGCTAGGATCATAAAGACTTGTGCTCACCCCAGGACTCCTCTTCACAATATGCTCAAACTGAACATCCTTTCAACACTCTTAGTTGCTAAGATTATGTCTTAGTTTCTAAGTTTCTAACTGTTTGAATTTATAGTAATAATTTATTCTCCCACTATCTGCTGTCACCCAGAAGACGATGGGTTCCCTTTTGAGTCTGGTTCCTTTCAAGGTTTCTACCTCATGTCATCTCAGGGACTTTTCCTTGCCTCTATCGCCTCTGGCTCAGTCATTATTGATCTAAATCTACAGAGCTTGGAAGCTGGCAAAAGTATATGAATATAAATTTTGTATGTTTGAATTTTATACATATCACAATGAATAATGTTTTGTTTTTCTGTGGTATAATTAATAAATGTACATTTTTGCCATGTTTTTGCTTTTTGTACTTTCTAGGGGTAAAATTCTTTGGGGGTAACAGAAAGATGTTCACCCGATCGTTAGATCATTAGAAGTTAGAATGCCGACCATGCCACAGCTATCACTGGGATACAAAACAGCAAAATTGGCCGTGCTGTCTGGATGGTACGGATGGCATACTCGCTCTCCCTATCAATCCCTATCGAGCTCAGCCATGCGGAAGGGGGTGGATCGTGCCTTGTGATGCATGAGCAGCAATTCGCTGGCTTCATGTGTGTCAGAGGAAGCACATGTTAGCCTTCTCCCTCCCAAATTTGTAGCTGTCATATGACACACCGAACTGGTGGGTGGGATTTGGCTAAAACTAAATTAGGGAGGAAATCCGGGTAAAAAAGAAAACGTGTTACAGTTTTGGTATCTTAATATCTGAACACTAAATACAAATCTCATGAAAACAGATTTTATGTATTCCGTAATAGTAATTTAGCAATTTCAATAAAACAACTATTGCAAGCAAGTTAATGTTAGCATAGCCTGTCTAGCTAGAACGGTACCTAAACTTTCTACGCTGGGCATACACTGATCAGTCATAACATTAAAACCACCTGCCTAATCTTGTGTAGATCCTCCTTAAGCTGCCAAAACAGCTCTGACCAATCAAGGCATGGACTGCACAAGATCTCTGAAGGTGTGCTGTGGTGTCTGGCACCAACACAGTAGCGAGCAGATCCTTTAAGTCCTGTAAATTACAAGTTGGGGCCTCCTTGGATCAGACTTGTTTGACCACCACCTCCTGGTGTGAATACCTTGAACTCTTTGTCATGTTCCTCAAACCATTTATGAATAATTTTTGCAGTGTGTCATGGTGCATTATCCTGCTGAAAGAGGCGACTGGCATTAGGGAATACCGGTGCCATGAAGGGGTGTACCTGGTCCGAAACCATGTTAAGGAAGGTGGTTCATGTCATAATAATATCCACATGAATGCCAGGACCGAAGGTTTCCTAGCAGAACATTGCCCAGCGCATCACACTTCCTCCACCGGCTTGCCTTCTTCCCATAGTGCATCCTGGTGTCATCTCTTCCCAGATAAGTGACACACACACACAGCCATCCTCATGGTGTAAAAGAAAACTTACCTCATCAAACCAGGCCGCCTTCTTTCACTGTTGTATGGTCCAGTTCTGATGTTCACGTGCCCACTGTAGATGTTTTCAGTGGTGGACTGGAGTCAGCATGGGCAAACTGACTGGTCTGCAAGCTGTGATGTGTGTTCTGACACCTTTCTGTCATAGCCAGCATTAACATTTTCAGCAATTTGTGCTACAATGGCTCTTCTGAGGGATCAGACCAGACAGGCTGGTTCACTCGCCACGCACATCAATGAGTCTTGGGCACCCATGACCCTGTCGTCGGTGCACCGGTTGTCCTTCCTTGGACAACTTTTAGTCGGTACTAAACACTGTACACCGGGAACACCTGGAAAGACCTGCTGTTTTGGAGATGCTCTGGCCCAGTCGTCTAGCCATCACAATTTGGCCCTTGTCAAAGTCAGACCCTTACGCTTGCCCATTTTTCCTTCTTCCAACACATCAACTTCAAGAATTGACTGTTCACTCGCTGCCCAATATATCCGTCCCCATGACCGGTGCCGTTATAATGACATAATCAATGTATTAACTTCACCTGTCAGTGGTTTTTAATGTTATGGCTGATATATGCATCCCTGTAAAATCTTGCTATTTGAGTAGAACATAAAAACTTGCTACATTTTTATTGACCACTTTCCCTGGGAAAGATGTTTCCCCTTTAACATCATTTCCATAAAATCTGTCATTTTGACATTCGAATTTTTGAGACATGTGTATGTGTGTGTGTGAATGTGCAATGTGTGTTTTCTTCCCTGTTTCTATGCTGATAGTGTGCCCTCCTCAGGTAAACGAGACTGTAGAGGAGACTCCGTTTAATCTCATTCATTCTCCTTTAATCTGTGGACTTTGTCACAGGGCCGCTTTAATAACTGCCCTAATGGAGTGGTGGATATGGGGATCAGATGCTTGGAGGCATTCAGGGCCATGACACACACTCCTGTGCTAGGCTCCGCTGAGTGCTTATACACACCTATGGGTTCAGTGAAGTGTTAAAGGGAATTTGTTGGACAGTGTGGTTTTAGTAAACTTGGTTCAAGTAGAACGGCATACATAGAAATGCTGTGTGTGTATGTGTGTGTGTGTGTGTGTGTGTGTGTGTGTGTGTGTGTGTGTGTTCCTGTTAGCAGTGTAATGGTCACATGATCAAACTCGTACACGTTTTCATGACTCAAGGGAATGTCGCACGAGTTACTACTCATTTTACTCATTTGATTCTTCCGAACTGTCTAAGTGAATCGAACTAGGATTCATGATTCATTTGCTTCAGCACATACCAGCTTCCAGAAACAAAAGCTGTCTCAGATCATATACTTCTCTACTGCTCTGTGTGGCAAATACTGTATTCATCGTTATTTTAAAAAACAAAAAAACATAACAGATTATGTAAGTTAATTCTCAGTGAATATCCATTCATATTAAGTAGTGTTTCAATAAAATTAATCTTTTCTAAGGAGCTATTGCTATGCTTCGGGTCTGTCGTATTTGATTGACGTTTCTATGCGTGTAATATTTCATTCACTTCCTTAGTGTAGAGTAGCCTTGTAGGCTAATGTTACTGCTAGTGTTGGCTAGCTACACATGAGAAGATGGGAAAAGATGCGAGTCCAGTGTTCAAAAGTAGGAGCTTAAAAGATCAAATAAAAAAAACCGTGGTGACTTTTCTGTCATTGTACAATTCTAATCTGTCATACTATAATGTCCTATCTCTCTGTTAGTTTTAATTTTGCACTCAGAATCAAGAAACTGCACCAAATCGAGCATTCTTGCTCCCCTCTGTGGACACCCCTATGACTGTTTACTAAAGAGCCGCTTTTATCACTTGCTAACGACGTGACATTGCTATACCATGAGTCACTACACGCTCCCACTTACTACATCCAAGTGGTGTGTATGAGATTAGTGTGAGTGTGAGAGTCTTAGAGTTCGCGGAGTCTCTATGGACCAGATTGTAAAACGGTCCTCTTTACTTCATACACACTACATAGTGTAATGGTAGTGAGGTACTGGTAAAGAATGTTGAATTTAAAGAAACTATATTCACTTCACACTAGACTTGTTATTGATTTTTTTTTCCTCCCCAGCCCACGATTTTTTTCCCTGGATTTTAAAAATAAACAATTTAATCGTCCAGAACTGAACCCCCAAAAAAAAGACAGGAAAATTTGCATTTCCATGAGTTCAGGTTTAAGGACAGTAGGGGAAAGAGTTATCATATTATGCAGTCAGAGCTGTTTGCTGGCATCTGCATTATAAAAAAAAAATGCTCGATGGTGGATTTCATCCATATTAAGATCTGACATAGGCCTATTTAATCTTTCTAGAAAAAAAAAAAGTTTTGTCCATTTTCTCTTTCAGACGAAAGTACAGTGATTGACCTTTTCAGTCCTAATATATATAGTCAAACAATGTTAAATGTATAGTTGTTAGCTAAGTCAAACATACACTAATAGATTCTGTTTCTTACTAATTAACTCAAAAAAGAATTCTCAATTTACTTCAACAGAAAGTAAGGATTGAGAGCATATGACATGAAGGGAGGGAGGCACGGTGGCTTATTGCCTCACATCCATCCAGGGCTAGGGGTTCAAATCTCACCTCAGCCCTGTGTGCGTGGGGCCTGCATATTCTCTCCATGCTTCAGGGGTTTCCTCCAGGTACTCCACTTTCCACCCGCAGTCCAAAGACGTGTGCCCATATTTTTCTGGAATAGGCTCCAGACTCGCCATGACCCTGTATAGGATAAAGGTACAGAAAATGGATGGATGGAGATGATGGGAAGCGGGTGGGGCTTTCAGGAAAGGTCCGTTAATATTAGAGAGTTCAAAACACCTGTGCAAATAATTCTGGCTTCACATGTGGATCGACTGGCCAGCACCCTGGAGCTTGCACTTATCTGGTTGGCTAACTAAAGAATTGTATTTTTCCACAGATAAAATATAACTATATGTATATGCTTCCTGTTATCTGGGATTTATTTTTTTTTTTCAGTACTAATATCATGATCAAGGCCAGTGTTAAGCTGCAACTCAAATGCTATGAGGTGAAGCCTTGCAAGTATACATGTCCTGATAATCAGATATTCATTATGTTATTGTTGTCGAATTAGATTGGTAGGACTATTCATCTCTGGAGATAAAGTCTGTCCCAATGCAGTTGTAGATGTAATCAGTGTAGAATAACGTATCAGCACCATGCCATCAAAGAGGACTGATTGAGAACAGCATACGCCTTGAGACATGCTCGGTCTTGTCTGTGTTCCCAGCGCGACATGTACTTTTAGGTTCATTTGACTATTGCGCACTTAGAAAAGAAGACTGCTTCATTTTGTCCCTCCGCGAGAACCCCTAAAATGAAATCCTACAACAGGGTGTTACCTTTTCAAAGAGGGTTATGTGTGCAATCCTTTTAGGCAGCTGAGAATCCTTAACTATAAGAGCTATGCCCTTTTTTGTCCAATATGAGAGCTCGGATTATCAGCTAGTATCCAGTACTGATCCAATACTGACATACACAAACTAAGTGAATCTATAACGTCAGTTAACTCATGTTCATACACATTCACAGGCAACAGGTCGAAACAGAGAACACACCAAATCCGATCGGATACTGATCCAGCTTTACATGGCGAGTGTCACCCAAAATACTAATACTGTGTCTCAGAGCAGATTGTCAGTAGTATTAATTGTACATGTCGATTTTGTTTAGTGCCATTGTGATGCTGGCTGTCACTGTCAATATATCATTAACGGGTGCTATCATTAGGAAGGTTGATCTGGTTAGAGCTGGTTGAGTGAGGGTTAAGAATTTGTTTCTCAAAACAGTTCAAACGTTAAAGCTGATGTCTCAAAGCCCAGTACTATTGCTTGAGCTATGCTAGGGCTCCACAATATGGACAAAATGTTTGTTCAACACCCCCACCAAAAACTTACATGGAGCTTCTGAGAGGTCAGAATAAACAGATTAAAAACATGTTTTCTGTAATTGTTGATGTGGTGAAGATTTCTGTTAGGAGACGGTTCCTGTATGTAGCATTTTTGGAGTCCGGTGTCAGCTTTTTGTAACACTCAGAGGTATAGCTGTAATGTTGTTATGTTTTCCAATGCAGCAAAGTCTTCAGGACAGAGGATTTATTTTTTGTCTTATGTTCAAGAGATAGAAGAAAGAGAGGTTGGTGAGCGAATGTCTTTATAGCTGATATAATTAAAGTGATAGGAACTTTCATACCATCAAATGTAACTATAATAATATAAAATATACTGATATTAATAAATCCGTCTATTTTCTGTATCGCTTATCTTACACAGGGTTATGGGGAGCCTGGAGCCTATGCCAGGGAACTTGGGGCATAAGGCGGGGGACACTCTGGACGCCGTGCCAACCCGTCACTGGCATAGGCAATCTGGCATACCCGGGGGAATCCCCCACACAGGGCAGAGGTGGGAATTGAACGCCCTACCCTGGAGGTGCGAGGTTGTGCTATAAGAGGAATAAAACATTTTCATCACACCACGGTTATTTTCTCATAATTCTCATCCTTTCGTATTTTCATTCTATAAGTACCCATGACAAGGGAATCTGAAATTGCACAGAAGTTACATTGTTAATGTCATGCTAGGATGCTGTAGATATAAAGAGTTTAATTCCAGCTGTGGCACATCGCTTAAAATAAAGCTACAAGATGTTGACTTTTGATAAAAGAAGAAAGTATAATATAGCAAATGAAATAGTGTTGCGCGCCTTGTATGTTATAGTGTTATATCGGAATAAACATTTTGTTCAACACTGAATTGTGTGTCACTCTCTCAGTATGTCAACCAAAGATCACCTGAGCTCTTTGTTGAAGCAGAACAACTTAGCTCCAGCTATGCCACGTTTGTGACGTCCTGTTTTGCTGTGTGTGTGTGTGTGTGTGTTCTGATGAGTCACTATGCTGCCTGGTGAAGTTGACTCTGTAATTAGGGCTGTAGGGATGAACAGGTCATCAGAAGCTTCCGTCTGTCTCTTATGTCTCTCACGTCTCTTGTGCGGGTGTTACCATGCCCTGTTTCTCTCTGCCACGAGCTGCATTTCTGCTGTGAATTTATATCATATGAAGACCTGGATCCAGTGAGATTTCCTGCTTGTCTGAATGGACCTTGCCGATATTATTACATGGAGAAGTCTGATGATGTGTTTACTCATGTGAAGGGAAATAGAGTAGAGGTGGACCCATAGTGGATTTTACCGATACCGGTATCTAAGTTGGGCGGTACCTGCCGATAACCGATTAATCAACCGATAGTTTTTAAAATTGATACCGAATGAAAACATAACACGCAGCGTGACTTTATTACAAAAACAAACAGCACTGACTGTACCTTGAAAATGTACTGTGCTTTTTTTTTTATTATTAAATAAATATATAAATATTACAGTATTATAAGCGATATACATCCAAACTCAACCAAAAAGTAACGTTCCAAATAAAAATATAGACATCCAAAATGAATTTTAAAAAAAAACACTTCAAATAACACAACGAAATTTGTCACTGATAGTTTTTTATTTCGCCTCTAGAAGCCGCTCTCGTCCTGTAGAAGGACTGCAGACCCTTCTTAGCTGCTCCCACAAAGGATGCAACTGGGATAAACTATCGGCAAATTCTTAAATTCACTACTATAGTGTAACATGACAAATAAATTCAATGCTAAACACTGAAACCCCCAAAACAAGTGGGAATTAAACATTTTTGGCGTCTGGTAACATATTATATAATGTGTATAGATTATGTGCACGTCCCTATAGAAAACATAACATACTAGACTGATCGCATTCTTATATTATGTGCAGATGTGCCATTATAGGAAATGAATCAACACCTTCTGAGCAGTCAGATTGGAGAATTCAGCATTATGGTGTAATAACGAATAACATTTAACGCCTGATTCGTTCAAGACTGCTTCATTATGTTTTAAAACTCACCGTTATTTAATGTTGCAGTCAGGAGAAAGTTTGGCAGTATTTTTAGTCTTAAGATAATGTCTGTTCTGTTCTGCAGGCACCATAAGGACAGCTGTTTTCTCAGGTTTCTTATTTTGGAGAAATTTGAATATCGCATATGTTTCTTGATGAAGGCAATTCCGTAATTATGTTCTGCGGATGACAGCTATATAAAAATTTTAAGGACCATCACAGACAAAGTGGGTACTAGGATTGCACGGTATACCAGTACCATGGTAGTGTCGCAATACTAAAGCTTCAAAATACCGGTGCTGCCACTGTATTTTTTAAACACATAGTAGTAGCGTATTGTACTGTTTTAGCTCGTACTGTTTTCTACATGCTGTGTAGAATTCCAGCCTTACACGGTGTAGTGTATTTAATAAAGCGGCGTTTTCCTCGTACGCTTCAAACACACATCTGAGTTCAATTTGCGATGGTGTCCCATATGGATAAAGTGGATTTAAATATGATGTTTGAGCATGAGAAGCTTTTTTTCTTGCTTTCTTTTTTTTTTTTAAAATGCCAAATCACGTAGAGACCTTTGGGAATATTTTGGTGTTTTTCCTGATGAGACTGGGAAGGCTCATCAACAATGGAAAACTCATCTGCCGTGAATGCTGTGAAAAGGGAGAAACACCCGCAACCTTATTAAACACCTTCGGACGCATCCTACGGCTTTTTCAGAACTCGCAGAAGTTATCGACACTTCATTTACCCTAAATTCTTTACCTTAATCTAAACAATCGAAGATTTCCTGTTGAACATTACGGTATGTATTATTTACCGCTAAAAACGAGGCGTTTCGGCACATCGTGGTTCGCTACAGTTTACCAGGAGAGACGGACTGAAACGGTTCGGAAGATTTAAGATTGTTCCAATTGCCGGTTGTTCGTCCTCATTCATGCAGAGGAAAATGTGGTTTGTCTGTTTTCATGTAGATCTCTGTATTTCTGTAAATTTGGTTCATTTTGTCGATTTGAATTGTGAATTAAACACAACAGCGTGCCATCATGATCCTACTTGCTATTGTGATACTTTAGCTGTAATAGTATTGTTGTATAGTATTGAATCGTGACAACCCTAGTGTGTACTCGATGCCATCGATGCCATTTTAAAACACAAGACTATGATCACACTGTAGAAGTTTATTGGTAAATGGTCAAAATAATTGTGATTACGACTATTATATGAACGTTTTCTATGGCTTGCTTGTACTAGAGGAGTCCTTGAGACTCGCAGTGAAGTGTGAGGCAACTAGAAATCATGTGCTCACGATGTCCTGCAAGCCATCGTTAAAGCCACACTCTCACGCTTTCCAGATGACAAATTGACAAATTCCCTCCATGGTTGTGTGTGACTGAAATGCAGGCGCGTTGAACAGCGTGGCTAACAGCTATCAGCGCTGACAGAAAGCAGCGCGACAGCCAGCAGATCGGCTTCAGCACTGGGAATGTGTTCAGGCGTGCCGTCTGCTGCAGCAAGCGAGCGGCTTTATTATGCACAGTAGATCGTCCTCTGTGTGTGTGTGTGTGTGTGTGTGTGTGTGTGTGTGTGTGTGTTCGTGTATGTGCATAACATCCCTGCTGTAGCACATTAAATCTGGTTCGCTGCTTCTGCTTTGTGCCTCTGCAAAAGAGAAATAATCCTCAGAGTGATAACTCATTTATGTCTTTCTGATTTTGTTACCATAGCTCTATGATTCTGTTATCATTGCACTGTGATTGCGTTTCCAAGGAACTGTGATTCTGACTCCAAGAAGCTGTGATTCTGTTTCCAAGGAGCTGTGGAGCTGTTTCTGACAACGTAGTGCTCGCATTGTGTTACCGTTTACCAGTGCATTATGCTTCCATGACCATTTCCTCAGCACTGTTTCTGTGGTGCTGTGATTCCACTACTGAGTCCTGTTTTCGATTCCAAACCCGCAGTTCAATTCAGTGAGGTTTTATTTATATATAGCGCTTTCATCAATGGACATTGTCACGAAGCAGCTTTACAGAAATCCGGATACAAAACTGAAATTTAAAAGTTCTAGGTTTTCTTTTTATTTATCCTAATGAGCAAGCCAGAGGCGACCGCGGTAAGGAAAAACTCCCTGAGATGTCAAGAGGATGAAACCCTGAGTGGAACCAGGTTCTGTAATTCTTTGAGAATTTGATTGAGGGTTCATGATTCTGTGAAGCGATTCTGATTCGACCGCCGTAATAGCATTGTGTTTCCTTAGCGTTGCGATTCTCTTCCTCGTTCCACGGCACTGTGATTCTACCGTACATAATCACAGTGTGTGTTTCCATAAAGCTGCGGTTCACTTTCTGATTCAGAATTACCCAGTCCCTCCAGGATTTCACACTGAAATGAATGCAAAATCAAGCAAACGCTGCAGAATTCGGGGGAGATTTTCAAAATGACAGCAGATTTTCTGCAGATTTGGACCAAGATGCGTCATGTGACGTCGTCACAACGCACATTCAGTGAAAGCCGTCTTTGATTCACGTGCGTCGAACATGAATACCGATAAAAGATCTCATTTAGCAATAAACATCACTGTGTAAGAAAAACTATTTGTGCAGTTGCAGTCCAAATCTGTTGCATGTGTCCGGTCATGCATCACATCCCGTGTCATTGGACTTTCATTGCAAATTTAAACGTGTTCATCTCAGTAAAACACCATTTGAATGCTGCATGTCTGAATCATGCAAAGCCTGAATATTCCCAGTAAAGGTATGCTGATAATATCCTGGGTTTGAAGGGTTTTAACACTGGAATGTGTGATTGTGCTCTCTGTGATGCTGTCATTGGGTTTTTCCTGCCCTACTGAGGAGGGAGCATTTGGCTGCATGTAGGTGGCTAAAGAAATCTGTGTGTACTCCTGTAGGAGTGTGAGAAATTGCGATCTCGCACATGGATCTATGTCGTCTAGACAGAAACACCCTCAGAGGGGAATTCCGACAATCCAGTTTTGCATTCCATTAAAGAAAGGCTGGATTTAAAACTCAAATTTGCATAAATGTTACTGAAAACACTTCACTGAATTTTTACACAGATATGTTGTTGTAATAGTTTTCAATTTGATGTCTTCCACACAATGGAAGAATTTTTTTATTATTATTATTCTATGATCACAGGTTTGCTGAAAGCTTATTCCAATTTTTCATTTTTATTTATTTATTTATTTTTTTTTTACAAATGATACATTAGGAAGTTTCTATATTTTCCCGAATATAGAAGAAGCAAGCTTCCTCAAATGACACAATGATATACTGTATGCGTTTGAAGCGGCTGAGGAAACACTTCACCCCCGTACAGTTTGCTCTGAATGCTATTACAGGTGTGTGAGTCACTCACACAACATTACAGGTGTGTGAGTCACAAGCTACAGGTGTATTTCTACCAGAAAGGTTTCCGAAGCGTTTGTGGACCTAAATAGCTGCAGAAGTGCACTGCAGTGGAAGTTCCTAGACGTGTTCCTGTGATGCATTTCCACCACACTGCAGCAGATGTGACCATTGTGGAAAATAACAAATGACACAAATTGAACAATGATGGCACTTTTTTTTTCGAGCTGCAAAAGTCCAGTGACATCTAAAACAGCGAATGTAAACTATACTGTTTCTGTTAGCTATCCTGATACTGATGACATCACACAACCAGTATCAAAGACCAGTATCCTCTCTAGAGTATTAGGTATTAAACATTAACATTAAACATTAGTAAGTATTACAACACAAAGCGCCATCATTAGCGGTCAGATATTGATGGTGGCTTGGTGGTTAGCACATTTGCCTCACACCTCCAGGGTTGGGGTTTTGAATCCTACCGTCACGCCGCGTATGCGCTGTTTGCAGTGTTTTCTCCGTGCTTCGGAGGTTTGCTCTGGGTACTCCAGTTTCCTCCCCCAGTCTGAAGACACGTGTTGTCGGCTGATTGGCATTTCCAAATTGTCCATAGTCTGTGAATGGGTGTTTGAGAGTGTGTATGACTGTGCCCTGCGATGGGTTGGAGCCCAGTCCAGGGTGTGTCTGCCTTGGATAGGGATAGGCTCCAGTCTCTCCGTGCCCATGTGGCGGATAAGTGGTGCAGAAAATGGATGGCTGGATGGATATGCATATGCACATGTTATGTGTGTTATGTGGTGTGTGTGTGTCTGTGTGTGTTCAGCTTGTTCACCCAATAACCCTAGGCATGTTTTTATATCTTGGTGGGGAACAAATTATACGGATATGAATATCTGACAGTTTTGACATTGTGGGGAGATTTTGGTTTACATGGTTAAGTTTAGTGTTAGATATAGATGAAGGTATAGCATGAATTAACTGCATTACTATTTGTGTCAATAGAAGGTCAAAAGGATAGTGTGTGTGTGTGTGTGTGTGTGTGTGTGTGTGGGTAGACTAGACTACTCTCAGTGTGCGATGGGGGTGAGTAATCCTGCTCAGTCTGTTCTTCTTCCTGTATTTGCCATGTGTGTGATCATAAAGAGCCACTCGGATCAGATCATACAACCACAGCATGAAAACTTAATGCCCCCTACAGCTGTACATAGACTGCCTGCTCTAGATCTGGTCCCTTCTGTGCCGATTCCTGTCCCCCTTTGCTTGCTCCGCCTGTCCTTGTTGCGGCTCTGAGATCAATGCCACCACACAGGGTGTTGATGCTTCTTACAAACGATCACACAGAGCTGTGTGGCCATCTTTAAATCGAAACGCATGTGCTGTCCTATATCATACTGAAAAAGATCTTGCTGGCGAGCAAGCTAAATGGTTCATATCAAGCAGACTCCATGCTTAAACCATCACAAAATCGCCAAAACGACTTCCATAACCATTACTGTTATTCTTGCTGATCATATAGTTTGGAGTCAATTCATATAAGCATTGGACGCAGTAAGGAGGCGTGGCCTAAAGTTTGAAGGTGGAATACTTGATTAGTGATTAGAATATATAGTGATCCAGACTTTTTCCACTATAATATGAAATATGTTAGTGGGAATAGATACCGAAGAAGCTACACTCACTTTATAGCATGCTGGCTAGCTAGCTCACATCGATTTGTACTTTCCGAATTAAAGGCGCTTTTATCTTTTCGTCGTCAACTGACAAGCTTGAAGTTATATTCCTGAAAATTGTATTTTGCCATGTCCGCTGCTGATGTTGCAAACACTACTGTAGCAGTGTTTTTGAACTAGGAAATGGAATTTTATGTGGCAGACACAGACAGGGGAGTGATACACACAGCAAAATGTCCCAGTGCGGTTACAGGTAATGTAGGCACTCTTGGAACACCGCTCGACCAATCAAATTAGTGGATTGGAACTAATGGTTGTATAAATTAATTTGTACCACCGCGCTTTTGTATTCTCACGTCTGATGGTCAAAATGTGTTGATTCATTTTCTGTAACAGTAGCTCTGACAACAGTGTGCTTTATCATTTCTACTCAGCCCCTCCACGATGTTGTGATCGTGAAAATTTATGCTAAATCGAGGAAACTCTGCAATATTCAGAGGAGCTTTACTGAAATATTACTGCAGATTTAACATAGATTTGGGCCAAGATGCGTCATGTGACGTCGTCACAACGTGCATTCAGTCAAAGCCCTCTTCGATTCATGTGCATCGAACATGAATACAGCTAAAAGGTCTCATTTAACAACAAATATCACTGCGAAAGACAATTTCGTGTGATGGCAAGTTCACCGATTCGAGTAATTTTCCTCAAAAAAAAAGCTCAAAAATCTCTACAAGTGTCATCGCAAATTCTGAAAAAAGCCGCAGCAAAATCAAGCATTTTTTCTTGACAATCACAAAAAAAAACTCCTGTATAAGAAATCCTGTATAGACTGTCTAGCGTAACAACTAATCCAGTTGGAACTTGTATGATGACGCTCCACTTAATCTAAGACTAATAATAATAATAATAATAATAATAATAAAAATAATAATAATAAATAAATAATTTTTAAATCAATAAATAGCTCAATAGCTGTCACTGGTTATATAAAAATTATAAAACCCAAGAACTAAAGTAAACATAGGAATATAAATAGCCAATTGGAGCTGAAGAAGGACACACACCCAAAGTCTCCATAAAACAAAGGAGACAGCAGTGTTTCACCCCTAGGGTTGTCCACAAAGTGGACCTAGAGTAAGCTAAACTTCACGTCTTACTCCATCGAACACCAAATTCGAACCCCCTAAGACTAATAATAAATGGAGTTAAATGTGTTGTTTTTTTTAACAAAGAAGAATGTATAATCATTGTGATGAAGTTTCTTTAAGGAGACATTTATTTAACATCTGTGGAATGAGTCTCCAGTGTCAGTGCTTTGTAAGTAAGAAAGCGAGACGTTTTCTGCAACAGAACAGGGCAGAGAATTCTGCATTTTCTCCGTAACATAACAAACTGCATTTTTTTTTGTTTTGTTATTAATTTCAAGAGAGAAAAATCGAGGCTGCTGAGGGAATGACTGTTTATAGCAGCTATAATGTAAGTCATAGTACGGAATGATGTTCCGCGTCATTAAACGTACTTGCAAATGGAAAGTTTGAAGTCTTGTTCATTGATGAATTCATTTAAAATGCTGTTCTAGAAAAAGAATCAGCTCCAGCTTTGTCACAGTAAAGCGGCGGTCACAGTAGACATTCCGCATGCGAAATTTCCATTCAGACGCATTCGCATGCTGGACACCGGAAATGCGAGATTTATGCGAAGACGTTACACATTTCGCTGTGTTCCAAAATTCACATTGGGTAAACTCTGACCTGCGAATTCGTATATAATGGGAAGACATGTGACCACTAGAAGATCGAGACCTCATGGCATGACCTCTACAGAAAGTCCAGATTTAGGAAGCGTTCCTGGATTGTGTTGTACAGGAAGAGATGGCATATTTTAACACTGGCAGGTGATATCATATCTGTCACGTCTGGCGAGTTGAGGCAGAAGCAATCGCAGATTTTTTAAACATTTATTTTAAACACACGAACAACGAAACAAAGACACTAGGACAACTGGGCATAATACTGTGGTAAGAAACAAAACACGGAGACAGAAGTGACGTGAGTCTATAACAACGAAAGACCCGGAAAGAGTGCAGACAAAGACTATATATACACATTGGTGCTCATTAACAAAAACGTGAGTCAGGTGCATGTGGTCAGGTGGTGTAGTGCAGTGGCTGATGGGACTTGGAGTCCCGAGTTTCCGGATACGTGACAATATCCAGTTGCCACCCATATATGCTGCAGCCAATAGTGTGAGCGCTTAACTCTGCTTTGCATCAGGCCTCATCACAGTATGGTTGATTATTTTCCTATAACAGCATGCTCCTGAGTGTTTTACTCCTTACGTTCAACTAACATTTGTTTTGGATTGAGGTTTTTCCGTACGGGTCTGCAGCAGCCGGTCGGACCTGTTTTCTTATCCACAGACAAAGTCATTTTTGGGATGATTTTGAATCTTCATTTTTATTCTTGGCAGAGCCGTTCCTTTAAGGCTATGATGCATTGGGGGAAATGAGTGTGATCGCAGATCTGCCGAATAAGCCAATAAAATGCTGTGATCTGACGCTAACGCAGTAACTCTCAGTCCCAGACCTGCACTAGCACACACACACACACACACCATTCGGCTCCAACACACCTGATTCAGCGGGTCAGGTCATTATCAGGTCCTTCATGAGCTGAGTCAGGTATGTACAAGGAGCCTTGAGAGAGACGTGCAGTGCAGGGAAACTCCAGCACATAGAACACACTGGACTAATACTCAACATGCTCACTAAAAAGAATTTTTAAAAAGATGAAGCAGTGATATGGACTCAGGGTTGTGTATTGCTACTCCAATATGAACATAGTGTGCTATAAATAGCAGCGGGATTCCACCTCTCCCTGCAGCCTTTACTACTGCTGCAGGATCCTTCATCTCTCTTCTCTTCTCTTCTCATCCTGTTTCCCTCCCCTTTCTCTCATTTTCTTTTCTGCCATTCTCCCCTTTTTTTTGCTGTCTTCTCTTTTCCTTTTCTTGTTTTTTTGGGGGTTTTTTTTGTTATTGCTCATCATTTTTCTTGTTCTTCATTCCCGCCCCCCTTTCCTTTACTCTTGTATAACTTTTCCCATTTTCTCCACTCTTAATTTTTCCTCTATTCTTTTTCATCTCTCCTGTCCTCCCCTCTCATTTCTTTTCTTTTTTTTTCTTATCATGAGAGAAACCGAATCGTAGGCAGGAAAAGAGAGAAGGTGCACAATGAGATTGCAAATAACAGAAAATAAAGAGCAAGAGGAGATGGTGGTGCGAGAAAGAAAAGCAAAGTGATACAGGAAAAGGAGAAGAGAAACGCTGATAGAACTGAGATACGAGGAAAATGAAATGCCTGTGTGTGCGTGTGTGTGTGTGTGAGAGAGAGAGAGAGAGAGAGAGAGAAGAAGTCGAATTTGGGAAGACGCAGTGTTGTGGTCATAACGGGAGCGAAGCTGAGCCGTAATTGCTGATGCCATCCAGAGAATTGAATGTAATGAAGGCTGCTGCTTACGGCCAGCTTCATTAGGGAGGGAGGGCGAGAGAAAGAGAGAGAGAGAGAGAGTGAGACGGGGAATATGATTGTGTCCAGGGAAATAAGCAGTGTTGAGACATAGTGTGTGTGTGTGTGTGTGTGTGTGTAAGAGAGAGAGAGAGAGAAAGGTAGAAGGAGGCTTCATGTAGAGTGTAATAATGTTACTGCAGAGTCAGGGATCCCCAGGCCGTGTGTTTCCTCATAAACATTTTTCCACAGCAGCCGATCTGTGAGATGGGAGTTTCCAGATTCGGCTCGTTGCCTTTCCATTCCTCTTTTCCAATCTTTCATATATTATGTCAGTCGAATCTTTATACATTTAATACACAGAGTTGCCATTTTATCATGTACACATACCTTACAGCTGCGCATCGTAGGAATAAAATTACTCACTCTAGTCCAGTTGCTTTTACTCTGTCCATTAATTAAAGGGTTCCAAGCAGGACCGTCATTATCCAGATGTTATTTAGGTGGAGTGCCATGATCCTTTCACATCGGCATGTGATTATATCAAATGTTAATATCACATTATAACACATGTCTTGGAATAACGAATGTCTTCGAACAATGATTCTGACCGTCGTCTTTGTAATACTCTCATCTGGTGAGTTTATTATGGGATGGATCACATGCAACCCTGATGATCACAGTCATAACTACACTGCATTGTGTTGAATGATCAGATCTGATTGGTCAGAAGGTATGCATTTTTTCCATATAACAGCACAGGACATGTAGTTTCTGGCAGGTTGATATTAATGCACGTCTCCTAATACGTTATTGTTTCTATAGTAGCAGCTCGTGCACAGGGACTTGTACAGTGGACACTCCACATAGTCTAATAATAAACGAGTTTAAAAACAGGCTGTTGTTTAACAGAGTAATTCTTGTCATTGTTTGAGCGTGAGAGAGGGAGAGAGAGAGAGAAGTTGGTGAAGAATGACTGATTATTGCAGCTATAACGTAGGTGAGAACATGACCTAGCTTGTCTCTTAGAGTTTCCACAACATTAAATCTAACTATAAACCAATCAAATGCATGATTTGTCGTCCAATAATAAATTAAACATTGTGATCATTGGCAAAAGCCCTTTTATCATTGGTTACAATATTATCAGGATAATGTCTTAGAACAATAATTCTCGTCGTCTCTCATCTGGTGAACGTTATTATGGGATGGACTTCTCTGAGAAGACCACATGCAACCCTAATAAGCACGGTCATAACTACGCTGCATTGTGCTGTGTTTAGTGACTGGACAGGAGTTAGGCTGCTGGTTCAACCGTTGTTCATTGTGGAAGTGCTCTGAATTCGATCAGGTGGACGCACAGAATGATGGCCAGCTCCGTGTCTGCTTGCACTCACACAGACTACACACCTGTGACAACATGGGAGAAAATGTTAGCTACATAATCACACACAAGCTACAAGCAGCTTTAGCGTGTTTACAACTTCTAACTGCATTCATTCAAATGTAAACTTCATTTTTATTAAACTTAATTACATTTCAGACCTAGAATTTTTAAAGACATATTTAAATTACTCGCTGTGATGTACTGGTGTCCCATCCGAGATGTTTGACAGTGTTTCTGATATCAACTGTGACACTGACTAGGATAAAGAGGTTACAAAAAATGAATGAATGGGCTCATGTAGCATATTTTAGCATAGATTGATTGATGGATGGATGGATGGATGGATGAACTAAATGCAAGTTTGAATCTGGAACTATTGGAACAGTGGTGAACCTTCCCAGGAGTGGCCGGCCGCCCAAAATTACCCAAAGAGCGCAGCGACGACTCATCCAAGAGGTCACAAAAGACCCCACAACAACGTCCAAAGAACTGCAGGCCTCACTTGCCTCAGTTAAGGTCAGCGTTCATGCCTCCACCATCAGGAAAAGACTGTGCAAAAATGGCCTGCATGGCAGAGTTCCAAGGAGAAAACCACTGCTGAGCAAAAAGAACATCAAAGCTCGTCTCAATTTCTCCACAACACATCTTGATGATCCCCAAGACTTTTGGGACAACATTCTGTGGACCGATGAGACAAAAGTGGAACTCTTTGGAAGGTGTGTGTCCAAGTATATCTGGCGTAGAAGGAACACTGCATTTCATAAAAAGAACATTATACCAACAGTAAAATATGGTGGTGGTAGTGTGATGGTCTGGGGCTGTTTTGCTGCTTCAGGACCTGGAAGACTTGCTGTGATAAAAGGAACTATGAATTCTGCTGTCTACCAAGAGATCCTGAAGGAGAATGTCCGACCATCTGTTCGTGTACTCAAGCTGAAATGAACTTGGGTTCTTCAGCAGGACAATGATCCTAAACACACCAGCAAGTCCACCACCGAATGGATGAAGAAAAACAAAATGAAGACTTTGGAGTGGCCTAGCCAAAGTCCTGACCTGAATCCTATTGAGATGTTGTGGTATGACCTTAAAAAGGCCGTTCATGCTCGAAAACCCTCTAATGTAACTGAATTAGGACAATTCTGCAAAGATGAGTGGGCCAAAATTCCTCCAGGACGCTGTAAAAGCCTCATTGCACGTTATCGCAAACGCTTGGTTGCAGTTGTTGCTGCTAAGGGTGGCCCAACCAGTTATTAGGTTTAGGGGGCAATCACTTTTTCACACAGGGCCATGATGGTTTGGATTTTTTTTCACCTTTAATAATAAACACCTTCATTTACAAATTGCATTTTGTGTTTACTTGTGTTGTCCTTGACTATTGTTTAAATTGGTTTGATGTTCCGAAACACTTAAGTGTGACAAACATGCAAATGGAAGTAGCTCCGGTGATTGTATTACATTATTGTCAGTAATATTATCACTACTACTGACTTTATTATAAATTGTGGTTTATTAGTGTTTGCGCTCATTTTATGATCACCCTGAGGATGAAATAAACATGCGCTGTAGCTGACACTAGCATGTTCCTGCATTAAATTTCAAGGGGTGATGTTATCAGAGCACGCACTTTAATTCAATAACCCCAGCAGCGTGTTTCATGGTGGATTACGCTTGTGCGTGAAATCTTCTTCACTACCTGCAGTGTTAAAGGCATAGTGTGTTGTGTGTTCATGCCGAGGTCACACAAAGCAGGCAGGAGGAAGAGCTGAGCCGGCAGATTTGTGATGCCCCCTCACCTCTGGCAAAGAAGCAGCCAAGTGTGTCCAATACTGTCGGAAAGCCATAAAAGCAATAAGATATTACATGTAGATAAGTGTACTAATGTCAACATCAGGTGTTAAGTCATTAAGAAATGACATTTTACACTGTTGGCTCTAGTTTCACAATAGACTTTCATGACTCGTTAGCTACGTAAGCCTTGTGTATTCTTTAGTATAACACTAGTCATCTAAACCTGTCTCGGCGGATCAACAGTTGAGCTGAAGTAGTATCACATTAAATCCTGTTTTTAATTTATATAACAGGCTGACAGAGAGAACAAGGCAACTAGAGCTGCACCTAATGAGCCTAGCTGGACGAGTGTTGTGTGTGTTTTTCTGTATACAGGCCATTTTGGGGTTTAAAAACAGGAGTAGCAATTGCTCCTATGCATTAATGGTAGCATTTTTGAAGGGGTTTGTCATTGTGCAAAGTAATCAATAACACATTAGCACTCACTGTAGCGAAGCAAACATAATTATCCTTTTATATTTTTACTAAACATATAACGGTGCTCAACATGACACAGGGCCGTGTGTTCGCTTTGCTAAAGTGAGTCCCAGTGAAGCCATTACAGCAGGGAGAAGGGCGAATATCTGAGACCAATCCCCTACATCAGCACTTTGAGAATGCAATGCCCTTACATGACAACAGCAATAGGAAATACACACTGTGATAAGCCTAGCTGTGGTTCTGGTCCCTCGCAGCCTCAATATTGTTTGTGCAAGCAGTCACAGCACTGGAGTCTCTGGAGTGGAATATGTTGTAAATTCAAATCAGCCATTTTCTGCCAGCGTATACGATAACCAGTGTGAAATTTCACCAAATATTATATCCAGTGTTTATATCAGTGTTTATATCAAGAGCAAATTCACACATGTAATAAATAAATGAATAAACCTTACAATATGGTGTCCTGTTCCACCCATTTCTACCTGACAATTGTTGATGCTACTGGGTGTACAGTCAGGTCCAAAAACTCAGAAAAGAGCATGATGAAAAACTGTTATCAAACACTGTATTCAGGTGATCCTTATTATCATTTGGTGTTGCTATAAAAATCTAAAGAGACAGCCCAGGTCAATGGGACAGAACATTGCTGAATAGTGAACAGGACATGAGGGTTAAATAGACAGCAAAGGAGCCCAGAGAGTGTCTTATGGACCGTGTCGCCCCTCGCATTTGTGTAATACGCACATTATTCATCGGTCCAATCAGCCAGCTGCCATTCGCTGTGGCTCCTGTTACATCAGTGAATTATTCAGGGAATTATTTAAGTGCCTGTAATCACAGAGGAGCCTGATGGGTAATACACGCAGAGAAAGCTTCCAGGGCTCACCTCCATATATCTACTGAGAATAAGGAGATGAAACAACGAGGAAAGAGGAAGAGGGGAATGAGGCGTGAAAAAGAAAAGGACAATGAGGAGAGAGCGAGTTTGAAAGAAAGCTTGCAAAGGGAGATGCCTGTATTCTTTTTAATGTGGTTTATTAGTTTATTTTACAAGGCCACATTAATCAAGGTTTTAGCTAGGTCAGAACATCAGCGTAAATGCGCCAGCATCAGCTACAAGGTAATTATCAAATTAAAAAGTCGGGCCACATTTTTTTTAACAAGCATATTAGAGACATTTTGGCGAAAAAAAAAAGAAAGAAACTTCTTGTTTTGTTCCTCCTGACTACAAATGTAGTCGTTCGGCCAAAACATATTTGCTTCATGAAGTCTACTTTTCTGGTTTTGTACAGAATGTTTTTCAACACACTGAGCTGCCTTATATCGTTTCTTACTCATAAACACTATTCAAATTATTCAGTAGCTATGACGTGTAAGCAGCCCCAAATTCTTTCTACTTTAGGAAAAACATATACCGTGAGGGGAAACAAGTACCCATGCATTTTTCTTTTTGTTATGTAATATACGTCCAGTGCATGTATCCAATTCAAATTTACACACAATGTCTTTTTTACTTTGTACTTGCAAATATAACAAAATGTGTATTCATTAGCATGAACAAAGATACGTTGACAAAACGAAATTGATTGGAAAAATGCTGGGACATCCATCCATCCATCTTCTACCGCTTATTCCTTCTTCAGGGTCATGGGGAACCTGGAGCCTATCCCAGGAAGCATCGGGCACAAGGCAGGGTACACCCTGGACACTCACATACACACTCACACACTATGGACAATTTAGACACACCATGTCTTTGGACATAATGTTATATATGTAAAATACATTTTATGTTACGGAAAACGTAAAGTCCAAATATATTGGACATATTCACACTCCCCTCTAAAATTCTTAGAACATCAAGGCCAATTATTTGGACTGGGGGACAAAACCGGAGTATCCGGAGGAAACATGCAAATTCCGCACACACATGGCCCCGGCAGGGATCGAACCCTGGACCCTGGAGGTGTGAGGCGAACCGCTAAGCCACCGTAATGCTGGGACATGCTGGGGAAAAAAATTACACAGTATATATACCTGACATACACTATATGGCCAACAGCTTGTGGAAACCTGACCATTACACCCTCATGTGCTTTTTGGGCATCCCATTACAGTGCGGTACATTGATCTGTAAATGGTGAACATTTCTACATTGTTTAATTGCTTCTTACAAAATCATGCAAAGCAGTAAAGATGCATAGCGCAGAATTATATTAGCATAATGTTATATATGGAAAATACATTTTATGTTACGGAAAACGTAAAGTCCAAATATATTGGACATATTCACACTCCCCTCTAAAATTCTTAGAACATCAAGGCCAATTATTTGGTTTCGCCAACACACTTGTCAGCTTTTTGAAAATTGAAATGAAAATTTCACCTTTCGCCTTCTTGATATTTACATCTTGATGTGTTAAAGAACATGGCATCTTTTGTTTGAACCCACCCATTTTTCAAGTGATCAAAAATATTGGAACATGTGACTGACATGTTTCTTGTTGCCCAGGGGTACCCTGTAGATTGATTGTTTAAACCAGGGGTGCCCAGACTTTTTTGACTCGCGAGCTACTTTTAACATGACCAGTCAAAGAGATCTACCTACACTAAAAATGCGAAACATATATTTATTTATATATATATACTGAGTATACTTCAAATATATACACACACACAATATATGTTCATGTACCTTGTATAACTGCATGAGCCCTTATGGCACACTACAATTCAATAGATTTGTGGTCAGTACCTTACTCTGGTAACTTGCACTGAATAGAATCAGCCAGGGTTGCACAGTCCGGACTGTAGCTGCTGGTAGCCAGCCTCAAGCAGGCCTCCAAATGGTGATCAGTCATTGTGATCTTTGTTGCCACGTCCATGATCTCTTTCATGTTTAGCATTTTTGTGCATAAGGCTTGTTGGTGTATTATGCAGTGGTACTTAAGGAAGTCAGGGAAAGGATCGTCTTCCCCGCACTTGACAATGAATCCATTTACACTGCCAACCACTGCAGATGCACCGTTCGTTGTGACTGATATCAATTTGCACACTGGGAGCTGGGTTTTGTCAATGAAGTCTTTAAAAGACTGAAAAATGTCCTCTCCCATGATTTACCTCGCTAGCATGTTTGATCGCACATGCGTTGTGAGAGAAAAGATGAGATCTCAGGCTGGCTGCCCTGTATGTCAATGTTAACATTTTTTTTTTTTTTTGAATGGCGATCTAGCCGCACTTGCTTTGCGATCGACCGGTCGATCGCGATAGACGTATTGGGCACCCCTGGTTTAAACAGTTAATACTACTCTAGGTTTGAGCCTTCAGTTTCACCTGTGAAGACTCCATGTGTTGTTAACATGGATAAACCAATATGAAGTCCAGACAGCTGTCTATGGGAGAAAAGCAAGCCATTTTGAAGCTGAGAAAAGAGGGAAAATTAATCAGAGCCATTGCACAAGCATAGGGCAGGGGTGAAGTTATCACAGTCCACCATTCACAAGAATGCTTAGAGAACAGAAATATAGAGGCCATACCATAAGATGCAAACCACTCATTAGCTGTAAGAACAGAAGGCCAGATTAGAATTTGCAAAGAAATACAGAGATGAGCCACAAATGTTCTGGAACCAAGATTAAGAAAGCCCAAAGAGTGGAGAAAGAAAGGATCTGCTCGTGATCCAAAACATACAAGCTCATCAAGCATGGTGGAGGTAGTGTCATGGCTTGGACCTGCATGGCTGCTTCTGGAACAGGCTCAATATTCTTTACGATGATGCAAGTTATGAGGGTAAGAGCAGAATTAATTCAGAAGTTTATAGAAACATTGTCTGTCCTTTTTCACAAAAATGCATCCAATCTGATTGGGAGGAACCTTTGCTGCAAGACGATGATCCAAAGCGCACTGCCAACACAACAAAGCACTGGGGGGTCACTGGTTTGATGCAGTTATTGCAAGCAAGCAAATATGCAAACAAATATTAAGTGTTATTTACTTAAATTTTACTTTAAGTTCCATTACTTTTGGTCATCTAAAAATCGTGTGGTCCGCCACCAAAGGTGCCATACTGTATTATATATATATATTGATCTCAAACCTTAATTGTATAGCAAAAACAAAAGAATTGGCTGTTCCAATACTTTCAGAGGGGACTGTATATATGAGATTTCAGTGAGGAAAATGCCATAGCGATATATTAAAGAGAAATTAAAACAGACAGGGGTAAAGGAAAGGAGTGGGATGGAAGGAGAGCTCTTCCTTTCTAATCTTCAGCTCACAGTGGTGGGTGGAACGTAGTTGCAGTGGCTTCATTAGTTAGCGTTTCTCTAATATTTATGGAGGTGTTAATAAAACATCAATACAACAGCAGGCGCTGAGTGGAGCTGCTCAGAACTTCAGCAGATATAAAGGAGGCCAGGTAAATGAATGGCATGAAGGAGCGCTGTAGTGATAAGGGGGGGATGACTAGACGAGACTGAACTGATGACCATAAAGGTGTGTATTTACAGAACATATCTGTAAATATTTCACAGCATTCTGATGTTAATCACCAGTTCATGGCCAGGCGGAGTGTATTTGAGCTTTGAGCTCTTGTTCAAGTATTTAATAGTGGAATTATGAGGCATATATATATATATATATATATATATATATATATATATATATATATATATATATATATATATATATATATATATATATATATATATATATATATATATCAGACGTGCAGGACATCTGGATTATTATTACCATCACTAGACAAAATGGCAGCTAGGTGAGGAGGTGAGGGGTCAAACATACTATGATGTTATTTCTGAATGTTTCAGGAAGAACCAGAGCTGTGCTGTCCAACATAGAGTATTTTAGGTGTGCAGATGTGCACAAAGTCTCTCATATAAATACAGAGATTCGATTCATATGCTCCATACAAAATGGAAAATGTCCCCATCATACATTCTCTTTGCCTTATCCTCTTGTCCTTGAAATCTGGTGTTGCATAGCCTGTGTGTGCATATTAGAACCCGATATATTTTATGACCTCATTTTATGGCGGTTTTCATATTTCCAAAGGCAGGACTGAAACTGAGTTAAGAAATGCGATTCATATGATAATATGGTTCCAATATGATTGGTATATATTTATATTTTTATTTGGATATTCTATTTTCCTTACTATTTTATAAAATTGTGTTACTGAGCCAAACAGTGACTTTTTAAGACGAGTGTGATGATTTAGGAGTGCTGTATTCCCAGTAAAAAAATAAAAAATAAAAAATAAAATAAAAATAAAAAATTACTGGAGGCTGTAAACGTCCCTTACGTCTTACTTTTGAGCATAGAAAAATATTTTCAGGGTGAATCCATGAACCATATAGCCGTTGTATCTCTTAAACAATATATTAATTTATTTTATATATAATATATTTAAGTACTTTTAACATTGAATCTAAGAAAGCATTAATTTAAACATTCCAAAAATGTGTTACGCCATCTCAGACTTTTCTAATGGCTTGAGGACATTAATTATGCGTGTGTGTGTGTGTGTGTGTATATATATGTATACACGCACCCCATATACCCCTTTGTAAGTCTTTTGTCCTTTCATCTTGCAAAGTCGTGCATGTATTATTTGCAATTCTAAGCTGTTTAAGTCTAAGTCCTGCTTCTTGTCCTTCATGTCTCTGGTGTTTTCTGGTTTCAATCTCAGCCTGTTTGTTGTTGATCTGATTCGGGATTTGTCTGTGATTTCTGTGTCTGCCGGGTAAGATCATGACATAGATTATTAGAAAATCCTAAATGAAATTGCATTGATGCATCACAGCTAGATTATAAAGGGAATCTATTAGATGCTACCTCGCTCCTACAATCACTGCATCATTTATTTCAAATTAAACATAGCATATAAGTTCCTCTGTAGGTGTGCAGTGGCTGAATGAATGTCTCTGTATAATTTGTCAGCCCTCCTCCACCCTGTCCATCAGTAAAACAGATTCTTCCCGCCGGTTGGTGTTTTGTTGAAACTAAAACCTCCCATACGTGTTCAACTCGGTTTAGATCTGGTGACAGTGAAGGCCTTAGCATGTGATTTATATTATTTTAATCTTCATCAGACCATGTTGTGAGCTGTGCATGTGGGCAGGGTCGTCCTGGAAGAGAATCAAATACGAAGGTGATCAATTAGAAGAACTTTGACTTGCAATTCCCTCTTAGAAGACAAGTAATCCCTAACTATACAAAATGTCCTCCACAGCATAACAGCCACCAAGTTTCCCTTTAATGTCACCTAGTAGTAATGTTAATGTTCATCGACACACTGACACAAACAAATATGGCACTTTTGTCTCTTCAGGAGGAATCTGATTAAATAAACATAATGTATGTACATAAAGTATGCATTAAAAAAACAGCATCTGTATAAAAGAGACGTTTATACATAAGTAGACAAGTGACACTAATTTGAGTAACACTTTATGTCTGTCACTGAATGCCACTGAATTGTGTTGCATTAGTCCACTACGTAGGGCTTACAATGATAATAAGTTACACCACATCGAGTGGAGTTATATATATATATAGTTTAGAAATATAGAACGTAGCTAAATATCAGACATTACTGTGGGTAAAGAAATAAAGAAATAAAGCCAACTTTGAAATATTGTAATACAATGATGAAATGAAATGGGGGGGGGTGAATTTTGGGGTTTATGTGATACAAACACATAATGTGAAGCTACTGATAATGAACTAATATAAATTATAAACCGTCAGATTTAAAGGGATTTGACAGCACTTGGCTATGCTAAACTCTGTACTGCACTCTATTAATGCCCAGCTCATGTGCACTCTGGGTTTCTGTTCCTCCGCAGTAGGGAGCGAAGTGCGGCCGACCTACCCCATTAAATAAGGGCCCTTCGTTTAAGGTCGAAGAATCAAATGAGACTGAAATGATATAGATTTTTATGTTTTAGTAACACATTCTGTTCATTATCAATCTCCTTGGGTTGTAAAGAGAGAGAGAGAGAAAGAGAGAGAGAGAGAGAGAGGAGCTCTAGTTGAATGCTACACAGAGAGCTCAGGATCCATGCCCCATGTGTGTACGTGTGTGTATATCTTGGTATGATCGAACATACAGTATTGACGCCTTTGTGGTCAAGTGTGCTGTGCTGTGCGAATATCCTAGGTTTTTCCCTGTGAGTTCATGTGTAATAGAGCTGCTTCTATGATGTGTGTGGGTTTGTGTGTTTGTGTGTGTGTGTGTGTGTGTGTGTGTGTGTGTGTGTGTGTTTGCTGATAGATGCTGCATTCCCTCTCCGCTCCGAATTAACAGGGTTGCTAAGAAACGGAGGGTTTATATTAGATCAGCTTATCTGCTTTTATTGCTGTTACTATATTTTCCCTCAGCACCGTGCAGCCTTTATTCATTTGGAAATTTACCCGAGCCTCAGATTAAAGGAAAAGCTGTGTGTGTGTGTCTGTGTGTGTGTGTGTGTGTGTGTCTTCACACCATCCTCATCCTCCTTTACCTCCCTCTGACAAAAAGAGAGAAGATGCACAGTGGGGTAATCTGTAACCTCACTGCTACTGGATATGTTTCATTCCCCAAAACACGCATTAGATAGGAGACCAAGTACCTCATGATGTTGCATCCGATTGGCTAAAGGAAAGGAAGCAACACAACGCTTTTTTGGGTGTACAGTGGGGCTGGTTTTATACTGTATGAGTTTCTGCCAGATTTTTCTGTAGTAGACAGAAAATGCTAATCATGAAGGTATTCCTTGGTCGTGAGTTGAGATCAGCGGTCTTAGAATGCAGCTATAGCCAAAGACAGCAGATGACAGGTCTGGCAGTGTCAGACATTTTCGATTAAAATAAAAAATGAGTGTGACCGCTGCTACGATGCTCATCTGCAAAACTCAAGGCAGCTACAAATGAAAAGGACACATGTTAATAGAAAGAGCAAAATATCGTCATTACCTCAAGCTCACTTTGAAAAAAGTTTCTGTTTATGCTAGTCTGTTTCCTGCAAGAGCCTGGATTGCACCCCCTGCTGATGTAAACAGAATGTAGTAACTTTCTTTAATGGCAGGTCTATCGTTAGGGGATCTTCATCATCAACATTAGCACACAGTCTGTTATAGAATCTAGCCATGATTTTATTGGGATCATCTTGTACTGCACGACAAGTAAGAATCTTAAAAGACTGCTGAAATCATACAGTGTGGGCGAAGTCTGATTTACGTGTTGAATATTAAAGCTGCAGTATTGAACGTGTTTGGTTTAAAATGAACAAAAAATCTATTATTGAGCAAGTACATCAAAAAATATATCTGTATTCAAAACCGTCTCCTTACTGTCCACAACAGTAAGTAAGCTTGAAATAACGATGTATAATTCAAGCTGTCAGGTCAGATTTTGTGGGAAATGTCAGTCTGACGTCATTTGTCTTTGCGTGATTACGTCACATCCGTGAACAGAAAGAAGACGAGCCGGCTACTATATTGCGTGTGGGGGGGCTGAGGATGGTGGATTGTTTGTAGCTCGTTCTTACAAAAGTTGCTTAGAATTTAAACTTGTAATCTAGTTACAGTGCCCTCCATTAATAATGGCACCCTTGGTAATTATGAGCAAAGAAGGCTGTGAAAATGTGTCTTTATTGTGTAACCTTCTGATCTGTTGTTTAAAACAATTCACAAAAATACTCTGCTCTCATGGATATCAAACAATTACAAACACAACACAAGTTTATCCAAAAAAAAAATTATTAAATATAGGTGTGCAACAATTATTGGCACCCTTTTAAACATTACTTTATGTTACCCTCCTTTGCCAAGATAACAGCTCTGATTATTCTCCTGTAACGCTTGATGAGGTTGGAGAATACATGGCAAGGGATCTGAGACCGTTCCTCCATACAGAATCTCTACAGATCCTTCAAATTTTGAGGTCCACGCTGGTGGACTCTCCTCTTCAGTTCACCCCACAGGTTTTCTATGGGTTTCTATAAGTCAGGGGACTGGGATGGTCATGGCAGGACCTTGATTTTGTGGTCAGTAAACCATTTTTGTGTTGATTTTGATGTATATTTTGGATCATTGTCCTGCTGGAAGATCCAACCACGGCCCATTTGAATCTTTCTGGCAGAGGCAGTCAGGTTTTCATTTAATATCTGCTGATATTTGATAGAGTCCATGATGCCACATATCCTAACAAAATGTCCAGATCCTCTGGCAGAAATACAGCCCCAAAACATTAAAGAGCCTCCACCATATTTATCCGTGGGCATGAGGTACTTTTCCATATGGCTACCTCTCTGTGTACCAAAACCACCTCCGGTGTTTATTACCAAAAAGCTCTATTCTGGTTTCATCTGACCATAGAACCCGGTCCCATTTGAAGTTCCAGTCGTGTCGGCAAACTGAAGACGCTCGAGTTTGTTTTTGGATGAGAGTTGAGGCTTTTTTCTTGAAACCCTTCCAAACAACTTGTGGTGATGTAGATGACTTCAGATTGTAGTTTTGGAGACTTTCTGACCCCAAGACACAACTAACTTCTGCAATTCTGAAGCTGTGATCCTCTGAGATTTTTTGGCCACTTGGTCCTCTTCACAGTGCGCTATATTCCTTGGTCTTACCCATTCTGAATGACTAAGTGAATTTGTCCTATGTGTTACCTCATATTTATACCCCTGTGAAACAGGAAGTAATGGGTGAACAATTTCTCGTTCCTAGTCACCCAGGTGTAGTAAAAAAATATTTTCTCATATGAATTCATGGGTGCACGGTGGCTTAGTGGTTAGCACGTTTGCCTCACACCTCCATGTGTGTGCGGAGTTTGCATGTTCTCCCCGTGCTGCAGGGGTTTCCTCCGGGTACTCCGGTTTCCTCCCCCAGTCCAAAGACATGCGTGGTAGGTTGATTGGCATGTCTAAATTGTCCGTAGTGTATGAATGGATGTGTGAGTGTGTATGTGATTGTACCCTGCGATGGACTGGCACCCTGTCCAGGGTATTTCCCGCCTTGTGCCCGATGCCTCCTGGGATAGGCTCCAGGTTCCCTGCGACCCTGAAGAAGGAATAAGCAGTTGAAGATGGATGGATGGATGAATTTATGGGGGTGTCAATAATTGAACTTAAATTTAAGAAAGTTTTTTTTTTGGATAAACCTGTGTTGTGTTTGCAGTTGTTTGATATCCATGAGAGCAGAGTATTCTTGTGAATTCTTTTAACAATACAGACAATTCTTCACAGCCTTTTTTGCTCATATTTACCCAGGGTGCTAATATTAGTGCCGTGCAGTGTAGCTGCTTTTAATCTGGATAGTGCTAAACACAATCATTGTTGACATCTGGGGACTCAGCTGTTGTCAAACCCAAGGAATCTTGAACTGTGGAGAGCCTGCAGTCAAAAAGAGAAAGCGACAGATCCTGTGCTAAAATGAGAATGAATATCGGCATGGCTTTTGAGAGGAGTGAAAACTCAGAGATCTGAAGGGATTGAGGACTGACACAGAGATGGCTTTTATTCTGCTGAACAGGTAAGGCATTTCAGTGGCTCAATAGGTAGCTAGCTAACATTAGTTCATTGTTCACTTGCTTCAGCCTAGGTATCGAGTTATCTATGTTGTTTTGTTTTTGTTTGTGTTTTATTCTGGTCAATGTGGTTGATTGCACTGATTTTCTGCTTGCTATGAAAGAGCTACTCACCTGTACTCCAAGAAAACTGTATCCGCCACCACCTCCGTTATCAAGTATTGGAGCACATACGAATACCTCAAACCATCAGATTCATACACGCAGAGGAGCAGTGCCGAAGCACAACCCACGTACAAAAAAAAAAAAAACTCAACAAGCAACTTGCAACTTTATGTTTTAATCAGAGATGGTCATAGAGAGGCAAAGGTTCAGTACTGCAGCTTTAAGTTAATATTCCACCGAGTGTCCTATGCAAAATTATTATTTATCCTATTCACTATGCAAAAACGAGTCCAGAATGTTTTTTGTTGTTGTTTTTTTGGGGGGTGGGGAGGGGGGGGTATTTTAGATTTTTAGGAGTGTGAGATTTACACTGAAAGAAGATCTACAAGTTCAAAAATGGAAAATCTGAAGAGAAAAAAAAATTGTTAGGATTAATAAGTAATTATTTGGGATTACACAAATGTAAAAATATGTGAGCTTTGTTGCATGAAGCAAATCAGTAAAATGTACTCAAAAGAAAGGAACAATAGAGATTTTATTTGTTTGTGTAATATCTTACACATAGAAGTACATTTTACTTAAAAATATATTTTTTAAAAACAAACAAACAAAAAAACAAATGCAAATTGTTGCCAATTTTTTTCACTTCAAGTTTTAGTATTTATTTTCAACAGTAACAATGCCATTTATGCTAATGTCCCAGGTGAATACATCCATCTTTGGATATACTGTACACATATTGGCCGTCAACTGCTTAGGGAGTTTTTCCTTGCCACCGTCGCCACTCAATGGCTTGCTCAGTTGGGATAAATTCACACCTTTAATATCTGTACCGTGTTGATATTTCTGTAAAGCTGCTTTGAGACAATGTCTATGGTAAAAAAGCGCTACACAAGTAAAATTGAATTGACTTGAATTGAACCACTAGGTATAATATTACTGACCATATTTGCTCTGCATACATGCTCTGTAGTTCATCAGCCCTACCATCATAACCAGACCATCGTAAGAGCAGTACTCACCAGAATTTGGTGACTGACCACCAAAGAGTTACAGTGCCTAGCCACATTATTACTCATCTATCTTGTTGGTTATCAACTCATCTTTTTTTAACACTCAATGTACAGTATTAACTGTCCTCAGCAAATTAGAAAGAGTAAACTGCTGACAATCAACACTGCTGCACCTGATACACTCCTACCTTTATCTTACACACACACACACACAAAAAAAAAAAACCAGGGTGGGGAGGGTTACTTTAAAAATATACTCCATTACAGTTACAAATTACTTCATAAAAAATTTAATCAGTAAAGTACTCCAAGTATCACAATATGAAACTAATGTAATCTGATTACTTTTGGATTATTTCAAGGTCATATATGTAAATAAAATCAAGAGAAAATATGATATAAAATACTTTTACTTAGCTTATTTTAGCCTTTTTGAATCAACCAACTGGTGTGCGAGAAGGCGGGAATTACTGAGAAGAGTTAAAGCAATTCAAATATGTGCACATATGATACAGTATTAGACCATACGCACATCAAAATGAAACTAAAGCCGACTCCCGGACTCCTTAAATTTACAAGTCCCGGCCTCACGCTCTTTTAAGGTCTGATAAAGCTGATGTATGGTCACTCACAAAAGCATTTCAGAGAACAATTTGTGTTCATTTCTACCACAGTAACTTTGAGTATAATTTATTTGCGCATGCACCAGGAGGTCACTCATGTGAGCCACATCTGGCAAGAAAGAACAAGAACTATAATCAATGTCATGTACTGGAGACTGAGACGGAAGCAATTGCAGGTATGGCAGTTTAATGAGATAATGAATCCAAAGGGTCAGGCAGAATTCAAGAAACATAAACAGGCAGAGATCAACGATCATGCAAACAATCCAAACAGGCAAGGCAGAGGATCAAGGTTGCGGGAATAAACACAGTCAAAAAAAAGCAGAATAGCAAACACTAGATAAGGCTTGGTAATGACAGAGATAAGATCAACTGAGTGTATACTTTGCAACTGATGAGTGTGTGAATAGTCTCTTTTAAGGAGTGGTGTGTGTGTGTGTGTGTGTGTGTGTGTGTGTGTGTGTGTGTGTGTGTGTGTGTGTGTGTGTGTGTGTGTGTGTGTGTGTGGAACCAGGAGTCCGTGTGTGTTTGGGAGTTGTAGTTGTCTGTGGCCAGGTTTATAGAAATGGAGTCACTGGTTTGCTGTGATATGACAGATTCCCCCCATTCTGTCATTCCAAGGGAACGGGTGGTTGGTAGCGTAATACACATTGGAATGGGGTGAAGTGTGTTGCTGATTGATGTAGAGCGTTCTGGGCGTGCTCGGCCGAGGGGATGAAACTGGACCAGTTTTCAAGGTTTGCTGCACAGAATGTTTGGAGAAACCACCCTATCTCCTGGCGGGAATTACGCCACTTGACCGTTAGCTTGTGGATGGTAACTTGATTTGGCTCCCATCTTACCCATGAAGCTGGACCAGACTCAAAATGTGAATTGTGGTCCCTGATCATTGACGATCTCCTTGGGGATCCCAAAGTATCTGAAAACATGTTGGAGCAGCAGTTCAGCCATTGTGAAGGCTGATGGGATGGATGGTAGTGGTATTAGATGCAGTGATTTGGAGAAGCGATCAGCGGCCACTAAGATGGTTGAGTTACAGTGGTGTGAAAAAGTGTTTGCCCCCTTCCTCATTTCCTGTTCCTTTGCATGTTTGTCACACTTAAGTGTTTCGGAACATCAAACCAATTTAAACAATAGTCAAGGACAACACAAGTAAACACAAAATGCAATTTGTAAATGAAGGTGTTTATTATTAAAGGTGAAAAAAAATCCAAACCATCATGGCCCTGTGTGAAAAAGTGATTGCCCCCCTTGTTAAAACATACTATAACTGTGGTTGTCCACACCTGAGTTCAATTTCTTTAGCCACACCCAGGCCTGATTATTGCCACACCTGTTCACAATCAAGGCATCACTTAAATAGGAGCTGCTTGACACAGTAAGGTCCACCAGAAGATCCTTAAAAGCTACACATCATGCCGAGACCCAAAGAAATTCAGGAACAATTGAGAAAGAAAGTAATTGAGATCTATCAGTCTGGAAAGGGTTATAAAGCCATTTCCAAAGCTTTGGGAATCCAGCGAACCACAGTGAGAGCCATTATCCACAAATGGCGAAGACATGGAACAGTGGTGAACCTTCCCAGGAGTGGCCGGCCGCCCAAATTTACCCCAAGAGCGCAGCGACGACTCATCCAAGAGGTCACAAAAGACCCCACAACAACGTCCAAAGAACTGCAGGCCTCACTTGCCTCAGTTAAGGTCAGCGTTCATGCCTCCACCATCAGGAAAAGACTGGGCAAAAATGGCCTGCATGGCAGAGTTCCAAGGAGAAAACCACTGCTGAGCAAAAAGAACATCAAAGCTCGTCTCAATTTCTCCACAACACATCTTGATGATCCCCAAGACTTTTGGGACAACATTCTGTGGACCGATGAGACAAAAGTGGAACTCTTTGGAAGGTGTGTGTCCAAGTATATCTGGCGTAGAAGGAACACTGCATTTCATAAAAAGAACATTATACCAACAGTAAAATATGGTGGTGGTAGTGTGATGGTCTGGGGCTGTTTTGCTGCTTCAGGACCTGGAAGACTTGCCGTGATAAAAGGAACTATGAATTCTGCTGTCTACCAAGAGATCCTGAAGGAGAATGTCCGACCATCTGTTCGTGTACTCAAGCTGAAACGAACTTGGGTTCTGCAGCAGGACAATGATCCTAAGCACACCAGCAAGTCCACCACCGAATGGCTGAAGAAAAACAAAATGAAGACTTTGGAGTGGCCTAGCCAAAGTCCTGACCTGAATCCTATTGAGATGTTGTGGTATGACCTTAAAAAGGCCGTTCATGCTCGAAAACCCTCTAATGTAACTGAATTAGGACAATTCTGCAAAGATGAGTGGGCCAAAATTCCTCCAGAACGCTGTAAAAGCCTCATTGCACGTTATCGCAAACGCTTGGTTGCAGTTGTTTCTGCTCAGGGTGGCCCGACCAGTTATTAGGTTTAGGGGGCAATCACTTTTTCACACAGGGCCATGATGGTTTGGATTTTTTTTCACCTTTAATAATAAACACCTTCATTTACAAATTGCATTTTGTGTTTACTTGTGTTGTCCTTGACTATTGTTTAAATTGGTTTGATGTTCCGAAACACTTAAGTGTGACAAACATGCAAAGGAACAGGAAATGAGGAAGGGGGCAAACACTTTTTCACACCACTGTACCCTGGGGTTCTGGCAGGACTGCATGACAGGATGGCTCCTACTCCTGTTTCGGAGGCATCAACCTCTACGGCGACGTGCTTGGTAGGATCCGTGAGCTTGAGCATCAGGGCTGTGGTGAACAAATGCTTGAGCTTATCTAGCGCTGCTTTGGCAGCCAGGTTAAATGTTTCAGCTTGCCTCTCAGCAGGGACTTTAAGGGTTGTGCTATATCCTCTGATGAAACATTGGTCAAAGTTGGCAAAGCCCAGAAATCATTGCAACTCCTTGACTATGCGTGTGTTAGTAGGCCAATCCACCACAGTTTTCACCTTGCCTTGGTCCTTGGTGACTCCCTCAAGGATGATGATGTAGCCCAGAAACGAGATGGTGTGCTGGTGAAATTCGCATTTGTCTGCTTTGAGTTAGAGCTGATGTTCAAGGAGCCTTTCTGACACTTGACACACATGGAGAATGTGTTCCTCAGGGGAACTGGAATATACCAGGATGTCGTTGATGTATGTGATGACGCTCCTTCATGGCTCATTGATCTGCCACTGATAGAGGGTACACCTTTCCCTGGGACTGGTTCCAGGGAGCAGCTTGAATGCACAGTCATATGAGCAGTGTGTTGGTAATCCACTGCCTCTATCTTTGCTGAAGACTTTGCTGAAGATCATGACATTCAGGTGGAATGTGAACTGGAGATAGTTTTTCCGGGCTTTCCGGACTTTCCGGACTGATGTGGCTGTTAGATGGATGACAGAGGTTTGGAAACAGTGTGCATTTCAGCACGAAGACCAGCGCAGGGTTTGTCTGTCTGTCTAGGATATAAAGTGTTCTGCTGTTCCAACCATGGGAGGCCTAGGATGACGGGATGTCTGGCAGAGACCGTGACATAGAGGGTGATGATTTATTTATGGAGTGCGCTGATCTGGAGGGAGAGGGACACTTTGCAGTGCGAGATGGTCCCTCCCCTGCTTCTTTGTCAAAACAACCCCGTGAACTGCTCATACGAGGAGATGGGCTAGCCGCCTCACTCCTATATCGCTGTCGACCAAGTGAAATGGGTGATCATATGTGCCTCCGGCATCCCTGCGTAGCTGGTGAAGAACAATGAACATTGCAGGAGGAAGCCCTTGCATAGCTCTGGATCACCTGCATACTTTTCCGGTATCACGGTCAGTTTGATGAGCTGTTGGTGGTGTTCTCCCATGAGTTGTCCGTGGGCGTCAATGGCTTGTCGCCAGTCCAGTGTACATTCTGCATCCATGTTGATGCGAAGTATTTCAAAATGTCTCTTTTAAGGACTGGTGTGAGTTTGCATGTGATTGGAACCAGGTGTCTCTAATTAGAGCTTTGGGGATAGTGAACATGTCCATGTGTGTGTGTTTGGGAGTTGTAGTTGTCTTCAGCCATGTTTGTACTTAGATGCATTCTGGGAAATGGAGTTGCTGGTTTGACAATCAAGCAGCTGTCTACTGTGTTATGTCAATAGATGAATTTATTTGCTTTCAAATGAAAAAATAATAATCCTGATACTATTTCCATTTTTTGCAATAATGTACCTGTAATCTGCTTACTTTGTTTTTTGATGTACCAGTCTTTTGTATTCTGATTACGTAACGCCGTTACATGTAATCCGTTACTCCCCAAGCCTGACTAACACTATCATATCAGTGGACAGTGCAGGATGCACTTCTAGAAATGAACACACATTATATCAGCAATAGAATGGCTAGCTGACATACACATATATAGACTGTACCCTGCACTTGCTATTCTTTAGATAATGAAGATTATGATGATGAAGGTGGTGGTGGTGGTGGTGTTGACAGTGAGTTGAATCTGCCAATGAGGACCACAACATTGCACAGATTAAAAGCGTTTCCTGCTCTAACACATTTTGCACTGATTTTGCAGTTTTGCGATCACAGAAATGAATGCAAAATCAAGCAAACTCTGCAATATTCAGAAGAAGCTTGCAATTTTTCAAAATGACCACCAATTCCCCACAGATTTGGGCCAAGACGAGAGTTGTAACGTCATCACAACGTGCATTTAGTCAAAGCCCTATTCGATTCAAGTGTGTTGAATCAGAGTACAGCTAAAATGTCTCATTTACCAACAAACATCACTGCGAAAAACTGCGCAAAACTATTTCATGCAATTGTGATTTCGCCAATTTGAGTTGTTTTCCACACAAAAAAAACTCTGCAAGTTGCATTGCAAATTCTGAAAAAAGCCACCTCAAAATCACAAAACAATCACCAAAAAACTGTGAAATCCTGTATGGACTGATTAACACACTCTGTACAAGCGGAGTCAGGTGTGTTAAAGTGGAGCAACACACTCCAACTGGAGTCTGACACTCATGAGCTTAACTAGTCTGTGTAAGAGAAGGATCCGTTATTTAAAGCAGTCAGCGTTATGTGTCAGTAAGCCTCTGTGTGTGTGTGTGTGTGTGTGTGGGTGGGTGTGTTTGTGCATGTGTGTGTGTGTGTGTGTGTGTGTGTGTGTGTGTGTGTGTGTGTGTGTGTGTGTGTGTGTGTGTGTGTGTGTGCATGTGTGCGTGCATGAGGACGTGTCTGGAGAGTCTGGGTCGTGTCTAAGGTCAGGATCCTCCATCTTGTCCTTGTTACTGTGCAGATGGAGAAGCAGCAGGAAGGCACTTAGCGAAGTGCTCACTCTGAATGAGTCTTGGACTAGACCTGCGTGTCTGTGCCACGCTGCCCAGTGTGAGCTGCAGCAACGCCAACATGCAGTGTTTATTCTCCTTCAGATAAACCCTTCATTTATCTAATTAACACTATTCTCTAAATACCATTTCAGCTCACAATATGATCACGTATAAAATTTTCGGTTTTGATTTTTTTTAAATGAAAAATCAAATACATGACATTCATAACTGTAAATCAGTAGGGTATACAGTGTATTATACCACAGCACTGTTGAAGTCTTGCATCTGAGTAGTCAGAAGTGGTCAAAAGTGTCATCTGCAAGGTAAAGTCAAGGGTTTATATTAATCTTTCTAATATGTTGTTGTTTCCTTAGTAACTCATTCACATGAACTTGTCTGGTGGGTACACCACATACTCTATGGCTATCAAATTGTTGACCTGATGAATATTACTCTAAGAAGGCGTTTATTTAACATGTATACAAGGAGTATCGGTTGTCAGTGCTTTGTAAATTTAGTAAGTTTTACTCTTTAAAACAGAGGACTTTTCTGGTTTCTCTGTCAAATGTAACATGACTGAGCTGAATTTTTTTTTTGTCTTATAAACTTTATAAGCTGCTATATTGTAACTGACCATAAGAACTAACTAGTCTCACAGACATTCCACACATTAAACCTTACTATATAAGTATGATTTGTTGTTCATTTATAAATTTAAAACTGTAATGGTTGGCGAATTGCTGCGCTGTAAGAGAACTAAAAGCTTTTGGGACTGTATTAATTTAGCAGTTTTTAGTATTTTTTATGCATAGTTTTGCTATGTTATGTTTGAAAGTGCTGGGAGCTTTGAGTTGGTTTGCAAATGTAACATTCAAAACAAATCAAGCATTAAGAAATATAGCTACAATTTATATATCCAGCTTATTTTAAATTGTGAATGTGACTTTAGTCATTTTCACACTTGCTTTTTTCTGGGCTTCGGGCCGTTTGAGCCCTAAATTAAGTAAAATTGGTGATATGTGAGTGCTGATTTCAAGCTGAGGAGCTGAGGAGCAGTTCTGAGAACCTGTTGAACCTGAGAACAGTGGTCTGGAGTTTGCTTCAGCAGAAAACCGGAAGAGTCTGCATCAGGTCTGGAAGTTATTTAAACTATTTAACTATTAAAGCAATTAAAATAGTTCAATTTTTCATGGCTGCTTCTACCAGAGAACGTCTGGGTTACACATGTAACCCTGTTCCCTGAGAAGGGAACGAGACGTTGCGTGAGCTTCACGCTGTGGAAACGAGAATGGAATCAGATGCAGACTGCTTAAAGACCGTGCAGATCAGCTCAATGAGGTCATCTTGCACATCTTTAATCTGAGCCTGAGACTTGCGCGAGTTCCAGTACTGTGGAAGACTTCCTGTGTGGTTCCAGTACCCAGAATTGCGCATAAGAGTGGGCCAAAGCACTTGAGACCGGTAGCCTTCACTTCACACCTGATGAAGTCTATGGAGAGAATTGTACTGTGACAGCTGCGGACCCTAGTGAGCTCAGAGCTAGACGCCCTAGAGTTTGCTTACCGACCAGGCATGGGGGTTGAGGATGCCATTATTTATCTGATGCACCGATCACTTATACACCTAGAGAAAAATGGGAGCATTGTGAGGATCATGTTTTTTTATTTTTCCAGTGCTTTCAACACAATTCAGCCATCACTACTTAGGGGGAAGCTTTTGGGAGCTGGAGATGATCACCTGGCTGCATGGATCACCAACTATCTTATTGAAAGACCACAGTATGTGAGGCTCCAGGATTGTATTTCTGACTTGGTGGTCAGCAGCATGGGAGCACCGCAGGGTACAGTGCTTGCTCCATTTCTCTTCACCCTGTACACAGAGGACTTCAGGGATAACACTAACAGCTGCCATATGCAGAAGTTCTCTGATGATACGGTCATTGTTGGACGAGTATCAGAGGAGAATTATTAGGAATTCTGGGAGGTCATCGCTGACTTTGTCAACTGGTGTGAATTAAACCACCTCTGCCTCAATGCCAGCAAGACAAAGGAGATGGTAGTCGACCCCCGCAGGAGGCCAACCCGGTCTACGTCGGTGAGCATCCAGTGTATGGACATCGAGAGGGTGGATACATATAAATTCCTGGGTGTTCACCTCAACAATAAACTGGACAGGTCCACAAACACAGATGTCCTGTACAAAAAGGGCCAAAGTCGTCAAAGAGGTCTTTTGGTGTGTGCAGGATCCTGCTTAAAACTTTCTATGACACTGGTAGCATCTGCTTTCTTATATACAGTAGTTTCCTGGGGAGTTGGGAGCACAGAGAGGGACAGGAAATGTCTCAACAAACTGGTTAAGAGGGCTAGCTCTGTCTTGGTCTACCCTCTGGACAGCATAGATATGGTGGAGTAGAGGAGGATATTAGCTAAGATGGCATCTATCATGATCAATTCCTCTCACCCCCGGTATGAGACACTGGGGTCCCTGAGCAGCTCCTTCAGCAGCAGACTGCTTCACCCTTAGTGCAAGAAAGCGCTCTACCGCAGGTCCTTCATCCCACAGCAGTCAGACTCTTTAATGTAACAGCAACATAATGTAGCACTGCTAGCTGTTTTTTTGCATCATCAACCCACACATTATTATTATTTGTTGCTCACCCCTCTATTGTTAACTGCGCACTAATCCATTTTTCCATTCATGTATATAAGCAAGGTGCTACTCATCTGTATATATTCAAATTTGTATTCATCTGTACATACACTTAGGTGTCCATAGTGTTCAAATTACCATTATTATTATTTTTTTACTACTCTAATTCTTATTTTTATATTCATTTTCTATCCATCTTCTACCGCTTCCTCCTTTTCAGGGTCGTGGGGAAACCTGGAGCCTATCCCAGGGAGCATCGGGCACAAGGCGGGGTACATCCTGGACAGGGTTATATATAATTATTTCAATTCTATTCCTATTTCATGTGTATTCTTTCCTGTCTAATTTTTGTGTAACTGAGCAGTTGTAACGAGGGAATTTCCCCAGTGTGGGATCAATAAAAGTTATCTTATCTCTTATCTTATCAATCATACTGAGGGCATGGCCTGTTGAAAAGATCTGAGCCTGAGGGTCACTTTAGGACACTCGAGCCCAGTGTGGTATGTATATCCAGGTTGTAATATTGAATGAATGTGTGCGGCATAGGCCACCCTGCCGCAGCACACACATCCTGTAAGGGTAACTCTTTGGACAAAGCCTTGAGGAAGCGACCTCCCCTAGTGGAATGAACTCTTATGCCCAGAGGCGTAGCGAGCCCACGCGCCTCATAAGCAATAGAGATTGCTTCCACTATCCAATCAGAGATGCGCTGCTTCGACACAGCATCACTTCTACTGTCACCATCAAAGTAGATCAGCAGCTGCTCTGACTTACGCCACTGGCAGCGCAGTGGATATAAGTAGAGAGAGCCCTTACTGGACACAGTAGGTGCAATTTCTCTTGTTCCGGTGTGAGGAATGGACCTGCAACACTACTGGCTGGGCAGCAGACATGGGCACTTTAGGAATATAATCCATCCTAGGATATAGGAAGGCCTTGGCTAATCCAGGGGCAAGAAGGGGCAACAGAGGGATTTTGTAGATCTCCTACTCGCTTGAGAGATGTCAGGGCCAGCAAGAGAGCTACCTCTGGGTCAAAGCTTCTCTGAGGCTGACTCTAAGGGCTCAAATGGGGAACCTGACCGACCTTCCAGGACCACAGAAAGGTCCCAGAAAGGTATGCATAGTCTGCAGATGGGCCTCAGCCACCTGACAAAACCCATAAACCTCGATGTTAGAGGATGTTGCCCCACAGAGGCTCTATCAATAGGGGTATGGCTGGCCGAAATGGCGGCCACATAGACACTAATTGTAGGAGAAGCCAACCCTGCTGAGAAATGCCCTTGTAAGAACTCCAGGACTGTAGCTATTGCAGTTCACTGGATCTAGCTGATGTTCCTCACACCACTAGACACAAAGTCATCACTTGAGCACATACAATTTCAACATGGTCTCTACAACCTCAATTGCAAGACCAGAATCTATTATCTGGTGCCCCTCAGTGGCCAGACCCACAGTTTCCATAGTTCTGGCCGAGGATGGTAAATAAGCCCTCTTGCTTGAGATAGTAGATCCCTGCAGATGGAAATCTCCCAAAGAGTGCCATCTAGCAGGGATATTATCTCTGAAAACCATATTCAAGCTGGCCATTAAGGTGCTTCTAGCAGCAGACATAGAAGGTCTTGGCGAACTCTTGCTAGAACTTGCAGGGCAATCGGTTGGGAAATGGCCACATGACAATGGCCACATGTGCACCATGAAGTCCAGCCCCAGTGGTGCAGGAGGAGTTAGGTCAAACCACAGCGGGCAGTGTGTTGTCTTCTCAGAGGTGAACACATTGATTTCTGCTTGGCTGTACCGCTGCCATTTGAACTCCACCACTTGTGGATGGAGCCTCCAATCCCTGGGCCTCAGCCCCTGTGTCTGCACCCAGATTCCAGTTGCCCAGAATGTATGTTGCACTCACTGACAAAAACTTTCCCTCCACCAAGAGAGGAATTAGTTGCACCTGCCTGAACAGGGGACGTGAACATAACCCTCCATGGGAGTGGCTATATATCATCACAAACCAGTCCTCAAACTGAATCTGTGGAACGATAAGTTTAAGCGTCAGCATCTTGGACCTGTATGCCCGAAGAGTATGGTTCAGACGACGCAGATCTAAAATTGGCCACATACTCCCATCTTTTTGCGGACCAGGAAATAATGGCTGTAAAAATGTCCCTCCCTCAGGGAATGGGGTACATGTTCCATGGCCCCTTTGTCCAAGAGGGATCTTACTTTCTGCAAAACACTGGGCTCTGTTCTGTGCTGAGTACTGTGATGAGCACACCTCTGAACCAGGGGCAGGCCCTACAGTAATACTAGAGGCTAACTGCCCTAACAACCTCACATTCCCTGACTGTGGCCGCCACACTCGCTGTCTGTGACTCCCTTACACTCCCTTGGCTGCCTCGGCAGCAGCCCACCCAGACCTGCGAGGCTCTGAAACCCAACTCCCTTCTACTGAGAAGAGAGCGAGCCGCAAGCGGAGGTGCCTAATTTTAAGGCGTTCACAATGCGCACTGTCAGAACTCTCAAGGCTGCCATGGCATGCTCCAACCCTAGATACTTCACAAAGAAAATATGTGCATCCGAGACTTTTTGAGTGTTTTTGCTAGCATTACACAAACGTCCGACATGCAGTCTCTCTGAAGATAATAAGATAATAAGGCATGGTTCACAGGTGGCATTTTTATTTCATGTCACACGCTGTGGCTGTGGCGCAGTTGGTAGAGGTTGTCCACTAATCGTAGGGTTGGCGGTTCGATTCCCGGCCCGGGTGACTCCACATGCCAAAGTGTCCTTGGGAAAGACACTGAACCTCAAGTTGCTCCCGATGGCAAGCTACCGCCTTGCATGGCAGCTCTGCTACCATTGTTGTGTAAGTGTGTGTGTGAATGTGTGAATGGGTGAATGAGACACAGTGTATAAAAGACACAGTGTATTGGATAAAAGCGCTATATAAAAGCGCCCATTTACTTACTTAATTAACACATCTCCTGATCATGGCAGGCCTATAGGCATGATGATATGGCTATTAATATATAAAAAATAGGCTTCCATAGGACTGGAACACTGTAATTTGCTCAACTTTGTGGTGCAGTTTGTGGTGCACTGAGAGCGTCACAAAAAAATGTGCTGACCTGCCTAGGTAATAATTGTCTTATATGAGAATAGCTCCTTGTTTGCAGGTGTTCCTGCATGATGACATGCCAACTTTCTTTGCTACTTGAATATTGCTACCAAAGGAAAATTTTGCAAATCTGCGTGCACAAACGTGTTCTAAGCAATTGCTTTATCCACGTTTTGGAAAGGAATTCTTCTATGTGAATTCAAACCTGTGATTATTAGCCCGTGCCCCAAACGAGTTGAGAGTCAATCCTGAATGTAAACTTGAGTATTTGAAGTGTACTCAATAGATTTAGCTCATATCAGCTTCTTCAGCTAACAGTTACATCAGAAAACACAGAAACTCTTTCAAATAATTCATTATATCATCTGTTATTCATTGACAACAGTCCAGACAACAAGTAAAGTCAATGGAAAATTACAGACAGTGTTTAGAGATTATAGCGTGTTTAGACATTAGAGATAGACACCATCTGTAATATCTAAACACTTTCTTTAATCTCCAAACAATGTCTCTACAGTCCACACATTCTCTACAATCTCCAAATACTGTCATTAATGTCTAAACACTCTCCATTCTCCAAACACTCTTTGGCCATTAGAGACAGTGTTTGGAGATTATACAGAGTGTTTAGACATTAGAGATAGTGTTTTTGACAGAAGAGAATAGAGAATTTTTAATGATTGTAGACAGTTTTTGGAGATAATATTCAGGGTTTGGAGTTTATATAGAGTCTTTAGAAAGTGTAAGAGAGTGTTTAGACATTACAGATGGTGTTTTTATCTAATGTCTAAATACTCTATAATCTCAAAACACTGCCTGTAATGTTCAAACACACAATACAGTGTTTAGACATTACAGGCACTGTTTGGAGATTATACAGTGTGTTTAGAGATCAGAGATGGTGTTTGGAAATTATACAGTTTTTATACATTAGAGACAGTGTTTGGAGAGTGTTTAGACATTCAGACTGGGTTTGGAAATGACACAGTGTTTAGACATTAGAGACTGTGTTTGAAAATGATACAGTGTTTAGACATTAGAGACTGTGTTTGAAAATGATACAGTGTTTAGACATTAGAGACTGTGTTTGGAGATTATACAGAGTGTTTTTGAGATTATAGATGGTGTTTAGAGATTACACAGATTGGTTAGACATTAGAGACTGTTTTTGAAAATGATACAGTGTTTAGACATTAGAGACTGTGTTTGAAAATGATACAGTGTTTAGACATTAGAGACTGTGTTTGAAAATGATAGTGTTTAGACATTAGAGACTGTGTTTGGAGATTATACAGAGTGTTTTTGAGATTATAGATGGTGTTTAGAGATTACACAGATTGGTTAGACATTAGAGACTGTGTTTGAAAATGATACAGTGTTTAGACATTAGAGACTGTGTTTGAAAATGATACAGTGTTTAGACATTAGAGACTGTGTTTGAAAATGATACAGTGTTTAGACATTAGAGACTGTGTTTGAAAATGATACAGTGTTTAGACATTAGAGACTGTGTTTGGAGATTATACAGAGTGTTTTTGAGATTATAGATGGTGTTTAGAGATTACACAGATTGGTTAGACATTAGAGACTGTGTTTGAAAATGATACAGTGTTTAGACATTAGAGACTGTGTTTGAAAATGATAGTGTTTAGACATTAGAGACTGTGTTTGGAGATTATACAGAGTGTTTTTGAGATTATAGATGGTGTTTAGAGATTACACAGATTGGTTAGACATTAGAGACAGTGTTTGCACAAAGTATTCAGAAATTGTTTAAAGTGTTTGGAAATTGTAGACAGTGTTTGGATATTATAAAGCTAGGTGATTAAAGAAAGTGTTTGATGATTATAGAGCGTGTTTATTCAGCACAGCTTCTCTTTTTCTCTTCCTCTCCTGTTCACCATTTTGTGTTGTATGCAGTGCTTCTGCACAGGACGACATTAATATTCCTTTGAAGAATTCTTCTGCCAAACACTCTCACTCTCTCTCTCTCTCTCTCTCTCTCTCTCTCTCTCTCTCTCTCTCTCTCTCTCTACTGCAGCTCTCCCAAGCTCTCAACAATTACTACTGCTGTTGAAAGAAGCATTGTTAGGAATTCCCCTCGCGTGCACACACACACACGCACACACACACACACACACACACACACACACACACGGTTCTGCGAGGTGCTTGGTGATTGGGTTAATGGCGGTTCCTGCCTTCTTTAAAGAGGAGTGTGTGGGTTATTTTTAGTTGAGGGAGTTAACAGAGAGAGAAGGCAAGTGGTACTGCAGTTCCTTTAATGCAGCATGCAGTGTTTCGACACTAGGGCGACTCTCTACTTTTGTCTGTCTTCTTACACACACACTTTAACCTATCATTATATTCATATCTCTTCAGCAGTATATGCACATATTCAGCATATATATTCATAATTCATATTAGTCATCTCAGCAGCACAATGAATGAAGTGCATCTGATATAATAATCAGTTGTTTGAAACATTGGAAAGAGGGTAACTTTAAGGACTGGGAGGCCACACCTTTGTATTGTAACTGACAGGCATAATGAGCCAAGGCTGTGCAGAGGAGTGGGTACTCAAATTAAAAAATGGGCCCATGGATCACGATGTTAAGACACAAGTCAAACTAACTATAGCAGCCATCCATTCATTCATTTTCCATACTGCTTATCCTATATAGGGTTGCAGGGAGCCTGGAGCCTATCCAAGGGGACTCGGGGTACGAGGCGGGGGACACGCTGGATGGGGTGCCAACCCATCGCAGGGCTCAATCGCACAGACATTCACACACTACTGGTAATTTGGAAATGTCAATTGGCCTACAATGCATGTCTTTGGACTGGGGAAAGAAACCCCCGAAGGACAGGAAGAATATGCAAAGTCCACTCACACACAGGGTGGAGGAGAGAATCGAACCCCTAACCCTGGAGCTGCGAAGCAAGCATGCTAACCACTAAAGCCACCGTGCCCCACATTACAGCAACAAATAAAGAGAACATCAAAAAGAATCTTATAATAATCCACATCATACTTTTCAACTACACATTATAGTTTGACATTTATTTATATATTAATGTAAGTATTATTTGAAGATTTCTCGGTTGCAAACTACTCTCAAGTTATTGGAGCATCAGCTGGTGTACTTCAAAATTGCTGTTTTTGCTAGGGCTGTAAGCAGACAAGAATGCATACCAGAAAGCATTTTATCACGAAACACATGCTGTCCAAAACTAGAGAACCCGCCTAAAACATGATCTTCAGAATCACGCCCACTATATTACTGGCTAGCTGACTGGCTGCTATACTCTTGAATGGTATCCTGATGAACTGTAATATTTAACGTCCCACTATAATGTGACAACAAGCAAACAGGTGAATGATGACTGCTTTGAAATAAACAAATTAATCTCACCATCTCTTAACCTCGCGCAGTGGCCATCTCTGTTTGAAGTGCACAAGTGGCTCACTTCTTGTGTCACATTAGATATTATAATGGTTCATATTTTAAACTGGCAGGCATGGAGAACAAGAAATTACTCTTGTGTAAGAAATGTCACTCACTGCTGCTTCTTCAGATTCACATGTATGTGGCAGCTGGTGGTTGTGTGCTTAATGTCTGTTGGTTAATAGGTCCTTCTCTTGGAGATACAACAAACCCATGGCTACTTACTTGCAACTGGCAACTTCAGCCTTTTTCTTATTAATGGCAGGCCTTTGACAAAAGAAGTACAAAATAGGCCATCTTGGCCACTGAGGGGAAAAGAAAGCCCACGCCACCATTCATTGGTATTTGGTGTCATTGGTATTTGGGGTGTTCAGGGTCTTCCAGCAAGAATTTTTATTGAGTTAGGAATTCAATATGGGCTACAATGCTTGCAAAGTCTCAACCTTCATGTGAATGTACATAGTGAATGTACCGTTTCTTAGGACTTTATCTGTGCATACTTCTCTCTCTCTCTCTCTCTCTCTCTCTCTCTCTCTCTCTCTTTCTCTTTCTCTCTAGACACACCCTGGTGTGATATTTCATAAATGTATTTCTGCTTTTCTCTAAGCTGTTTCATTCTACCTGCCCAGCATGTAATTCTCTCTCTCTCTCTCTCTCTCTCTCTATACGTCTGTCTCCCTCTAACACTTCCCTGTGTCTCTCGGTCTCTTTCTTTAGCTTCCTCTACGTTGACAGTGTGTGTAAGTGTGACTCATGTGGTCGACACCTGCTCAGCTGTCATTGGTTGTTGGACTGTGTGTGTGTGTGTGAGGTGTGAGGTGTGAGACTATGTGGACTGTAAATTAAGCCATTTCTGAACATGGATGCCAAAATCATCCAGAGACAACAGTTAAATATATTTGATTAGTTTGTATAAGGATTTTATTTATGAATTTTTATTTATTTGTTTAATTTTTTCTTGATTTTTGATTTGGGGGGTGATTTCTAGACCACGTACTATTGCTTTTGCTTGCAGAAACAAAAAAGCCTATTTGTTGATGTGCCTACATGGGAAAGGTAGATTACCATAACATTAAAAATCTTATAACTGCGTGTTTAAAGTGACAACATGAACATCATTTTTACCTGTAGCAATTCTTTAACACCTTATGTCTTTTTTGTCTTGTAGTGAGCGACAGCTGTTTTCGTAACCTTGCTGAGGATCGCAGCGGCATCAATCTCAAAGACCTTGTGCATGACCCCTCCCTGTGAGTGAACACACACACACACACACACACACACACACATGTACATGCACATGCACATGCACATGTGCACACACACACCTACACACACACAGGCACACACACACACACACACACGTGCAGAGAGGGAGGGAGGGGGAGGGAGAGAGAGAGGTAGAGATGGAGAGAGATGTAGAGAGATGGAGAGAGAGAGAGAGAGAGAGTTTGGTCCAAGTGTCTCCAACAAATCCATCAAAAACAAATTTCACTCTTAAATCAAATTTTGAATATATTCACATATTCAAAGCCAAAAAAAAAATCCTCGCTGGAATATTTAAGATACCTTGTAAACTTTTAGACTATTTTCTTTTGTAACGTTGTATGTTTGTCAGATTCAGCTCAGGTGCACTGTCTGCCTGCACTAGTGTTTTTGATTGGTCAGGAATTTGACATGGTGTGCCTTCACAAACACTTCTCTTTACACAGCTCTCCTTCACACTTGGGTTTATTTTTTGTATCTATGTGCAGGTCAAGCAAGTGCATTTTTTATTAATGAAAAGATAAAATAATATAGCTGTTAATTAACATTTAATAGTGTGCTAACCTTACCCACAGTTTAAGGTAGTTTATATATGCTCTTATAGACCTATTTTTAGATCCATTTACAACATGCCACTTCAGACCTTTTTAGAATTTTCATTGTGATGATAAAAGTGATTTAAAATCTGTTTTTGCCACTTAAAGGGAAACAGCAGTGTGTGCATTGATCTACATATGTACTAGACATAAATACATTGTGTTATGTAAGGAGTGATGTTCTTTATTTTTTGGTTTTAGCACATAGATTCATATCTTGAATATCACAGGTCCTGTGGAGCAGCTAGTGTGCATGATCATGCAGTTGAAAATGGGGCATTTCATGTCTTAAATGAAAATTTGCCGTGGTGATACATTTTGTGGACAATCGTAAAACTGGGTTCTCACTAGTAATTCACTGAACCACGGTTCACTTGAATGAGTAAAACGACCTCTGGTTCAGATGTTTGGTGTGCATCTGAGTTTGGGTGGAGTGTTCACAAATGTCAAAACAGACCAAACTAAAGAGCTTTAACTGGTCCACACCAAACGAGGTAGAACCTTCACCTCACCTCAGTTTATCAATGTACTGATTAAAATGCTTTGTTTTGTGCTAATGTTTAGCAGAAATGTTCGATAAAAATGAAAGTGTAAAATGCTTTGTTTTTCCTCACAGCCACTCTCACTTTCATCTTATAATGACGAAGTGATAAATACGGAAGGTATAAGTGATTTTATGGAAAACCGTTCTCAGAAATTTACATGGGGAAGTGGGTGATTATTACTGCAGTGTCTCTGGGATTTTAGTCCAGTCCAAATCAGTCATGTCAGTCATTTTTCACTGACTGTGTGTGAATGCGTCTGGAAAAATCATACCACATTTTACCTTCTATAAAATTACCAGCTGAAGTAATCCTAGCTGATATATATCCCGTCCAAATTGATGATTCATTATATCCTGTGGGAAAAGTTTTTGCACCTTTTCTTCATAATAAAGACACACTTTTATATATTCTTCCACCAAAACCAAGTATTGACTGCATTTAATATGTAGAATAATAAAGTATATATGAAGTTTAAAAGGACTTGTCAAGGAACCGACACTTCCAGGGCTTTTTAGATACATTCCAGCACAGGTACAGCATTCATTGATGTTATGGCCATGTGTTATGATCAAGAGTCATTTGTATGGCTCTTGATCAGCCATAAGCTTTACACAAGTGCTTATAATAAAGGTCAAATATTGTATTACAATGAGGTGTATTTAGTACTCATAGAAGTTTCTCTGTGAGTTATACAGAAATCGCTTATCCCAAGTGAAGTGATCATAAATAATGTCCTCTGGCAGCATTAGTTTATGGTCATACTTTATGTCCAGAAATCTGTTCCCAAATAAAGGAGAACAATTAGCTGATTTGGTCTTTTTGTATCCTTTTGGTTTTGTATATTGATTTCATATTAACAATATCCTTTCGTTTTCAATACTGGCATGTGTTTGGTTTTTAAATGCACGATTAATACAAGATATACTGATATTTTTTGCCTAGGATATCATGCCATGAAAAATTCAACCTACAGTACCTGTAAAAGGTACAGTGCTGTGAAAAAAGTATTTGCCCTCATGGTGATTTCTTCTGGTTTTGTGTATATCTCATACTAAATAGTTTTTGATTGAAATACAGCATAAAACAAAGGCAACCTGAGTAAACACACAATACAGGTTTTATTTTATTTATTTTTTATTGAAGCAAAAAAGTTATCCAACACCTATCACACTTGTGCCCCCTTAAACATATTGCCCCCTTTAACTTAAATCTGGTTGTGCCACCTTTAGCAGCAATAACTGAACGCTTCTGCTTACTGGAGATCAGTCTTTCACTTACTTCTAGGACTAGGAGCAAAGCATCCCCAAACATCACACTTCCACCACCATGCTTGACCGTAGGTATGATGAAATTCTGTTTTTGTGGAATTCTGTGTTTGGTTTACACCAGATGTAACAGGACCCCTGTCTTCCAAACAGGTCCACTTTTGACTTATCAGTCCACTGAAGGTTTGAGGATCATCAAGGTATATTTTGGCAAAATTCTGCCTTAATTTTCTTCTGGGTTATCAGTGGTTTTCACCTCACCACTCTTCCATGGATGCCATTTTTACCCAGTGTGTTTCTGTTAGTGGAGTCATGAACAGTGATCTTTATTGATGTAAGAAAGGCCTGTAGGTCCTTTGATAATGTCCTTGACTCTGATTTAACTTCCTTAATGAGTCGTTACTGTGCTGTTGGAGGAATTTTGGAAGGTCGGCCACTTGTGGGACGGTTCAGTACTGTGCCGAGTTTCTCCATTTGGAGATAATGGCTCTTACTGTGGTCCTTTGGAGTCCCAGAGCCTTTGAAAAAAGCTTTGTAATCTTTCCCAGACTGATATATTTCAATCACCTTCTTCCTCATCATTTCTGGAATCTTTCTATTTTGGCATAGTGTGTTACTGGGTAAGACATTTTAATTAGAGATGCACCAATGTATCGGACGATAATCGGTATCGGCCGATAGTTTAAATACATCCGATGATCAGGGCTGATTATATCCTGTCAATCAAAAGAGGGCCGGAAAATACATTGACTGTGTGTTGTGTGTAAAGAAGATGTCTCTTGTGTGGCATGACGACAAAACTGCAGTTTGTAACGTCTGTAAGCTCTGCACTGATAAAATTTTACACAGGAAGCGAAATCGAGTCTACTCCCCAAACCAACCCCAAGCCAAAATACCTTTTCACACAGGCCCAGTTGATATTGGATACAATATTGGATACAATTTTTGCTTCAATAAATAACATTATCATTTAAAAACTGTATTTTATGTTTACTCAGGTTGCCTTTGTTTTATCTTAGATTTAGTTTTAATTTCTGAAACAATTTATTATGAGATATATACAAAAACAGAAGAAACCAGGTAGGGGCAAATACATTTTCACAGCACTGTGCACGCATACAGATTGCTTTATTGTCTTTTTATCCATACACAAGTATTCAGCAAGTAAGCAATAACATACTCCAGACCATCCTGTTATATGAAAACATTGCAGACTATGGTGGTGTGATGCGGCTCAACTCGCCAGCAGAGTGTCTCAATTAAACTACAAGCACACAATATATACACAATCTTTGTAACAGTGTGGAACATAGAGTACATACAGTATACAGCAACCTTGTATATACTGGATATACTGGAATGGTGTGTGATGGGTAAGGTCGTATCAATTAGCAGTATAGAAGTAAATATTTATATTTAACATTTCATTCCATAAGTAAACTTATGAGGAAAGTGTCTGTTGTGTGGTTCCTGTATAATAGTGCTGTATAAATGACCTATTTAAGTACATATCTATAAATACGGTATGATAATGAATAAGATATGGTGTGAATATAACATGATGTATGAATTGTTTTCCAGAAGGGATGACTACTTATTAAAGTGACTAGTGCATGGTGATGGAGTTTGTGCCCTGTGAACTACATTTACATCTACATTTACGTTTACGTTTACATTTACGTTTAATGCATTTGGCAGATGCCCTAACCCAGAGATTCCAGAAGTCAGATGTGCTTTGTAGTCTCTATCAAAAACACATTCTCATGCTGGTTCACTGGGTCAGGGACTAATGGTACCATCAGTCTTTGAAGGAGGTTAGAACATGAAAAAAACAAAAACAAAAGACAAGGATTTTTTAAATAAATAACAAAGTGCTAATTTAAGTGCTTGGTGAGGAGGTAGGTCTTTAGTCTTCGGTTTGAAGACAGCCTGTGACTCAGCTGTTCGGGCAGACAGTGGAGGTTCATTCCGCCCCTGGGTGCCAGAACAGAGAAGAGCCTTGATACATGTCTTCCTTGTGCTCTGAGAGATGGTGGGTCCAGTCGAGCAGTGCTAGAGGCTCGTGGTGCAGAGTAGGGTGTGATAAGTGCTCTAAGGTAGGTGGGCTATGGTCCATTTTTTGGCTTTGTAGGCAAGCATCAGTGTTTATGCAGGAAGCTACAGGAAAAGAGTAGAGTGAGTGTTGCAGTGGGGTGGTGTGAAAGAAAAGAAAAAAGTAATTCAGCTGCGTTCTAGATGAGTTGCATAGGTCGTATGGCGTGCTTAGGCAGACCTGCCAGGAGCGAGTTGCGCTCGTCCAGACTCCAAATGACAAAGGACTGAACAAACACCTGAGAGGCCTCTGTGGATAGAAATGGCCAGATGGTGGGAAGTAGTTTCCTATTAAAGCAAGTGTGTCATCACAGCAGCCTGTAGCGCGATGACGTATTGGATTAGATCCACTATGTACTGGATGTTGTAACCCTAACCATAATTGTAGATGAATTACTTATTGATGTCCTGTGTTTGCCGTCGGCGCATGTGTGTCACAATATACAATACCTAGAACATCTAATCCAATATGACATCGCGCTACAGGTTGCAGCGAGGATCTCTTGATTAAAGCTCCTGACAGCTGTTCTGGAATCTGATCGACCTAGTCTGGATCCTTTGGTATCTTCTACAAGATGGCAGAAGGACAAAATGTTTATGGGAGGTGTGGGAGGTGTCAGCCACTAAACATTGTGGATTTACTAAGGCAGCATTTGTGGTACATGTCCTGTATAGGAGGTGGAGACACTCCTATGATGATGTCTGCTGACTTCACTATCTGCTGCAGTGTCTTACTGTCTGATACACTACAATTGGCATCCCAGACAGTGATGCAGCTACTCAGGATACTCTCAATAACTCCTCTGTAGAATGTGGTTATTAAGGGGGGGGGGATGTCTAGCTCTCCTCAGTCGGCACAGGAAGTGGGACATGGGATTGTGAGACCAGACAGTGTCATCAGACATGTGCAGTCCTAGAAACTTGCAGTCCACAGGAGAGCCATGGATATGCAGTGAAGAGTAATTCCCAAAGTCTACCGTCACCTCCTTTGTCTTGTCAAGATTAAGAGAAAGATTGTTGAGCTGACACCAGCCCACTAGCTGCTCCACCTCTGCTCTGTATGCTTTCTCATCATTGATACGGATGAATCCCACTACTGTGATATCATCCAGAAGCCGTCCTACATCATCAGTGTGAACAGCAATGGGCTGAGGACACACCCTGAGGGGTGATGATGATGCTGGAGGTCTTATGTCTGATCCAAACAGTCTGTTCAGTCAGGAAGTCCAAGATCCAGTTGTAGAAGAAGTGAAGCCCAACAGGTACAGTTCCAGCTCCATCAGCCATATAGAAGAGTAGAGTGTTCTTAAAAAAAAAAAAAAAAAAAAAGCTACATCGTTTCATTCATCAACAAATCGAGGAAAAGAGTTACAATCAGTTTTGGGGAAGCTACAAGCTAGTCATGATTTAAAATGACTAAGTTACAGCCAATGATAAATTAGCTAGCTACACTATCAGCTACTAACAAAAAGCAGATAACTGCACTGAAGATATGTTGTCAAATTTAACTGAAATATCACCAGTCAGAAACAGTTTTGATTTTCTTAACCGTAAAACAGCATTTCAATGAATAAATAAACTGAAGGGTCCCTCTCCACTAGAGTTGGTTCGGTTTGTTGTGAAAATATGTAGCAGGTTTAATGTTAATGGGCATAAGATAATCCATATAAGGATTGTATGGTGTTTGCTACAATATGAATAATAATTCTTATCATTGTTATTTCATATTGGCTGATGCTAGCTATTAGACTAAAGATCTGAGGTCATCTCTCATGCTCTGTCAAAACAGTTAGCTATTTTTATAAAGCACTGCTTCCTCACATTCATTCAACAGAAAATACTCAACACTTAGTACTATCACTCCTGATGACCCTTGTAACTTATCCAGCTAGGTAATCAACAACAGTAGCAAAACATTCCACCTTTATATGCATGCTTAACTTATTGATTAGAAACAAACTTGTATCCATTGATATTTGAATCATAAACCTTGATCAATACAGCCATGGATGTTTACTCCTCCTGTTTTCATTACTAGGAGAATGCGTCCTCTTTAGCTGTAGCATAATCCTGTTATTCTCCAGACACCTGAGGCACACACGAGTGTGCATTGTACACCAATTAGAAATATGGAATTCATTTCCTGACGAGATGCAATAGTTTTGCACATAGCAGTTTGTTTGATTCAAAAATACCATTGTACTGATTGTGTGAAAAGAGAAAAAGGACCTCTGTGGAAAAAGTAGCTTTGTTACTGGAAAAGCTGCACTATTTTGAAAATAGGTCAGCTGCTGCCATGCTACTGAAAATGTAGTTAAGCTAGTAGCAGCACTACTTGTAGCTAGCTAGCTAGTTAGTCCTCAACATTGGTTACAACCTTCCTGCCTTCAATAGACAGAAAATATACTAACTGAGTAGTACTGCACTGCAGTTTCAATCATCGCTACTGCCAAAGATGGGTGGCGCATTCAGATGATTCAGTTCCGTAGAGTGACTTTTTTCAGCTATGCCACCGCCTTTTCTGACCTTCCAGAGGCTTCCGGAGGTTGTTTGGAAGAAGACATTAATCAGGCTTAAGCATCAATTCAGACAGTTCCACTCTGACGGGGGGGTGGGGGTGGGTGGGGGACGACGACACCTGACTGTGGAGGTGTGAGGGATTTGGGTTGAGTGTTTAGGGCGGGGTCCGGTAGCACATTTCTCTGATACCCACAAGTGAATTTGCTTAAAGCATCTTTTGTGACAGACATGAGTCTAATCATAGAGACAGAGAGATATGGTAGGAAGAAGTAATGAGTCTGCGAGTAAGAGGGAGAAGAATGGAAAAATTGAGAAAGAGGTAGTGCAATATTTATGGGAGAGTAAAGATGATAGAGATGTGAGAAAGATAAAGATTGCTAGAGTTTAAGAGAAAGTCCTACATTTAAGAGAAAGTCCTACAAAGGAGAGAGAGCCATAAAGAGAGAAAATAGGGTCAGAAAGAGAAAAAAGAATGAGAAGAAGAGGAAGGGAGAAGATGGACAAAGAGAGATGGGCAAGAGATACAAGGCAAGACTGAAAGGAGGACAGGTGAGAGAGAGAGAGAGAGAGAGAGAGAGGGAGAGAGAGACAGAAAGAGGGAGGGAGACCGAGCAAGAGGAAAAGAGGAAGGACAGAGGGAGGTGTGGCCATGTCCCCCTGATGTCTGTGAGTTGTGCTGAATCCTCCAGTACACACACACACACACACACACACACATGCTCTGCATTATTAATAAGCGATACAGCAGCAGATGGGCTGTTATAGAGCCGAGGCAGGAGGAATCCACATCTGCACCACAGCTGTGTACATGACCAAGAGAGAGAGATACAGAGAGAGAGAGAGAGAGAGAGAGGGCGCTCAATCTCTCCCTCTCTTTCACACCTCTCTCCCTATCTGCCACATCTTCTCACCTCCCTGTTCTCCCTTGTCCCATCTCCATCATGTTCTCTCATCTCCTCTCTCACTCTTTATCTCCTCTCTTTTCTTCACGGGCAACAAGGGCTTCTAGGCCACATCTGGTGTATGTGAAGGAAAAACAGATCTTGGAATAAATGGCATCTAAAATGCAGTTTATCCAGTAAATTCTTTACACGGGTCAATAGAAAGGTACCACCACAAGACCATCATTGACCAGATATTAATTGTGGATACTATTGGATCATTCTTAGCACACAAAGGTAACTTAGGAACATCTGGCTTACTTCTTGGCCTCTTCTGCCCCATTGCCTTAGGCCATCACTTTAGATTTTACATCAATAGACCTATAATATCCATCCATCCATTTTCCATACCTTTTATCCTACACAGGGTCACGGGGAACCTGGAGCCTATCTCAGGGAACTCGGTCACAAGGCGGGGGACACCCTGGACGGGGTGCCAACCCATCGCTGGGCACAATCACACACACACACCCATTCACACACTTCTGACCATTTAAAGATGCCAGTCAGCATACAATGCAGGGAAACCCCTGAAGCACAGGGAAAACATGCAAAGTCTGCGCACACAGGGAGAAGGCGGAAATTGAACCCACCAAGGTGTTCTAAGCCCCCACTAAGCCCCCACCTGCAATATTTATATCCAAATTCCCCAATCTATTATCATAGGGATGATCAATATAATCAACCCTGATGGATACCATGCCCAAAAGTCCCCTTCCCATGTTCAATGAGCTTCCTGATAACAGGTCGGAAATAGACACATAGGAAATGGAATAAATAAACGATGCTTCAAAATAAAATTAAATCAAACATCATCTTTGTAAAATAAATGTGAATGGCTCAGTGGGGCTTTTTTCAGCTATCTGACTCATGTGATAATGCCATTAGGCTGATGTAGAGGGAAGACAGCTGTTGCTAGGTAGACAAATATTTCCTGCAGTTGTATAACTTTGCTAAATCTGGAATAAAACATGACAGGGAGTGCTGTTATAGGAAGATAATTAACGACGAGGTGGCATGAGGTGGTATTCTGTTACCACGCAAAAGTTGCGTGTTTGATTGTTCATCGATTGCATTTTTATATTATTTAAATTAATTATCCGATAAAATGTTTAGGATAAAAGTTAGATTTGCTTTCATTTATTTACTCAGTGATGATTTCTTGCCACTGTTATTTGTCTTGAATTCATATTTCTTACATTGCCATTGTACATGTCATACCCATCACGCTGTACGTAGGGTATGGCGTAATGGCTATGGCAAAATATAACTCGGTTTGTATTTCCTGAAGCAAATCCGGTGTATAGTGCTCACAATAAGATTAAAGGGAAAGAAAAAATAAGTGATGGTGAGATTAAAATGAAAAAGAGAAAAGAAAAAAAAAGCAAGAGAGATGCATGTTAAGGAAAAAGAAAGTGCGTGTACAAAAAGACCAAAAAAAAAAAAAGTAAGAAAGCAGAGAAATAACAGAAATAACAAAGTAATATCTCTGTCCTACTTAAGTGAGCTTCAAAATATGACAAGATCAAAATGGCAAAATAATGATGCACAGTCTGACTCTGAAGAAGGGCAAACGATGGAGCCGTGTCTTAAAATAGTGCACACTAGAGAAAAAAGAGCCCTTACATAAGACCTGTCTACACCTTAAGCCCTGGAGGCCTTCTTCAGTTTAACACACTCTGTGATCAGGCCACTAGAGGGCGACATGACATACAACAGACACACATGCACGCAAAAGATTGGTGGGTTGGTGCTTTGATGATGCTGAAGGATAGAGCTGTCTATCACATCATTCCGTAATTGCCCATAAGTGTTTCATTTGTTTGAGATCAGGTGACAGTGGAGGTTAGAACATTTTATTTACATGGTTTTCATCCACATCAAACCATTCAATGAGCCCTCGCGCCCTGTGGATGTGGGCGGGGTCATCCTGAAAGACACTACTCCTATCAGGATGGAAATGGTTCATCATAGGATAAAGTTCAGAAGTCAGAGGAACTTCATAAGGATTTGCAGTGACTTTTCCGCCTGAGGAAAGAGGTGGACCCAAACCATGCCAGTAAAATAAGTTAATGCCCCAACAACACAGCTGAGCCACTGGTTTTTCCTTCGACATGTCAGTCATCTGTATGTATACACAGGCATTTACACTCCTACATATGCACAAACAAAGATACACACCACTCAATATTAATGTCATTTCTCGTTAGTCCAAAACGTCTAATGGCAAAGCTAATGAAGAGCATATTCGATTTATTAAGAGTTTATTTGAATAACTTTTAAATAAAGTTGAATTGATACCAGCACTGGTAATGTGATCAGTCCGATAGCAGGCTTATTTACACATACTTGTAAAATTGGCTCTGATACCACATGATGCAATGTGATATAAGCCTGATGTATGTAATCACGCTAATGAACAGACATATCTGGGCATATTTCACGATTAACGATGGCACTCAAAGCAAAGCAGACTGCAAACTGTGCTCTGTGAAAATGTCAAGAGGACCTTCTACAACATCTTCCTACAATATAAGTAACCTGATAAAACACGATCAGTATATTACAGCACGAAGTGAGAAAAAAATGTCTAGAGACAATGCTAGAGGTGTGACAATAACAGCACTTTCCCAGTATGTTGTTCTTGACAATCAGCCCTTATCAGTGACTAGTCTTACTTTTTTAGCCAGGGAACTATAAAATAAATTCCAAAAACTGCTTCAGTTTATTTCATGAAACATTATTTAAATGTCTACAGTGATATTTAGCCTATTTATTGGAGCCATAAAGCTTTCTGTTCCTGAATTTTATGTGGCATTTGAGTATCAGTATAATGTGCACTTGTATGTGTACTCTGGAAATGGCGTTGACACATCCGTGTTTTAGATTTATTTTGCATTTATTTATTATTTATTTTTAGTTTATAATTTATGACACTGCTTCACTCTCTGCGCGACAGTTTGTAAACTTTTCTGTAATTATGATGTGAAGTTCCTCTGTTAGAATAACTATTAGAGTTTGTCCTCTTACTGTTCCTGACCTTACAACACTTGGTGTGTTTTCTTGTTTTTTTGCAGGCTGGGAGGGACTATTTCAGCCTATAAAATAGTCCCAGATGAAATCGATGAGATCAAGGTGAGCGTTTCTTATAATATATATATATATATATATATATATATATATATATATATATATATATATATATATATACACATACATACACACACACCTATAGAGCAAACTTTTTGGCTAACATTCCAGTTCATCGCCACTAAACAATGAGAAAACTCGCGTGTTATCAAGAATGCTTGTATTTTTTCTTCTTCTTCAGGAGACACTTGTGGATTGGTGCGATGAGAAAGAGCTCAACCTCATCTTGACCACTGGGGGCACCGGCTTTGCCCCTCGCGATGTCACACCAGAGGTAAAAGAGCAGCAGTGCGGATATTATTTCACCAGTTATCATAAACAAATTTTATTTAAAATGTTTCAACCAATCTACTATCCATTATGAATAGAAGTCCAGTACAGTATATGTTTATTGACTGAAAGTAGTAGGACGATAACAGGTAACACCTAGAAGTGTGTATGAAACGTGTTCGGGTGTTAGTGGAGGAAGGGCAACAGGATAAAAGAGGTGGTATGTTATTTTAACCACAATAATGGAGCATTATTGTCATTTGGCAGAATTCTGACTTAAAAGCATTTATACTGAAATTTTCAGCCTAACATTTAGAACATACTTTAATTGATCTAAACCACATTTGCATTAGCATGTGGTCATGTTAACTGCAATTGTTTCTCTACTTATTCTTTATCACAGCTGGGATGATAAATGAAATGAAAGATAGAGTTACTGTTTTGTTTGTACATGTGTTTTGTGAGATGGTATGGTCATGTTGAAAGCCACACTACTTGCTTTATTTGTGGGTTTAGTCGAAGAAAGCTGTCAATGTTTAAGTGAAGAGGGCTGTCAGGCAGCAGGTAGTCAGGTTTGATCCATGCTCTGTCCACATGGGTTTCATCCAGGTTCTCCAGTTTCCTCTTACCTTCCACAAACATGCTGGTATGTGGATTGGCTGCAATAAATTTCCACTTGGTGGGAATGTGTGTGTTTGAACTTCCAAGTTATTAAATATAAGCTTGCTTTTTTTTATGTCTCCTTCTTACCTCCCACCATATTTCGCTCCATCTTTCTTTCGCTTTCTCTCTTTGCCTCTCTCTCTCTCCTGAGTTCACTGCCTTCCTCATTACTTCTTTGATGTGCTTCCTCATGCTTTCTATGTTTGAAGTGTCATTCAACTCGGACAAAAGAACCTACTCTACAGAGTGGGAAAAAGTACTTTTTGTTACTGATACATGAACATGTATCTTACACTCTGCACTTCAGATCAGCTCATCAGCTCACTACCACCACCTTCAGGAGGTCTGTTAGAGCAGGAAAAACACAAAAAATACAAATAATAGGGAGCTCATATTCAGAGCAAGCTGTGTTTTAAAGCGTTACAAGTAGCTTGTGGTTTTATGGTGTTATAACCTCACAAAGTCTTGATGTAACATAGAGGCACAGCGTTAAAAAAACAAAACACCTGCCTGGAAGTTGACCAGAACAAAAGTTAATATGGGATAAGGAGTGTCTAGTGGAGATGACAAATAGGAACTCAGGGCAGCAATGACCAACCTAACCAACAGCATCAAGGGCGCCACGGCCTCCTACACAGAAGATACAATCTCATTTCACCAACAATGAATCATAACACATATGTTATGAAATTCAACCCATCACTGATTATAGAAGGAAGAATCACCCTGTGTGCACCAATTACGCCTCCCTTGAGACATGTTAATTGACTTCTACAGCTCTCCAACATAGAGGAAGCAGTATGGATCACAACTCCCCTCAGTGACCAGATGCTGACTGAGACTACAGCAGACATGAAGAAAACCCTGCTGAGGGTAAACCAACATACAACTGTGATCTTGACAATGAGGGCTGATATCGCCACCTCCTTCAAAATTTTGAGTATTCGTTGGGTTTTGTTTGTTTTGGGGCTTGTTTGTTTCCAAAGCTTGGGTAACATTTGCAGATTTCAACAAAATTCCCTTCCATTATTTATTTATTTTTCAGTCAACAGTTGATAGTGGTGCACATTTCTGATTTGCAGTATCTACAATACATAGACATTATACTGTACATGGAATCTGTCAACCCCGATTGCGGGACCAAGACCAGGTGCATTAACATGATACTAGAAGATGAGCCACTTTGCACATTTTTTATCAGTGGTTTGTTCCAGTATTCCAGCCTAAACCCCGCTGTACAGAACTCTAAGATAAAACCATATTTCTAATCTATTTCTGGCAACCAAAAAATGCTTCCATATGTTGAGCTGCCACTCACATAGACCATGCCACCCTGCTGTGCACAGGGCAGCATTTAATTAATTGTAATCACATTAACCTATCATTGTGCATGTTAGTTGTCATTCATAAATGAATAGTGATAGGGTTCAACACACAAACACGCAAGTATTTTCGAGTGTTTTCATTTAATGCTCTGTGGAGAAACTATATTTCATTTCTTACATTTGTCTGTGATGAGAGGAATGATTCTTTCATCATCAGAGGAATGATGAGGAAATCAAGTCAACTTGAATTCTAATAGATTGACTTGATTAGGTTAATGAACCAACAATTGGTATAAGCTGAAGAAATGTGACTTTTGTCATATTAAATTTTTGTTTATCCTTTTAGGCCATTTTTTGTTTGTTTGTTTGCTTGTTTAACTCTGATAAGGTATATGATGCTAGTGTAGTTGGGTCGCAATGTGGAATGATACAAAAAGGTAAATGCATTATGGGTATTCTATTTTTGCTCGAGTACATCGTTTGGACACTTTTATTTTTTTATGGTGTATTGTGGAATTTCACAAGGTGTTCTCCACTATGGTCTCAGACATGGTTGCAGAATGCCTCTAAAAAAATTGTGTGCCATATAGCAGATCGAGTGTGGCTTCAGTCACAGCCTCTCTCTGGCTTTCTGTTATAGCCAGGTTATGTGTTTTTCTACTAATTCAAATAAATTTAAAATAGCTTTATTAGCAAAACTGAATAGTTTTTCCAATAAAAAGTACAGTATTGCCTATAAATAGCGATGTATGGGTTTATGGCTGAAGACACACACAAAAAACATAGAGTTATTACCAACAAGTCAGGTAGAGTTAGGAAGCTAGTAACAACAGAAGCAGTAATAAAGAAGAATATATCTGCAAGCAGCAATACCAGGATCAAGCCAATTATTGGCACCATGAGCAGCAAAAGAAGCTTAGTGACATGTTTTTGGTCGAGTCTGAGAACAGTATATTAGGAGTTAGAAAAAAATAAACATTCAATCATAAAAAAAACATTTATTTTAAAAGTAACTAAAAATATCTACTTCTTTGAATTTTGGTCCAGTATGTGGCACTGTTCTGAAAATGCTCAGGTATCATCTGGGCATGATGGTTATCACGCAGGAAAGCATTCAGGAGTTATAAGGGGAAAAAGCAGTTTTTGCAGTCTCCTAACCAGTAGGGGCAGTGCACCAAAATGCTGCAGATAACCTCAGGGCCTAATGTTGATGACACATACCAAGTTTCGTCACAATCCCTCAATTGTGGAGATACATTCATGTTCAAAGTGTTCAATTTTGCACGATCTTCATCAAATTCGTTGAAGTGCCATTCGAAAACAGTATGGTGTATCAAAATTCTGTGAACGAGTTTTTGTCGTGAAAGCCTCTAGATCAGTGGTTCTTAACCTTGTTGGAGGTACTGAACCCCACCAGTTTCATATGTGCATTCAACCCTTCTTAATTGGAAAAATAAAATATGATTTTTTCAAATTAAAAACATGGGTATATATTGTACTGGTGCACAAAATGAACCGTGCATCAACATCACTGTGTTCAAAGAACAAAACCATCAAAACATGATTTTCACACAAAAACATAATAATGAATATTTACTGCAAATCAGTGTGACTTCTGCTGTTGCCTGTCTGAGACCAGTTCAGAAATGCACGGCTTCACCTTGGCAAGTGCCACTCTCATGTCATTTTCGTAACAAAGTCTGTTCCTTTTCTTCGTTTTTTTTGTGTCCCGCATCCTCGAAAAGGATTGCTCGCAAAGATATGTTGTAACAAACCGTATGAAAATCTCCAGAGCTTTCTTAGCAATAACGGGGTACGTTACAATTTGTTGACACCAAGACGTTGAGAGTGTTGTTGTTCTGAAGAGTTGCTGTTGAACCTGGCTCTGCTGAATTTCAATGATTTCATCGAGGTATTCATCATTGACATCTGTTGTCTCAACACTAAACGTGAACGGCTGTCTCACCCATGCTGGATATGATCTTGTAGGGAAGTATCCGTCGAGAGACTTTTGCAAGCTCATCTAAGCGCGTGGCAATTGCTTGCTTCAGTTCCGCGGGTACAGAAATGTCTCAGATTCCAGATACATCTTCGATCTTACTTACACAGTCGTCCAGCAGGGGAGAGTTCGCGAAGTTATCGTTCTCTGTTCGTCGTTTCCATAGCTTCAGGTTTTCTTCCGCTTCGATGATGTTGACTCCACTGCCCTGCATCTGTTGATTGAGATGATTGAGAGCTGCAAAGATATCAGCCATGTACGCTAAAATGAGAATGAACTCAGAATTTTTTAAGCTATCTGCATGACAATGTTGGTGCTCTTGCAAAAACATGGCTAATTCCAAACGCACGGCAAAAACACGATTCAGCACCTGTCCCCGGGTTAACCACCAAACGTTAGAATGGTACAGAAGTACCTTGAATTCAGAGCCCATTTCTTTACACAGGTCACTGAAGATGCGGTGCCTCAGAGCACTATTTGGCACATAGTTCACTACGATTTTTAATACTTCTGCCAGTTTTGGAGGCAAGGCTTTTGTTGCCAACGCACGCCTGTGCAGAATACAATGCTTAGTAACAATGATGTGTGGTGCATCGGCTTTCACTAGCGCACCAAAACCAGACTTTCTTCCCAGCATGACTAGAGCTCCGTCCAAACAAACTGCAGAAACCATATCCCACGAAAGATTGTTGTCTTTGAAGAAGTCATCCACAAGTTTCTTCACATCGGCTGCCTTAGATGTTGTTGTAAGAGGCTTACAAAATAAAAAATCTTCCTTTATCACGTTGTCTTTCACATAGCGCACGAATACAGCAAGCTGGCTTAGATTGGAAACATCTGTGGTCTCATCGAGTTGAAGGCTGAATTTTGCTGGGCTTGAAATCAGATCTGCCACTACTTGAGCCAAGATGTCTTTGCTCATATCCTCTATTCTGTCGCTGATGGTGTCATTTGAAAGAGGAACTTGGGATAAATTAACTTCAGCCTCTTTTCCCAGATGTTGTGTCTTGACCTCCGCCGAACCCCTGAGACTCACTGAACCACTGCTCTAGATCATGCAGGCCAATTTTCATGCAAATCCTACAAACGGCCTACGATGAGTTCGAAAAAGTAGGTTTTCAAAACATTAAAAAATGGCGATCAGGACGTTTTCTCAAACATAAGACAATCGGTATCATCGTTCTCAGCATGACCCACGGAATCTGTCAAGACCAATCTCATGACAGTAGGCAAAAGGAGTCAGTAGTTATTAGCATTTTAAAAATAGCTTTATAATTTGTGACCACAAGGTGGCGCAACTTTTTAAGTCCCTTTAGAGTATGGTGCCATATATCAAGTTTCGTAATGATACGCCAAGTCCTTTGTAAATAAAATACAGCATTTTATGACTAAATTCAAAGTGGCCGGAATCCAAAATGGCCGACATAGGAATTTTTCATATTGTTGGACTTGGTATGCCACTCTCAATCTACTGAGAACAATTTGATGATTTTATGACCAACTAAATGGAGTAAGCGGTAGAAGATGGATGGATGGATGTTCTGAAGTTATTAGCAAAAATTTTCTTTTTCATATCTCGTGACCACTAGGTGGCACTGTTCCAAAACTGAGCTGGAGTCATTCAAGTCATTATGCCTATGACAAATGGTATGAATCTGCTAAAGCATTATTGTGATATACCCTTACGTCCATTTTGCCGTACTCTTCATCAAATTCGTTGAAGCGCCATTTGGAAATTATATGGTTTATCAAAATTCTGTGAATTGCTTTTTGTCATGAGTGTCTCTAGATGATGCATGCCAATTTTCTTGCAAATCTGACAAACCTCCAAGGAGGAGTTTGAAAAAGTAGGTTTTTCAGAAAATTCTAAACGGAAAATGACGTCATAGGGTGCCAAGGAATCGGAGGCAAAAAAAGAATCTAATTTCTAAGACTCACAGTTCAAAAGTTATTAACATAAACGTGTGCAAATTTGGACAGTTGGTGGCGCTAGAGCGATTGAGTTAGAGAATCCAAATTTGCTGCATTTCCAGTTCACAGTCCTCTATCTGTGTGTCAAATTTCATAACTTTCCCATAAGCGGTTCTATGGGCTGCCATAGACTCAAGAGCCGAAGTACAGTAGAAGCAGCGATAAGAAGTAGAAGAAGCAGAAGAAGAAGAAGAAGGAGAAGAAGAAGAAGAAAACTAACGGAAACATAGCCCCTTTGGAGCTTGACCCCTAATAAAAAAAACTAACAAAAACAATAGGGGTCTTCGTCCCTTCAGCGCTTGAACCTTAATTATTATTATGATTGTTGTTGTTGTTATTATTAATTCCATAATTATAATTCTGTCTTTCTTCATCTGCCTCGGTCACTTCCTCCAGGCCACTAAAGAAGTGATAGAGCGAGAGGCTCCAGGAATGTCTCTGGCGATGTTAATGGGATCTCTGAATGTGACTCCGCTGGGCATGCTGTCCAGGTGAGCATGAAAAACAAGCTTCCTTCCTTCTCCTGTGCCAATGTGTGTGGTACTTGTTATATGTGCATGCACGGGTGGTCAGCAACTCCTTTTTTGTTGTGTAATACCTCTTTGCCCACATGTGTATAGTTGTATAATACCTCTCTCAGGTGTGTAATTCCTTTTTTCTCAGGTGTGTACAGTTGTGTAGTACATCTTTCTCAGGTGTGTACAGTTGTGTAGTACCTCTTTAACAGGTGTGTACAGGTGTGTAGTACCTCTTTCTCAGGTGTGTACAGTTGTGTAGTACCTCTTTAACAGGTGTGTACAGGTGTGTAGTACCTCTTTCTCAGGTGTGTACAGGTGTGTAGTACATCTTTAACAGGTGTGTACAGGTGTGTAGTACATCTTAACAGGTGTGTACAGGTATGTAGTACATCTTTAACAGGTGTGTACAGGTGTGTAGTACCTCTTTCTCAGGTGTGTACAGGTGTGTAGTACCTCTTTAACAGGTGTGTACAGGTGTGTAGTACCTCTTTCTCAGGTGTGTACAGGTGTGTAGTACATCTTTAACAGGTGTGTACAGGTGTGTAGTACATCTTAACAGGTGTGTACAGGTGTGTAGTACATCTTTAACAGGTGTGTACAGGTGTGTAGTACATCTTAACAGGTGTGTACAGGTGTGTAGTACATCTTTAACAGGTGTGTACAGGTGTGTAGTACATCTTTAACAGGTGTGTTAGGTGTGTAGTACCTCTTAACAGGTGTGTACAGGTGTGTAGTACATCTTTAACAGGTGTGTACAGGTGTGTAGTACCTTTTTATCAGGTGTGTACAGGAGTGTAGTACCTCTTTATCAGGTGTGTACAGGAGTGTAGTACCTATTTCTCAGGTGTGTACAGTTGTGTAGTACCTCTTTCTCAGGTGTGTACAGTTGTGTAGTACCTCTTTATCAGGTGTGTACAGGAGTGTAGTACCTATTTCTCAGGTGTGTACAGTTGTGTAGTACCTCTTTCTCAGGTGTGTACAGTTGTGTAGTACCTCTTTATCAGGTGTGTACAGGAGTGTAGTACCTATTTATCAGGTGTGTACAGTTGTGTAGTACCTATTTATCAGGTGTGTACAGTTGTGTAGTACCTATTTCTCAGGTGTGTACAGTTGTGTCATACCTCTTTATCAGGTGTGTACAGGAGTGTAGTACCTTTTTATCAGGTGTGTACAGGAGTGTAGTACCTCTTTATCAGGTGTGTACAGGAGTGTAGTACCTTTTTATCAGGTGTGTACAGGAGTGTAGTACCTCTTTATCAGGTGTGTACAGGAGTGTAGTACCTTTTTATCAGGTGTATAGTACCTCTTTCTCAGGTGCATAGAGATGTACAGTTTCGGAGCAAAACATGGACATACAAAATTTTGTGGTTTTGTATTATATTATTATAATCTTGTATCATAAACATTTTGAGATTTCACTTTGAAATGTTCTTTTTTCAGACCGGTATGTGGCATCCGTGGGAAAACACTTATTATCAACTTGCCTGGAAGCAAGAAAGGCTCACAGGTACAGTGTGTGTGTGTGTGTGTGTGTGTGTGTGTGTGTGTGTGTGTGTGTGTGTGTGTGTGTGTGCACGAGAGAGAGAGAGAGTGAGAGAGTATATGCAAGTGGGGGTTCCTTTTCTCCTCAATCATCTTGACTGTCCTTTCTCTCTCTTTCTCTCTCTCTCTCTCTCTGCCAGCTTCTTTCCCATCTGTTTCTGCTTACAGATCAAGTTTCATCATTAATATAATCTCTTTTTCTTCAAGAATCGGTTACAGTACCTCCACCCATCTGCTGCCATATTACCTCCAGTCCCTGGAGCAATTAAAGTTACAAGTGTAAGGACTATACACTCTGACTTTTATTAGACCCTACATGTTACGAAACCCAATGGCGTGTGAGAGATCAGGTTTGGCAGGACCCACTGTTTAATGGCTTTTCCATGTTATTGATTTCTACTCCCTGACTGTCCAGGAATGCAGGCTCCTCTCTTCTGGAACATTCTGGCATATTGTGTGTGAGTTTCCTGTTCGCATCATTTCAATTTAAGGGCAACAATCAACAAAGGAAACAGAATCACTAACACAGTAATTCCATTTTGGAGAGTCTACTCCAAACATGAAAAGTTTATTGCTAAGTGAATAAACTTTGAGTTGTGTCTACACAACTAATTATTATCAGCATTCCGCTACTTTACACAACCAATCAGTATTCAGTACAGCACTGTTCGACACTAATCAGTATTCAATATATTACTCTCCTGCACAACCAGTCAGTATTCCATATAGCATTGTCCTACACAACTAGCCCGTGTTCGGTAAACTACTGTCCTTCACAAGAAGAAGACAGCCTTTTATTGTTCACCAAGTCACAAATATTTCTTCGCATGTTCTTGCTTTTTACTACATTAGGGTCAGAGATCAGGGTTAATAACCATAATACAGCAGCCCTGAACCGACAAGGATTAAGGTCCTTGCTTATGGGGAGCACATTCAGCAGGACTGCAAATATCCAGTTAATTGTTTGAAGAGTAGTATTCAAATACTGAAATGCCTATCGGGTTACTCATTATACCCTGTGTCCACATTAAGTGAGTGAAGATGATGAAAAATATTGTGCACGGGAAGTACAGAAAGAAGCTTCAAGAGCAGATGTTTTCTCATGTGGGTTGGAGCAGGCGGTCAGATATGTAGCTCACGTGGCTCACGTCCCAACTGCTCTGCTTTTCGTTTTCTACCCAACCAGTCAGTATTCATTATTGTTCTTCACAACCAATCAGTATCCAGTATGGCACTGTCCTGCACCCCAATCTGTATGGTCCTACCGAATCAATTACTATGCAGTATAGTAATGTCATGCACAACCAATCAGTATTATGTATTGTAATCTCCTAGCCTAGCAGTATTGAGTATACTGTGCTGTGTACATCCAGTTAGAATTCAGTATTCATTATTGTGCATATAATGTGGCTAATTCAAGTAGGAAAACAACCCACACTCACTGTCGCCCTCCACAGGAAGTGTTCTACAGCCTCTTATAGCAGATAAGGCACTGGGAGATAGAGTGTGATTCTGAGACAAATTTTACCTTGAAATGGAAATCACACTACTGATTTGTTCTGATACGATTTATGGCTGTTTGTGTGTGATACATGGGCTCTGTGTGAGGCGTTTGACCCACAGAGCTGAGCTTTTACCCCCTCTGATCTCTCTGATCCTCTCTGAGGCTGAACTGTTACACGCTGTACCCAGCTGAGTGTGGCAGCTCTGACTCACCCCCACCCACCCACCCACCCACCCACCACTATTAGTGCTCTGCTGCACCTCTCTCTCTCTCTCTCTCTCTCTCTCTCACGAGCGCTCTTTCTATCTTTCTATCTGGCGAATGGACACATGAATCTGGCAAAAACAACATCCCACATGTACAAAATTAAACGCTGACATATACACTTGATGCCATACAAAGAATCCTTGTGGCAAAATATAGCATCAGGTCTCTAGTTTAAGACTGTTTTATTCCTACTGTACCACAGCAGTTTGTCAATGATTACAATGTTTCATTTTTTTATGAATGACACTCGGTACTTTTTAACCATTTATAATTACGATATAGTTCTAATTATAATTATGTTGTGGAATGTCCATTAGACACGTCATCACGTACACTGTAGCAGCTATAAAGAGGCCTTCATCAGCCTCTTTTTTTTTTCTTTCTTGAAGTTAATTTTAAGACAAAAAATATGTCGCTTGTCATTTTGCACAGAAGCCAGAAATCCTCTGTCCTAAATGGCAGAAACCATATTAACTGCTACAAATCCCTGACACCCAAGTCCCCTTCAAGAAAAGTTCAATAAATGTCTCCTTTACAAAACCTCACCGTAGCACTGGTATTGTTTTTGTTCCATAATGACACAAATAAAATCTGTTTTATTTTCTTTAGATTATGCAGAGTGTCTGCCATGCAAGTCCCTTTGAAAATGATGTTGTTATATAAACAATAATGTATTAAAACAAGAGCATTAATATAATCCTATCAATGAAATTACAGCTGGCAGTACTGCTGGAGCAAAATTCATCAAAAGCTCCTGACCAATCAGAATCAAGAATTCAGCCGCGCTGTAGTGTGGATAAATTCACACGTTCATTATCTGTATACCATGTTTTTATTTCTGTAAAGCTGCTTTGAGACAATGTCTATTGTAAAAAGGGCTATACAAATAAAATTGAATTCAATTGAATTGGTGTAACTAACTCTATATCCCAGTAGTGAGATGGTAATGTTGCTTCTCTTTTAAGTCAAGCAGCTTGTCGTTTAGTTCAGCTACTTGATCAACACAACTGTGAACTAAAGCTGATAAATGTCATGTCTCATTTCCTTAATGTGCACAAAATCCATAATGAATCCATAAATTATAGATGTTACATGGCTGTTGTGTTGGAAACAAAATGATTCAGGGAAGGTACTGACCAATGAGAACAAAGCATCCTAAGGCTTCCTCTGATTTCCTAATATTTGTTATTGGCAGTAATGATATTTCATCATATTTGTTATCTGATTAAAAGAAATTGTTTCATGGTAAAAAAAAAAAGAAAGAAAGAAAGAAAAAATAGCAGAGCTACATTGGAGCTGCAGTCATGACTGTGGTCATCTCCTCTGTTAATAACAAAGAATCAACAATTCTTTTAAACTTACTTTAATCACTGTTCAGAAAACAATTTAACACAATGTCAGCATTTATTTGCCTATAAACTGATTGACACAAATTGCTGGCAACTGCCAACAAAACAGTCACACTTCTATCCTCTTCAGTTCAGTTTTATTTGTATAGCGCTTTTAACAATGGACATTGTCACAATGCAGATTTACAGAAATGTATCAATTCAGGATATCATTTTGAAATTTGTAACTTTTTCCCTGTTAAGCACGTCAGAGGTGATGGTGGAAAAGGAAAAAACCTTGAGAGGAACCAGACTCCTCTTCTCTCATCTTCTCTTTCCTCTCCTTTCCTTTCATCTCTTCTCCTCTCCTCTTCCTATTCCTTTTCTTGTCTCTTCTCCTCTTTTGTTTTTCTCTGCATTCGGTGGATCTCGTCTTCAGATTTTCTCCTTCTTCTATTCTTTCTCTTGCGTCCACAGGAGTGTTTCCAGTTCATCCTTCCTGCTCTTCCTCACGCCATAGACCTGCTGCGTGAGGCCGTCGTAAAAGTGAAGGAAGCAGCCAATGATCTGGAGGATCTGCCCTCACCCCCGCCCCCACTGTCCCCGCCTCCTTCCTCGAGCCCCGCCCACCGCCAGACTGAAGACAAAGGAGTGCAGTGTGAGGAGGAAGAGGAGGAGAAGAAGGACAGCGGCGTGGCCTCGGCTGAGGACAGCTCCTCCTCCCACATCACTGCTGCCTCTATCGCTGCCAAGGTAAGCTGGCATGGTCAAACAATGAGGTGGGGTTATATATATATATTTTTAATGTCCCTGTATTCAAATATTGTACTCTTCCTAGAAACTAGGACTAAGAACTTTGGGACTAGGTTTGGGCAATATATGTATTTTTTAAATCATATCACTATGCTTGAAGACACTTCCATGATAAAGTTACAATGAAGTTATCTATTCTAAGTATGCTAAGAAGTTGGCTGTATAAAAAAAAACCTTGAAAAGTTTGATGAGCAGAGTTTGATGATGATTTATTTAATGTCTGTAGAAATAACCTTCTTAAAGCTGAAAATCACATTTTAACATTATCAGCTGTTTCCTATAAGAGTTTGTAATAGTTATTAAAAATGTTTGGGAAAAGATCTCAGAAAAGTGTATTGTGCCATAATTTATCATAGTATTGATGTTATACCATTTTTTTTTATTTTTACAATAGACATCGTCTCAAAGCAGCTTTACAGAAATATCAACACAGTATACAGATATTAAAGGTGTGAATTTATCCCAAATGAGCAAACCACAGAGTGGCGACAGTGGCAGGAAAAAACTCCCTAAGATGTTTTAAGAGGAAGAAACCTTGAGAGGAACCCGACCCAGAAGGGAACCCATCCTCATCTGGGTAACAACAGACAGTGTGAAAAAGTTCATTATGGATTTATATGAAGTCTGTAAGGCCTTAGAAGCAGCCATAGTCCTAGCAGTCTGGAATTAGAGTAGATGAGAGCTCCATCCAGAGGTAGGACATCCGAAATGGATCAGGCAGGTCCAGAGAGCAGAGAGGATCAGGATCTCTAGTATCTCCATAAAATCGTGTGTGGCTCGGCAGAAGGAGAGAGGGAGAGAAAAGATTATTAGGAATGTGCTCAGCGAAACAGAAAGTCTAGTCAAGGTAGGCTTGAGTAAACAAATACGTTTTAAGCCTAGACTTAAACTCAGAGACTGTGTCTGAGTCCTGAACAATAATAGGAAGACTGTTCCATAACTGTGGGGCTCTATAAGCGAAGGCTCTTCCCCCTGCTGTAGCCTTCACTATTCGAGGTACCGTCAAATAGACTGCATCTTTTGATCTATGTAGGTGTGGAGGATCATAGAAAACCAAAAGGTTGCTTAGATATTGTGGCGCAAGACCATTTAGTGCTTTATAGGTTAATAAAAGTACTTTATAATCAATGCGAGATTTTACTGGGAGCCAATGCAGTGTTGACTGGGTGATGTGGTCGTATCTTCTGGTTCTAATTAGGACTCTAGCAACTGCATTCTGGAATAACTGGAGTTTGTTTATATTCCTACTGGAACATCCAGACAGTAAGGCATTACAGTAATCTAATCTAGAGGTGACGAATGCATGAACCAGTATTTCTGCATCATGTAGTGACAATATGTTTCTTATCTTATGAATATTTCTGAGATGAAAGAAAGCTATCCTAGTAATATTATCTACATGAGCATCAAATGATAGACTGGAGTCAATAATCACTCCAAGGTCTTTAACTGCTGTACATGATGAAACAGAAAGACCATCCAGACTAACCATGTGATCAGAAAGATTATTTCTAGCTACACGTGGTCCTAATAAAAGTATTTCTGTTTTATCAGAATTAAGTAAAAGGAAGTTAGTTAACATCCAACGTCTAATGTCCTTTACACATTCCTCAACTTTACTAAGCTTCTGTCTGTCCTCTGGCTTCACTGAAAAATACAACTGTGTATCATCAGCATAACAGTGGAAGATAATTCCATGCTTACGAATAATTTGATCTAGAGGTAGCATACAGTGAGGGAAAAAAAGTATTTGATCCCATGCTGATTTTGTACGTTTGCCCACTGACAAAGAAATGATCAGTCCATAATTTTAATGGTTGGTTTATTTGAACAGTGAGAGACAGAATAACAACAAGAAAATTCAGAAAAACGCACATCAAAAATGTTATAAATTGATTTGCATTTTAATGAAGGAAATAAGTATTTGACCCCTCTGCAAAACATGACTTAGTACTTGGTGGTACTAAGAGGTCAGACGTTTCTTGTAGTTGGCCACCAGGTTTGCACACATCTCAGGAGGGATTTTGTCCCACTCCTCTTTGCAGATCTTCTCCAAGTCATTAAGGTTTCGAGGCTGACGTTTGGCAACTCGAACCTTCAGCTCCCTCCACAGATTTTCTATGGGATTAAGGTCTGGAGACTGGCTAGGCCACTCCAGGACCTTAATGTGCTTCTTCTTGAGCCGCTCTTTTGTTGCCTTGGCCGTGTGTTTTGGGTCATTGTCATGCTGGAATACCCATCCACGACCCATTTTCAATGCCCTGGCTGAGGGAAGGAGGTTTTCACTGAAGATTTGACGGTACATGTCCCCGTCCATCGTCCCTTTGATGCGGTGAAGTTGTCCTGTCCCCTTAGCAGAAAAACACCCCCAAAGCATAATGTTTCCACCTCCATGTTTGACGGTGGGGATGGTGTTCTTGGGGTCATAGGCAGCATTCCTCCTCCTCCAAACACGGTGAGTTGAGTTGATGCCAAAGAGCTCCATTTTGGTCTCATCTGACCACAACACTTTCACCCAGTTGTCCTCTGAATCATTCAGATGTTCATTGGCAGACTTCAGACGGGCATGTATATGTGCTTTCTTGAGCAGAGGGACCTTGCGGGCGCTGCAGGATTTCAGTCCTTCACGACGTAGTGTGTTACCAATTGTTTTCTTGGTGACTATGGTCCCGGCTGCCTTGAGATCATTGACAAGATCCTCCCGTGTAGTTCTGGGCTGATTCCTCACTGTTCTCATGATCATTGCAACTCCACGAGGTGAGATCTTGCATGGAGCCCCAGGCCGAGGGAGATTGACAGTTCTTTTGTGTTTCTTCCATTTGCGTATAATCGCACCAACTGTTATCACCTTCTCACCAAGCTGCTTGGCAATGGTCTTGTAGCCCATTCCAGACTTGTGTAGGTCTACAATCTTGTCCCTGACATCCTTGGAGAGCTCTTTGGTCTTGGCCATGGTGGAGAGTTTGAAATCTGATTGATTGATTGCTTCTGTGGACAGGTGTCTTTTATACAGGTAACAAACTGAGATTAGGAGCATTCCCTTTAAGAGTGTGTGTGCTCCTAATTTCAGCTTGTTACCTGTATAAAAGACACCTGGGAGCCAGAAATCTTTCTGATTGAGAGGGGGTCAAATACTTATTTCCCTCATTAAAATGCAAATCAATTTAACATTTTTGACATGCGTTTTTCTGGATTTTTTTTTTGTTGTTATTCTGTCTCTCACTGTTCAAATAAACCTACCATTAAAATTATAGACTGATCATTTCTTTGTCAGTGGGCAAACGTACAAAATCAGTAGGGGATCAAATACTTCTTTCCCTCACTGTATATAAAGTAAAAAGCAGTGGGCATAAAACAGAACCTTGTGGAACTCCAAAGTTAACATTTGTATGTGTGGAGAAGTCTCCATTTACATCTACGAACTGATAACGATCGGTCAGATAAGACCTGATCCAGGAGAAGACGGTTCCCTTAATGACAACAACATTTTCTAATCTATCAAGGAGAATAGTGTGATCTATAGTATCAAAAGCTGCACTAAGGTAAAGCAACGCAAACAGCGAGACACAACCTTGATCAGAGGCCAGTAGCAGGTCATTTACTACTTTAACTAACGCTGTCTCTGTGCTATGATGAGGTCTAAATCCTGATTTCATGAATGTTATTCCTATGTACAGTGGCAAGAAAAAGTATGTGAACCTTTTGGAATTTCATGGTTTTCTGCATAAATTTGTCATAAAATTTTATCTGATCTTCATCTAAGTCAGGGGTATTGACAAATACAATGTGTCTAAAATAATAACACAAAATGAATTCTGATCCCTCATGTTTTTATTGAACACACTCATTCAACATTCAAAATGGTAGTGGAAAAAGTAAGTGAACCCTTAGAATTAATAACTGTTTGTGACTTAATAACCCCCCCTGGCAGAAATAACCTCAACCAGGTGCTGCCTGTAGCTGTGGATCAGACCTGCACATCGTTCAGGAGGAGTTTTAGCCCATTCTTCCTGCAGAACTGCTTTAGCTCGGTCATATTCTTTGGATTTTTCATGTGTTTGGCTTTCTTCAAGTCATTCCATAGCATCTCTATTGGGTTGAGGTCTGGGCTCTGACTCGGACACTCCAAAAGGAGGATTTTGTTTTTCTGAAGCCATTCTTTTGGAGACTTGCTCCAGTGTTTTGGGTCGTTGTCCTGTTGCATCACCCAACTTCTACACAGTTTCAGCAGACGTACAGACATTCTCACATTTTCCTGAAGAATTGTCTGATAGACTTGTGAATTCATAAAAGCAGGCCCAAATCATGGTGTTTCCTCCACCATACTTTACGGTTGGGGTGATGTTTTCATGATGATATGCCGTGCCCTTTCTATGCCAGATGTAGTGCTGTGTGGTTTTTCCAAATAGTTCAATCTTAGTTTCATCAGTCCACAAAACATTTTGCCCGTACCGCTGTGGAGTGTCAATGTGCTCTTTTACAGACTTCTTTTACAGCAATCTTCTTTTTAGTAAGAAGTGGCTTCCTTCGTGGTGTCCTGCTGTAGATATCCTGCTTGTTCAATGTTTTGCGTATTGTAGACTCATGAACAGAGATGTTAGACCGTTCCAATGATGCCTTCAAATCTTTGGCTGTCATTCGGGGTTGTTTCTTTACCTCAACGATGAGTCTTCGATGTGCTCTTGGTGTCATTTTGACTGGGCGCCCAATTCTTGGTAGAGTAGCAACAGTCCCAAAGTGTCTCCATTTGTAGAATGTTTGCCTAACTGTAGACTGGTGAAGTTCTAAAGTCTTTGAAATCCCTTTGTGACCCTTGCCAGCTTTATGTCAATCAACTATTCTTGATCGTAGATCCTCTGAAAGCTCTTTTTGGCGAGGCATGGCTCACATAAGCATGTGCTTCTTGTGCAGAGCAAACTCCAAAAGTTTGAGGGGTTTTCATCAGTCAAAGTCGCTGTAGTCCACACCTCCAAACTCATTTTCTTAACAAGACTCCAAGTGTGGGGGGGGGGAGCTTTTTAGAGGTCATTAATTCAAGGGTTCACATACTTTTTCCACAAGCACTATGAGGTTTTTTTGTTGTTGTTGTTGTTGTTCTCAATAAAGACCTGAAAGATCAGAATTTTTTTTTGTGTGTGTGTGTTATTATTTTAGACACATTATATTTGTCAATACCCCTGACTTAGATGAAGATCAGATTACATTTTATGACAAATTTATGCAGAAAACCATGAAATTCCAAAAGGTTCACATACTTTTTCTTGCCACTAGTACGAGCATAACTGCTTTGCAACAACCTTTTCTAAGATCTTAGAGATGAAGGGGAGATTTGATATAGGTCTATAGCTGGACAGTTGAGAGGGGTCAAGGTCATGTTTTTTAATCAGGGATTTAATAACTGCTCATTTAAGTGATTTATGTACATAGCCAGTGCTAAGGGATGAATTACCATCTACCCCACATGACCTCAGCACTTGTAATCCAAGAATTCAAATACTTTCCACTGTCACAAGTCATGACGGAGCGGATGAAGGAAGGAGGTAAGCGCACTTAAGAACGAGTGTAGTTTATTTACAACAGGCAGGCAGACAAATCCAAAACGTAATCCAAAGGCATAGTCAGAAAACAAGCGAAGGTCAGGCGAACGGCAAACAGGCATAAACTTGGGGCAAGGCAGATATCAACAACATGGCACGGAAAACAGGGTCGAGAAACAAACATAAGCATAAACATGAACATGAACGAGAGCTATGATAATGATCTGGGAGCGGATAACCCAGCGTGAACTATAACTAACAAGGAACTATGTTTACTATGTTTAATTAACCGCGCCGTGTGTAGTAAGGCGCGTAGTATATAAACCGGCATGAATTAACTTAAACAGAATTCAGCTGGGAGTAATACAGATACACGTGGGGATACAACCTATGACAGACACGGGGCGGGGTCATGACAAACATAAACAAAACACACGTGCCCTCCCAGCCATTGACAGAAACGAAAACAAAGAGCACATGTTCAAATGTCACAACACGCATGCGCAACCGCGCGAGAGCATGCTGCTTCAAGGGGGAACCGTGACAGAGTCGCCCCCCCAAAAGCACTCCTCCCGGAGTGCCATGAAACATCCCATATCACCGGCGGCCCCGGGCCCCTGGGCTGAATGTCCCAAGCAGAGCCAGGAAAGTGCATGATGTTTCTGGTGAAGTAGGGACGCAGAGCGAAGTTCACCGCGAGGCTCAAAAGGGAAGCGAGGTTCTCCGCGAGGCTCCAGGGGGGAGCGAGGTTCTCCGCGAGGCTCCAGGGGGGAGCGAGGTTCTCCGCGAGGCCAGGGGAAGGAGCGAAGTTCTCCGTGAGGCTCAAGGGAGGAACGACGCCCTCCGCTGAGCCCAGGGGTGGAGCGATGTCCTCCGTGGAGCAGGAAGGGGGAGCGACACAAGGAGCGACATCTTCTGCGGAGCATGGAGGCAGAGCGACGTCCCCAGCGAAGCAGGATGGCGGAGCGACAACCTCAGCCGAACAGGAAGGCGGAGCGACGTCCCCAGCGAAGCAGGATGGCGGAGCGACAACCTCAGCCGAACAGGAAGGCGGAGCGACGACCTCAGCCAAGCAGGAAGGCGGAGCGACGTCCACAGCCGAGCAGGAAGGTGAAGCAATGTCCACAGCCGAGCAGGAAGGCGGAGCGACGTCCACAGCCGAGCAGGAAGGCGGAGCGACATCCACAACCGGACGTGGAGGCTGAGCGGCGTCCTCAGCAGAGCATGAAGGCTGAGCGGAGTCCTCAGCAGAGCAGGGAGGCTGAGAGGTGTCCTCAGCAGAGCAGGGAGGCTGAGCGGCGTCCCCAGCAGAGCAGGGAGGCTGAGCGGCGTTCCCCAGCAGGACGTGGAGGCTGAGCGGCGTCCCCAGCAGAGCAGGGAGGCTGAGCAGGCATCAAAAACGGGGAGGGAGGGTGGGAGCCGGTCTCAGCCCCGACCCCAGATTCCCCCTCCTGTCGACGTGACTCCTTTTTACTCTGAGCGATTACCAACGGGACGTGAGGCTTGGCTGTGACTGGGATGTCGTGAGCTTGAGACTGAGTCTGGACTTGGGCGTCGTGAGCTTGAGACTGAGTCTGGACATGGGCGTCGTGAGCTTGAGACTGAGTCTGGACTTGGTGAAGCTGGGTCTCTGTACTTTTCCTTTTATCCTTCTCCTCCAGAAGCTGCTTTAGTTGATTTCGTTCGTCCTCTAGTCGACAGAGCCGAATGCTCAGAACCCATTTCCGGAGTGTCTCCTCTTGCAGCAAAACCTGTGTTTCCTGTAGTTGCAACTCCACAGATGAGCATTCTTTAGTAGCTTCGATGCATTTCTTCTCCATTTCAGACAGAGTGCTGCTCAAACTCTCCAACTCCAACTGCATTCTGCTAATTTTCTCCACCATTTCCTTCATACTCTGCGTGATTACAACTGGAACCTGAGGCTTGGCTGTGACTGGAGCTTAAACTTGGAACTTGGCTGTGAGTGGAACTTTGTGAATTGGGTCGGCAGACTTGGAGATGAATGGATTCTGCTTAGCAGGATGCACGGTAACTTGGACTTGTGGCTTGGTCTGGACCGGGACATGGACCTGAGGCATGGCAGGGGCTGGAGACTTAGCTTGGTCTGGAAACTTGGAGATGAGCGGAACTCGCTTCCCTGGATGAGCGGTGGGAGTCTTGTCCATCTCCTCTGGAGTGCTCACCTGCCCATAATACTTGTGGAATGGGCACTCCGCTACATTCACATCCTCCAGCAACTGATCATAGTTCTGTCCTGGTTCACCAAACTCCTCCAAAAACACTTGCAAAAACTGCCAAATATCCTCCAGCACCCGGGATTCCTTGGCTGCCACTCGCTGTGCCCATGTGCGAGCTGCGCCAACAAGGCGAGACATGATAAACAGAATAAATCGTCCTTCAGTCGGCTTCAGGTCACATAGGCTGGAAAAATAATACTGACAGTCCATCAAAAACTCATCCGGGTAAAAGTAGCCATCATACGGCTCCGGCATGTCCACGGAATACCTCTGTGCGAAGCTCATGGAATCCAAGGCGGGAATCTTGGGCGTGCGGTTTTGGGTTCGGCGTCCTCGCTGTTCTCGTGCTACCTCCATGATTACGGCGGTTAATTCTGTCACAAGTCGTGACGGAGCGGATGAAGGAAGGAGGTAAGCGCACTTAAGAACGAGTGTAGTTTATTTACAAGAGGCAGGTAGACAAATCCAAAACGTAATCCAAAGGCATAGTCAGAAAACAAGCGAAGGTCAGGCGAATGGCAAACAGGCATAAACTTGGGGCAAGGCAGATATCAACAACGTGGCATGGAAAACAGGGTCGAGAAACAAACATAAGCATAAACATGAACATGAACGTGAACTATGACTAAGATCTGGGAGCGGATAACCCAGCGTGAACTATAACTAACAAGGAACTATGTTTACTATGTTCTAATTAACCGCGCCGTGTGTAGTACGGCGCGTGGTATATAAACCGGCATGAATTAACTTAAACAGAATTCAGCTGGGAGTAATACAGACACACGTGGGGATACAACCTATGACAGACACGGGGCAGGGTCATGACGAACATAAACAAAACACATGTGCCCTCCCAGCCATTGACAGAAACGAAAACAAAGAGCACATGTTCAAATGTCACAACACGCATGTGCAACCGCGCGAGAGCACGCTGCTTCAAGGGGGAACCGTGACATCCACACATGAGAAAATATCTTCCATCTCATTCATTCATTTGAGCTATTCATTCTTTTTCTTTCTGAATATCCATGAGCAGAACCCAAACTAGTTCCACTGTTTTCCATCCATCCATCCATTTTTTTGTATCACTTATCCTACACAGGGACTGGAGCCTATCAGGGCGCCCTGAATGCATAAACCCACAGGGCAGAGGCGGGAATCTAACCCCCAACCATGGAGGTGCGAAGCAAATGTGCTAACCACTAAGCCACTGTGCGCCCAGTTCCACTGTGTTAACATTCTGAGTAATATAAATAACATAGATCAGTCTGGAAAGAAAGGTAGTTGGGATTATTTGCACTTGTTTTTAGGCAACTGAGCTTCAGATTAAGAAATAAACAACTTTGCCTAAGAATTGTGTTGTGTAACTGACAGTCATATGTGGAAATCCTTGTTTCTAATTAACCTTTGCCTTGCACCTCCACTACCTTCGAATCCCACCTCTGCCCTGGGTGCGCAGAGTTTGCATGTTATCCACGTGCTTTGGTGGTTTCTTCTGGGTACTCCAGTTTCCTGCCCAAGTCCAGAGACTGACTAGGCTGATTTCCGTTTCTAAATTGTCCATAGTGTGTGAATGTGTGTGAGATCGGGCCCTGTGATGGGCCCTGTCCAGGGTCTCCCTCGCGTTGTGCCCCTGGGATAGGCCCCAGGCTCCCGCGACCTTGTGATAAGCGGTGGTATGTAAATGGATTGATGGATGTATGGATGGATGTATGGATGGATGGATGGATTGATGGATGGATGGATTGATGGATGGATGGATGGATGGATACCTTTAGCAGCTGTGTTCCTTGCTTAGTATGACCAAATTGTTTGAACCATCTCATGAAATGAATTCATCCACATTATGTGTTACTGCATGTGTATTATTTTTTCACTTTGTGTGTGTGTGTGTGTGTGTGTGTGTGTGTGTGTGTGTGTGTGTGTCTGTATCTATACCACTGTTGCTGTGAACAGACCATCTCCATCCACATCCTCATTTTACCATCACGCCTTCCACAGATTGACAGGTATGCTCAGCCAATCAACATTCAGTCAACCTGTTTTTTCCATTTTAAAATAATTGTGTAATTGTGTTGGATATTGTAAATTGTTCTTTGTAAAAAGGCAATTTGACAGATACACTGAAAACAGCATTTGGGAAAGATTTCTTTGAAGAAATTGAAGCTTGGTTCCTCAGATTTTAGTAACTATGGACTAATCTAAAACTACGACAGATAAGCTACAACTTGTGCAAAATGCACCAGCAAAAATATTCACACAAAATGAGATCATATTAGTCCATTTTTAGCATCACACCACTGGCTGCCTTTTTCCTTTTGAACTGACTCTATTTTTATCACTAGTTTATAGTAAATTCATACATCTCTGACACAGGGAAACTAAACCATGATCATCAATATTATTATTCTCATTGCTGTTATTACTGTTGTCCATTTTTGTTCATTGCCATTGCTTCTGATTTTATTATTGCCTTTTTACTGTCTTTTTTCCACCCTATATTTTATTTTCTAATTTTCTCTCTTCCTCATCCTTTCCATCTCATATTTTCTCCTTGTTCCTATCTACAGGATGATGGGGAAGGGTGTATGTCTGTAGTGGGGGATGCACAAAGAAAACTTAATATTCGTTTTGTAAATTAATCAGGTGATCAAGTGTCACCATATATTTTTTGAAAGTTTCCAAGACAAGTTTTTCTTTTTCATTTTCTAAAAATGTTTGGTTCTTCCGTTTAGATTTTATAATTTGCAAACAGACTGAAATTGTTCTTCAGACTGACTGTCACTAAAGGTACAGTAAATGTTCTTCTTCCTCTCACTCTTTTTCTCACTGTGTGTGTATGTGTGTGTGTGTGTGTGTGTGTGTGTGTGTTAGATTCCAGACTCCATCATCTCACGGGGTGTTCAGGTCCTCCCTCGGGACACGGCATCTCTCAGCACCACGCCGTCCGAGTCTCCTCGAGCTCAAGCCACCTCCCGCCTCTCCACTGCCTCCTGCCCAACACCCAAGGTAAGAGCCATGGCCACGTTTACTTCCCGCTTCCTGTTCACACTCGCTTCCTGCTTTCTGTTCCCACCACATCCTGTCCACTTGCTGTCTGCTTTGCAGCCACTTGCAACTGCTCACACACCCTGCTCACGTACCCTACCTCATAAGATGCTTCTGTGTTCGTAAATATATATTTGTGTGCAAACGAGGATGAGAACAGTTGAGCGTTTTTCTCCACGTTTCATTGGATACTATCCAGTCAGTTTTGACATTTTACACATTGAAGTTGTCAGGGATGGCAGAATGTGACGCTCACATATGGAGGGAAATTGAGTACGCTGAGCTGTTACTTTAGGTGAACTGCAAACCTGCTAATTTGAGAACCTTAGAAGCAAGAGCCAATATAATTGGTCAGTCCTTTCTGAAAATGAAATGATTATTAAAGACAACCTAAAATGATATATGATCCTTTTTACACTATTATTCATGTCCCAGGTCATAGTGTGCATTAGTATCAACCGCTTAAATGACTAAACTGTTTTTCTGAAGTTTCCGTCTTCAGATTTCTGACTGTGTACTCATGCACGTGTGGGTGGGGGGAAAATAATATATAAAATAACAAATCATATCATATAGCATCCCCCAAAAAAGTCCTAGCTTTCATTGAACAATAATGCTGAAGTGATTTCCGCTTTAAAATATACTATTTTAAGGAAGAAACACTGATTTCACACCACCATCAGGTAGCTCTTACACCACATTCTGTCTCATTGTATTCTTAATGTTTAAAAAAAAACTGGTTTGGGGAGGGAGCTCACTTTATCCATATACCAAGATAAAATTCCCTTATATCCACTGCTTTTGTTTGCATTTAAAAGCCAACAAACGTTGCATATACATATACAAACTTTATCGATGTGTGTAATGTGCGTGGTATGGAGGAAGTCTATGAGAGCACATGAAGATATTGTGCATTATAAACATGCAAGACGTATTGCATTTAACTGTGAACAAGGTAGAAATGAAGGTGGGGAGTTAATAATGTAATAATATTTCTCATTCAAATAAATAAATATCAGACAGGCATTTTGCTTCAGTTTAACTGAATAGAAACATATTACATGTGTGGTGTAGGCCATATATTCATATGGTACAAGGCTTGGAAAAATGTTATGTATGTTTATGTGTGTTATGTGCAAAGTTTAGGTGTTAATGCAGACAAGGAAGTCAAAGAACAAGAGGTTTGTTTGGGAAAAAGACTAAACTACACACTACACCAGTAGGAGGCGCAGAAGTGCCATTTCAGAAACAGGACAAAAGTTTTGGTGACTAACATTCTACATTAAGGCTTCATTAATGTCTCTTATATGACAGAAAGCATAGGTGTGTGCTATATGTACGTCTCTTGCATATATTTATGACTAATACTTTCATATATTATATTTTTAATACCTATTAGAGCTTTTCTATCACAACATGCAATTTACCACTCATACTGTTATCTACGCAATAGCTACTGCATATATTTACTACCCATAGCCAAGTTATTTATATACTTATATATTATAGCCTAGTTATCTTATACAGTCGTGCTTGAAAGTTTGTGAACCATTCAGAATTTTCTAGATATCTGCATGAATGTGAGCTAAAACATCATCAGATTTTCTAAAAGTAGATAAAAGTAGATAAAGAGAACCCAGTTGAACAAATGAGACAAAAAATATTATACTTGGTCATTTATTTATTGAGGAAAATTATACAATATTACATATCTGTGAGCGGCAAAAGTATGGGAACCTTTCAGTGCTTCAGTATCTGATGTGAGCCCCTTGTGCAGCAATAAGTGCAACTAAACGTTTGAGGTAACTGTTGATCGGTCCTGCACATCGGCTTGGTGGAATTTTGGCCTGTTCCTCAGTACAGAACAGCTTCAACTCTGGGATGTTGGTGAGTTTCCTTACATGAACTGCTCGCTTCAGGTCCTTCCACAACATTTCTATTGGATTAAAGTCAGGACTTTCCATTCCAAAACATTAACTTTATTCTTCTTTAACTGTTCTTTGGTAGAACGACTTGTGTGTTTAGGATCGTTGTCTTGCTGCATGACCCACTTTCTGCAAACTGCAAATGGGCAGATGTTCTTTATGAAAGCCTCTTTAAGCAGAGGCTTTCTCCTTGTAACCCTGCCATGCACACCATAGTTGTTCAGTGTTCTCCTGATGGTGGACTCATGAACATTAGCATTAGCCAACGGGAGAGTAGTCTTTAGTTGTTTAGAAGTTACTCTGGGTTCCTTTGTAAGCTTGCAGACTATTGCACGTCTTGTTCTTGAAGTGATCTTTGTTGGTCGAGCCAAGTCCGAGTCGAGTCCAGAAAGTTATTAAATTGAAATAAGATTTGAAGTTGCAATTGTAAACTCAACACTGAGCTGTTAAATTAATATTTAACCAACAGCAACATAAGTGTAACAAATACACCTATTACACCTTGCTATTGCATTTTAATATTTTTATTTCATGTCATCACCACTTCAATTAGTTTCCTCTCAAAGAAAAAAAGTGATATAGAAGTATATTTACAACTTATTATATTACAAGTGCATGAAAATACAAATGAAGCTGTTTTGTTATTATATCACACTATATTGTGTCCTCCAGTTCTAGCTGAAATTTCAATGATTTGATACGTCTCCCCCACAGTTACATTATCTCACAAAAGTGAGTACACCCCTCACATTTTTGTAAATATTAGATTATATCTTTTCATGTGACAACACTGAAGAAATTACACTTTGCTACTGTAGTGAGTGTACAGCTTGTGTAACAGTGTAAGTTTGCTGTCCCCTCAAAATAACTCAACACACAGACATTAATGTCTAAACCGCTGGAAACAAAAGTGAGTACACCCAAATTGGTCCCAATTAGCCATTTTCCCTCTCCGGGGTCATGTGACTTGTTAGTGTTACAAGGTCTCAGGTGTGAATGGGGAGCAGGTGTGTTAAATTTGGTGTCATCGCTGTCACACTCCCTCATACTGGTTCAACATGGCACCTCAAGGCAAAGAACTCTCTGAGGATCTGAAAAAAAGAATTGTTGCTCTACATAAAGATGGCCTAGGCTATAAGAAGATTGCCAAGACCCTGACACTGAGCTGCAGCACGGTGGCCAAGACCATACAGCGGGTTAACAGGACAGGTTCCACTCAGAACAGGCCTCACCATGGTCCACCAAAGAAGTTGAGTGCATGTGCTCAGTGTCATATCCAGAGGTTGTCTTTGGGAAATAGACATATGAGTGCTGCCAGCATTGCTGTAGAGGTTGAAGGGGTGGTGGGTCAGCCTGTCAGTGCTCAGACCATACGCCGCACACTGCATGAGATTGGTCTGCATGGCTGTCGTCCCAGAAGGAAGCCTCTTCTCAAGATGATGCACAAGAAATCCCGCAAACAGTTTGCTGAAGACAAGCAGACTAAGGACATGGATTACTGGAACCATGTCCTGTGGTCTGATGAGACCAAGATAAACTTATTTGGTTCAGATGGTGTCAAGCGTGTGTGTCAGCAACCAGGTGAGGAGTACAAAGACAAGTGTGTCATGGCTACAGTCAAGCATGGTGGAGGGACTGTCATAGTCTGGGGCTGCATGAGTGTTGCCGGCACTGGAGAGCTACAGTTCATTGAGGGAACTACGAATGCCAACATGTACTGTGTCATACTGAAGCAGAGCATGATCCCCTCCCTTCAGAGACTGGACCGCAGGGCAGTATTCCAGCATGATAACGACCCCAAACACGGAAGCTAAGGAAGCTGAGGGTGAATTTGATGGACTGGCCAAGCATGTCTCCAGACCTCAACCCTATTGAGCATCTGTGGGGCATCCTCAAACGGAAGGTGGAGGAGCACAAGGTCTCTTACATCCACCAGCTCCGTGATGTCGTCATGGAGGAGTGGAAGAGGACTCCAGTGGCAACCTGTGAAGTTCTGGTGAACTCCATGCCCAAGACGGTTAAGGCAGTGCTGGAAAATAATGGTGGCCACACAAAATATTGACACTTTGGGCCCAATTTGGACATTTTCACTTAGGGGTGTACTCACTTTTGTTTCCAGCGGTTTAGACATTAATGTCTGTGTGTTGAGTTATTTTGAGGGGACAGAAAATTGACACTGTTACACAAGCTGTACACTCACTACTTTACATTGTAGCAAAGTGTAATTTCTTCAGTGTTGTCACATGAAAAGATATCATCAAATATTTACACAAATGTGAGGGGTGTACTCACTTTTGTGAGATACTGTATATAGTCTGAGAGAGATAGTACAGAGTAGAGTTACAATTAGCAGCATGTCATAACAACAAGCTTCATGCTTTATTACTGCTTTGAATCTGTCTATGAATGACAACAAACTCATTTAAATTAAATTCCTAAAATGAAAAAAAATCCCTTTCAGCAGCGATTATGACGTTTACTACATTTAACAATATTTATATATTTGTATATTTATTACATTTCACATTTTATGTGCAATTCAAGACTGGAAACACTAAATGCTAATGTTTAGTACTACGGAAGACTACGGAAATGGAATAAAGAAATTAAATGCAAAATAAAATAGACTTCACCGTATGAGATATTATTAAATAACATTAGCTATGCTAATGAGCAATTGACACCTGTTAAATTCACCTTAACATTTCTTTTACAACCATTAAATTCACCTTGGGCAATCGAAAAATTCGCTGTTGAAAACTGTTTTTGACTATTTCTGAGCCCCATGAAGCAGGGGTACACTTTAGTGTAGTTTAGGGTGAAGTGTGTTTTGTATTTTCTTTTTTTTATTTTAGACGCTGCCATGACACGCATTAACACTATAGTGATACTGAACTACAGCGGTACACTGAACTGATGAATTAAAGAGAGAGAGAGAGAGAGAGAGAGAGAGGTCGAATTTAAAGCACGCCCACAGAGAAAACTGATAGGTCTAGCTAGCAGAAAGAGACCCAAATCAAGATATGTGACCTGTCATTCTCTATCGCTCATGTAACTCAGGCTGCATGTATTTTGGCTACTATATAGTAGGTAAGTATGTTTAGGACACAGCCTCAATCTCTGCTCCTACTGGCCGCTCGCTAGCTCTCAAAAAAATCGATTTCCGGGATATTGTATGTAATTTGCGGCCATTATTTATTTTTTATCTTTCATTTCATGTTACACATGAGTTTCAGTACAAATGTAACTTAGTGCATGACAAGTCCGAGTTCGTTCATAATTGGACTCGAGTCCGGGATCGATGACCTCAACCCTAGTTTGCTCTGTTAAATACTAAAAATCCCTTTGTGGGAGACTTGAAATTCGCAAAACGTGTACAGTGCCTTGCGAAAGTATTCGGCCCCCTTAAACTTTTCAACCTTTTGCCACATTTCAGGCTTCAAACATAAAGATATAAAATTTTTATTTTTTGTGAAGAATCACCAACAAGTGGGACAAAATTGTGAAGTGGAACGAAATCTATTGGATATTTTAAACTTTTTTAGCAAATAAAAAACTGAAAAGTGGTGCTTGCAAAATTATTCGGCTCCTTTACTTTCAGTGCAGCAAACTCACCCCAGAAGTACAGCGAGGATCTCTGAATGATCCAATGTTGTCCTAAATGACTGATGGTGATAAATAGAATCCACCTGTGTGTAATCAAGTCTCTGTATAAATGCACCTGCTCTGTGATAGTCTCAGGGTTCTGTTGAAAGCGCAGAGAGCATCATGAAGACCAAGGAACACACCAGGCAGGTCCGTAATACTGTTGTGGAGAAGTTTAAAGCCGGATTTGGATACAAAAAGATTTCCCAAGCTTTAAACATCCCAAGGAGCACTGTGCAAGCGATCATTTTGAAATGGAAGGAGTATCAGACCACTGCAAATCTACCGAGACCTGGCCGTCCCTCTAAACTTTCAGCTCAGACAAGGAGAAGACTGATCAGAGATGCAGCCAAGAGGCCCATGATCACTCTGGATGAACTGCAGAGAACTACAGCTGAGGTGGGAGAGTCTGTCCATAGGACAACAATCAGTCGTACACTGCACAAATCTGGCCTTTATGGAAGAGTCGCAAGAAGAAAGCCATTTCTCAAAGATATCCATAAAAAGTCTCGTCTAAAGTTTGCCACAAGCCACCTGGGAGACACACCAAACATGTGGAAGAAGGTGCTCTGGTCAGATGAATCCAAAATCGAACTTTTTGCCCACAATGCAAAATGATATGTTTGGCGTAAAAGCAACACAGCTCATCACCCTCAACACACCATCCCCACTGTCAAACATGGTGGTGGCAGCATCATGGTTTGGGCCTGCTTTTCTTCAGCAGGGACAGGGAAGATGGTTAAAATTGAGGGGAAGATGGATGCAGCCAAATACAGGACCATTCTGGATGAAAACCTGTTGGAGTCTGCAAAAGACCTGAAACTGGGACGGAGATTTATCTTCCAACAAGACAATGATCCCAAACATACAGCAAAATCTACAAAGGAATGGTTCACAAATAAACGTATCCAGGTGTTAGAATGGCCAAGTAAAAGTTCAGACCTGAATCCAATCGAGAATCTGTGGAAAGTGCTGAAAACTGCTGTTCACAAGCTCGAGCTGTTTTGCAAGGAAGAATGGGCAAGAATTTCAGTCTCTCGATGTGCAAAACTGATAGAGACATACCCCAAGCGACTTGCAGCTGTAATCGCAGCAAAAGGTGGATCTACAAAGTATTAACGCAAGGGGGCCGAATAATTTTGCATGCCCCACTTTTCATTTTTTTATTAGTTAAAAAAGTTTCAAAAATCCAATAGATTTCGTTCCACTTCACAATTGTGTCCCACTTGTTGGTGATTCTTCACAAAAAATAAAAATTTTATATCTTTATGTTTGAAGTCTGAAATGTGGCAAAAGGTTGAAAAGTTCAAGGGGGCCGAATACTTTCGCAAGGCACTGTACATGCACAAACAGATACATTTAACACTAAAGGAAAAGGAAAACATTAAAAAGCATCATATGACCCCTTTAAGTCCATTATTACCAAACACTGTTTATTACCTGCTTTAGTATTTCTAAAATGTTCAGCATTTCCCCTTCTGAGTGCGTTACATTCAGAGTTGGATAAATGGAGTTCATGATCAGTGTAGTCTTTTACAGAGCTCAGAGATATGACATTGTGTGTGTGTATGTTCTCACTGAGCAGTTACAAACTTGTGTGTTAATGTCTGGTGGGGGGGAGGACTGATGTAGCGTGGGTTGCCAGTAAAAGACATGCAGAACAGCATAATTACAATGACATTTCAGCGACTTAAGCCCAAATTATTGTTATTTATTCCTTTTTTTTTAAATAAATAATAGGGGTTTTCCGGTCTAGCTAATTGAAGCAAATTTTAAACAGAGCCAGAAATTCTGTAAAATTTGAAAAAAAATAGGTAATATTTACATTACATATGGGTGCATGATGACTTAGTGGTTAACAAGTTCGCCTCACACAGCCAGGGATGGGGGTTTGATTTGTGTGTGTGCGGAGTTTGCATGTTCTCCCCGTGCTGCGTGGGTTTCCTCCGGGTACTCTGGTACCCCCCAAGTCCAAACACATGCATGGTAGGCTGATTGGCGTGTCTAAAGTGTCCGTAGTGTATGAATGGGTGTGTGAGTGTGTATGTGATTGTGCCCTGCGATGGATTGGCACCCTGTCCAGGGTGTACCCCACCTTGTACCCCATGCCTCTTGGGATAGGCTCCAGGTTCCCTGTGACCCTGTATAATAAGCAGTATAGAAGACAGATGGATGGATTATATTATATAAAAATATTTATTGTGCCTTATGAATTGTGTACAGTGATCATACATAAACTTAGCAATGATCTGAATCCATATACTGAACTCAACAAGACATAAATGTGTCTGTAGACACAAATGTGTGCTTTCTTTTATTCTCTCATGATATTTTTCTATCCAAGTATTTTGCATGCACTCTCTTTGCATAATTTTTTCACACAATCAGTTCCCATCTCTCTCACATCTTCTCTACAGCCACACACTAACTCTTACAGCTCAGACAGGAAAAAACAGGGTTTGGGATATTTAGAAGTTTAATTTTTAAATTGTTGAAAGAATCATGAATTTAACCCCCTTTATTATTTCCCTTTTTCTGTAATTGTTTCTTTATTAAAGTGTGTCACACGTGTTTGCTGTCTGATATTTTTCACTATTACAGCTATGAAGCTTAATGTTCAAATAGTCTATCTTAGACAAAAAAAAATAAACAATCTGTAAATCCATGGCCAAATCTTAATATATCTGTCTCCATAACATCATTAATCCACACAAGCTAATATTTAAAAGAAATAAATAAATAAATAAAGCAGAGATAGTCCATATTTACAGATTTGAGTTTTGCGTGGAACTATTGCATCATCTGCATCACTGCCAAACTTTTTCTCTTAGTTACTTGAGCTATTTTTCATGGGTTATAATGTGATTTATGACATTCTCATCAATGAAGCCTTTCTGAAATGGTCTGAGGGAGCAAAAGAAATAGTGAATGCTAGGTTAAGATGGGAGGATGGTGCTAGGAAAGACAATCTGAAAAAAGGGAAGTGATAAAAATCATGCAAAGCGAAATAAACAATCACACAAACTTCCATTAAATTTCAAATGGATAGCAATTGTATTTGAATTGTAATTTCTTTCTCTCTTTTTTGTTACTTACATCTATGATATCATATAACTTTTTATATGAACAAATCCGTATAAAAATGTCCATCTTTCTATCTGTCCAATTTTATGAGACATTTGTTTTATATATATAATTAGCATAAAAGGTATCATGTCTAGATGAGAGAGAGACAGCTGAGTGACAAATAACACCACAGCTTGTTTTACTGGTTTATGTAGATCCTTTTATAGAATTGTTTAAAATTCATAAGGGGAAAGATTTCCAGGGAATCATAAATGCAACTCAAATTCGGACTGTAACTCACATTTGGAAATGGCAACATGGAAATTACAGAACTGAATCAAATTGTGTTGAATTGTAATTGAGATGTTCTCATTGTTTTATTGCACATTCCACCTCTCCTTTTCCCTTATAGTCTCTCACTGCATTTTATTTCTTACTATCATTCATCTGCCAATTCGCTTGGATGGAGAGATACACACACAGATATATATATATATATATATATATATATATATATATATATATATATATATATATAGAGAGAGAGAGAGAGAGAGAGAGAGAGAGAGAGAGAGAGAGCGAGAGAGAAAGAGAAATAGATGGAGCATAAGAATGGATGAAGATTATAGAGAGAGAGAGAGAGAGAGAGAGAGAGAGAAAGAGAAATAAAGGGAGATTCCCTCTCTCTCTCTCTCTCTCTCTCTCTTTCCCTCCTCCCTCTTTCTCTGCTTCTGTCCAATCTTCATCTATTCTTGTGCTCCTACTCTCCTCCTCTCTCCTCCCACTTCTCTCTTTTCCTCATGCACACACACACAGATTGTCCGTAACAGTGAGTATATGTGTGTGACTGAGCTCATCCTGCGGATGTAGAAGATGGTAAGTCCATTCATTTTCCCCACATGGATTCATTTTCTTGTGCGTGTGTGTGTGTGTGTGTACATTTTTTTCTTCATATATATTCAAATCTACAAGATGTTAATTTCTCTATCTATAAGTATCCATATTTGTATGCTATTTTGTGTGTGCGTGCGTGTGTGTTTGTGTGTGTGTTTGTGTGTGCTCATGCGAGCGTGTCATGCTGCCACTTGGTTTCTGCGGAGGGTGGATGGAGTGTTATGTAAAGGCAGATTATAGCATTCCTATTTTTCTCTCATTCTTTTCTTCATTTTTCATAGTTTTGTTTTTAAGGGTTTGCACCATAACTAAGTTCTTAGGTAATGAGGTGTTTATACAGAGTCCTTAAAATACCCCTAAACTCCAAAATAATATTTATTGCTTAACTCCAGAGAGAAAGAGAGAGAGAGAGCACAAAAAAGTACAAATCCAGCCAAGTTGAGTGTGTAAAAATCTGCAGTGTGTCTCATTTACAGTTGAGTGTAAAAATGTGCATCCTCTTGTGATTTCAAGTTAGTGAAAAGAAACATGTACCTCAATTTAACAAATTAATCTAAAGGGAATAAAGAACTCTCCTAAGTCTATACATACAGTATCATATACATTTATAAATAATAATAATAATAATAATAATACACAATAATTATAACACAAATTACAACACAAAGGGTCAAAGGTAATTAGAAAGAGAAAGTATACATTTTTTTTACCACCAATAATATCTCAACATTCTTAACTCTCTGACCATCCATCCATCTTCTACCGCTTTATCCTTTTCATGGTCACGTGGAACCTGGAGCCTATCCCAGGAAGTATCGGGCACAAGGCGGGGTTCACCCTGGACAGGGTGCCAGTCCATCGCAGGGCACAATCACATACACACTCATTCACTACGGACAATTTAGACACGCCAATCAGCCTACCATGCATGTCTTTGGACTGGGGGAGGTAACCGGAGTACCCGAAGGAAACCCCTGCGGCACGGGGAGAACATGCAAATCTGCAGGAATCGAACCCCGACCCTGGAGGTGTGAAGCGAACATGCTAACCACTAAGCCTAACTAATGTGTGTCTTTTTATTTGATTTATTTTTATTACTGATTAAATCTTCTTCATCTTGTCCTAAAAGTACACATATTTTTGCACTCAGCTGTAATTCAGTTTTATAGTCTCTAAGGAGTGCTTTGTTTATCATTTGAAAAAAAAAAAAAAAATTACTACAAAAATAATACAATTAGAATGTGTTCCTGGAATTGGCGTATGATTGGTGGCCAGAATGTTGATTACTAAAATTCACCATTTTGTAGAAGAACACCTTCCATCTGAGATAATTCACCAACCTGGCCTTTCTCTTTTACACCAGAATGCATTTAATCATTACTGTATAAAGATTGCCACTAAATTGGTGAGTACTGTTGCCTCACACCTCCAGGGTTTGGGGTTTGAATCCTGCTGCTGCCCTGAGTGCACAAAGTTTGCATGTTCTCCCTTTGGGCGTTTCCTCCCGGTATTCTGGTTTCCTCCCCCAATCCAAAGACATGCATGGTAGGCTGATTGACATGTCCACACAGTCTGTAGTGTGTGAATGTGTGTGTGATTGTGCCCTGTCTCCTGCCTTGTGCCCCCACGACCCAGAGTACTATAGGATACACTAAATGGATGGATGGATTTCCACTAGATGAGGTTCTACATCAGGGATGTTTAACAGAAATTTATGAAGATCTTTGACCTTGCTTTCAAAGGTCTCTATAAGTAACTAACATGATTGAGTAGTGACAACAGTAACCGTAACCATTAATGATTAGTTCATGGCTATAAATAAGACTAATCAATGTGAGGGCTTGTGTTCTTGTTCTGACTGGCACTTAATATTATCACTTTTGGCTAGTGCCACGGACATCTGTTTTGAACTTGAAGCAGAGAATAAGCACATACCCCCCTGTTCATTCATTTGTCAAGATCCTGTTTCATGGACAACTCATCTGTTTAAAATATATATATATATATATACATAAACTTTTAATTTTTTTCTGACCTAATGTTTAATGACATTTCTGTCTGATGAGCTTCCTTCAACTACGTAATTTACCTAAATGCCTGTGACTTGACATGCTGCAACCAAGGGTCTTGTACAGAATCCAATCAGTAGCTCTTCTACAGTATTTTCCACATGCTCAGGTTTGGCCCATTGAAAAATGTTGCTGTGTCCTGTATCTGGACCATCATATCTGTGAATATCATTGAGCTACAAGTTGCTGTTGTCTACCAAGCAGTTCCACAGGAAATCTCTGCAGCAAGTCACTTTAAACAGAATGTGAGTGTGGCCTGAATGGTTTCAAATTGCACTGAGTAACGTTTGGTGCAGTAAATGAGTGATCAGTGTTTTGTTTCAGCGGAAGAAGGGAGCGACTGTTTGAGACGGTTCCAGCTGAACAGCTTGCGTGTGAGCGGTTGAGCCGATTTCACAGTCAGTGTGTTCGTGGTGTAAAAGCTCTGAAACATTTTTACAGGTCTGGGTGACAAACGTCCTACTCATTTATGGTTCCCTTCAGATTTATGGTGGTGTTATGATGGCCTTTAAGGACATTTTTGCAAAAGTCAAGGTGTGCCATGTACATTTTCTCAAGTTCTCAAGATCTCAACATCATGACTGTTTTCTTGTTTCAAGAGAACAAAAGTTTTTATTTTTTATTTTTATATTTATTGAAATTACAAGTCATTACTTGTTATCTATTATTTGTTAATTTGATGATTTCCAGGCTAAAATAGATCCTTTAAAGACTGCTAAGGCAATTTGAGCAATTATTTAATAGCTGTCCCATCGTTAGATGTCCTCTTATCAACTTTCAACAGTGATGAACTCTCAGGACATCTGCACAGTATTACATACTTATAACATACACACTGCTTGTTTAAGCCCATACTGTGACCTGGACAGGAAGTGGACATGTGTGTATTATCTATAACAGGAATGGCTTTGAAAAGACTGATGTTATCGGTGTGCGCAAGTCATTTTTGCATGTAGGTCAGACATAGCCGTCGGTCTTTTGAGCCTGATTAGCCTTCTATAGTCCAGGTGTTTTTACACTCTGAGTCACTACCATTCCGGCTTCAAGTTGGTATAGATATTCTAGTACCATTGCTTAGTCTATGAACCTAAATGCTGGTCAATATGACTCCTTCTGATGTGTGAGTCAAGCAGTGTTCAGCTTGCAGATGGTTATTTTGCTAGGGTTATAAATACAAATTCCTTCCAGACAACAGATTTCTTTTACACATTTCTGCCATTGTGTGGGCATGGGTTACAAACTGGGTCATCATAGCTACATCCATTTATTGTGCATATTGTTCTTAATGTTCATTTTATTAATGTATTTTCAATGATTTGATTTAAATGACTTGCTTATTTACAGTTTGTCTGATATATTTATTAGATTTAAGCATTTCCTAATCTAATAGTCTAGTATATGGGTATTGCTGCAAGAATAGTTATAGTTAGATCCAAGCACAGAGTGGTGTGCTATTCATGCATCAATACCCATATACTAGACTATCAAATTTCAGTGCTTGTCATCTTCATGTCATCATCATCATCATGTCGTCGTATTAGTTTGTTTGTTTGTTTGTTATATATATATATATATATATATATATATATATATATATATATATATATATATATATATATATATAATTTTTTTATTTTTTTATATCTTTTACATTTACCTTACATCTGACCTGAAAGAAAACACCATGTGCTTCTTAGATCGACCTTAATTTTGACCCCCAATTTTTCGGCTTAAAGGCAAGTGCTTGGGGGCGGGGAGGGGGTGTGTGGCGGGTGGGGGGTGGGGGAGTTGATTGTTATCTAGATACTATTGAAAAACCCTGTCTTGGACACTTCTACTCAAGAAAGATCTGGCAACCTCAGATGTGTGAACTACATGTGCAGTAGGTGACTTGCATAATCTGAATGGGGAGCACAGAAAATCACTGTAATCATATGCATAACAGGTAACGTACCCCATGTAAATATCGATGTAACTTTCTGTGTTAAGGCACTGATTCTGAATACAGCCCATGGGGCAGCCTGAGCTAACCCAAGAGCAGAATTTTCAGATGGACCGAGATCAGATTTTTGAAGATTTGTCTAAAATTGATCAAATCCTGTGTAACTGATTAGTAGTTCCCACTCAGCGTGGCGTAAGGTCCCTTTCCAGAACCTTCACACTTACGGTTCCTCAGTGGTGGAACGCACTTCCAATCTCAATCCGGACCGCAGAATCTCTCACTATCTTCAAAAAACAGCTAAAGACCCACCTCTTCCATGAACACCGAACCAACTCATAGAGGAAAAAAAAAAAAGAAAGAAACACCTCTACTCTGTGCACTTTGCTTCTCTGGTATTCAATTAATGGATCTTGTATAGTAGCACTACTTGTATTGTTCTCTGCGTGATATATCGCTTTACTTATTTATAAGACGCTTTGGATAAAAGCGTCTGCTAAGTGAATTAATGTACTGTAAATGATTATCAGTGTGGCCTACCAAACAAACTGCAATTAACAGAATTTCATGTAGGGTGATTTTTTATTGTGAGCCTAAACTTATGGGCGCACTGTATAGTTCTATTTTAAAACAGTGTTTTTCTGACCTTTTTTTAAATAGTGCATTTTTTTCTGCAAAACACAGATATTGAAATTATTGGCACCCCTTTCTTCCATGTAAAACATCCTAAGTCTCTTTATATTCTTATGGTTGCACATGTGGGCTGCCATCTTCGATTCAGGCCACAGGTTTCTGTAGGTTTCAATAATTACATTTGCAAAGCATTGCTTTTGTCTCCCCACAACTCTATCTTTTTTTTATTTAGATGCACACATGTTTGTCAGGCATTTTCTTGTTAAATGCTTATTTAAAGGCACTCTAAAATATCCTTGTATGGGGTTCCTGGTAGAATTTATAAATTTATCAATTATCACAAGAGCCCCTGGTCCTTAATAGCCCAAAATATCAATGATTCCCCAACATGTTTTAGAGTGGGTATTATGTGCTTTTTCTCATACAGAGTACCATTTTTGTCCAATCACTGAAAGTGATTTTAGTTCCATCTAACTACAACACATTTTTATGAAAGTGGCATTTAACAGTTGATTTTTAACATTTTTGGCAAATTATTAACTGTTCAACTTATTCTTGTTCTGTTTATTATTAATAGACGTCTAGGTGATAACATTAAAAACCACTAACAGATGAAGTGAAAGGGTTTGATATATTACACAGCATGTGAAAAGTTCATTCTTGAAGTTGATGTGTTGGAAGCAGGAAAAATGGGCAAGCATAAGGATCTGAGCAACTTTGACAAAGGCCAAATTGTGATGGCTAGACGACTGGGTTAGAGCATCTCCAAAATACCTACAGTGGGCACGTGAGCATCAGAACTGGGCCATGAAGCAATGAAAGAAGGCGGCCTGGTCTGATGAATCACGTTTTCTTTTACATCATGTGGATGGCTGTGTGTGTGTGTGTGTGTGTGTGTGTGTGTGTGTGTGTGTGTGTGTGTCACTTATCTGGGGAAGAGATGGCACCGGGATGCACTATGGGAAGAAAGTTAGCCGGCGGAGGCAGTGTGATGCACTGGGCAATGTTCTGCTAGGAAACCTTGAGTTCTGGCATTCATGTGGATGTTATTATGGCATGAACCACCTTCCTAAACATGGTTTCATACCAGGTACACCCCTTCATTCCCTAATGCCAGTCGCCTCTTTCAGCAGGATAAAGCATCCTGCCACACTGCAAAAGTGGTTTGTGGAACATGAAGAATTCAAGGTGTTGACTTGGGCTCCAAATTCCCATCTGTGGTATGAGCTGGACAAACAAATCCGATCCAAGGAGGCCCCAAATAGCAATTTACAGGAATTATAGGATCTGCTGTTAACATCTTGGTGCCAGATACCACAGCACACCTTCAGAGGTCTTGAGTCCATGCCTTGACGGGTCAGGGCTGTTTTGGTGACACAAGGAGGACCTACACAATATTAATTATTGCTTTTAATGTTATGGCTGACCAGTGCATTTTATAATAATATTTTTTGAGATGTCTCCATTTTTGCAACATTTTTAGAGGAAACATTCCTTTCAATTTTTAAATATTGAATAAAATATATTTCTTATGATGAGTAATTTCTCCTGTAGTTTGAGTGGTAAATGTATACAGTTTATTTCATACAGTGTTTTTGTCAATAATTGTGGAGGTGACTCCACATGTTTAGCCAACTGTATTAAAGCATAGAGAGGCAGAAACAGCTTCCTGGAATGGCGCATGCTTTACTACCCTTTCTGTGCCATAAATCAACCGGCCATAAAACTACTGCGAGTGAGAATAAATCTTGACATACAATGCTGCAGTGGTCATTTTTGGATCATTCTGAAACATTGGAAAGCATGGCTGTCTTTGATGCGTTTACAGCCTTATATTTGGACAGATCTTATATACTCCATTGAGGGGAATGGAGTTTCACGTTTCATTGTTCAATTTTTATGCCGTTGATGCTGAGCCAACATTGACAAATGACACTACCATTCATATTCATTCACTATTCATTTAATAATGCAGGGAATAAGCCCACTGAGGCCTAGATCTAATGTAGAGTAATAGTTTAATAGTTTAATAGTTCAGTTTAAAAAGTACAGGTCTCCCTAGTCTCTAAAAAATAGATCATATTACTAAATATGACAGATCAATTACTAAATATTATATAATATTACATATTCACTGTACTTTTCTGTTATATAGTTAGAGTACAATCGGCAGTCCAAATATAATCTTCTGATTATAAAATCAGAATCAGTGAGTCTCTCAAGTCTAATATTTTAAATTTACCTCATTGTGTGCTTACTAACCTCTAACAGTGGGTAATTACGTGAAAGGATTTCAACATGTCATGTTTATTCTACCATTAAACTGTAATGATATCCCAGAATACTATAATTAGAGAGTTCTTATACTGTTAATGTTATGCTATCATGTATAGAAATTATAATGTAACTAAAGATTGAATGTATGATTTCACTTTAAGTGTGCTGTAAGATTGTAATTCAAAGAAAGCATTGTTTCGACATTGTTCCCGAACTGATGACGACTGTGTGAGCCTTTTAATAAGATCACCTTGGACTTTAATTGAACCCTTGAACTGTAGCTGCAGTGTTGTATGGCATTTACTGTTCATTTTTAAAAGTGCAGATGCAGGCAGATACTGGCAGTATCTGGATATCATGGATATCATAATGTGATTTTTACATGTTGTTCCTCCTTTGAATGTGTTCAAATGTGTTTTGCTCCACTTTGCTTTGGCTTGTGTACAGTCAGTTAGTCCTTCAGGCCTGCAGGGGACACTGTCTGTCTCAGTCTTGGCTTAGCTGGCTGCTCTGATTAATTGCTTCTCTTCTTTCTCCCTTCCCTCCCTCCCTCCTTCCTTCCACTCAGGCGAGGCTCCCTTCCTCTTCCTCCACCCTAAGCATTGCTGAGGTACCCCTGCATGATCCGACGCATGCCTGTTTTAGCCCCTGTATTGCGGTTTTAACCCTCTGCTGTTTTACTCATCTGTCTTGTAGCTTCATTCCTCTCATTACTGTCACGCCGATCCTCTGTCACCAGCCTGTCTTTTTGTTGCACCTCTTCTTCCTGTTGTGTCATTGTCCATTTCTTCCTGTTACCACATCTGTCCTGTTGTGTCATTGTTTCTATCTTCTGTTACCCCCTCTGTCCTGTTGTGTCATTGTCTCTATCTTCTGTTACCCCCTCTGTCCTGTTGTGTCATTGTCTCTATCTTCTGTTACCCCCTCTGTCCTGTTGTGTCATTGTCTCTATCTTCTGTTACCCCCTCTGTCCTGTTGTGTCATTGTTCATTTCTTCCTGTTACCCCCTCTGTCCTGTTGTGTCATTGTCTCTATCTTCTGTTACCCCCTCTGTCCTGTTGTGTCATTGTTCATTTCTTCCTTTTACCCCCTCTGTCCTGTTGTGTCATTGTCCATTTCTTCCTGTTACCCCTCTGTCCTGTTGTGTCATTGTCTCTATCTTCTGTTACCCCCTCTGTCCTGTTGTGTCATTGTTCATTTCTTCCTTTTACCCCCTCTGTCCTGTTGTGTCATTGTCCATTTCTTCCTGTTACCCCCTCTGTCCTGTTGTGTCATTGTCTCTATCTTCTGTTACCCCCTCTGTCCTGTTGTGTCATTGTCTCTATCTTCTGTTACCCCCTCTGTCCTGTTGTGTCATTGTCCATTTCTTCCTGTTACCCCCTCTGTCCTGTTGTGTCATTGTCTCTATCTTCTGTTACCCCCTCTATCCTGTTGTGTCATTGTTCATTTCTTCCTTTTACCCCCTCTGTCCTGTTGTGTCATTGTCCATTTCTTCCTGTTACCCCCTCTGTCCTGTTGTGTCATTGTCTCTTCCTTCTGTTCCCCCCTCTGTCCTGTTGTGTCATTGTCTCTATCTTCTGTTACCCCCTCTGTCCTGTTGTGTCATTGTCTCTATCTTCTGTTACCCCCTCTGTCCTGTTGTGTCATTGTCTCTATCTTCTGTTACCCCCTCTGTCCTGTTGTGTCATTGTCTCTATCTTCTGTTACCCCCTCTGTCCTGTTGTGTCATTGTTCATTTCTTCCTTTTACCCCCTCTGTCCTGTTGTGTCATTGTCCATTTATTCCTGTTACCCCCTCTGTCCTGTTGTGTCATTGTCTCTATATTCTGTTACCCCCTCTGTCCTGTTGTGTCATTGTCTCTATCTTCTGTTACCCCCTCTGTCCTGTTGTGTCATTGTCTCTATCTTCTGTTACCCCCTCTGTCCTGTTGTGTCATTTTCTCTATCTTCTGTTACCCCCTCTGTCCTGTTGTGTCATTGTTCATTTCTTCCTTTTACCCCCTCTGTCCTGTTGTGTCATTGTCCATTTCTTCCTGTTACCCCCTCTGTCCTGTTGTGTCATTGTCTCTATCTTCTGTTACCCCCTCTGTCCTGTTGTGTCATTGTTCATTTCTTCCTGTTACCCCTCTGTCCTGTTGTGTCATTGTCCATTTCTTCCTGTTACCCCCTCTGTCCTGTTGTGTCATTGTCTCTATCTTCTGTTACCCCCTCTGTCCTGTTGTGTCATTGTTCATTTCTTCCTGTTACCCCCTCTGTCCTGTTGTGTCATTGTTTCTATCTTCTGTTACCCCCTCTGTCCTGTTGTGTCATTGTTTCTATCTTCTGTTACCCCCTCTGTCCTGTTGTGTCATTGTTTCTATCTTCTGTTACCCCCTCTGTCCTGTTGTGTCATTGTCTCTATCTTCTGTTACCCCCTCTGTCCTGTTGTGTCATTGTCTCTTTCTTCTGTTACCCCCTCTGTCCTGTTGTGTCATTGTCTCTATCTTCTGTTACCCCCTCTGTCCTGTTGTGTCATTGTCTCTATCTTCTGTTACCCCCTCTGTCCTGTTGTGTCATTGTCTCTATCTTCTGTTACCCTCTCTGTCCTGTTTTCTCACCAGCATCCCGCTTTCTCACCAGCTCCTCCGTCAGGTACACCCTTCTATCCTGTCATGTCACCAGCACTTCCTTCTTTTACACGCCTCTGTCCTGTTGAGGCTGGAATCCAAACATCTTTTACATCCCTCTGTCCTGTTGTGTCACCACTCTGTCCTGTTGTGTCACCCCTGCTTTGTCACTAGCTCCTCCTTTTGTTAAACTCTTCTGTCCTATTGTAACTCTCACCTCTTTCTGTTACATCCCTCTACCGGTTGTGTCATCAGCCCTTAGTTCAGTTACATCCCTCCATCCTGCTTTGTCACCAGCTCCTCTTTCAGGTACACTCTTTTGCTCTGATCTGACACCAGCTCTTCCTTCAGTTACACCCATGCATTGTATTGTCACAAGTCCTTCCTTCTGTTACACCCCTTCACTCCATCTGTTAAACCATACTGTTACGTTGTCACCACCCCCCTCTATTATATCTTGTTGTCCTGTTGTAACCTGCCATTCCTTCTATTGTTTCTTTCCATATTTCTGTTTCATCCATCTGCCTTGTTTGACCTCTCTATCCTGATATTTATTCCCCTATCATACCTTTTTGCCCCATTGTTTTTTATTTTGATTATCCCGTTGTCTCATGCCGCTATGTCGCTTCTTATGTTGCCACCTTGTCCTGATGATTCACTCAGTAGTACTGTTATCCTACTGGGGTATTTTTTCATAGAAATATATTTCAATTCTATTTCATCCTACCTGCAACCTTGCCTCCCGTGTCTCATGGTGCATGATCTGCTAAAAAGAAATATGTCTTTTAACTGTGCTATTTGTATCCTTTCTGGATCTATATCATATAGGTCTGGCAGTTGTCACTGCCACATTTTCGATTTGATGTAGTATTTTTTTTTTTGTTGGACATTGTAGATTTTAGCCATCTTTTAACTCTTCGTTTCAGTTTATTTTTTGGTTTTTGGCTATTTTTGTCTTCTGTCCATTTATGTCTGTGTTTCTGTATGGTTTTTTTTGTTGTTTTTTGTTTTTTTTACTCTAATCTACCTTGAAACCACAATTTCATGAAAAATCTTGCACTATATCATATACAAATCTCAATAAGTTTATCTATCATAAATACATTCATCAAAAGCAAATGGCAGAGAGCAGTATAGAAAATATCCTCTGATTGCAGAGGCTTATGAACATGGAATCTAGGGATGTTGTGATGTACTCACACCAAATGGTCTCATGTTGCTGCAAAACATGTATTTATTAGGAATATCCATTCAAAATGCTACACTTAAATAGATTTGATTAAATGAAACTGCATCTTCATCTGCACTCGTGTCTGTGCAGCTTGGATTGGAAACTCGACTAGTTACTATCCACTGGAAGTCTACAGCAGTTTCCCCTGTCAGTCAAGCATAATCCAACTCTCATTTTTCTTTCAGACGCCTACCATGGGCGAGGACTCACACTGCCTCATTGTCTGATATGCTTTGGAGTGTACACTAGAGCCAAAAAGAGCGTGCACTATCAAGTACTATTTCATTAGATCATTTTTCAAAACCACATTTAAATCTTAAATCTGTCTGCTCAATTGATAGTTGTTATGAGAACAAAAGAAATACCACACAGTTCCCATCATGCACTTATAATTCTTTAAGAAAATATAAGTCATGTTTCGTCATTGTTTCTATTTGTAGATTTTATCTCAAAGTTAGACGTAGACGGCATGTTTGCTTACTTTAAAATCGCTTATGATTTAAATATAATGGCTTCTAATAAGCCACAAATTGTTATAGATTTATTTTTTATCATGTTTATCGCATATTAAATGCAAATAGCTTTTAGGCAGTCAGTGTGTTGGTGTATTTCACTGTTGCGGGTAACCAGAGTTTGAAATTTAACGTTAAATGTGCAAAAAGGAAAAATCTGAAGCTTTCAGACCTATCTATACAGAAAAAATTAACAAATTCACCAAGCGAAGGGTTTTCCCAAGCCACGCCACACTTATCTATACTCAAATTCCATGCACAAATGTTTCATTTATGCAACAACAGCAAAAAATTTGGTTTATCTGGTACAGAATATAAATATATAATAGAATATTGAACTATTCAAGTTACATTCATTTATTTATACACAAATGATATAACGTGTTATAAGGTATAATAAAGTATTGTTGAAATATATTAAGCTATAATTAGCAAGAGTGGACAGGAAGCTATGGACATGTAAGGAAAGACTGAGTGTTAATTATAACAGGAAACAGTGACCATGAAAGGAAAGTGGAAGACACGTGTGCACATGATGACGGACAAATACAGTAGGTTCAGAACAGGGTTGGTGTCACAGTTTACAATCTGAAGATGTTTAGGAAATTCTCTGAGAGGTATGTGTTATGTTCTAATTCTTAGTCTTGAGAGTTTCTAAAGTCTAGACTGTGATTCCACAACGAAAGACCATTTTTAGTTCATTTTTTATTTTTTATTTTTATTTTTTTTTAGTTTGAAGGCTCCAAGCGCATCTGTAATTATTGTTTCTCATTTTCAATGAGTGTGTGTGTGTGTGTGTGTGTGTGTGTGTGTGTGTGTGTGTGTGTGTGTGTGTGTGTGCGTGCGCGTGCGTGTGTGTGTGTGTGTGTGTTGCAGAGTTTATATGTGTTCTAGTACTTGTGTAGTTCAGCATGCGTAAGAAAGTCCGTGCGTGTGTTTGTGGATGGGTGTATGTGTGTGTGTATGTGTGTGTGTGTGTGTGTGTGTGTGTGTGTGTGTGTGTGTGTGTGTGTGTGCATATGTGAGTGTGTGGGGTGAGTGACTATCCTGTGGCTTCCTCCAGGCGTCTCGGAGAGAGTTCAGGGCTCATCTGGATGAGGTCATCACGCTCAAGTCAAGGTACTCTACCTTGGACCAGGTAAAGAGTTCCATTCTCCTCCCTCCATTAGCGCACACAAACACCCACACACACACACCAGAGGCAAATCATACACAGAGCTATCATACTACTAAAACAGCTAACAACAAAGCAGTTAACAGTTATCAACTGAAAGAGTTAATGAGAACAGGAAACAACGACCATAAAAGGAAAGTAGAAGACAAAAGCCAAAGCAGTGTGCAGATTATGAAGGACGAGCAGGATCAAAATAGTTGATCAGAGAAGGATGTGACAGTTTACACCGACTAGCTTGCTTAGCCACAGCAGCACAGCTGAACACAAAGCAGCGATGCCAGTCACTGAACATCTAACGTAACAACAGCAAAGCAAGCAAATGCATAGAGCAGATAACAGAAATATCACCCAGAAGAATCATGCTACACACAAAACAACAAAGACAGACGTACTAGCACTAAAATGACACTCCCTAATACAGAGCAGCCACAGAACAACTAACACCACTAATCAGATACTAACACAGAGAGCTACAGTTATACACAGCTAACAGAAAGGTCACCATTAATCACGGTGCAATGATCACATTTAAAGACAGAGAAATGAACACAGATGATCACAGACCAGCCAGTAATGCTGAACACAGAGACACTATCACAGCTAATAGCTAAGCATGCTGATGGCTGTCACTGCTAATTAAAGAGAACACGAGACTGTGACCGAGGCACTGTGGGTAGTGTTGTCTCCTGGCTAGCTGTGTATTACTGTATATTGCTCTAGCGTCTCTGGTTCGATCCTGAGCTCAGGTTACTGTCTGTGAGGAGTTTTGCATGTTCTCCTTGTCAGTTTCCTCCCACCTCGCAAACAACTGCTTGTACGTGTGAATGAGTGTGTTGTGAATGAGTGTGGGCATGTGTGTACGGTGCCCTGCGATGGACTGGCGTCCCATCTGCGGTTACTTCTCCTGCCTTGCGCCCAGTGTTTCTGGGATGGCCTCCAGAACCAACATGACCCTGACCGGGAGAAAACACGTACTGAAGATGAATGAACGGATGAATGAATCCCTATAGACAGCACACAGAATGTTATAATAATTTTATCCCTGCTTTGCTTGGCCATAGTCTCTCACTCATTGAAAAAAAAAATATTCACAGTGTGTATGTGTGTTAAATGTTACAGCCAGAGGGAAGATCATGCCAGGTTTTTAACTTTTCCTGCCAATCTCTCTTGGTCTCTCTGTGTGTCTGTGTGTGTCTGTGTGTGTGTGTCTCTCTCTTTCTCTCTCTCTCTCTCTCTCTCTCTCTCTCTCTGCCTCACACACCTTATTTTCTCCCAAATACTGGTCCTTATCTCTATGGCCCACAAGGCCATAGTATGTTCCATTTCTCTACTTAAAAAGATGCTGAAAAGGACCCTCTATGAGGCAAAAAGCACCCTTTGGCAAAGGCCACGCTGATTCTGACTAACCCCAGGCTTGATTTTTTTAAAGTGTAGTCCATTAAAAACCTTTTACATAATAGCTTATGGCAAAAAGTCACACAAATGCTTTCTAAAAATATCACATAAGCCCTAGTCATGGTGTCACTTTCTCTGCAATAAAATGTCTCCTCTGTGATAAAACAGTGGACATCCAGACATCCTCAACACGAGTTTCTTGCAGATTTCCTTTCCCCAGATATTTCTGCCACATATGGCAATATGATCACATTACTCTATCATAAGCGAGGTTTACAGAAATCTGTCATTATATAGCAGAGGTGCCAACATTTACAGCATAGCCGTAGCATTTAAAATATTCGGCCCATTGCAAGGATGATATGGGAGACAGTCGAGATCTGTGCTTGTCTGTCTGTCTGTCTGTCTATTGATTTGTTTTCCCTGCCATCCTTCCTGTTACCAGCGCTTTTGCGAGTAAAATTATGCTCGTGGACTCGACCCTTGAAATGATTAGCTAGGACCAAATACATCGGTTGAGTTTGTTGACGTATAACGTTAAGGCAGATGATGAAGAAAATCTTTAGTGTCTTCGCACATTGATTTATCGGGCCACTGAGCAGCATCAGGGTTACAACGTGCATAAAATAAAATAATTATTCAGAGTGCTATCGATTAAAAATTTAATTTACAGATTAAATCATTCGATTTGTTGCACTTCGATATACATTAGTGATGTATATTTGTATGTGTGTATATCTATATACTGTGTGTGTGTGTGTGTGTGTGTGTGTGAGAGAGAGAGAGAGAGAGAGAGAGTACATGTATGTGTGCACATGATTTCATATGGATTATGCAAGTACTACAGATAGAGATTGTGTGTGTATGTATGTGTGTGTAAATGTATGTGTGTGTGTGTGTGAGAGAGAGAGAGAGATCTGCTGTGCTTCTTTCATTCCTTTCTCTGCCATCTTAATTCTCAGTCCATATTCATCTGTTAAAGATCTTTTTTATACTCTGATTAATCATCTGATTAGTCACTCACCCCCCCCCCACACACACACACACACACATACCACCACTGCCATCAGACATGAACACCTATTAATTATCTGCTAATCAGTTAATTACCTGCAAATCTATCACTTAATTTTAAATCTGTTAATTAACTGCAAAATAATGTGTGAAATGAAGCATGTCACACCTCTCAGGACTACAGATCGTAACCCTTTCAAGTCCTTTTCCTACAGCGGCAAAAACGCTATAAATGCACCCAGAATACACGGTGTAATTGTTCTCAAAAACGATCAATTTCACTAACAGTTCAGTCTCAGAAACTGACACGTGGTTACTGAGAAGCGCATAGTTACTGAGATGTTATTGGTGGTGTAGCGATATATTTTGTCAAAAATAAAAAATAAAAAATGAATTAAAAAATGCCCAAAAAAATATCATGCACTTGATTTCACGCATGATGTTTAGAATTTGCACATTTGCTTTGCTGGTTTTTATGAGCTCTGAAGAAGGCATTATTAATACGAAATGACATTTTATCACAAGCAGTAACTCTGACTTTAAAGCGTTAACAAAAATTAGCGTTCGGTTGTCAGTCAGTTGCCTTGCGATTGTTCTGAAAAATGGTGTCTAATATGTACAATTACATGAAGTGTTAATTAGTAAAAGACAAAATTGAATGTCTGCTTCAGCTGAACCTCCTCATCTGCTGGGTAAACGTGTCATCCCATGCAGTTCCACTAACACACACACACACCCCTCCCTCTCTCTCTCACACACACACACACACACTTCCTTGGCTTCATTTCTTCTGTTCTAGGAACTGTATTTGCAGACTCTGGCTAGAGAACCTCATGGTGTTGTTTGTTTAATAAAGAGTTTTTTCTGTACATATTCATGAATGCACTTATAAATTAGTTAATATTTTCAGGGTTCTCCCTATGTCTGCATGGGTTTCCCCAGGGTTTTCGGGGTTCCTCCCACTCCGTAGGTGGATTGACTATAATAAATGACCCCGGATGTGAATGAGTGTGTGTGTGTGTAGGTCCCTAAGCTGGACTGGCATCCTATTCAGGGTGAATTCCCTCTTTGTATCCAGTAACCGCGTCAGACCCCCTGCAACCCTGGCCAGGATAAAGCGGATACTGAAGATGATCAGAACTCTATGACAATTTTCCCCTCTGTGGCTTCTTAGCAAAGCCATGCATACGATCATTTATATATATTTTTTTGCATTATCCTAATGTAATGTCAACTGCTTATGTATGGCCTAAACAGCATTTACAAGAAAATAAAATACTTAAAGGACAATACGTGTATAGTTTTTGCAAAAAACATAAATGGCATAAAAGCAGAAATGAGCAGTGGCCATCACCATGTACCTGAATAGAACCTTCCATTGTCATTTTGATTACAAGGATAGCTTGCTCACTACAACAGTAGAAAAGTCCTCATATGATGTACATTTTCTAATAATCCTTGGTGTTAAGTGTATTTGTTGTCATTTGAAAGCAGCATTATTATAGTAATACAAATTCACCATAATACAATTTAATTAGGCGCTATGGTATGCTTTTTCGTGAAATAAATGTTCATAAATGTTCATAAATGTTCTTCAGATAAGGCAGCTAGTGGAACCAGCCGTGATGTAAGAATAAATAAATAAATAAACAAACAAACAAACAAATCTACCAGACAGAGACTATGACTTTCCATCACATTATTAACACTAGCTGCATGCAAAAACATTAGAGAGTGATGTTGGAACCATCTTGCTCACTCAGTGCATGTATGGAAGTCCTGAAACTTACAGTCCAGAAAATACAGTATTCTCAATTACAAGTGATATTAAAAGCCCATGAGGATCGTTTTTTATGCACCTCAAGGTGAAGTGCTACCTAACTTGTTCCTTCTTCTTCTGTCTCTTTTTGTCTTTCTCTCACTCTCTCTCTCTCTCTCTCTCACACTCTCCCTTTGTCTCTTTTTCCCTGGCACTCGTTGGCTGTGCTCTGTCTTTTGAGTTGCCTCACCTTTGCGTTATGTCTTGCTTTGCCCTGGTTGCTTGGGACTGATGGACTGATGCTTGATGACTTTGTCTCCACTGTAGCTCCAGTGTAGGTTGGAGGTGCTTAAAGATGATCGAAGGAGCCATAGGACCTTCAGCTCTCGAGTAACTATCGCCAACCCTCACCAGGCCATATGCAACGCCCACTTGCTGTCTCTCTAGTCCATCTCTCTCTCTCTCTCTCTCTCTCTCATTAGTGGGGTTTCCATCCACTTGTTTGTTGTTGTTTTTTCGCAGTTGAACTTGTTCATCAGTCACTTATGTAATGTGTTAAGTGATGATGTGATGGAAACAGATTGTTTGGTATAAATGAAGAATGTTGAATGTTTTATGGCTTAATATTGAAATGACGCCACAATACAGAATTTAAGGAGCTAACGATTCCAATAAACAATAATATGAACTGCTTGAAAAAAAAAAACACCTACAGTTTTAATGAAAACCAGGATTTACATACAGAAAAACAAGCCACTTCTAAATACCTATTCTGTTCTAATGACTAATATAATTTAAACAGATATCACTACTGCTTTATTTGCATGATTAACACTGATGTCATTGCTGTGTCAGTGGAACCATAATAATGCCTAGTGATTTCTCATTTATCAAGTCCTAATGTGTTCCAGTCAATCCATCACTGTTTGTTTATGGCTGGTGTCAGGAACACAGTAAAGAGAACAGGATGCAGTTTGTAACTCGTCTTCAAGATCCTCAACAGAACAGCAAGAGAAAGTAAAGTAAAACCTTGAGCATTTTCCTCCCTGTGTTTAAATTTACTTACAATTCCCCAAACATGTGGATGGAAACAAACCTTTTCCCTCTCTCTGTCCTTCTCTCTGCGTGTGAAGCTCATGCCGTTCAGTTGCTTTCCCTCATTTTTTCCCCTCATCTATCTCTCTTCCTCCACACACACACACACACACACACACACACACATATAGCACATTTACACATAGCCATTGTTTTGTTACCTGACTTGTTCTCAGTTACCATATGTGCATGTGTAAATTCTCTATTATCATATAAAGATAAGTAAGGTGATGAGACATGATTTTTGCACTGCTGTGGAGTCACATTGCTACAAAGAGGAAAGTCACTGCCCTTTGCTGATATTTATATCATCTCTGTGTACTTCAAATATTGCACACAATATATAGCACACATTAAAATGTTGACCTTTGTTGACCAAACCTAGTTTTGGTCGAAAATCAACAAATTTAGATAAGAATTAATAAGTGTTTAATACATGCTTGCTTGCCAATATATATCTGATGGCTTATTGCTGAAATCTGGTTTCTTGGCCAAGTAAGCCACTGCCATTCCTTGCTCGAAATGAACGAACTTGTTACAGCATGGTTATTCTGATAAGTGTTCGAGTTTTGTGATCTCCAGTGCAAAACGAAATAAGCACCCTTCTTCCGGCATGTCTTGATCGATCAACATCGGGGGTAAGGTAGACAGTGTGTTGTTTATAAAGAACTCGGCTCACATAAAATTATATTTCACAACAGTCTCCTTCTCATCCTGCTTATTTCAATCATCATCAAACCCACATCATTAGTCTCTTCCTCCTTTTTTTTGAGTCAGCTCTCTTTTGCTGTTTCTTTCTTTCACCCGGTGTTCCGTCGCTTCGTGGTCTCTCTGGCTGTTTCGTGTTTATGCTGCAGTAGTGCTGGTCTCTTCCTGTCCCTGTCTTTCTTTTCTACTTCCTTCTTCCCTTTCTCTATCTCTCTCTCTCTCTCTCTCTCTCTCTCTCGCTCTCGCTCTCTCATCTATTCTGTCTTTTTCTCTTATTTCACTTGCTGTAGATACAGTGTGTCTGCTCTCTCGCTTCTTTCTTCACAGTAGTTTCCCAGAGCCGCCTCACTCCACTCTTCCCTCCTCCCTGTCTCTCTCTCTCCATCTCTCCACATCTTCGTTTTCGGGCGGTCTGGTAGAATCAGTGCCTCGTATTAATCTCCAGATAGGGTTTAGATCGCAGCGACAGGGCGAACTGCATGGACATGCTGTAACTCTTCCCCTTATCTAACCCAAGCCAGCTGTGACAGGCTAGCTGCTCTGGGATCACAATGGCGCTGTACGATTTAGTGCTTTTAATTGTGCTCTAGGTCAGATAGAGGGTAAGGTAAGGAACAGGAAGGACCCTGGCTTCTATTCAATAAGGTTACATATGATTCATTCACAACACAAAATAAAATACGTTTGTTTATACAGAATAATCGATATAGATGATTTACAAATCATAGTGCATTAGGACACGTTTGAATAAGTGTTATTATTGAAAATAATGGTTAGTTAGTGTCATATGCATATGATATATGAATAAGGAGCTAGTAATCAGTTGCCAGATGTGGGTAAAGTAACCAAAATTTTGATTCAAGTAAAAGTACCATTAACTAATAACTAATTAGAAAGTATTAAATTATATATATATATATATATTCAGGCAGTACGTATAATTCAGGAGTGGTGATGACGGTATTGAGATGAGAACCTGTAAATAATACATGTAATAATAATACATGTAAATAGCTGAAAATAAAAATTATTCTATTTCATATATTCAGATGTATTACGATACATGATATAGACAGCAAAACTAACATTTCTGAAAGAATATTAATATTATGCATAGCATTCCCAGCTTTCTAGCTAGGTGACATGGTTAATGGTTAATGGACATGTTAGTGGTTAATGTAAAATTAAAAATTAACGCAACTGCAATGTTTGCTTGAGTTCATGTTTTCTCATGCCCATGTTTATCGGGGCTTGAAGTAGATGGAGTATTACATCGTTATTATTATTGACAGTCTGAAGGGGGGAAATGGTCTTTCAGGATCAAGCCAGAAAGTCACTTGTGCTGAATCTGTGTAAAATCATCTCAGCCACTGTTGACCGTAATGTGTCAAGGTTTCATCTGTAAAAGACAAAATGACTTCACTGTTAGTTAATGCCAAAAAACTAATCAAGTAAATAATTATGTATAAATAGTGAATGAAATGAGCAGAACATGCATCAGATAAAGAAAACTAAGGCGAAATGTAGCAGAAAGAACATGGCTGAATGCGACAAAGCAATAATAAGAGTAAACAGAATGATGAACTACCTTCATAAAATGACTCCCATATATACAGTTTATTCAAAATGGAAAACTTCTTCTTGTTCTCACAAGGCTGAAACTGGTTGATCAAGTTTTTGGGGTTTTTTGAGGAAAGTTTGATGATTAATTGATTAAATTACAAGTGCCTTCCGAGTGTACAGTTTTGCTAAAGATCCAACACCAGAAGTGATGGAGGTTTCTCACTCACTCTCCATCGTCAGAGCTATGCTAGCTAATATATACAGTATAAAAGCTATGACTAAATTAGGGAGAAAAGAAATAGATGTTTAATAGCTTAAATATAAAGCTAAAAGAGTGATAGCATGTTCAATTTGAGACAGAAGAATAGAGCCAAAATGAAAACATGCTATAGAGTCAAAATTGTCTCTATAATGTCCGGTTGCACTTCAGAGCTTCTAGTCAGGTCGACAGGAAGCAGTTCACCTCTGTTTCAGGAAGAGCATGTCAATGTCAAAGGAAGAAGGCAGTTTGTTTGCGAATGATGCGCGTTAGCGTAGTAATGCCAGCGTGCGGCTGGAGCTTATGATCCACTAGAGTGAGATAGAGTCTGAGCTGCTTGTCGGTCTGATTTAAATGTTTCCTTTTGCTCATTGCTTCATTGTGCAGTAAATCTTGGCTCCATCTTCGTTTCCAAGCCACAAACCTGGATGACATCGATTCGGCTCCATGGTGTGACATGACATTATGACATTTCCATTTTTCTTCACAGTGTAGCCAACATCTCACTGAGTATTGTCATCTAAGACATGCTGTTTCCCAACTAACAGCATCTACCTCCTGCTTTCTCTCGTTCTGTCTGTCTTTCTCAAGGTGCAGTCACGATGCAGCAGCAAAGAAAATATCTTACGGGCAAGTAAGTCACTCATGCATGTTTGTGTTTGTGTGTGTGTGTGTGTGCTTGTATATATAACCAATTGATTGTGTGACTTAGACGAGGTCCACACTACAGGATTAAGCAAGCCAATTTTTGGGTTAATTCACTGCTTTTGATGATCGCAAAAGGTCTCCTGATTCAAGAGCTACCTTCCCAGATTGTCCTGTGTTGTGGGGTGTGTATGAGCAGATCTTTCAGTCCACTCATGCACAATATTTCTGAATTAACATCCTATAGTGTGTGCAATGCAACAATAACCAATAATTCTGACCTCCCTCCAGCTTTCAATGCAGGATATATATACAGGTCATGCTGATCACGTCATGTCTTCTCAGCTATTTTTCCCCTCAAGATCAAGTTTTGGGAGTTGGGACTAAAAAGCTTATGCTGCAATCTACTGTACTTCGGACAGTTCCAAGTAAAGTTTTAGTTTAAAATCACTTTCCAGAACTTCAGCTTGGAAAAACATTGATGTCCAGTGCAAGGTCATACTTGTCCAGTCTCTGAATTTGACATATTAAGAACATATTAAGGTTAAGAACATACACACGAAGGATTTCTATGCTTTTAAATATGAGAATCAATGTGTGAAAAAATACGTAAGACAAGAGAACTAATCTTGTTCATCTTGTCAGCTCACAAAATGATCTGTCACAATGGTATTATCATGTTACAGAAACTGGGCTGAAATCAATGGAATTACATCACAAATTTAACTTACAAAGCAGTTAAACCAAAGCTTTACATTAACAAATGTTGAGTTTTATCTATTATAATGGTACAAAGGGAAATCAGTTTATTGTTGACTGCGACACAACATTGCTGTGTTTTCAGGTGTGTTTATGTCAGCGAACTTGTGCGAGGTGGATTGTATGATTGTTATGTGCAATGGAGGTCTGGTTTTTCTGTGTTCTGGGTTGCAGCGATCTGAAAGTGTGTTTTCTTATTACTCTTGTAGTGGTGGGGCTTTGATGGCTGGTGACTAGCTAATGAAATCAGTCATTATATATAGGGTTTCTTGATTTGACAAGATCAGTTAGGATTGTAAATCTTGTAGTGTGGGCATTATTGAGTTGCATCACTGTAAGTAGCTTTCAAGCCAAAATTCTGTATATACACCACTCGGGTATAACATTAAATCCACTGAGAGGTAAAGTGAATAACGTTGATTATCTCCTTACAATGGCACCTGTGATGGGGTGGGACCTATTACACACCAACCGGTTCACCGCTTGTCCTTCCTTGCACCACTTTTGCTAGGTAGAAACCACTGCATACCAGGAACAACCCCCCAAAGACCTGCTGTTTTATAGATGTTGTGACCCAGTCATCAAGCCATCACAATTTTACCCTTGTTGTCAAAGTCACTCAGATCATTATGCTTGCCGATTAATTTCCAAACACATCAGCTTCGAGAACTGACTGTTGACTTGCTGGATAATATATTCCACCCCTTGACATGTCTCATTGTAATGAGATAATCGACGTTATTCACTTCAGCTGTCACTGGTTTTAATGTTCTGGCTGATCGGTATCAATATCGATATACAATTTTTATATATATGTAATATATATAAAATATATATATGTAATATTGTAGTGAGCAAAAAAGCCAGTTGGTTTAAATATGAAATTGCGCAATACATTTTTAAAATTTAATTTGTAGCAGGTGTAAAAACACATGCAGATTAGCTGATTTAGCTAAAGTGCATGCTCATTATATTTAAGAGCAGATTCCATATGAATGACCCACTATTGTAATCACAAAATTTCAGAACTTTTCACTTTTTGATATTTCAGAGTTCATGACAAATTTTGACATGTTCTTATAAGTGAAGACCACATTCAGGAAGTTCAGTCAGCAGACCATGCTAATGGTATTTATGGTGTCATTTTAGTCAGAGAGAGACGTTTTCTAGACATTTATCAACACAGCTGAGGTAAAAGTTCATATTCCAGGCAGTTTGGTCTCGTTTCCTTGGTCACTCTATCTTTAAAGTGTCTGTGCAAGCTAGCTAAATTGTTTACCTATGCTGGTGTGTGTACATGTATGTGTTGGTGTAGGTGTTTTTCTGTATTAGTGTATGCATTATCATATGTGTGTGTGCAGGTCACAGTGCAGTGGACATCACTAAGGTTGCACGGAGGCACCGTATGTCCCCATTCCCCCTAACCTCCATGGATAAAGCCTTCATCACTGTGCTGGAGATGACACCAGTTCTGGGCACTGAGATTATCAACTACAGAGGTCAGCATACACATACACATTACTGACACACCATGTGGGCACTGGTAGCTCAGTTCTAAGTTCTCGGTTATAAGTTCTATATATAATAATAAATATATATATGTAATATAAATTTCTGAAAACTACTGTACAGGTTTTCCTCAACCAAATGTGAAGTTGCACATACGTCAACTACAAGTTTTAAAATTCTAAAGTATATTTACCTCCAGTTAAAGGGGAGAAATTTACATATGAAGATTCCATTATTCGTAGTTTAATCAACCTACAGTAAATGTTTTATCCTGGTCTGAGTTGCAGTGGATCTGATTGACATGTTATTCCTACCTCCAGACCATCCAGCATTCATTCCATGTTTAATAACTGTATCATTTATTTTATAGATAAAGGGTAGATATTTACATATTATTAGAAATAATATCATTCGATTTACATCATAAACTACTGTACGAGTCTGTAATAGTTCTGATGTTTTCTGTACAGAGCTTTATAAGCACTTTGTTTTGATTATCATGTGACAGCGCAGGAGCATTGTAGACAATAAGTCAGTCCATCCAGGATTTAGCAATTTTGCAATCGCAGAAATTAATGCAGAATCAAGGAAACTCTGCAATATTGGCAGGAGTTTGTAAAATTACTGCCAAAGCCCCGTTCGATTTACGTGCGTCCAACATGAACACAGCTAAAAGGTCTCATTTACTAACAAATATCACTCTGAAAATATCATGCAACTGCAATTTTGCCAATTCAAGTAGTTTTCTGCAAAAAAGCACACAAAAAACTCCGCAAACTGCATCGAAAATCTTGAAGAAGAAAAAAAGCCGCAGCAAAATCGTGCATTTTTGGCCGCGACAATCGCAAAAAGCTCTGTAAAAAAGCTCTCTCCTGTAATGATAATGAGTCTTTATTGGTCACATAAACAGTAGAGCACAGTGAAATTGTTTTCTTCAGTCAGGGTCAGAGCACAGGGTCAGCCATGACACAGCGCCCCTGGAGCAGAGAGAGTTAAGGGCCTTGCTCAAGGGCCCAACAGTGGCAGCGCTGGGGCTTGAACCCCCAACCTTCCGATCAGTAACCCAGAGCCATAACCGCTAAGCCACCTCTACCCCATGCAGACTGATTAGTCAGTATCTTATTACAAAGTTGAATTTTATTGGGTATGTGTCTGTGATTCTCTGGCATGTTGTCAGCTCGAAAACCTCATCAAAGCCTGATATTGACTGTGTGAGAAATGCACACTCAGGCAACAAGGATTTAGATCTGTGTTTACCACTGTGTTTGATTGCACGAGCTGTTTGCTTGCTCCACATGATCTTTGCAGGCAGACAGCCAAGGCAATGTTAGAAAGTTAAAAATATCTTTATTTGTTCATCTTTTTATGGCTGTTTTCCAGAATTCTGCCCTAGCAACGTCCAACAGGTTTTCCCAGAGCGCTACACATATGATTCTTGCGGTTATTGTATATTCAGTGTCATGTATATACATCGTAACGTAACACATTTGAAATATTTTTTGAGAGAACTGCTGGATCATTGTCTTGCATCCTGAGCTTAATCTCTGAACACCTACACACATCAGCAGAGAAAAGAGACAGAGCCTCAGCTATATTTAGCCTCTCTGTTTTACACACACACACATACATACACACACACACACATGCACACACACACACACACACACACATTGTTTTCTAAGAAGATAAGAACCATTTATGTCTCTTACATATACTCATTTGACCTGTTTTTCCTTCTAAACATTAATATCAGTCTGTTATTCTCTCTATTTATCTCATTTTAGTTGTCCTCCTCCATGATCACGTATTACATTTGTTTTATTTTCTTCCATCTCTTTTTTTTTCATGATAAGAAAATAAATTTTTCTTATCTGAATGATCAGAGCAGCATATTTTTCTGCATGATCGCTTATAGCAGCTTCTCTGTGCTAATACTGTGATGTGGTTTGGTGAAGATATGCCAAATTCAGTTGAAATACATAATGTACCTGCAATGAGTTTCATGGATTTTTTTTCTTCTTTTTTTTTTTTTACACTGCTCCATCTGCCTTTCGGCTTCCTGTATCATATGCTGTGTATCTATTCCTGTCATCTTTTTCCCAATTAGCATAGATTTTCATACAGCAGGTGAAAAATCGCTTGCATCTCTGACGTGGTAACCATAGTAACAGCAATGCTACCCTGCTGAAAATTTCAGCTTAGTCTGAAAAGCTACCAGCTGCCACAGCACGGGCTGAGCTAGTCAAGACACTAGACCATTTTTACCAGCTGGTGAATTATTTTCCAGTTTCTTATTACTTTGATTAATTATTAATTATTTTTTATATTAATTATAGATTAATTATTTCATCAGTTGTCTCAATCTTTTACGATTATGTTATTTAATGGGATGTAGCATTATTAGCTGTAATTTGGAAACGTATGACCTAGCAAAGATGGTCTACCAACTTGAATACACGTGTAAACAAAAATAAAATCACACTCTCCTCCTAACATTACAAATTTAGTGTTGGTTTAATTAACCCCTGTAAATATGTCATGCACGCGTTTTCTGTTTCTGTGCCATATAGTTTTCCTAGTCAGAGTTAGCAAGCTAGCCATCTACATGGAAATCTAGCTATGCTAGCACTGTAGCTAGCTAGCTCTTTGGTTGATGTCTGTAATACTGCTCAGGAAACTCAGTGGTTGCCAGGATGAGGTACTCATCCATTTTCTTTTCACATTGCAACTGCTACACTGCACCACCGGACACTCCACCTGCAACGCTTTGCCTGCCCAGAGACTTTAATTAAAAATAAATAGAAGACGATCGAGTGTTTCCTCTTGTCTGAAAAGCTCTTGAGACATGTGTTTTACCATCTAAGCATGAGCTTTGACTTAAAAGTATGATTTTAGTTTAACACATCAACACTAATATTAACACTGACTGAGTGATGTGAAATCACATGCTTCAAGAAGCTTCCTGTAAACAGTCATTGCAACAGAAACCATCAGACTGTAGTCAAATGCAAGTCACCCTTCTCAATACGGCTGGAGAGAGAGACGTGGCTAGAAAGGTGAAAGACTGTCTGTGGGGTTTTCTGTAGATATACAAAAATATATACAGTGGTGCTTGAAGGTTTGTGAACCCTTAAGAATTTTCTATATATCTGAATAAATATGGCCTAAAACATCATCAGATTTTCACACAAGTCCTAAAAATAGATAAAGAGAACCCAGTTAAACAAAAGAGACAAAAATATTATACTTGGTCATTTATTTATTGAGGAAAATGATCCAGTGTTACATATCTGTGACTGGCAAAAGTATGTGAACCTCTAGGATTAGCAGTCCATTTGAAGGTGAAATTAGATTCAGGTGTTTTCAATCAATGGGATGACAATCAGGTGTGAGTGAACACGATGTTTTATTTACAGAACAGGGATCTATTAGAGTCTGATCTACACAACACATGTTTGTGGAAGTGTATCCATGGCAAAGAGATTTCTGAGGACTTCAGAAAAAGAGTTGTTGATGCTCATCAGACTGGAAAAGGTTACAAATCCATCTCTAAACAGTTTGGATTCCACCAATCCACAGTCAGACAGTCTGTGTATAAAGGGAGGAAATTTACAACCATTCTTACCCTCCCCAAGAGAAACGAACAAAGATCACTCCAAGAGCAAGACGTGTAATAGTCCACGAGGTCACATAGGAACCCAGGGTAACTTCTAACCAGCTAATGTCCTCTCTCGGATTGGCTAATGTTAATGTTCATGAGTCCACCATCAGGAGAACACTGAACAATAGTGGTGTGCATGTCAGGGTTACAAGGAGAAAGCCTCTGCCTCCAAAAAGAACATTGCTTCCTGTCTGCAGTTTGCTAAAGATCACATGGACAAGCCTGATGAGACCAAAATTTAAACTTTGGTTTAAATAAGAAGGGTTATGTTTGGAGACAGGAAAACACTGCATTCCAGCATAAAAACATTATCCCATCTGTGAAACATGGTGGTGGTAGTATTGTGGTTTAGGCCTGTTTTTCTGCATCTGGACCAGGACGACTTGCCAGCATTGATGGAACAATGAATTCTGAATGATACCAGCGATTTCTAAAGGAAAATGTCAGGACATCTGTCCAAGAACTGAATCTCAAGTGAAGAAAAATTTAAATTAAAAATGAAATCCACCATACAAATCTTCAGAGTTGAAGTTCTGTACTGGGAATAAAATGGTGGTCAAAAATACACAGATAATGAAAATGTACAAATACTTTTGCCACTCACAGATGTATAATATAGAATCATTTTAACTCAATAAATAAATGACCAAGTATAATATTTTTGTCTCGTTTGTTTAATTGGATTCCCTTTATCTACTTTTAGGACTTGCTGTCACCAGGTCGTTAGAGGGCACAAGCGCGGGAGCGGATGGCGAGAGAACAATAACAATCCGTGAATGTCTAGGTAGCTCGAGTCAATGAAACAGGCAATGGTCAGGCGATCGGGTTCGTTGAATAAACAGGACAAAACAGAGACGTAGTCGAAAATCCGTGGCCAGAAGTCGAGATAAACCAGGAAATAACAACTATGTAGAAGTGCTTTGTATTGCAGAGGAACTAAGGTTGCTAAGCGTATACTTCGCGATGTGTCCAAGGTGAGTGATTCCTTAAATACTAGCGGGGAATGAGTGTGTGTGATGGGTAACAGGTGTCTCAGATCAGAACTCCGGGGACTTTGAGCGCATGTGTCCGTGCGAGGTACGTGTTGTATTCTGGGATCTGGAGTCCTGATCTGACGGAGCTGTGACACTTGCGTGAAAATCCGATAATGTTTTAAGTCCTATTTATATGCTTGCTTTAATATACAGCGATGACAAGTATAAATTTAATTTGTCTCTGAGCAGAATTGTTAGCAGAGACCCTAAAGGCATGTGATTTTATTGTGTATGTGTATAGAAACATGATTGGACTTGATCCAATACAATATTTTTGACAAAAATTTTATTTGACTTGTCGATGTTTCGGAACAACTAAAACTAACTGTGTGTGTGTGTGTGTGGTTTTTCTCCATCAGATGGAATGGGCCGAGTTCTGGCTCAAGATGTTTATGCCAAAGACAACCTGCCTCCTTTTCCCGCCTCTGTGAAGGATGGCTATGCTGTGCGAGGTATATGAGAGACTCTGTGAATTTTGTGTGTGTATGACAATACACAATATTAAATTATTATTAATGCCCCAAAATGTAAACTCTGGTTTTTACCCAGTTAAACCGGTTGCTATAAGTATAATTAATGCCAGACACAACAAATAAACAGATTTGAAAAACTCTGTCATTTTTAATAAGGTAACGTTTTCTGTGCGGAGATCTTTATTCAGCATTTTTAGAAGGAATCTCCAGTGTAACCGTAAGAGGTATAGCTGTAACTTTTAAGTTTTCCAAGACGGGGATTTGCAGCTTCTCAGTAACATGACGAGACGTTCCACAACATAAAACATTAACCGGATAAAACGTATGACGTCGTTCTTTTAGTAAATGACAAATTGTTAGCACTGGCAAATCACTGTGGTATTAGAGGAATTAAACACTGGGACGTGCTGTTATTGGAAAATAATCAAACTTTTGGAGGTTTTGATCCTCCACTTCACATCAGACCTCCCCGTCATTTATTAATTGGTCTGTTCCTTGCATAATAAACACTCTTGACTCAAACTGAGGTCATTTTTCCCTCAGTATTAAACTCTACTTTAACCCTGAAGATCCCAGAAGAGTTGTTTTGTTTCTTGTTTCTCTTACCAGGAACTCATACTGCAGGACTTTTTTTTTTTTACTTTTTTTTTATTTGATACCTTCATACTGATATTACAGTGATTCATCAACACACACACCCCCTCTTTCTCGCTCCCTTTGCCTCTCTCTTTGCCAATCTGTCTATCTCCCTCTGTCTCTCTCCCAGTCACACTCAACTCATGATGAGTGTGTGTTTGCCTCGCGTTATGACACTCCATGTTAATTGACGCTTCACTCCCTGTGTCACACCTCTGTATTCGCCATATCAGTCATGTCTGCTGCAGAGTGCACTCAAGAAAAGCCTCTCGAAGGGATGAATGTCAAACAGCTCACCCTTTTTTTCCATTGAATTCCCTCCAGAAGCACTGTATTTCTCTCTCATGGTGCCAGATGGACTGCTCCTAAACCTCTTTATCTCATTTCTTATATCTACTTCTAAATCCTATAATGCTGTAATGTCATGTAAAGCTCCATAATGAGTGATGTCCGTGTCAGCCAGACAGCGTGGCTGTAGGCCCTGTGTCTAATCACTGACTGCCTTCATTACACGATTCCAGTTGAGGGTTAAAGTCTGAGTGTATTACAAAGAGTTGTTTGGCAGGCCATATTTTTCAGCACCCGTGTTTTAGTTATTCCTGTGTATAACAGAAACCGTCACAGAAATTCGAATGTTTTCCACTACAAATACAAACCATCAGCTAACCATTGAAAACATTACCATTATTGGTCCTTAATGGTATCCACTAGACATAACATGCTACCAATAGAAGGCAACAAATTGTCAGTAGTGACCCACAGGGACCATTACAGTTTCCATTCAAACCAATTCCCATTATTCAAAACAATTCCCATTATAACCATTAAAACATTTATAACTTGTATGAGGGTTTCTCTTTGGGTTTTTTTTTCCATCAGTGAGGTTTGGATATAAAGTAGTGTGCTTATAGTTGCGTCTCAAAATTCATTCTGAAAACAAATTCTCTTGGACTTTTTTTCCCACTCCATTTTTGTCTCCCTAATCTGAAGACAAAGGCCCGCCCACTGGCCATCTCTTTTGACATCTGGAATCAGTCAACCGCATCTTTTCAAACTGCTGCTCATGCTGCATCACAGGGCAGTCTATCAAACTCAGAAGAAAGCACTGTCCGCCCACTACTTCATACATGAGCTCACAGATTCCATGCAATTGGCTAGTGTTGCTGTGACTGACAGTAGATCTCATGTATGCCCTCCCACACAAAGAGCACAGCTAGTTTTGCACTCTTGGACTTCCAGCCACAGATGGCTGTAGCATCATCAGGATTCCCTATCTCAGGACGATAGGGCGAACACTTCTGTTCCACAAAATATATTTAAAAAAAATAATTTTGCCATTTTTAAGTGATGTCACAGATTAAAGTAACTGACATCTTTGTAAAGCCTAAATTCAACACTGATACAGTGTTTACTATATAGTTTCTGTTTGATAAATGGTTCCTGAGTTAATGTGTGTGTGTGTGTGTGTGTGTGTGTGTGTGTGTGTGTGTGTGTGGTGTTAACATGTTAAACTACTACAGTCTGTGCAGTGAGTTTTACAGTGTGTGTTTCTGGTATTCACCTCTCCAGCGGCCGATGGTCCTGGTGACCGCTTCATCATCGGCGAGTCTCAAGCAGGAGAGCAGGTGAATACACATGCAGACACACACACACACACACACACACACACACACACACACACACACATATTCACTTCTACTCTAATGGTTCAACAATTTTTGCTATTTCCAGTGAGTCATTAGGAAATATGAACCTTGCATGAGCTTGCAGCGTCGTTCTTCTGGTTCTTCCTCCTTACAACATTTTATATAGACTTATAAGCACTAATTAATCTCCAATTTAGGTTAATAACTGACATAAAGCTGAGTATGTGTCATACTTAAACCTAGATAATTTGAATCTCCTTCTTTTATTTATAATTTGCACTATTTATGAACTTGTGTGTGTGTGTGTGTGTGTGTGTGCGTGTGTGTGTGTTTTCCCGACAGCCCACACACACAGTGATGCCAGGCCAGGTGATGAGGGTGACGACCGGAGCTCCTATCCCATGTGGAGCTGATGCTGTGGTGCAGGTGGAGGACACGGAGCTACTGAGAGAATCTGAGGATGTGAGTTTGCACTGTCACACTTAAAAACATTTAATAAATGATTACAAATGCTCTAACTTTCTGCTCCTCCATCAAAACAGTTGTGTTTAGAGCTTTTTAAGTAAATCCCCAAGGAAAGTAAGTGCGTGATTACTTCCCAGTGAGGTTAATGTTGGTCTTTTGGGCAATAATTTCCTTTTATTATGGCCTTTTATTGAAATGATGTGGCTCCAGTGCAAAATGCTTTTTTTTTTTTTTTTTTTTTTTGGGGGCTGTCTTAATATTTATCATTTAAATTATGGCTTAAAATAGTGTCCAGATTTTCAACCCTGGAGTCCAAGATAATGGTAGAGGGAAAGTAACCTGCATGCGGCATTCAAAAAGACAAAACTATCCCTCAGTTGTTTTCGCATTTGCATAAGTGCAGCATTAAAGCTATAAGACAGTAAATTCTACTAAAATCTAATACATTTGTGTAACTTCTTTATTACACTGTAATAAGATATATATATATATATATATATATATATATATATATATATATATATATATATATATATATATATAATTAAATATTATATTTATATTATATATATATATATATAATTAAAAATAAAATACAATAAAAAAAGGGATCTGAAATAAACTACGGATTTTGTTTTAACATATAATTTAGTGAGCTTCTAATGAATTAGTATTGTTTGCATGCAGGGCACAGAGGAACTTGAAGTACGCATTCTGGTGCAAGCGCGTCCAGGGCAGGACATCAGGTAATCTCTGTGTGTGTAAGCATGTGTGAGATTGAGTCCATATGCTGGTGGCTTAGTGGGTAGCACATTCGCTTCACACCTCCAGGGACGGTCGGGGTTCGAGTCCTGCCGGGGCCAACCTACTAGCAGAGTGTGGTGGACTGGCCTGAAAAGGACTAAGCTGGATGGATGATATATGCTATTTAACATTTTGAAAGCTCCCTCAATACTTGCCTTCTTTGAAGGTCAATTTGAAGGCAGTTTTGAAGGTTGAAAGCAGTTGAAGGTATTTCTCTCTTTAGCCATTTTTAACTGAAAATACAACGAGTTTGTTTGTTTTTTTGCAGCAGAACACAACTACACAACTGTTAGTTGAACAACATAGCTGGCTAGCAAACCAATTAGCTAACAGGTTAGTTTTAGTGGCTAGCAATTTAACTGCATAACTCTATGTTTATGCTAACAAAAGACAAAGCAACAGACGACGACTCATTTTCTATGCATATGCATGACATGATTTCAGCAATAGCAGCAGTTTGAATTGGCTCGAATGACTATTATGGCTTGTGCGGTTCAATATTTCTTTCGACATTTCTTCACTAACAACCCTGGTTCCTACATGTAATTAGTTCCCATTTACTGTCTGCTGTGGAGAAATGGAAGAATGATTTTAACCGTGGTTTCGTCGAATCTGTGCGTATACAACCTCTCATAAACTAAAGCTTGGAAGGAAGAAAAGGATGCCTTTGGTTCATTTAAGTCTTTGACTCTCAACGAGTGTACATAGCTAGTGTCATTAGCTTGCTAAGATAACCTGCCGACGAATGTATGAAGAAGTGCAACACTTAAATAGTCAAAGACCTACACTGTTGACACTGCGCATTGTTTAATATGGGTTTAACTAGTTAGCTTGAGAATATTAGCTACTTATATATAGCTATTAGAACTTAAAAAAAAATAAATAATAATAAAAACACTGGATAGTGCACGTGTTGCTACACGGCCATCATAAACAGAGAAAAGATATTTTTTAAAACAAGCCATTTACTTACATTTTTAAAGAAACTCCTCAGTTTGGTCCACCATAATTGTTGAACTTTTCATGAAACTCTTTTATGGTCTGCTGAATTATGGAACTGTGGAATTGCCTACACTGAGATCTACACTGATCCTGCCCTCAGATTTGGCCAAAATAAAAAAGTTCAAAAGGCAGCTTTCTAATCTGATAGCTGTCTACCCTGGGAGCTATCTTCTAGCTATCGTCTTACTGGTATGCAATAACAGATTCTTAGAAAGACAGAAAATGGAAAGAAGGAGAGAGCAAGATGTAACCTCCATCCTCATTATCTCCTGTGTGTTTCAGGCCCATTGGTCATGACATAAAGCGTGGAGAGTGTGTGCTGGCCAAAGGCACTCACATGGGCCCATCAGAGATCGGCTTGCTGGCTACAGTGGGAGTCACAGAAGTGGAAGTACACAAGTTCCCTGTGGTGGCCGTAATGTCAACAGGAAACGAGGTTGGAACTCATATACACACATACCGTACACGCAATGTACATATATGGGCGAGATTACAATGACAAACCTCTGTGCTCGTCTGTGCTAGTAGGTTTTCGGTCTATAGTAACCACTCGTTCACAGGGACTGTATGGTGGACACTCAACATAATCTAAAGCTAATAATAAACAGATAAAAAAATGTGTTGTTATTGAACAAAGAAATGTCTAATAGTTGATATGGTGCAGTTTTCCGAAAAGAGACTTTACTTTAATATATATGGAGTCTCCCGTGATGGGCTTTGTAAAGGTTTTCTCACACGGGAAAGTTTTCAGGATAGACGACTTTGCACTTTCTGGCTTCTTGATAACATGACCGGCTCCTTTTTTTGTTTTACAAACACCAACAGACAGAAAAAAGAGAGGCTGGCGAGGGAACGACAGTTTATAGCTGTTAAAACATAAGTGGTAACAGGAACTAACTTGTTTTGCAAACAATCCAACATTAAATGTAATTATATACAGTTTGGCATGTCTGTCTTTAAATAAATTAAGTGACTGCAAATGAAAAATTGTAATTGTTGGCAAACTGTAGTTAGTGAACAGAACAATGCTTATCAGACCAGTTATTATTTAAAGCCGATTGTGTGTATCTGACCCTGCAACTATTTTTTAGCTGCTGAACCCTGAGGACGATCTACACCCAGGGAAGATCCGTGACTCCAACCGCTCCACGCTGCTTGCCACTATCCAAGAGCATGGCTACCCCACCATTAACCTGGGCATCGTTGGAGACAAGTGAGTATCTCGACACATTCCTATTACATTATATGACCAAAAGCATGTGGTCACCTGACCAGTCCTGGATTCGGATGTAACAGAAGCCTACACTGAGTTCAGAGTAAACCTGACAGAGTAAAACTGCTTGGTGTTTTACTACCATGGTAACAGTTGCTGTGGTTTCTTGTCTCCTCCCACAGCCCAGATGACCTCTTGAATGCCCTGAATGAGGGCATCAGCCGTGCCGATGTCATCATCACCTCAGGGGGAGTGTCCATGGGCGAGAAGGTGAGGACTTATTTTGGGACTTTTTAAATTGATTTAGTTCATAAACTTTCAGTTTCTTCTTTTGGTAAAATAATGTAGTTTGCACACTTTATCAGGGTCAACCCTGGTCAACCATGTGCCCTCACCCTCTTCTTCACAATCTTCTCCTGGCCTAAATCCTCATCCCTAAATGACCACTTTGTCAGCTCATAGGAAGTTTATTTGGGCAGTAAACAAACAGGAGCACTACATGGTTAATTCTTTGAAAAATCTAGCATTTGAATTGTTTTTTCAAATCGAAAAATTATTTTTTTGGTTTGTTTGTTTATTTTCCACTATGAGCTAGTCCATGCATACATGACAGCTGCTAGAACTTATTCAGCTTGCTAGTTAGCAATTTGGATATTTTCAGCTAGACAGCATGCTAGCCATTTGTAAGGAAATAGACCATATAAATTAAGAAAATCACTTTAATATATGCCAGAATATCACAAGTTTAAACAATAAAGACAATTTTTCACAGCCTTCTTTGCTCATATTTACCAAGGGTGGCAATATTAGTGGCGGGCACTGTAGATACTTTTATTATATCTTTTTAATCCTGTGTGCTTTATCCATGTCTGAGCAAATGTCGCTGAGTTTGACTCTTTGTGTATGAAGTGTGTACACCAGGGGTGTCCAATCTTATCCGGAAGGGGCCGGTGTGGGTGCAGGTTTTCAGTCCAACCAAGAAGAAGCCACACCTGAGTCTACTGAAACCCAAGAACAACTGATGAAAAAGGTGGAGTCAGGTGTGGTTCCTGCTTGGTTGGAATGAAAACCTGCTCCCACACCGGTCCTTTGTGGATCAGACTGGACACCCCTGGCGTATACAAATAAACTTCTACTTTACTGAAGTAGTCTTCATGCACCTCTATGTCATGAGGGGAAGTTGACGAGGTTGTGTTGAAAAGGTTAATGGAACACAGTGCTGGTCTAAATTACACAAGTTAAGTCTCGATACAGCTGCATGCTGACATCTGGTGGCTCACTTTATGCAGGTGAATCTTTCCACAGCAGCGAGAGATGGTGATAAATAATGTATGACTTTCCTCCCCTGCCATATGGGACTGTCTGGGGTTTTATGAGAATGTGTGTTTCGATCATCATTAATGTGGACCTTTAATTGGCCTGTTTCGACAGGACTACTTGAAGCAGGTGTTGGATATTGACCTTCACGCTCAGATTCACTTTGGGCGTGTCTTTATGAAACCCGGGTGAGTGGATGAATGAATAGCCAATGTTTTGAAAAGCAGTTTTGAAAAGCAGCAGTCTTATTATTTGTGTTCTTCTGTATAGTCTCCCTACAACATTTGCCACTTTGGACATGGACGGTACACGAAAGCTAATTTTTGCTCTACCAGGTAGGGATGGTGAGAGAGTTTGTTGGTATGTATTTATTAGCTTTAAGACAAATGTTTTACTTTATAGTCAGATAATTTTTTTCTTTTGTTTCTGTCTATAGTTCTTTATTTTTTTTGTTTTAAAGTCTATATATATATATATATATATATATATATATATAAATAGACAGTAATTCTACTACTAATATTTCAATAAAACCAAGTCACGAATCAAAGAATCCTAAAATGCCTTCTGATCGTAATCCACAATTCAAGTAGTATTTAATAGCAACAAACTTTTAAGAAGGCAAAGTCTCCTTGATTTTTCACTGATGGTGAAGTTTTCTTTTTTGCTCATATGGCCCTTATTAGCTCTCTCAGCACTGAGCAGATGAATACGATAATAATTTGTTTTTACAGGGAATCCCGTGTCAGCCGTGGTCACGTGTAATCTCTTCGTCATACCCGCCCTGAGGAAGATGCAGGGAATCCTGGACCCACGACCGACCATCATCAAAGCTAGAGTAAGAGTCAGACAGTTACATTCTGGTGTACAATGCTGATGTTTAACAGGGTCCAATTTCTAATTAAGAACAGCTTTTACTTTATTAACTCTGCAAAATCTAATACAGTTCTCTCAAATGAGACTCTTTCATGTTCCTCTAATATGAGTCCAGTATACTGTACTGTTACACAATAAAAAATTACATCCATCCAAGTTAAAATATCTTGAATAGAGTCCAATTGAGTTAGTATTTCCTATTTCCAAATATAACATTATTAAACTTTCAAGCTTGAAATAGTCTTGTTCTATTTTTAAGCATTTATTTTGAGACAGAAGCAAAGTTACCTGCCAACAGACGAGGACAATTTTGAGTAGAATTTTTTTTTTTATTTAAAGTTGAAAATTTAAATGAGTAAAAATGTCCAGAAATTGATTTATCTTATATATGATTTGTTGTAATCTTATAATAGGAAATTAAATATGTGAGAAATGTGACTATATTCAAGATATTTGTACTTACTGAGACTAGTAGGGATTTGAACAACACCTACGAGCTTACATGTGTTTTCAAGCTTAAATGTGTTCAATGCTGTATGTCATCAAAGTAAACTGATACATGAAGAATATATAAATTCCAGTTTCATAATAGGATTTGTGACTATTTCCATTTTACATAATGTGTTCTTGATGAGCTTTAACTGAGCTGATTATTGTTTAATGTTTGAATTATCATTAGATACAAGAACTGTACTTGGTTGTAGACTCCAACATTTGAACTTGAATGAAGTAGTTTAAACTCGGTTAGTGTAATTAAGTGTAATTAAATGCTAATTTCCCGGTTAAGCAAGCAAGTGGATGAAATGTCTCTTGCTGTGTCTCTGCAGTTGTCCTGTGATGTAAAGCTGGACCCACGTCCTGAGTATCACCGCTGTATTTTAACATGGCACCATCAGGAGCCGCTGCCATGGGCTCAGAGCACAGGTGGGTACACTTAGTATGTTTGGGAAAGAAGTAAAAAGAATTAAACACAACCACTGCTGCAAACCAGCAAACTATTTGAACTTTTTTTTCTGCACATATTAATGCAATTACTTTAGATTTGTTTTACATTGTGTGGCGTGCGCAAAAGTTTGGACACCCTTCCAGTTGTAAAGAATCAGATCTTTATAAACTCGTTAGGCTTTAATTGGCTCATTAGGTAGGATAAGAATTGTCTTTAGGACTAACAATTCCAGAGTGTGATAAATTCTCTGATCCCATACGACAACATGGACCTGCAAGAAGGTTGAGCTGACCCTGTGGTGGTGCACCATTCTACTGTGCAGAGTTGCCTGCACAAATATGTTCTGCATGGAAGAGTCATCAGAATTAAGAAGAATGAGTGTTACTAAGTACTGACTAAGTTTTGTATCCAAATCTTTGCACGTCACTATCGCCGTTTTATTTATTTCTATATTTTAGGCTAATTTAATATAAATTATATTAGATGGATACTCTAATATCTATCAACAGCTTTAGAACATTTACCAATCATAGTTGATGACATAATAATGATGTGGGAAACAAACACACACACTTTACACACACACAGTAAAGAGTAAATCATTCGCTTCATTCATATTCATTATACCTGTGGCTGTATTTCACCTGGTCGTTCTCGGTAACTGTTGATGACATGTTATGTGGATGTGTCAGTGAAGCGAAGTCTTGGCATCTGTTTTGTGCTTTAACTGTCTCATCTTCATTTCTTTTCATACACAGGGAACCAGGTGAACAGTCGGCTCATGAGCATGCGCAGCGCCAATGGCCTCCTCATGCTACCTCCCAAAACAGAGCAATACGTGGAGCTGCACAAAGGCGAGGTGGTGGACGTCATGGTCATAGGGCGGCTATGATGTCATCAGCGAGGGACAGAGGGATAGAGGGAGCATAGAGCTGCGAGCGAGCGGTGGTTCACGGTGCATGCCCACATATCATCGACTATCTCTGTAATATGCAATGGCACAGCTAGTTTTTATTGATTTGGATAACGTTGAAGTATAGTCGACATCTCGATCACGAAAAACGACTAGATATGTATTTAAAAAAAAAAAAAAAGATTTAAAAAAAGATCCTAGTATTTAAAACCTTAAAAAAATAACTTTTAAGTAAAAAAAAGAGATTTATTCTGTAATATATTATTATAATTATTACTCTTATTATTATTGATTATGATCATTATTCTTCTCATGATTATTATATTAAGACAGCTCTGTTCTTTTCATTGCGATTGCTTTGTGTGTTCGATGCTAGACCTTATCGATATAGCTGTAGCATTTTAATAGAAAGCAGTAGGTGCCTGCCAGGAAAAAAATATATATATACATCATTTCCTCATCTTAAAGTGATAGTGGCAAAAAATTCATTTTTACACAGCTTCCTCTTTACCCCAAAATGTAATTGATAAGCCAAGATATTGTACGTTTGGTGTCTGAAATTTGCTTCTTTATTTATTTACTGGAGTTACATGGCTAATGTAGCTAACAAGTGATGGAGACTTACAGTCCCCAGTTTAGCAAACTGTGCAAACTGAATTGGGGTAAGTGGGGCCTTGTGTAAATTGCATTTTTGGCTAAAAAAACAAAACAAATGGATCTGATGAGTTCAAACACGAGTATCATGTGAGGTGAGTGGAGAGTGGCACTTCCTGCGACACTCTGGTTTTTTCCTCATCCGTACGCACCATTACGGCTTCACCGAGAGCTTTGCTTGTTGTTTCTCTTGTGAGTCTTGTTTATGTACGCAGTGGGGGTTTTGTGGGGGGGGAACACGAAACCGCCTGCCCGATCCCTGAAGCTTCCTTATTAGTCACCTGACCTGGTGAAGCTCCTTCCCTAACCCCCAGGGGGTGGAGACACTGGATAATCTTTTATTTGAATATATATATATATACAGTATATATATATATATATATATATATATATATATATATATATATATATATATATATATATATATATATATAATATATATATATAAACATGCTGATGAAGACAGCTTATTTAAGTGCTGAGAGCCTTTTTAACCTACTACACAAACCTGTACAGTAAAAAACACAAACCGTGTTGTACAGATCTACGTGACCAGCACTGCGGAGAAAACTTACCGAGCAAAGAGGAGACATTGCTGAACAAACTCTGTACAATAACATTTTCTGTAATGATATGAAACTGATGAGAGAGACTATGATAATAAAATCCTTGATCATTATATAAAAATTATTTGTACAGAGGTTTTTTTTCTACAAACTTTCTTCATGAAGTGTGACATTATAATGTTTCACGTGAAAAATGCACCAAACTCCGAAAGCTATGTTACTGTGTGTAATACTGTAGCGGCTGATTTAAACAGGTTGTAGTCAACCTGTGGTGATTGTATTTTCTTTGTAAGCACACGGACAATTTAAGGAAATGTTACTGGTCACTAGGGGTGAGGGGAACAATCGATTCTTAGATTTATACCAACATTAAATAAAAACAATGTTTACTTTTGGCTAAAATAAATTTCATGGCCACAAACTTTGTCCAGATGGTTGTTGAGATATAAAGGCGTAAACTAGAAATTGCACTACGTGTACTGTATGTTAGAAGCTAGCTATCTAGTAGATTTGGAGATGGACAAACTCAAGACCTGAGCGTGTCGTTGTGGATTTTATTAACTGGACAGAATGGCATGTATGTGGCAAATTACACCAAGGTAAAATATTCCAGGAATGCAATAAAATCTGTTACACTAACAATAAAGCCTGAGGCGGTAACGAGCAAATTTAAGGAACATTTTTTTCTGAAAAAGTGGTTCCATCAAGGTCTGATTCTAAGAATATTTTATGTTTCACATAAATATTTGTTGATGAAAACTGCCCTCAGTCTTCCAGTATAAGGAAATCTAGTCAGTCCATCCAGGATTTTGTGAATTTGCAATCACAGATGAACGCAAAATGAAGGAAACTCCACAGTATTCAGAGTGGCTTGAGATTTTTTTTTTTTAAAGAGTGCAGAGTTTCTGCAGATTTGGACCAAGACGTGGCATTCATCCAAAGCCCTCTTCGATTCATATACGTCTAACACGAGTATAGCTAAAAGGACTCATTTACCAACAAACATCACTGCAAAAGAGTGCTCTTGCAATTTCACCAGTTCTAGTTTATTGTGCTATTTTCCGCAAAAAAAAAAAGCACAATAAACGCCACAAACTGCATTGCAAATTTTTTTAAATGCAGCAGCAAAATCGAGCATTTCAGGCCGCAGCAATCACACAAATGAACTCTGTGAAATCCTATATGGACTGCTTAGCGTCCGTGAATTTATTTGTTTGTTAATTTCTCAGTACGTCATGCATCATAACTGTTCACGGCAATCTCATAAAAACTACAGATGCAGTAGCTAGAGATTACATTGTAAAATGCCAGACTGTACTTTTAATATGCAACCACTGCTGATCAGATCAAATAAGAGTTCTGAAGTCCCTGTGGAACTGATTAAAATCAGCCAAAACACTACAAAATGTGCAACAGGGAGTGTGGGGGAATACTTATGCAAAGCACTGTATAAATAGACACCATTGATTAATAGATGGAACACAGCGCAGCAAAAGTGAACAGATGACTTACACAGCAAGAACTGGCCAACTTTCCACCTCGAGTGCAATCCGATGAACATCTGTAATTTTTATTCCAAATGAATTTCACAGACATTAGTTGAGATTATACAAGAATTTCAGCACATCATTGGTCACTGGAAATACTCTGATGTGTCGAACAGTGGATTAATAGAGAGATGACACTGTTGAAATGAGCTTTATGAATAACTATACACAGGGATCATAAAGGTTTCCACCATAATCAATGGTCTTGAGCTTCCACTGCAGAGTATCGCACTTTATAGTACCAACCACATCGGCTTTCGAAGTTGCGCTACAGTATGTAGGACATCATGAACTTACTATGAACTTGCAATGGTATTTCAATACAGTCATCGATGATAAATCACTCACACAGACTCAACAAGACCGGAGACAGTAAACCTTACAGAGAACACAGTCATTGCTAGCAGCGTAAACCAACAATGTACATATATTTATATTTAATATATAGATACTGATAACATGAACATGCTTTTTTTTTCTTTTCAAAAAAGGCAAAACTGAAAACAAAAGCACCAACATATACACAAAACAATGGTGATTTCTTTCCTTTCACATAATATATCGTGCTGGACCTGGTAGGCACGCAGAATAAATAACGTGTGTGCTGGGAGTTGAAGCTTGAACCAGGCTCATTCAAACAGCAGGTCTTCGTCTTTCTCCATATCGACCATGTTGGCCGGTTCGCTGATGGGGCCAAGCTCGGCCAGGCGCTGCGCTATTTCCAGCTCGGTCCTCTCCCTCATCTGCTTCTTCTTCTCCTGGATCTTCTTCAACCTGGTGGAGGCGAGGGGAACACAGAGAGATCACTTGTGTGACTATCTTTGTGAAGCAGACTTGGTGGAGCTAGAAATTCTACCAAAAATCACACTGTCTGAATGATAACTCGCATGATGAGGCACCTGAATAATCTGGTCGGAGGTTAAATCAGCAGTTACCAGATTATTCAGGTAACACCAGATTATTAAATGTTTTATCCAAGCTGTTACAGACACCACTGGGTGCAATTTATAACCATTATAAAATCTAGTAATAAATATTCGCAGGTAAAGTGTGAAAAAATTTGAATCCTTTTGGGAAACAACTAGAAGTATGAGGTCACTTACCTTGAAATATAAATAAAATCTGATTTGTACTGCCAGATCTTTTGCCAATACAATATAACTTAAGGGCTAAACGTTTGGGGTTTTTTCGATTATTATTGTAAAAACTACAAAACTACAAAATACGGTGTAGTATTTAACCTGTACAGCATCGTTATTTGTTGGGAAGCCTTATTCTGCAAAAGAAGCTTTAAATAATTAGCCTAGGCCCCCCCCAAAAAAAAATAAAATAAACGAAGGCCACGTATACGGAGTTAGATTTCTTAAATTAGAGTTTGACGATCGGCTGCTCTGGTCGTTAAGAGATGTAAATGTAGTAAAGAAACCTCCTCTAAAATTACTAATCACGTTTTATGATAACCGATGTAGTGTTTTTTTGCTAATGTATAGCAGTGCTGACAAAACAAGCGTGACTCACCTATAGAACTCTTCCCTTTCTCTCTCATCCAGCTCAGTGATGATGTACGTGAGGGTCCGCTCGATCCTTGGGATAATCACTGAGGAAAAGATGGAGAACTTAACAGGAACACTTTTAACTCCTGTCATGTTTATTATTTAGCAATGTTTCATGCTGCAATTTGTCTGTAACATTAAGTTTAAAATCATCTCCATGCTGTTCAATATAAAAATCTTAATGGAAATTAAGTCCTAAAACTCTCTTCCTATGCCTCAGAGCTCCAGCTCCAACACAGGATTTTTTGGTTTACCATCTAGCCAATTTAAAATAAAAGTACAGTGCGTCCGGAAACTATTCCCAGCGCTTCACTTTTCCCACATGTTGTTATGTTACAGCCTTATTCCAAAATGGATTCAATTCATTATTTTCCTCAAAATTCTACAAACAATTCCCTATAATGACAACATGAAAGAAGTTTGTTTTAAATATTTGCACATTTATTATTAAAAATAAAATACAACAAAAAAAAAGCACATGTACATAAGTATTCACACCCTTTACTCAGTACTTTGTTGAAGCATCTTTGGCACCAATTACAGCCTCAAGTCTTTTTGAGTATGATGCTACAAGCTTGGTACACCTATTTTTGGGAAGTTTCTCCCATTCTTCTTTTCAAACTCCATCAGGTTGGATGGGGAGCGTCGGTGCACAGGCATTTTCAGATCTCTCCAGAGATGTTCAATCGGGTTCAAGTCTGGGCTCTGGCTGGGCCACTCAGACATTCACAGCGTTTTCCTGTAGCCACGCCTTTATCTTGGCTGTGTGCTTGGGGTCGTTGTCCTGTTGGAAGATGAACCTTCGTTGTAGTCTGAGGTCCAGAGCGCTCTGGAGCAGGTTTTCATCAAGGATGTCTCTGTACATTGCTGCATTAATCTTTTCCCTCGATCCTGACTAGTATCCCAGTTCCTTCCGCTGAAAAATATCATGATGCTGCCTCCGTGCTTCACTGTAGGGATGGTATTGGCCAGGTGTTGACTGGTGCCTGGTTTCCTCCAGACATGACGCTTGCCATTCAGACCAAAGAGTTCAATCTTTTGTTGCTCATGGTCTGAGAGTCTTTCAGGTGCCTTTTGGTAAACTCTAGGCGGGCTGTCGTGCATTTTACTGAGGAGTGGCTTCCGTCTGGCCACTACAGACCTGATTGGTGGAGTGCTGCAGAGATGGTTGATCTTCTGGAAGGTTCTCCTCTCTCCACAGAGACACGCTGGAGCTCTGTCAGAGTGACCATCAGGTTTTTGGTCACCTCCCTGACTAAGGTCCTTCTCCCCCGATCGCTCAGTTTGGCCAGGCGGCCAGCTATAGGAAGAGTCCTGTTGGTTCTAAACTTCTTCCATTTACGGATGATGGAGGTCACTGTGCTCATTGGGACCTTCACTGCTGCAGAAATGTTTCTGTACCCTTCCCCAGATCTGTGCCTCGATACAATCCCATCTCGGAGGTCTACAGACAATTCCTCGGACGTCATGGCTTGGTTTGTGCTCCGACATGCATTGTTAACTGTGGGACCTTATATAGACAGGTGTGTGCTTTCCAAATCATGTCCAATCAACTGAATTTACCACAGGTGGACTCCAATCAAGTTGTAGAAACATCTCAAGGATGATCAGTGGAAACAGGATGCACCCGAGCTCAATTTTGAGTGTCATGGCAAAGGCTGTGAATACTTATGTACATGTGCTTCTTTCTGTTTTTTATTTTTAATAAATTTGCAAAGATTTCAAACAAACTTCTTTCACGTTGTCATTATAGGGAATTGTTTGTAGAATTTTGAGGAAAATAATGAATTGAATCCATTTTGGAATAAAGCTGTAACATAACAACATGTGGGAAAAGTGAAGCGCTGGGAATAGTTTCCGGACGCACTGTATAAAAGAAAAATTTGGGTTTTTGGGTTTTTTTTTTTTAATTAAAGAGTCAGAGAAAAGTGCCAAGCTGGATAAATCAGTTTTTTTAATCAATTTAAACTGGCTCGTTTTGTCCCGAGCTGATTAGAAAGCAGGAAAACACACACTGAGAGCGGGACAGACTCGACTCTGACTCACCGTGCTCGATGGCATTCACACGACGGTTGGTGATTTTGATGGCTTCATCCAAGGTGACGAAGGAGGTCTGTAAATTGAGCGACACAAAAACTAAAGGTGAAGTCATCAAAAATGGCTTTGAGATGTACACCTTTTCTATTACTGTAATAGTCTTTCTTTTCTTTTCTTTTTTTCAACCAAGCGTTGCATTTCTGGGATTGTGCCATCACTAGACATTCACTTGCTAAAACACAACCTCAAATTTCATGCTGTATCACTCTGATCGACAATCACTACCTTCACTCTCAATCATCTATCAATCATTTTCTTTAAAACGGTTCCTTTCTCAATATTATTAACATGGAAAAATCAGGAGTACTACACGGAACACTATTATAGCGAACAGAACAACAAGAAAGAAAGAAAAAAAAAATATTCTGTACACTACACTCTAAAAAAAAAAAAAAAAATTGAGCTTTTAATGGTCTTAACAATAAATCCTTGGTCCGAAAATTAGCAAGAATTAAACAAATGCACTAGTACGTCCTCCTGTGCCACCATTTACTTGTTTAGTTTTGCTGCACTTCTATACTGTTCTGGTACACAACGGTAAAATCATGAGAACAATTAAAATGTTAAGTTAACTGGTCTCCATGTAAAAATTTAAATAATAGTAAAGATGAAATTTAAAAAGTTTAAAGAAATAAATAAGCTGTTTACCCACAAGGCTTAAACATTTAAAGAAATCAAAGGAAAAAGCTATCCCCTACCAATTTACTTTATCCATTTGTTTAATACTTGCTGATTTCCTGACCAGTAATTTGTTGTTAAGACCATTAAAACCTTAATGTTTCGTCACTTTGGGCTTGGCCCATTACTTACTCTGAGTGTTTGCTACTGATTATTCAGGTTCAGAATAAAGTTGAGGCATTTCTGTCCTTCTTGACTGAGCGTTCTGCATGATCTCTTTATAAGACTTTCAGTAATGACACATACTGCATTTCATTTCATACATTTATCTTCAGTAATCACTTTATCCTGGTCAGGATTGCGGTGGATCCGGAGTCTATTCTGAGAACACTGCGCAATGCAGGAATTCATTGTAGGGCACCATGCACCCACATTCACGCTCATTTGCACCTTGCTGTGCTACCTCTATGACTATGTTTGCATGGACAGCAGTAATGTAATTATTCTGAATAAGATGTGGAATATTGTGATTAAGGTGTTTACACGAGTCGCTTTTAGAATACTCCTTGTATGTTCCCATTTTATGTGTTTGTCATGCTGTACATGCTAACAGACGACTGCTTGAAGCCATGGGCTGCGTCCCAAACCGCATACTTACCTACTGTATAGTAGCCATAATACATGTCCATCCATCCATCCATCCATCCATTCATCCATCTTCAACCGCTTATTCCTTCTTCAGGGTCACGGGGAACCTGGAGCCCATGTCAGGGAGCATTGGGCACAAGGTGGGGTACACCCTGGACAGGGTGCCAGTCCATCGCAGGGCACAATCACATACACACTCACACACCCATTCATGCACTACGAACACTTTAGACACGCCAATCAGCCTACCATGCATGTGTTTGGACTGGGGGAGGAAACCGGAGTACCCGGAGGAAACCCCCACAGCACGGGGAGAACATGTAAACTCCGCACACACAGGGCCCCGGCGGGACTCAAACCACAGACCCTGGAGGTGTGAGGCGACCGTGCTAACCACTAAGTATGTAAGGTAAGTATGCGGTTTGGGATGCAGCCGTGCTCTCTTGTTTGCGGTCAAACGGTCGAGCGCTGCCGTGTGTGTACGTGTCCTGTTGCACAATGCGGTGAAAACTCTCACACGACGTTAAAAGTGTGATTAAGGTGTGTACATGTCTATGCACTTCGATAACACGACTAAAACATTAATACTCCACGTCTTAATTCCATTTGTGTTTCTTCGAGGATGAATTTAATCGGATTAAGGTCATCAATAATCACTGTTTACGTGCTAGTTCCTTAATCAGAGTATCGTCTTAATCGGATTAATATCGGATTATATTATTATCGGATTATCGTTGTCCATGTAAACGTACTGTATGACAGACATGAATGTAACATATAGTACATGTGTAAGTCCCTCCTACCTACCTGCAGGGAGGCTAACTCCACCAGCAGCTCAACAGCTTTAGCATAGTTCCTCTTCAGCCTGGACAACTGCTCTCCACCTCTCGCTAAACCCGTCAGCTCATAACCTACACGCAATTATTCTGTTATTTTCTGCTAAGTGTTATCTGTAAGGCATTGTCCAAACTGGTTTTAATGGCAATGGTCTCTACATTTGCTTCCAGTCAAAAGTTCCAGACAGAAATTTCGTAAAGTCAGTCAATTTATATGACTTACTGTCTCCTCCTTCCTGGTAGTGCTCGAACACAGGCAGGGTCACACCTGGAATCAAACGGTGCAAACAAGTGAAACGTTACTGACAACAAGCTAATTTGCTGCACCGGTATTAATAAACCTGTGGACGCATTATTGTGACTCATCAGAAGAGGGCAGTGTCTTCTATTATGTGAGAAGGGCCTCTGTGGTGATAAAAATTTGACTGTGTTGGCTTGGAAATTATATTATTGTGTGTGTGTGTGTGTGTGTGTTTTAACATTTGGCACTAAAAGAGCCAAATATTTTCCTATTGGTTACTGAGATTAATGTAAGGGTTATATTAAATTATGATTTTAATTAGCGACAGTAATCATTATGTCAATAGAAGGTCCTCACAAAGATAGAAAGTGTATCTGTGTTTTTCCTAGTGTCTAGTAAAATTTGACCTAGAAAAAAGCAGACCTGCGACATTGTCCTTCTTTGCCCTGACCTTCACCTGGGCCTTGTTCACATTCTGGATGACTGTAGTGCTAAAGAAACAAAACACACACAGAGTGAGATCAAGAGACACAGTAACTATCTCACACACACACACACACACAATTACTGTTCATGTTCACATTCTCTGCTCATACCTAAAGTCACCAGCAGCAAATTTGGCTTCGGCTAAAGAGAAGGCTGCTTCCCTCATCACTTCCCCCATCAACGTCTTAGTCTGGGAATGAACAGGGAACACTGGTTAACTGGTGAAAAATGCTGTAAATAAATAACCACATCATCACTGCATGGAATTCAACACCATCAGCGCCACTAGGAATGAAGAAAAACATTCATATTGTATGTTATGTGTTCATATTGTTGGAGGACCAAGATGGAGGATCTGGGATTTAGTTGGAGAACCGAAGACCTGTATGAGTGGATCACCAACTTCCTGAGACAGACAGACAGACCACAAGAAGTACGGGTGGGCAGACATGTCTCACCCTCCCTCACACTCAGTACTGGAGCCCCAAGGGTTGGGTCCTGAGCCCCTTGCTGAACTCACTCCTTGTCCACTTATGTACTAAGATATTTAAAAGCCTGGAGAAGTGGTGCCAGGAGAACAACCTCCCCCTGAATGTCAGCAAAGACAAAAGGAGCTGATGGTGGACTTCAGCGCGAAGCAGGAGAGGAGCTACCTCTCCCTTAAATCAATGGGGTGGGGAGAGTGGACAATTTCTGACAACTTGGTGTTCACATCATGCAGGACATGTCATGATTAACACATTAACAACGTGGTGAAGAAAGCCCATCAGACAGAGTCTTTACCATCTTCACTAATTTCTCCATCTGGGGACTAATAAAGTATTGTTTTGTATGTTTGAGGGACTTTAAACAGCCCTCTAAGATGCTAAGGTACTTTTACACCTGCACCACTGAGAGCATCCTGTAGAGAAGCACTACAATAAGCTGATAAGCTGAGGGCACCATCGCACTGAGCACCCTGACCTGCAGTCCATCTGCTAGAGGTCGACCAATACCGATAACAAAGTTAGGCAGTACCTGCCAATGACCGATTAATCGACCGATAGTTTTTAAAATCGATACTGAAGGAACACATATACACTCAAAGTAAAAGAGTGCTGAACTTTATTACAAAAAACAAAAACAGTACTGACTGTACCATGAACATGTACTGTACATTTTTAAATAAACGAATATTAATGTATATTAACTGTTGATAAATATTAAAGTTAATAAAAGATATACATCTAAACTGATGTGTCCTGATTGTAAAACAAAACGTGATTGGTTGGAGCGAGAACGTGCTACGATTGGTCAGTGCAATGTGGCGGTTATCCGACTCGCTCGAGCAGACAGTGAGTCCAACTGTTTGTGGATGTGTGCATCCTTGATGCTAGAAATGTTTCAAAATCCTCAAATGCACAAATTATTGCAAGGCAGAGTCATGTTTGTGACAGTTTTGTAAATATATTATATTATATTTTTATTTATTTATTTATTTATTTATTTATTTATTTATTTATTTATTTATTTATTTATTTGTGGATCGTGATCCATTTATTAGGAATTATGAAAAATGATAACCCCATACCTTCTCGCCCTGTAGAATGACAGCGGACAGCATACATTGCACAAACAACTGCACACATCTGCAACTTATTCAAAACACAGCTGGACTGTTTCTGCCACCGATCCTTGCATCCCTTATAATCATATTAATATATTTTTCCTATCCTGCGTGTATAGAAATTAATTCTGGTTTGTGTAAATTCTGTTTTTAGGTCACAGACAGTAGAAAAAAAAGCATTTGACTGCACGCTGTACTGTGTACGGTTTCGTACGTGACCGGCACACATCCAATTTGAGTTTTAATTTGAACAGCAGCCTGGTTATAGAACGCTGCTTCTGGTCATCCTACTGTACCTCGATGATTTTCCTCAGAATCTGCCGGAAACGCATGGACAGCGCATCTGCTTTCTTCTTCAGCAGGTTGCGTCCGGTCTGAGCTCCTTTCAGACGTGCCTTCATGATGGTTTGAGCCCTGAAAGAAAACTCAATTCTTAGTATCACTTCTGTTATAACTGCTATAAAGTCAAAGTCATTTTCATCACCGGCCTCTATTTTTTTCTCTCTGTCTCTCTTACTTGAACGAATCAATGAACCAATGAACTGAGAAACAGGAAACAACAAGAACGTTCTGAAGGCTCTGGAATAGCAGAAACCCATCACATGAACGATTAGAAGTCTCTTAAACAGCAGCAGGTTGTTGTTTCTTATTAATCTGTTCATTATGAGCTTTAGATTACATGGAGCATCCATCTTACAAGTCCGAACCGCATTCGAGACTCGTATTACAACATTTAGACCTCAGATCAGACTCCAGCAGCTGGTTAAGTTTTTCCTCACAGGCTGCTGCAGGAAGCTCAGATCACGAGACTGAATCAGACTTCTGCTTTTAGTTGGATCAGACCATTTTCAAATCTCCACGTATATCCATAACTGAACTCTACTACAGACAATATGCACAATACTAATGATCAAATATCAATGAAATACTCACTTTAAACAAAAAAAAATTAAATATAAACGATCAAGACTGTCTTGTGGCACAGTTAATGTACTACAGGATGTTAATGAATAGAAACCAGACATTAAACTGAACCTTCTGCTAATCTTCCATCATTAATCTTTTAAAAAGCTTCATGTTTAAACTCTAAAACAAACAAGCACACGTCTACAGTGTGAAATATCCGATTAAATGAGTGTACAGTAATCCAGGCTCCAGCTGAGAGATTGTTTACAGTTAATGATTTGCACTGAAAGCAGTTCGAGGAGTCTGAAATGTTTCCAAACTGTCGTAAAAAATGAACGTAATGCTATGGAAGACGGACATTTCGTTCCTTTTTGTGTTATTAAAGCTAACCTAGAGATACAGTCACCTAGGTTAGCTTAGCTACTCACATCCTCGAAGGAAAAACGTCGATCCGCTCTTTGCCTGACATCTTCTCCTTTCGTCGAGGATTTTAAAATATACTTAGTGAAGCAGAATTCCCCAAATGTAACTCTTTGGACGGTCGAGGTTTTACGCTGTTATTGGCATAAGGATCACTGACAGTTTTCACCGATGCTCTGTGACCGTCGCAGGCAGCGGTCGTGTTCTATATACGCCTCGTGTTGATAGACAGTGCACTATGAAGGGTGTAGGACACGGCTCTGTCTCACCCTACGTAGGGCACCTATACAGGGAGTCAATAGCGATTTGGAATTCATCTCGTCAAAAAAATTGAGGAGTAGTTTAGTCATGTGATTCCGTAACACGACAGGGAAACGGCGCCGCCTAGCGCAAAGGAGTATATCTGCGTTAAAAGTACTGTACAAAATAAAGGCGTTAAGTAAATGTCAATTAAATGAAATCACATTAAAAAAAAAATTGTCAGTCTTTTTAACATTAGCGTTTTCTATAGATAGTGGCTTGTTCGACGCGTATTCTGTGCTATTTTTATTGTGGGGTTTTGAGCTTTTTTGTAGGATTCTAATAAACAATAGTACCGTAATAATAATAATTAATAATAGTAACGCTGATTTGTATCTTAATTGCGCTTATTTATTTTTGCAGTAGAAACGTCCTACGACCATCAGTCATTACACACAGGATCGATCGATCTATCGATCTATCGATCTATCTATCTATCTATCTATCTGAAACTACTCAAACACACGTACTATTAATATTAATAACACCTACACGCCTTGTTGTTGCGAATAAAGCGCAAAATATAAAAAATTAAACAGATTAAAGCTGAACTGACTTTTATACACGCACGCGCAAAAAAGGGACTTTTATAGTGTAGTGTCGCGTCGGTTGTCGGCCATCTTGAAACACTCGTTGTTTCTGCTTTCCCGGCTTCCTTGCTAACTCATGACTACGGAGCTACTCCTTATCTTAAGGGAGATATTACAGAGTGATTCTTTACTGAAGGAATAATTTGTCCGTAACGTCGCAGTTCAGGTAGTGCTGCATTCTTACTGCGGTTCTGTTGCAGTGGTCTATTTCATTCGTCTAGTTAAACGGAGCGGGTTCTCGGGCACTAGCTGGCTAACTCTAGCCGCTCTTCTGTCTGCATGTGGTGGCGTGGAGCTCAGTGGAGCAGCGGGTTCGAGCTCCTTTATTATCAGTGTTTCCTACTCCAACATACCTGATTCCGCCCAGCAGCCTGTTAATCCACTCTTTATAGCTGTGTGGGAGTGAGTTCGCCCTGGTTAGTGTGAGGTGATTTGTGTCGGTGTGTATCAGAGCGTGTTGTGTAGATTATTGTACAGGACACTTCAGTGTGTTTCCTCTTCCACGTCCATTAACACGCCTTAAAGGAGTTTAATATAGTTATTAGAGTGTTTTAGGATGTGGTACAGTGGGTGGGTCGATGATAAGTACAGACGCAGAAAAAGAGCACTGAGCTAACACCTATTTTAACTTCATTCACTATCAGGGTGTAGTGGTGTGTCGTTCACAGTCGAATCGACTCTTTGAACCGGTTCTTTAGGTGAATGTTGGGAGCCGACTCGCACGTCTGAAGAATCGTAATAGACGCGTTTGATTCTGTAAAACAGTGACCGACATTTATCCAGTGAATCTTAGAACTGTTCGGTCTAAAATAATTATTTGGATTAGCAAGAATGATGCCATGTTATGTTGTTAATTAGAAGTTTCAGACATTGTTGAACTGTTCATGGCACATAGTCGTTTGGGAACCGAAAGAGTCGGTTCTTATTGGTGAGCTGAGCCGATTGCACTGACTCGTTGAGAAGAGTCGCGATTCCCATCACTAGATGAATGATCTGTTGATGAGCTGATCAATATGATTTAACAGCAGGAAACATTGCCATAATGTAACATCAGCTTAAAGGTGCCATTTTTAATGCCTACAACATGAAAGATAATAATAATAATAATAATAAAAAAAAGATAAGAATACAGGTTTAAGCCGTGGTTTAAACACGTGTTATTAAAGTCTCCATGGAATCAAAGTTGAAGTTTTGTGGGTTTTAGTATGAATGTGTTAGGCTTATTATCTAGAAGCGAGTGCGCTCCAAAAACGATGGCAGAACTCACATTTAGAAGATTCAAAATTCAGTCTGTTTCTATCACCAATATGACTCAATGGTTTTGATGACGTCTTCCTGCACTTCCGCTTCTTATCAGATTTTCTGTCCAATCAACTGCTCTCGAGAATCTGAAGTGTCCCGCCCCCCCAACATTATAAACATCCATGGTACGAATCGTCAAGTACGGCTTGGCCCAGGCTTTGAATTAAGCTAAACACTATTGGTTATCTAAAAAGGAAGAGGGGCCAGTTCATATGTCCCGCCCTGACTTCCTGTTTCAGTGGAAATTATGGCAGCACATCGAAAAACCCAGCGTGTTTCAAGGCACTTCATAGGGTTCGCTTCGTTGACTGGTTGAGGAAAGCTGAATTCCGGTCTGGATGTGCCTCCTGTGTTTGGATGAGCCATTTTATAGACCGTACTCTACAGGTTACAGTAGATTGTGGAGGGTGGGCTCAAGAAGTCTTTAAAAAAAAAGTCATTCAGAAGTCGACTCCACCCACTTAACTGTTGGAGAACTAATCTTATCTAATACACTTTTAAATTTGGTGTGTGTGTCTGCGTGTAACCTCTTAAGATTAATTACGTATATACAGTGCCCTCCTACATTGTACATGTACATTTTTAACATACATTACCATTGTTTGATGTCCATGAGAGATATTTGATATCCATCCTTATTTGCTCATATTTACCAAGGGTGCCAATATTAATGGAGGCGCTGTATATTAAAGAATGGCATTTTAGTAGAAACATAAATTAAGTATGCAATGTGTGAATCTGTTAATTGGAGCTTGGAAATATGTTCCACTGTTTTGATGCCAAAGACAATATTCAGTTCTCTAATGATCAGTAGTTGGAGAGAATGGAGAGTTTCCGTTTATAGGGGAAAAAAAGAAAGAAAATATTGAGCTATAAGGTCTTCTGACCTTTTTTCTGTCTGCAAGAGATTTGATGTGCACGAGAATACCGTGAACGTTTGATTCGTTTATTTACATGTGCGGAGGTCACTTGCGTGCTCTTTAGTGGAGCTGTTGTTGAGATGCTTGTCACGTGGACCCGCATGTTCACAGCAGCGCAGAAATACAACACGCTGGTGTGCATATCTACAGTGAGTAAATGTGAAGAGTTCTTAGCATCCGAATCTAAATGTCCTGTTTGCGTCGGTTGCAGTGATGCCGGGACTCAGCTGTAGGTTTTACCAGCACCGCTTCCCGGAAGTGGAGGATGTGGTGATGGTGAACGTGCGCTCCATAGCCGAGATGGGCGCTTACGTCAGCCTGCTGGAGTACAACAACATCGAGGGGATGATCCTGCTGAGCGAGCTCTCGCGTCGTCGCATCCGCTCCATCAACAAACTCATCCGCATCGGACGCAACGAGTGTGTCGTGGTTATCCGAGTGGACAAAGAGAAAGGTGGGCTGTTTAACCTTCTGGATATGGCACGAGGCAAAGACTTTCCTACACAATCATCCATCAGTGCAGTTCTGCAGGAATAGCTGCAGGAGCTAATCAACACTCCTGATGATCTGTTACAGAGATGTTTGGTTGCTGTTTAAATGGTATTTCTGTTTGTTTGTAAATGCTTATTAACTCATTTGCCTCAAAAGATATGAAGCCTCCTTTATCAACCCTGTAGTAAAGTTGTAGATATTTTTGTAGGTGAAAAAAAACGAAAGTTAAAAATTCCCTTCAGATTTACAGACATTTCGGTAACGCTGATTTATTTATTTTTTCATACTCACGTGTGCATGTTGAATGCCAATCACCCATAAATTACCCAACATGCTCCTGGCACAGCTGATATACATTTAGTGACGGCCACAAAAATCCATAAAAGGCCAAGCACACAGAGCTGAAGAAGATGACTAAACAGTGAAGGAGTGCCTTTTATGCGTGCTGAACTTTCTAGTAATGCAGTTTGGGCGTTGCATCGCCTCAGCTACTACACCATGAACCAAGTGGAAATCGGTAGGATTTCAGTTAAATAATCATCTAGGTTTTAGTTTTTCAGAGAAAGTGTTTGTTTTTGTTTTTTTATTTATTTCTCATGTCTTTTTAGATAGCCTGTATCAGTCTCGGACGGGTTTGTTGGATAGTTATATTAGTTAAAGGGAAAACTACTTAATGAGGTTCTTCCACGTTATTAAGCAAGTCACAGCGATCATGCAGTGTCTCACAAAGGGCACGAAAACTGCATAGAGACCGTCAAACTGTCAAAAGATTTGTGAGTGATTCAGAGCACAGGTGACTTCAGTCAGATAAAGGCTGATTAAGGATAAGTTTCTGTTAGATAAATGGCAGCTATATATATATATATATATATATATATATAAATAAAAAGCCACTGTTGAGCAGCAAACAGGTATTTGAAGCTGCTGGTGTCTCTGGAGTCCCAAGAACCTCTCCATGCAGGATCCTCCAGAGGCTGGAAGTTGTGCATAAAGCTACATTTCAGCCAGGCGCTAACCAAAGCTCACAAAGAGATCGGAAATACATGCAGACTAATTTACAAACGGATTTATTTACCGATGAATGCCGTGCATGGTCCACATGGATGGAGTTCTGGATGGTTGGTGAATGGCCACCCTGTTCCACCAAGACTGTGATGTCAGCAGGGAGGTGGTGGAGTGATGACTTGGGCTGGAATATTGGGAAGTGAGATGGTAGGTCCTTTTAGGGTCCCTGAGGGTGTCAAAATGCTCCTATCTCACCATTTTCTGCCATGGTATATAAAGAATCATCATGCCTTCTGAAGTAAAATTATTTTTATGCAGGACAACACACCATCCCATGCTTTAAACAAAAACACCACTGAGTCCTTGGTTGCTATGAGGATAAAAGGACAAAAAAAAATCATGGTGTGGCCACTATCATCCCCTGACCTCAGTCCTATTGAGAACCTGTTATCAATGAACATCTTTAAAAGGAAGAGGTTCATGTTTGACAGTCTCCTATGTAGATCTGCGAATAGGAGCTCTCATGATACGAATGGTTTTTCACGAACGGATTTACATGAGTAGCACATTTCTTGTCTAAATGCTCCAGGAAGCAATTTACGAGCGGAATTTCTTTGTATCCAAAATTGACAGCTCAATATACACTGTTTGGCTCCTTTCCTGTAGAGGAGATTAAAGCAAAGTGAGTTAGTGCCATATCATTTGTCAACGTGATTCTAAACTGTTTGGCTTCTCTCTACAGGATATATCGACTTGTCAAAGAGAAGAGTTTCTCCAGAGGAGGCCATTAAGTGTGAAGACAAGTTTACCAAATCCAAGACTGTAAGTGACAGACGGAGAGCAAATTCCAACCTGGCAACATTTATTACAGTTCTTTATGCTAGTTTCTGTTTTAAACCGTGGCTCAGTTAGAGCAGAAATGACAAGTTGTTTATTTTCTTTAAAAAAAAAATCATAATAAAACATGCAGTAAATGCTTAGAACATTAACTTCTTTCACTTTATGACTAACCAAGAGTACAGAGTAAAGAGACTAAGATACAAACTGAAGCTAGATTTCTAGTAAACAATACAAAATACCATTCTTATTATTTTTCTATTCTATTCCTATTTAATGTGTATTCCTTCTTATGTTTTTTATGTAATTGAGCTGCTTGTAACGAGGGAATTTCCCGTGTGGGATCAATACTTGTTTTTATTTTATTTTTTTAAGAAATACATTTTTATCCAGCCTGCACGATGCTGTTTCTTCCTTCTAGTAGGTGCTGCGAGTTAGACGGTAGTGTAGGACTATCACTACCAATTATTTGATAATCGATTAACTGACCGTTTCCTTTGATTAATAATCAAGTAGTCAATATTGTATGGCGCTTTAAGACTTATTTGCATGGACAGTTGTTAACATCTGGGGGGTTTTTTTCTAGCTAGATAAATGTGTTACGGCCCAGTCTAGGTTAGGTCTTGGTGATGGTGCTAAACCTGTACACGTCTTTACTGACTATAACCCCTACTACACCATGTGCGTAATTCCAATCAAAGGCTCATGCGATGGTCTCTTATTGTGCAAGGGTTTAATTTAGTGATTGCCCATAAGAAGGGTGCATGCTTGATGATGTTGAGGGGTTGTTGTTGTTGTGAACCCTTTTAGGTTCACACTTAGGTGGGGGGGTTGGGGGTTTACAACCCGCTAGCTTTGGGATGGGAAGTTTTTGTGTGCTGTGCCATATTTTGTGTGCAGGTCCGGACTCCTGCCCAGAGTTTCCAGCCTGCCCTAGCCTGCCTTGCTCCCGCCTCCCAGGATGACATAACTGAGCGTCAGTATCTGAAGAGGAAGAAGATATATTCTATATTCTATATTTAATTCAATATTAAAAAACCCAGCACAGCAGTCAGAATATCGAATTGAATATAGAATTGTGAATATAGAATATATCTTCTTCCTCTTCAGATATGGCTGCCACTCAGTGATGTCATCCTGGGAGGCGGGAGCAAGGCAGGCTGGAAACTCTGGGCAGGAGTCCGGACCTGCAACTTCTCATCCCAAAGCTAGCGGGTTGTAACAAATGTTTCATATGAGTAATCTAGAAATAGACTTCGTTTTTTTAATCCTAAATCTTTTTTTTTCACCTCAGGAAAGCCATGCAAAAAAAATTCCTTTGTTTATACATTATTCAAAAATAAGACTTCTGTATCTGTACCATTACGGTTTCATTCTTAATAGGTCATTCTTAATTTCAAGTTAAAATAGGTCATTCTTAATTTCAAGTTAAAATAACTTTATTGAATCTTTAGTAAATCATTTGAATTGTTCTAGCTGAGTTTAATTCAAATTATCCATTAATGAAAACAAACTGTAGGCTTTTTAAAGTTGGAATGTTATAAATACATTTGTATTTTCATACTTGTTATTGTAAGAGGTGGTTAAATGGTGAAGCGGCTGTGGCTCAGGTTGATGGTAGTGTTCGATTCCCACCCCACATGCTGAAGTGTCCTTGGGTAAGACACTGAACCCCAAGTTGCTACCATTGGTGTGTGAGAACCAGTGTAAAGCGCTTTGGAACCACCAAGGTTAAAAAATAAAATAAAAAAGCAGTATAGAAATACTTGCCCAAGTAATAAAAGTGCTCATCCAAATATCTTCTGGGGGGAAAAAATCTAGTTTAAACAAAAAACTGCCATCCTCTATAAATAGAGTGCTGTTTGTTGAATGTTTTTGAATGATTTTAAAAAATCTAGTGGTCAGTTATAATGGTTTATTCATGACAGCCCTTCCATGATGTATTTATTCATCCATGTTGAGACCAAAACCCTTACCTTCCGATTTTGTATTTTTACCCCTAAAAAAACTTTTGCACTGTTCTACACCTGTTCTAGTGTTACCATCTTAACTAAAACAGAATGACTTTTCCCCCAAAGCACCTGGTAGTTAGTATAAAACCGTGTGTGTACTACAGTTTCTACCGTTGGAAAGTGATTTAGAAGAGGATGATATGGAAATGTTTCTAAACTGTGCTTTAGGTGTACAGTATTCTGAGGCATGTGGCGGAGGTGTTGGAGTACACCAAGGACGAGCAGTTGGAGAGTCTATACCAGCGCACTGCCTGGGTCTTTGATGAGAAATACAAGAAACCAGGATATGGTGCTTATGACGTGTTTAAACAAGCCGTGTCGTAAGTACTGGAGCTCTACTACGATGCATGCTTAAATTGAGGTCACTCAGTGCTGGTGTCTAATCTCGGACCACTCCATTACAAAATCAGCTCCGTTCCACTAGCATGCTGGTCTAGAACCGAGAACCAGTTGTGTTGTTGGTTTGGGTTATTTCATGACCATACCGACTGCTTGAGGATCTCTTATTTATATGTCAAAGATAGTTACAGATAATGCCATCCCTCTTTCAGAAAGGAAGTAGTAATTGTATTTCCATTGCACGTTTCATACACTTAAACTTCAAAAGGAAACGCAAAACCAAGACACACACACACACAATGTCTTTAACAATGAAACTTGGTGTTGGAATGTAAATGAGCTCGTTTAACATAACCTAGCTGTTGAATTTGGGTCTGTCTGGTCAGAGATGCTTTGACCACAAATGTACACATCACTTTTACTTCAGTGATCCCGCCATTCTGGACGGGTTGGATCTGACAGAAGAGGAGAGGAGCGTACTCATCGATAATATCAACAGGCGGCTCACACCACAAGCTGTCAAAATCAGAGCAGGTACTGAAAGCACTATACGCTACCTTCTGTGTGTAAACTTGTTCATAAATGTGTTGAGCAGTTGTTCGAACAGTAACGTTATTATTTTTGGAGAGTTCTCCATTGCAATTTAAAAATATATATATATATATATATTTAATGATCATTTCCTTCTGATCAGTTGTTGTCTGGTGTCAACATTCTGAATGAAACCGTTCTCACTTTCTGACCCGATCAGACATCGAGGTGGCGTGTTACGGATACGAGGGCATCGACGCCGTTAAAGATGCGCTGAGGGCTGGGCTGAACTGCTCCACCGAGGCCATGCCAATCAAGGTAACCAGTCTAGAGTAACCAAAGTCCTGTGCAGCTAAACAGACAAGTGAATGTAAATATGTGTTCTGTACTTAGAGACTTGTATTATGAGCACAATTCAAAAATGAACCGGTCTATTTCTTTTGGTATTAGATCAACCTAATTGCACCCCCACGGTATGTGATGACTACCACCACTCTGGAACGGACCGAGGGGCTCTCCATGCTCAACCAGGCCATGGCTGTGATTAAGGAAAAGATTGAGGAGAAACGAGGAGTCTTCAATGTCCAGATGGAGGTCTGCGTCCTTGATATAGCTGATATTAATCCTAAAGTTGTTTCAGGCATTAGTGTTGCACATTTCATCACTTCTCTACATATGATTTCAGCCCAAAGTGGTGACTGATACAGACGAGACAGAGCTACAGAGACAGCTGGAACGTTTGGAGAGAGAGAATGCTGAGGTGGATGGAGATGATGACGCTGAGGAAATGGAGGCCAAAGCTGAAGATTAACAAGCCTTTGGGGGTAAAATGATTTCAGCAGGAGGCAGACCCTCATGGAGCGGATACAGAGATATTCAGAGTATGAACAGTTTTTGTATCCTAACGAAGTGGAGTGGTTAAATAACAGATGTAAAACAAAACAAAAAAAAATGTAAAATTAAAATTTATACACAAACAAATTAAATGTTGAGTTTTGAGTTCACGCCTCTGCAGAAAGCTGATTTCTTTAACTGTATTGAAGCTAATGTGACTGATTCTTTTTAATATGCTACTTTACACGTTAGTACTTTTTTCCTGCATGTCAGCTACAACTAACAAATTCCAAGTACTTGCCCTTCTTTAAACTAAAATGACCCCACTTTACTTGAGGAATCACAAAATCCTATTTTATTTAAAAAAAAAAAAATTGTACTTTTATTGAAAACATCCATTACTACATACAAAAACAGAGACCACTGTTTCCCCTCATTGCACAACTCGAGATCAATTTAAGCCACTTCCAAAAAATGTGGGGTCCAATTTTTTCATGGTGTTTTTTTTTTCTTTCTTGCCATGGTGGTGGATAGATACATCACTTGTGACATTTGTGAAGATAAACTCTTTGGTACAACTCAACTCTGTTACCAACAAAAGTGAACAAAATCAAACTGTAACCTAGATGAATTCGGCAAATTCCACAGGTGTGGCAGCTTACAATAAGATACTGCTTTCATGAAATTCAGTTATACTTTAAGCAGGCGTGATGAAGATACGCTGAAACCCATCAGACAAACCCTGAGGAAATATTCACCTCACCCAAATCTCTAGCAGTGAATGAGAACAGCTGAGATGGGGTTTCAGATCCAGTGCTCAACACACTAACCAACACAGTCACAGGTGGATTGGGGGGTGGGGGATGGGGGAACCAATATATATATTTATATACGGAAGTAATGAAGTTGCTGGGTCAAATGTTTCGCCGAGTTGCCCTGAATGTTTTTTTTCTCGTCACATGCCAAACTTAAACAGGAAAGTCAGGTGCAGCTTTGATCCTCGTTCAGTGCTTGTTCATTTGCCAAGTCCAATCTTCTTGGCCTCGGTTTCATAAATCAATAATCGCCACATTTTCACAATGAACACCTCTGCTTCTTCATCCAACACCTGGAGAAGGGAGAGTCACACAAACACTTAACACTCGAAAAAAAAAAAAAACTAGAGACTAGAAAAAAGGGGAGGTCTTAGGCGGTGCAAAATTACTCACCATAGCAACATCATCTAAGATGCCTTGCGGCGTACTGTGAGCCATCACCTGTTGGGAGAAACGTCAAATCCATCATCTACAGCTACAAATATTTGTCAGAAGAATGAAGACTTGTAGGATAATTATTTTTTGCTAGGAGTTAGCAACACCTGCATAGTTACTCATTACTCAAAAGGGTAGCTGATACGTTTGTTAATATGTATTTTCCTCTTAATCCTGCAATGGTTTATTTTTAGATGCACATAATTTATATAGAAATAGGTGGGGCTGTTCCCCCTGAGTAAAAATAAATACTGATACAATGTACAATGCAAAAGCTTATCAAAAATCACAATGACGACATTTCTCCATGTTGCCCGCCCACCCCCCAGCCTAACTGTTGCGCTTTCCTCCCCCCCATAGATTGTGTGGTTTATAGGAGAGTACAATATTGTCAGCTTGAAGCTAAGAACATTGGAAATTAGCATTATCAGCAGCAATCTGATAAGCTGCATTCAGATAGTTTTTGTTTAACCTACAAAGCAGTATTCATTCACAGACAGCCTGCAAAGACAAATCCTCATTCACTCGTAGTCACAACAGATGTTAACCTTTTACCTTTGAGCAAACAAAGTCAACTAGAGTGGCTTCCTCCTCTCCGATGTATTCCACGATCTTCTTATTGATCCACGGCCGAATGCGCTTCTCCATTAGAGTCTGAGAGAGAGAAGGTTAAAGAGCAGGTATAAATGTAAGTCCGAGTTCATTCATGCTTTTATTGTGTTGATCGTTGCCTTCGCTTACTCATGCCCATCACACCTGTAGTGATCCCACAGACCAATTCCCATAAAACTAATTCCCTACTGTAATCTGTTTAAACCGTGTCACAAACACGGGAGTTGGTGCTTACCGAGTCCACAACGGACCAGTCAAGTGGGTAGTTGAAAAGCTCAGGTTTGGCGGTAGGGATTTTCTCGATTAGACTCTTGATGTGTTTGCGTTTCTCCTCTGTGTTGGCCCCTTTGCCCCCTGCTGCCCCGGCGCCCTCGACTCCACCGTTGCCCTTGTCTTCATCCTCGTAATCTAAAGGCACTAGCTTCCTCTTCCGAGGTGCCTCATCCACTTCATCGTCATCGAAGCGGTTGAACACGCTCTCCACAGCCAGTTTTTTACGTTTGCCCACACTTGGCTGGCTAGGGCTGCCTGTGGCACCTTGTAGAGGAAGAAAGAGGATATCAGGAATGCTGTGTAACACAAATTATGGAAAAATGTTCCTATAATTGCAGGATTAATCACATATACATATATAAAATAAAATTCATAAAGGTATTAGTGACCAATTGAAATAAACTAAAATGAACACAAATTCTGCCTTTAAGGCCCTGTCAGAATGTTCCCAGAAAACCCTCTTTTCTCTTCTCCTCCTGCTGACTCACCGAGTTTGAGGCTGAGGCCTATTTTGGGCCGGTGTTCCTCCTGTGGCTGGATTTCCGGTGGCGAGTTTTCATGGGGAATGATGATGCCGCAGGGCGACTCTTCCCTCGGTGTGTCAGGTGAGGCATTACCGCTGGCCGAGGACACTGACGGGGCGGCCATGATGGGCCTCATTGTGGGCTTGAGACACGGCTTAGAGTCTTCCTCGTCCTCCACTTCCTCTCCATCCTCCACATCCTCATCTGACTGCACCTGGGCATTCTGCCGGCGTCTCTCTTGTTCCCGCTCACGCTCTCTTCCCCTCTCTCTTTCTCGCTCCTCGCGAGAAGGCTTGCTCTCTCGCTCTTCCTCAGGCTCTGGCTTCACTGGCGGTTGCCGCAAACGTTCTGCCTCCTCCTCCATCTGGGATAATTAATTAATTAATTAATTAATAAATAAATAAATAAAACCAGTTACATACAGAGAAAGTGTGGTCAATCTAATTAAGGGTGTCATTGACCTTTGTAAGATTTATTTAAACTGCAGGTCTTCACAGAACAATTTCGATTTGGATCATACTTTAAATGACGAGTGTGATGTTATACTCTTGATATTGACTGAAAAAGGGTTGTGGTTTTGTTTTTTTAAATAGAGAGGAAAATTTCAACATTGTTTTCATAAATTAGAAACAGACTAAGATTGATCCTCATCATAGTCCTTTAAAATATATTTGAATAGTTTCACTTATTGAAGTAAAGAATGCTAATAGCACTACATTTGTGGTAAGAACATTGTGTTCCTTGACATTTAAAAGCACTGTATGTCTAAAAGCGATGTCCAATACTCACAGACATAATGCTGTAAATGTGAAATGATGAACACTGCCACTGTTTTAATGTCAAAAAGATAAGAGCAATGACGAGGCAAAGAAAAACATTTGAGAAAAATATCTGCCAATTGAGTCACACTGATTTCACTGTAGCTGCATGTCTAAGACGATGGACGCACCCTGCGTAGCTCTGCATCTGGATCAGGATGTCCCTCAGCCAACAGTCTCTGCCTGATCTCCTCCAGCTCCTCCTTCTCTCGTTTCCGGTCTCTTTCATCTAGCTCCATCTCCTTCTCTCGGTCACGCAAGCGTTTCTGCAGCGCACTGCCCCTACAGGCCAAACACAGAAACAGCATGCAGTTTAAAAAAAAAAAAAAACACCTTTGGAAAATACAGAAGTGTACATACCATACACATGTACAATTACTGACTGTGTACTCATCTGTAAACTCATCAATCAATTGAAATGACCCACCATTATGCACTAATGTTATTTTGATATCAGAAATGTTTTGGCTAGCACACATCAATACAGCAGTGTCAAAACTACCGGATCAGTGTTACTGCTTTACGGTGGTTGCTTTCCACTGATGGTGGGGGTAATGTCACTGTACAGCGCAGCAAAAGATCTACCATTGGTAATTGTACACAAACTGATGTATATGGTTGGAGGACATGACAAACTGGCTAATGAGCCCAGCAACAATGTACTGGGACAGGGGTGCATTAAATAAACATTCAACTGCTTGAAAAGAAACTCCCACACCCTTTAATATCTGGATCTAAATAAATATGCATTTTTTAATTTTTTTATTTTAAACACATAACTGAATTATGATTTCTGACCGGCCCATTAGGCATAAAGAGAGCCAGAGGTGTTGCGGAGACCGTTAAAACGGTAAATGTACACTGTAAAACTGCTCCCTATAATCTCCCATGTTGATCAACATTGCCCTTTCTTTGGCTTTATCTCTCACTGCCCACTCGTCAGACCTTATTCTGGGTCCTCCAAAATCCTGGTCCCGATCTCTAGATTGTCATTTTGGATATAAAGTAAAAACTTGTAAATTACTTGTAGTATTTAGGGTCATCCCGGTCATCGTCATAATCTTCCAAGAACTCCTTTAGTCGCTTGCCTTCTTTCGCCTAATTGAGAAAAATACATTTGTAATTGCCCACAGTCAACATAAAGGCCAAATTACTGACCTGTTTCAGAGTGACGTGAGGTGGGTCTGTTTAAAGTTTTATTTAACGGTTCATGTTTGAATAGACCGAAGATAAAAGATCTCCCTTACTGTCTCCCGTCGGCGCTCATCATCTCTCTCGGATTCCTTGGTGTAGTCTCTAGCTTTCTTCCTCTCCCTCAGTTCCCAGTTTTTCAGCCTCTATACAGCACCATAAACAGCACATAAACCAGGATGCTCAAATGAACTCAGATTAACTGTGGGCTGAATAGAGAACACGTTATATATAGTGAAGGAACAAAAGCCCAAGCTCTGCGAACCTCCTGATAGGCAGCCTCCTTCTCCCGGAGCTTCCTCTCCAGCTTGCGTCTCTCGTAAGCTTCCTCCTCATCTTCCTCACGATCCCGCTTCTTATCCTTATCTCGGTCTCGGTCGCGGCTTTGCTCTCTGGAACATCACAACGATCGGTTGAGAATAGCTGAAGTGTCGTCTCAGCAAGTAACAACATTATAGGAAAGTGGCATACGGTCATGTTGTGCAGTACTGACATTGTGTTACTATAGTACTATAGAATAGAAACACAATGTCAGTACTACACGGGCATTAGGATGTACACTACCCATGTACACTGATCTGTTGCTCACAATCGGAAATGTGAAGTTGTAAGCCAATACTATGTTGTAATGTGAACGGATATCATGTTGGACGGTTAGAACACAGTGAACGCAGCATTCTGTTTCACTCCTAATATGAAAATATAACCAATAGAAGCTCATTTTAACTGCCTTTTTGTTTTCCAGAGACTACTCACCTGGACCTGCTGCGAGCTTCGCTGTGGTCTCTGCTTCTATCCCATTCCCTCTCTCTCTCCCGTTCTCGTTCTCTTTCGCGCTCACGCTCCCGGTCCCTCTCGCGCTCTCTCTCGCGCTCTCTCTCCCTTTCCCGCTCTCGGTCCTTCTCCCTTTCGCGCTCCCTCCTCTCACGCTCCCTCTCTCGCTCCTTGTCCCTCTCTCTGCGCTCGCGCTCCAGCTCCTGCCGCTCCTTCTCCCGCTTTCCTTTCTCCTCCTCGAGTTTCTGCAGAGAGGGACAGAGATAGCCTGAGCGTTCATCCAGTAAACAGATGGCGAGCACAGTATAATTCTACTCTAGACTGCAGATGAAGTGGTTTACAGTTCCTGTCCTCTACAAAACTGACAGAGTGCACCCACCACAATATCAGAAAGTGATTTTTTTTTTATTTTATTGTTTTTCCTGAGGCAAGTAGGAAGAAACTGCTCTAAAAGCTCAGTTTCTTTAACTCTTTCCCCATTTACATCTAAACATTAGAACCCTGGAAACCACTTTCCCTTTCAGCCCTGCTTCACACATTTCGAACAACAAGAAGCACAATCAGGTAATAGGACGCTGTAAACAATCTCCACCTCATAATATCAGCAAGAGAAAGACTTCAATCCTTGTGAAACTAGTTGTTTTGGACTTACAGGTGTTGAGCTATGGATTCAGAGCTTCGCTGCCCCTACAAGCCTTTATGTTAGGCCTGGGAGGAAAAGCAGGTCAAAGGATTTGCAGGAGAAAATCAATTCAGAAAACGTTTCTGTTTCTTGTTACATGTCGACACATGACAAACAACTTCCAAAACATTTTGTGAAAACGTGGTGACAGCAGCATTGCATTAACGGTACTCTGTTGATCTCTGTGATTGGACAGAATGGGCAACAAATGAATTTGTAGAGGCTGGCTTACCCCATCTGCTGGTTGCCTGGGTTCTCAGAGGGCTCAACTCAGTGAGTATGAAAAGACACTTTACCAGCAAAACACCCACGGTTACCTGCATTCACATGCCATCTATATAAACGCCATTATTCATTATGAGGAACCAGGAGACTTTTTTTGGGACAAAGAACAGTTCAACTATTCTTTTAAAACAGGAATAATTCGAGAAAACCGTGAGTGTGATGCATAATGCCAAGAGCAAAGAGGAATAACAAGTGGAGAAAGTAAGAGAAGGAGCAAAAGGATTGGTGAGTGATGCTAGAAGCAGAGGTGAAAAAGACAAGTGAAATTAGTCATCTGAGAGGTGTTAAATGGTGGAATGAATTGCCCTTCACAACAAAAGCAATGTCTGAAGACTCAGCACATTTGAATAGACCTGAAGTGTTGCAGAGACACCTTCAGCTCTCTCTATTCCTTTGTGCGTGTGTTGTCTATAAAGTTACGGTGATTATTTGCCCATGTTCCTTGCAGTTAACTCATTCTTCTCCATTATAATTATTTAGAGTGTTTTACTAATAGTTTAATAAGAAGTTTGTGTATGTGTACTTTGAATGATTTGTAACCAGTGTGTCCTGGAATACTTACTCTCTCCAACCTACGTATATAATGGGTTTTAAGTTCCTTGGATGAAAGAATCTGACAAATATAAACCTAAATTTAACCATCCTATTTACCCAAGACAATTCCTATAGACAGGTGACGACACACACGTGTGTGACAGACTGCAAAAACCTTTCCTGCGGTCAAATTCTGACATTTCATTTGCATCTCGAGTATAACTTCTAGCATTTTAAAGTCTGGTTAGTCCCAGAAGTGAAAAGGGAGAAAACTCACATTTAAAGATTCCTTTGTGACACCACTGAAAGCCAACCTGCTCACCTCCATGTTTACAACCTAACAAGCACTCTTCTCTGTTTTGATGATGACGACATGCCATTTTCAGGCCTTGTACCAACGCTCCAACAACATGATCAACACAAGTAAGAAAAGCACACTTGCTAGCAAGGTTTTAGTTATTCCGACATTAAGCAGACCGAGTGAATTCACAGCTGCTTTTGTGAAACTGCCACTTTAACGGAAAGAGTCTTTGGTACATTATATTTGACTGTTTTCAAAAGATATCGTTGGCAGAAAATTTCCGCATTTGTAAGTCGCTTTGGATAAAAGCGCCTGCTAAATGAATAAATGTAAATGTCAAATCCGTTGGAAACGATATTTGACGCACGAGTGCACGTATTTATTGGCTGTTTTCTGGATTCAGCTATAGCGACAGATAAGCGCAGATCATTTCTATGTCATTTGGGAAAAGAAAGCGAGGTATACCAAGTAAGAGACTATGACCAATAACTCGTCCATCTTCTGAAACTGCTTCATCCTGGTTAGGGGCAAGGTGGAGGGAAAGATCTCCGTGCTTCGTCAGGCGTTACTCTGCTACACGAGAACTACTTACCAGCATTTGCATACATTTTGCTTACTTATAGCGGACTGATATGGACCCAATGTTACCAGTCTACCATTATACAAATGCATGCCATCGTTACATCTCGTCATCTATTCTGGTCTTTTTTTGTTGTCGTTTACTTTAAATTGTGTATACATTTTACTATTGCTAAGCAAGCAAAAATGACACGGATTTCCACAGAGGCCTTGCCTAAACTGATTTATAAATCACGGTCATGTTTAGAGTCGCACACTGCTCGCATAAAATCAGTGTTGATTTAGAACGGATATTAAAATTGTCTGGATTCATGTTAGACAGACTGCAGTGAAACGAAGACAATCAGAAACTAATATTTTATGTGAACTTGTAATAAACTGGTGATATGATTTATTTATTTTTTTTATTATTCTAAAGTGCAACAGATAATGAATAGGGGAAGAAGAGCGAGGAAAGCAGAAAGAGGGAAACAAAGTTAACAAAGGCACACATAAGCAAGTGGGAAAGAATGAAGTGCTCACACAGAGGGCCTAGCTCATACCTGCAAAGTCTTCAGAGTATCCTCGTGCTGTGGAAGGGCGCCCCCTACAGTCACATACTGTGTGACACAACTGTGCCACAACTCAGTGGTTATTCAGTCAGCTGTAATCATTTATATCATGAACATCATCTTAAATAAGGGGGACCCACACAGGTTCACTGGCCTCTTGGAGATAGAATAGAGCTTCAGAAAAATATATATATCTATCTATATAAAGCAGGGAATAGTCAAATATCTTGACAGGTTTGCAAACAACTGAAATTTACCTACAGTACACTATATCCAAATTTGTCAATGTCTGAATTTCCCCAAAGTCACAGCACAGTTGCTCCTGTGCGAGTCCTCCAGAAGGGGGCGCCCAGTATATGTAGAAAAAAATGGGAAGATCATACTTACATCCTATCCTTGCAACTTTTTCCAAAGCTGTGAGATTCATCTTGCTTTAGTCACCATATGATCTCTATCATAATGGTGGGGTTTAATGAACAGATTAGCTTGGAGGGAAGTTTACATTATGTGCATGCATTTTTATGTCTGACTAAAAGTTTTAGGAGCTTCTAAATTTCAGGCCCTTAAGATGGCGACCCTGTCTCTCTTTCGGCTGTTTTGGTTTTTTTTGTTTGTTTGTTTTTTTAATGCACGACACTAACCCAAAAAAGACAGGGACGGCCTCCAAGACCGAAATTAAACCTAGTCTTGGACTAAAACAGTTCTGGGTGAATAAATCTTAAGGGTCTGACTTACTAGGTATAATCGGAGTCTATGAAACTCGATTTCATGGTCACAGAACTCAACTCGCCTGTGTTGATGAAGCAATCTGTGGCCTGTTCAGTAAAGCCAATTTGACCTTAAGACTCCGGAAGGCTCAGAATATGTATTCTAGTCATGTTCTTCTGGTTGAGCTATCTGAACTACAGGTGTACAGGTTTTTGTTGCACTAGCTGGGAGGTGAAAGAAGGTTGAGAAGGTGTTACCTTGTGGGTGTCACGGAATTTGTTGATCTCCCTGGAGATCAAATCTCTTTTGTCCTCTTCCATTTCTATGGCGTTGATGTCCTCCTAAACAGGGTACACAAACCACGTGACGCCAATTTTTCATTAAAATCACATCAGCTTAAAACTGGCTTTACAAATGATTAAACCTAGTGCTAGTCCATGATACAATGTCATTATATCCAAGGTTAAAAGAAACGTAAATAAATAAATAAAAATTCTAGTTTCCTGCTTTAACCCCTCATTAAGCCAAAAGGTGTTTGACGTTCATTTCATTAGTTTTGCAGTGGAACTAGGGATGGTACTTTTGGTACTTCGGTACCAAAATTCTTAAAACGTGACGGTACTTGTTTTTCTGCAGTAGCGCAGGTTCCGATGGTAATGAAGGTACCGGGCTGCAATTCTTCCAGAACTGAAGGGGGCAGCAAATACACGCAAGTGCTTTAGTCGGTCCACAAGTGGTGAAGAAGAACAAAGCCTACAAGCACACGGGAAACACTACAGAAGCTTAGCTTAACAAGTTTAGCTCCGCCCCGACTCGTTGAGAGGAAAAGAGAGGAAAGCTAGTGTCGGTTTCCGGTGTGCAACCGACGCCATCGTTCATTTCAAACAAAGCGAGGAAACACCTGGAATTTGGCGAAGCACCTGAATTATGGTCCTATATTATGTTTGCTTGAGGCAGCTGGCATTGTGGCCGTGAAACCAGCTAACGTTATGCTCCATGTAATGTTTGCGATAGAGAGTTATTTGTTAACGACACTAACATATTGCAGTGTTATAAACTACCTCCTAATGTTCCACCATGCATCGCCATTCAGCCCGTGTCCTGTCAGCTAAATGTAGTAATGTCACTAATTATTATTCACATGTTCATGCTTTTAATAAATCTTTTTATCCTGCCACCAGATCAGTGAATTTAAACTAATGCTTGCATTCAGAGTATAAGGTGTGAGTGCGTGCATTTAGGAGTGCACCTTAGCACTTAGTCATTTTCAGACAGTGTTTGATAACTAAAATATCCCCCTCACTCTCGCTCTCTTTTTGCCAGCATCAGCCAGAGGAGGATGTCCTCCAGGAGTTTTTAATTTCATATTTTTTTTTAAACCACACCATGGTATCGACTTTGATATGGAGTATCCTGTACTTCTGGTGGTATCAGTACCGACTACTAGATTTTTGGTATCGTGACATCCCCAAGTGAAGCGACATGTAATAAAACCCAAACACACGCACAAATCTTCATATACTTGCTTCAAATAATATCTTTGATGGGTAAAGGGTATAAAACTGTTTAATTTGTGGAATTGTTTGATTTTCCTGTACTTTCTCTTGTGCTTAAAATCTGTGTCATTCTCTTCATGCTGATTATCATTATCTGTGAGTGTATTCTGTACCAGGGTGTTCTAACCTGATGGGACACCATAAGATCAGTGGATAGAACGTACATAAGAAGACAGATAAGTGGTACATGTCATTTGAAGACCCTTTGATCATAAACTCAGCCTCTCTAAATACATGTTATCGCATAAATGACTGGAAAACTACTTATATATATATATATATATATATATATATATATATATATATATAGTGAGGCTTTTACACATTTAGTTAGACAGGACAGTAGAGAAGGACGACCACTGACAGAACTCGGACTATACTCCCGTATTTCCCGTTCTGAAGACCTTCCACAAATACAATTCATCTACTGTAAAGACCCTGTCTCCAGACTCATCGTTCCACCCCCAGCATCTGACTGAAGCGATATACTGGTGTAAAAGACAAAAATTGTCTGTGTAATTGTTTTCTAGATTCCTCCACCCCAGTTTAAGCCTTTCTCTAGTCCTAAAAAGGATTTACAGAAATAATGAACAAAAGTAAGTGAACATTGTGTGGCATGGTTGCACAGCCAGTAGCAATGTCACCTCGTAGCTCCAGCATCCTCGGTACGAGTCTGAGCCCATGGTTTCAGTGATTAAAGAGAGGCGCCTCAAACGGCTAGCTAGGTTTTCAAATAGCTGTCCACATCGCTGCATACAACACAACCATAAAGAGTAAAGCGCAGATGGAGTGCACAATAGCGCACCTCTTCTTTTTTCTCCTTCTTCTTCTTCCGGCGGCTGGACTCGTCATCCTGAGACGGAGCGTTGAGCTCGCTGGAATATTCCCGGATCAGGCCATCAATCGCTCCCTTCACGATCTGGTCCCTTTTCTGTGTTTCTTCATCCAAAACATCCTCTTCTTCCTCACCCCCCTCCTCAGCTTTGTCATTCTACCAGAAGGAAAGGAGAATACATGATTCATTGTGTATAAAAAGTTTACAACAAAGTAGAAATAAATATGTAGTGCTTCTAACAGCCGCATCACACTGTTAACGTCTGATCACATCCAGCCACTGGCTACAGATGCAACAGTTTTCCTAATAGCCGTCAGATTCCTGAATACCCACCTGAACAAAAAAAGTCCTAAATACCACAAATGTAGAAGACATCATATTTATCCATATTTATCATCTGTATAAATGCATGCTTATGCCAGCCTTTCAGGTTCAGTAGCCTGAAGCTATATTGTGTTCATTTCCATAGGTACTGTTAGTTCTGTAATGATTATAATAACGATCGTTTCATTAATGAACTTTATACTCCGGTGCAGTTGAGTTCTCAGATCTGACTCATCAAAGATCTTGATTCTATGAAAACGCAGCTCGGACAATATTTCCGTCTGGAAGGGAAATCGCGGGTTTAAGTTCACGTGGCACTCTCTGTTCCCCCCATATTCGGTCGTCAATTCCTCTCAACTAGCTAATTCTCCCCATCACATGACAGCTACCAACCAGGGAGAGAGCCCGCAGACAGAGAGAGAGAGAGAGAGAGAGAGAGAGAGAGAGAGGCCGGAGACAGAGAGAGAGAGAGACCGAAAGACCAGAGAGAGAGAGAGAGAGAGAGAGAGGCCGAAGACCAGAGAGAGAGAGAGAGAGAGAGAGAGGCCGAAGACCAGAGAGAGAGAGAGAGAGAGAGAGAGGCCGAAGACCAGAGAGAGAGAGAGAGAGAAAGAGAGGCCGAAGACCAGAGAGAGAGAGAGAGAGAGAGAGAGAGAGAGACAGAGAGGCAGAGAGAGAGAGAAAAGGCCAAGACCAGAGAGAGAGAGAGAGAGAGGAGAAGACCAAAGACCAGAGAGAGAGAGAGAGAGAGAGAGAGCGAAGACCAGAGAGAGAGGAGAGGAGAGAAGCCGAGAGAGAAAGAGAGAGAGAGAGAGAGGCCGAAGACCAGAGAGAAGAGAGAGAGAGAGAGAGAGGCCGAGACCAGAGAGAGAGAGAGAAGAGAAGAGGCCCAAAGACCAGAGAGAGAGAGAGAGAAAAAAAGGCCGAAGACCAGAGAGAGAGGAGAGAGAGAGAGAGAGAAAGGCCGAAGAGCAGAGAGAGAGAGAAGCGAGAGAGAGAGAGAGAGAGCGAAGACCAGAGAGAGAGAGAGAGAGAGAAGAGAGACCGAGACAGAGAGAGAAAAGAAGCCAAAGACCGAGAGAGAGAGAGAGAGAGAGGCCGAAGACCAGAGAGAGAGAGCGAGACCGAGAGAGAGCGAAGACCAGAGAGAGAGAGAGAAAAAAAACGAGAGACAGAGAGAAGCCAGAGAGAGAAAAAAAAAAAGGCCGAAGACCAGAGAGAGAGAGAGAGAACGAGCAGAGAGAGAGAGAGAGAGGACCGAGACAGAGAGAGAGAGAGAGAGAGAGAGAGAGAGAAGAGGCCGAAGACACGAGAGAGAGAGAGAGAGAGAGAGCGAGAGAACAGAGAGAGAGAGAGAGGCCGAAGACGAGAGAGAGAAGAGAGA